>CM054058.1:549368346-549968346 GCA_028641055.1 Alopecurus myosuroides
GGCACCAGCCTTAAGGCACGGTCTCGGGTGATAGATGCTGCCCAGCCCTGTAATTCAGCAACCTTTTCTTAGTGGGTCAGTCTGCTGTCTGATCATAGACGGAAAGATTTCTCGAAAATGTCTCGTCTAGATATGTATAAACTCTGGCAGCATGGATTCTTCAACGACCTGAAAGAATAAAAATATCTTAGCCTATTTTTCTGTATACTTCACCCTAGCGCCGGCAGAGGTCCGGGCCGGCGATCTCCCCTCCCACGGCTGTCGTCAGCGCCGGCCATGGTGTCAGCAGGCCCCAGCACCAAAGCTGCTCGGGGGTGGATGCGGTGACGATGTGTGGTGGCGGCATCCGCGGGTAGTCGTGGGCGGCGTTTCAGGGTGGAATCCCCTGGATGTGCGTCGGCGGCAGCCTCCATGGCATGCGCTGGCAATGGATGGTGGCGTCCGCAGCGGCAGCGGATCTAGTACCCACCTGGATCTATCTTCAACATCAGCCGGAGGTGCAAGATGGGGCAGTGATGGGCGGCCGTGCTTCGCTGTCGGTGTTTGGGTCTCATGGCGCAGATTCGCGCGTTCTAGCCAGCTACGAGGTCGAGTGGTGCGGCTGCTGGTGAAAACCATGCCGGCTTCGGCCATGGAGGACAATGGCGACATCTTTGACGTCGTTTCCTTGTCGAGACATCACCATTGCAGTCTGCGTCACCTAACTCGGTGTGCTCCAGGGGATACTCTAAATCTGGTTATTCTGGATTGGATGATGCTGGTGACCTGGTGTCGCTCTCCATCTTGAGGACATCATTTTGGAGCAATGGCTGGAGGGAGCTGAAGATGAAGCGGTATTTCATCTACTGCATCGACGACGGCGGGTCTCGCAGCGTGGTGCCGCGGGGTCTCGGTGAATAGGGCAGAACCTCCATTTTGGAAAGAAAAAATATGCTTGACCGCGAATAAAAGCAATGGTGTGTGCTTTCTAAAGGAAGCATATGGTTCTCTGAATAGGACGGATACCTAAGTTGTTTACTTGTAGGCCATTAGAAGTGTATTCTAGGGGTTTAGAGGGGATTATTCCGGTCCCGAAAATCACCAATATTCCTTTTACTACTTCGGTTTTAGAGTGGATAATCCCTCAATACCCCCCACCAACCACTTCATTTCTCTAAATTAAAAACTCTACCTTATGCTAATGTATTTGAGAGAAGAGTATTTGTGGGGGTCGATAGGGATTTGGTGAAAGCAAAAAAAAATCACCAAATCGCCTCTCATCCCCAATCCGCTTGGATGAAAATACCCTCAAAATAAACAAGCCCTTAATTAACCTACGTAACACACTGTTCCAAGTCTAACAGTACTCATTACCTAGAGATGCCATGTTTATGTTATGTATGCTAATGAAAACACAAGGTGGCGCGCACGTCATAGCTTAACCCCTTGACAGTTTCACCTTTATATCAAACCAGAGGAATATGAACCCACTTCACCTATTCGCCCTGATTGGAGTTGTGAGCATTGTGGGAAGTTTACAGGAAATCGACCACTCTTTTCGGCGACTTTTGGTGGCCCTAACTATCGTGTCAAGAAAAGAGAATTTGTTCCAGACAAAACCATCGGTCCACAAAGTTGGCCCTGTTGATTCGATCTATACCCAAGATAAGATCACTAGCAAAGACACCTAGCTAATCTAGGAGTAGCTAGCTAGTGCTGGATGACCGCCGGAGAACATTGTGCGCGCGTACGTGTTGCCGCAACTGGACCGATCCATCGATCTATTTCGGGACCCATCCCGCTCATCGTCACAGCTAAGCAGTCGATCTGCTTAATCAACTCTGGCATAATGAAGCATCTATCTTTTATGGCCTGCTTAGTATGCTGCTGTTGTTGATTGTTGATGACACATCATGCACAAGTGCGTGCGTGCCCGTCCCATCTAGCACTACGAACCAAAACAAGACAGAAAAGGAACCAGCTCCCAAACCTAGCTCCTTGGTTCCCACGTTGGAAAGGAACCTGCTGCAACTTGGTCTGCAATTGCGACGATGATTCAATCAGCTCTTGCACGGAACCGCTCTCAAACTCCCGGTTTTGCTTGAGGGAGCGAATCAAGTTCGTCCTAGTGAAGAGATGGACATACCTTGGATCGTTGCAGCGGCAGGTGCACGCGACACATCAGAAAAGAAAAGTGGTCCTCCGATTTGCCTGGCTTTGAATCTTTCCTTTTTGGTTTTTGCATGTAGGGCACCTCCTCTCGTTGAACGCGTGTGTGTTTCTGCAGCAGTTGGATCAGAACAGGTAGAAGGAATTACGAATGGTCTCGTGTCTGAATGGTCTAGACTCAAGAACAGGACCTGTGAACTTTAACTGTACGAGCCTTTTTTCCATTATCTACGCAGCCGTCTGTCCATAAATCAGATACAGGCACACGTCAACACATGTTCCATATGTAATTGCACACCTGTGGTGATCGACACCAATACCTATTCTGGGTGGTCGCTTGCTTGTAAATCCATCTCCCTCTACGGACGAAGCTGGAAAAAATGGCGCGGGGTTCAGCTCTATTTTCTGTCCATGACAGTGAGGTCATTCTCCATAGATTAGTACTAAATCATTCATAGTTAGTACTGATTTACGAAGACATTTTAATTTTTATTGGGGTCAGCTCAAACCTGGCCAACGGGCCGTCGCCTGATAAACGGGTCTGCCGGCCGACACGTTGGGGACCCGTTGTTAGATGGGCCTTGTTGTGCGAAGCCACGGGATCTACTTCGGGGCACAAGAACAGCCCTTTTCGTAAAAGGGCCGGCCCGGTAAAAACAAATTAATTATGGGTTGAATCTGTGTTGATTTTGGACCGTTAGTGAGCTAATTTGTCCTATTTTTTCTGGAACTGATATTAAAAAAGAAAAAAGAAAAAATAAAATGTTAAACGGGCCGAGCCGGGCCGGCATGCGGGCTCAGCCGAGAGGCCCCTGCACGACACCAGGAGGGCCACATGCAGCGACAGGCACCTAACGGTACGGGCACGCGGACTAGCGAGCCGGCCCATCTGGCACGGCCCAGGTGGCTAGCTCTGGGTCAGCTGAACCCATTGCTTATAGGCTATCTTCGGCCCTGTCTCCACTGGCAGTCTTGTAGCCCTCAGCATCGGTTTGATGGGGCCTAGGCATAAAAAATAAACTAGTGGGCCCGAAAAACTGTCCGGTGACTCTTGTTCACCTGCAACCTTCAGCGACGGTTAGGGGTGCTGAACATGCCCGCACGTAGGACTCCTATATGCGGCCACCAAATACCAGCAACCAGGGGAGGAGCGTAGAATCACACTTAGATTAGGCCAATTCAACACATACAAATAAGAATATACCACTGAGCATACATTATAGGCTATTTTCTGTATGCGGGCCGATTCTTTAAGGGAAAGTAAAACAGAAGGGTGGCCCATGGCCCCGCATGGTCCACATGACTCGACCCCCTTACTTTGCCAGTAACCCGGTCATTTGCACCCATCCTATCCTCTAATCCATGACAATTCTTTCTCGCTCCTCAGTGAATCGCGTCACCACGCCGCCCTATTTCACTACCGATCGCCTGCCAGGAGTTTCAGCGGCTAAGCAAGCTGACCTATCGCCGCTCTTGTTGTCAATTGGGTCGTCATTTGTGGCCCGCTCCTCTCGCCGTCATTCGCGACCCCTAGTTCGTAACAAACCACTTGTGTTGTCGCCACCCTTCTTACCGGCAGCAAATGATGCCACCACGTATTTATGTCTGACGACATGTCTTCTAATTTAACATGAGATGTTTAGTAGGAGTACGATTTTTATTCCGTCTCTAATCTTGGATTTACGGCTTCAACCACAGCTTTTAATCATATGTTTGTCAGGCTCAACATGACAATACCATCAAAATTGATGCCCTCCGCCTGATATGATAAATGAATGTCAATGGGTAAAATACTCATGTGTGCAACACATCAACTTGAGCAGTCCATAGTCATAGACACTAAGCTATAATTTATAATAGCAACACATATATAGTCGCTAAACAGAAACATAGTCAATGATTTATAAAAAATCCTAAGCATCAATCCATAATTATACATTTTAAGTTACAAACCCACTACAAAATTATAAAGGTATGCATTTCCATCTTGACCCACATATCAAATTTGGTTGCATAGAGAAAATTTCACAAACCCCCAATTATTGGGGCCTTAGTTGCAAGGAGGTACAGCTACTGAGTTAAGTTGCAAAAAGGTACAAATTTTGGATACACACATTTGCACAGAGAGAAAATCACTCAACTTAACCACGTAATAACAATACAGCTGATGTATGGGCCCCATATCATCAGTGCCTCCGTCGATATCATACCTCGCCTTTGCAAATCTTGTGTGGTACTACGCCGGGATGAGGCTAGACTCGAAGACACCGTAGACGTTCTCACAAGTGGTTGTCGGGGCGCATGTAAAGTCTTGGCATGGGGATCCGCGAACTCGACAAAGAAAACTCGATAACTTAATGCATGGGATGGTCTCGCCACATCGGATAACTGATGGGACAAAGTTTAGTTTATATAGGGATGGGCGAAGCGGGCCCTATATGCCATATGCAAGATGTGTTGTTAAGTGTGTTTATTGAGAGATTTATGCTTCCTAGCACATGTGTATCAAAATGATGTGGTTCTTTGCAATTTTTCTTACTAGTTGTAGTTCATTCCAACTATGGACCTTTTTATTGGTTTTATGCAATTTTCTCGTGTTGCACATTTCCGTTAAAATGTTCTTATTACATATTCATGAGCAATATTTTCTCTAAACTTTACCCTAACAAGGTGTTTATCCGTGGTCACTGGTTAATGGATACCAATTGTAATCTTTACCCCTCGACCAGTTGGCAGATTTGCCCATGCGGTTAACCTACCTTTTTTTTATAGGTAAAACTTCATCGTTCATCCGAAACCAAATTTGATATCCAATCACTGCCATAGCAACTTTTAGGCATGATATTCCTCCAAAGACAATTCTTTTTTTTTGAACTACCGATCGATCATACAGATTAGCCGGTATGGATGAAGGATAATGCGGATTAGCATGTAGAATCGGCTTTTCTTTTGTGAAGTTGTAAACATGCCAAGTGACACAATCTACTCCAGATGCTCAAATAATGTAGGCTACCCGCGTGGCTTGTGGTGGCTTTTGGCTTATAAGCTAAAAGCTAAACGAAACATGTTTTGGTTATTTTGTTAGTGGCTTTAAGCCAGCTTTTAAGCTAAAAATCTTACAAATCTAGATAAATGCCTCACTTAAGTCAATATAACAAATAATTTATCATGTAACTCACAATATTTCTACAACGGACACTCTATAGCTGCTTTTCCACAACATATATTCCAAAGTACAAGTTTTACGGTGGTTGGGATTTTTATAAACTGTCCGTCCAACCCGATCTAATGGTTATAAAATAGACGGAACTAAACTGACGGTACCGGACGGTACCAAAAGTGTGAGGATGATACCAAAATTTTGTGGGGACGGTATTAAAAACGTGGGGACGGTACCAAAATTATGCGTCGACGGTACCAAAATTACGTGGGGTCAATAGCAAAATTGTGTGGCACAGTATCCATACTTTTTATTTAGGTATCCAACGTACACACACATTTTTAGGTAGCCCGGGTATGTAACATGCTTAGGCCATCGTGGAGTCGTGGCCTAACCTAAACGCAGACTACCTAAGACAGATCGATCAATTGATCGAAACTTCGTTTGTTTCCTGCCGCATCTCACTACAGGAATCGGCCTATATGCCGACGGCCAAATTCTATGCCGACGGCAATTTGTCGGGGCCGTCGGCATAGGTCGAGTGAGAAAATCTCAAACCGCGAAAAAAAAAAATTGCTATGCCGACGGCAATGCCGTCGGCCTATTGTTTTTTGTTTTTTTTTTGAGATACGCCGACGGCATAGACCCTAAGAGGGAATCCTGGATTGCGAAAAAAAAAATTGAGCTATGCCGACGGCAAAGCCGTAGGCATAGCCAAGCTCAAATTTTTTTTTTTTTGACTTAATCACCGTTTTGATCATAACTTTTGCATTCCAACTCGGATTTTGACGTTCTTTAGCTCGTTTCGAAGAGGAGAAACATATCTAAATTATCATGCATATTGTTAAAACTAAATAATTAAAAAAAATTATGAGAAATAACGCAACTAACAATAATGGGTTAACAGTTTCGTCTGAGAGGGGGTGTGGGCGTCTGAATCCAACCAAATCTAGGTGGACCTAAAAATCATGAGAAATAGGTAGTTGTGTACCTAAAAATGATTTTTTTCAAAAATCATGAGCAAACTAGGAGGCACCTGTAGTTCAAATTTGCCCTGTTTCCAGCTGAATCGGCAGAAACTTGTGTTCTTCAAAAGAGGTGGATGAAAACCTTTTCAGAGGAAAATAATTGGTTATTTGTGAATATAACATGGTCTAGTATATTCAAAAAATGCAGCTCCTAGGTTTTGCAACATATTTTGGTTGATGCTTCACAAAACCATTTTCACACTCGGAGGATGGAAAATGGTTTTTTTATTCAATGAAAAGGAAAACTTTCTTCGGGAACATTGTTCGTGCTTCCAATATACATGTTTGTGTGGAATATGGGCATATTTAAACAAACTATGCCATGGATTTGGCCATTACACCCGTCATTTGGCCCGAAACCCTAGAATGTTCGTAGGAGATAGCTCATTTATGTGAACATATTTTCAACACAACTGTCGTATTCCAAGTTTTTTATTTTTGGTGGATACTAGGACATATATAATGACACCACGCGAAGGTCTTGCATCATTTTGGGGTTTTTTAAATTTTCTGGAATTTTCTAAGTCGGTTTCGTGAAAAAGTCAAAAAGGCGGGCATGACCGTTCGTATCTAGGGCTTGAATATTGAGAAACTCTTGGTGTATCTCTGATGAAATAGGTAGTTGTGTACCTAAAAATGATTTTTTCCAAAAATCATGAGCAAACTAGGAGGCACCTGTAGTTCAAATTTGACCCGTTTCCAACTGAATCGGCAGAAACTTGTGTTCTTCAAAAGAGGTGGATGAAAACCTTTTCAGAGGAAAATAATTGGTTATTTGTGAATATAACATGGCTCTAGTATATTCAAAAATGCAGCTCCTAGGTTTTGCAACATATTTGTGGTTGATGCTTCACAAAAAAAGCCATTTTTCACACTCGGAGGATGGAAAATGGTTTTTTTATTCAATGAAAAGGAAAACTTTCTTCGGGAACATTGTCCGTGCTTCCAATATGCATGTTTGTGTGGAATATGGGCATATTTAAACAAACTATGCCATGGATTTGGCCATTACACCCGTCATTTGGCCCGAAACCCTAGAATGTTCGTAGAAGATAGCTCATTTATGTGAACATATTTTCAACACAACCGTCGTATTCCAAGTTTATTATTTTTGGTGGATACTAGGACATATATAATGACACTACGCGAAGGTCTTGCATCATTTTGGGGTTTTTTAAATTTTCTGGAATTTTCTAAGTCGGTTTTGCCGTCGGCATAGCCTACGCCGACGGTTTTTTATGTGCCGACGGCCATTTGACCATGTTCCGACGCCGGATAGGCCGACGGCAAGGTGCCGACGGCGGCCGTCGGCACAGCCTGTGCCGACGGCTTTTTAGCCTGTGCCGACGGCTTATGGCCGTCGGCATATGGAGCGTTTCCTGTAGTGTCTCTCTCCCCGTCTCGCTGCTAGGTAACAGCCGTTCTCGTCTCCTGCTTCATGACGTACGACACACCTGCCATTGTTCTCGTCAGCTCCGCTCCGAAGGTCCCGATCGACGTATTTGTGAATGTTCTACCACCGTCCCTCCATCTATTCACTTTGTCCAATCTCTTATGTGCCCGATGAAAGTAGCTTCTCTGCTCTAACAGCCTACTCAGCACTACTAGTCTGCAAGCTAATTAATTAATCCGGCCGGTACTTAGGGCATCCGCAATAGGTTGTATGATACATCGTATGATAGAGTAGCCAACTCATCAGCCAACAATGTATCATACAACAATTGCAATGGTTTGTTGGAAGAGTTGTTGGTAAAGTAATACATTCTAGCCAATCATATAGTTATTTTAGTGGGACTAAAAAAGAAAAAGTATCTTGGCATGCGTGCTACATTGTTGGTTGCATATCATACAACTCATTTTCTCTTACCTCATTATTACTTGCCATGTAGGTATTTTTCTGAGTTGGCATTGCTATCTTACGATGACATGTACACTATTGGAGATGCCCTTATACCAAGTACGCCTAGCTCAAGTAGCTCTTCTAGAACTCAACCCAACCAACCAATCTGCTCAAGCTAGCCTCAACGCGTACGTCCAAACGCAGCAGCACGCGCGTCGTGCAGGTGCAGCACGCGCACGAGCTTGTCAGTCAGGCAAATGCCCTTGGCGACGTACTGCTTCAGCACCAGGCCGAAGCAGCCGTGCAGGGTTGCCGCGGCGACCGCAGCCGGGAACGGGTGCCACCGCTGCCTCAGCACCGGGCTGAAGCTTTCTCGCTCCGACAACGTCAGTTTCTCCGTGTCCTTGGCGAGATGTGTCAGGATCTCGCTGGGGTTGTCGTCGGCATCGTGTTTGCTGCAGGTGATCATGCCATCCATCCTGAGCCCGTTCTCGAGCACCTTGGTGAACACGCCTCTCATTGAGCAGCGACATGGTCACTGGCGAAGCTCTCTACGCCGCCGCCGCCTTCTCTATGATCCGTGTACGCGGCGCTGATGCCCTTGCCAGGCACGCTCTCGGTGATGATTCTCGCCGGCAGTGAGCGACAGGGACAGAGTGGTCTCCATGGCGGTCGTGCTAGTGTCGACAATCCCGTACTTGGCGTACGTCTCATGGTAGTCAAGCAGGGGCTTCTTCCTTCTCGGAAAGATCCCCCAAAAAATGACTGAACTGGACCATGGCGATGATGTTTGACACGTACTGGACCATCGACTCTGCCTTCTCCTGCTGCTAACTTTCGGTGGCAGGAGACGATGGACTGATTTGTTCAACGAAAAAAAACAGAATAACCCCGGACCGGTAAAAATGGTGGACTTTCTCTCCGTAAAAAAAAATGGACTTCATCTAGTTTTAATCAATGGTTGGAAAAAATATCTTATATTCAACGGTCAGAAAAATATATACTCAACGGAACCGGACGGTACCCGTAGTTCCGTCCCAATCACCGTAAAAGAGCTCATTCCAAAGGCATAAATAGCTTTCTTACGCGAAAAGTCCCTTGCATGTGTGCACCCGTTCTCCTGTTTTTTTTTTAACCGAGAAAAGCATCCACTTTAAAAATTATGAAGAAAATACATACTAGTACGTATACATCTCTAATACTCCCTCCATCCACGAATAAGGGTACTTTTAACTTTTTTAAATCGACCAACTTTATAGAAAATATTAGCAATATATATGACATCAAATTGGTATATTCTGGAACTTCAAGTCAAGACGAATTTGGTGATACTAATTTGATATCATAAATGCTAGTACTTTTTTTTCTGTGAAGTTCGTCAAATTTTACTTAGTTTGACTTGTGATAGAAGGTTGAAGTGCACTTATTTGCATATGTAGGGAGTACGATAAAACCAAATTTGTATCAAAATATCTTTTTCATACTCACAAAATATTGAAAGTAAAAAACGAGTTGTTTTTCCTTTTTCAGATCCACGATTTTGTGATTTTTACGTAGCCTACAACACAACGTATTATCTAGGCAAATTATGTAGATACAGAGATAATATGCGTATGTATCCATGACTTTTCTTCAGATTTATTTGAAACATTGAAATTTTATTTTTGATCTTTAAAAAAAAAATCCGAATCAGTCCGGAGCCCAAACACTCCCCTCTCTCTCTCTCGGGTTTTCCGAATAGGACGGACACCTACTTGACCTGCGTGGCATACTGCTGTTAGCGGTGTGCTGCTTTTACTGATTGCTCTAGAGATGTCATGTTTAAGCTAATGAAAACGCATGAACATGGTGACGTATGTCATGGCTTTATCATAGACAATTTCGCTTTTACATCCAACCGGAGGAATATCTACACCTGTTCGAGCTGATCGAGTCTGCACATCGTGATGAGATTGCAAAATATCGGCCATTCCTTTCGCCGGGGACGTCGTACGCTGGGCCTCTGCTTTCTGGTCGCCCCAACAACCATGTCGAAAAAAGAGAACTCGTTCCACAAATCCGTCGGACGGTCGACTAATTTGTGTTAGCCAAGCGGTCTGGCTAGGAGTAGCTCTCAAACTATCTTGGTACGTGTAAGTTGCGATGATGATTCCGTTTGGGTTGGGGGTACAGTCAGCTCTCAACTCCAACGAATCAGGTCCCTTGGCATCGCGTCAGAGAGATCGACGCCGCAGCCGGCAGGTGCGCCCGACACATCAAACAAAGAAGAGTAATGGTCCTCTGCCCAGATCGCTCTCGGATTTCTCTATCTAGCTTCATGGCTTTGAATCGCTTTCATTTATTTGCTAGTATATGCTCGGCCTCCTGTTGGCTTTCTAGGGCACGTGTTGATCGGTTGCCCCACGTTGGGTCGGTGGAGGCACGGGGAAAGGTCTGGTCATGTCTGAACAGTCTACACTCACTCTAGACCAAGCCTTGTGCGTGCTTCTTCTCGACTCGTTTCCATTGTCTCCGTCTACTGTATATCAGAGTGTTGTTTATGCAGCCGTCTGACCAAGCCAAGATCAACATGTGTTTCAGATGTAATTGCACGACAAAGACATGTTTGTTGGGTGCTTCCCTGTGCAAACTGCAAAATATCAATTCCGAATGAACGAGTGTGTCTTGTGTGATACTGTCAGTCAAGTCAGAGGGATATGCCACGATCCGCTGACCGCATGAATGCTACTCCGCATATATGTAGGCAACACGTAGTTGCTCTAAACCTTGGCTTTAGATGCAGCTAGGTACCGGCCGGTAGAGCAATCCTCCCTGCGCCACGCCACAGCTATCGAATCCTTATATTATTTGGGCCCAGCCTACTCACCTCCGACCATGATATCTCGTAACACAATAATCTTCAGATAGGATAAATAAAGTTACTGATAGTCTTTTCTCTCCTCTCCTCCCACTTTGGAACTCGCTAACTGAGACACAAGTGCACAACTTCCGTCTACGTCGGCTGGCACCAGGCTACCGGCAAGGAAAGATATGATATCTTCGCCGTCATGTTAGAGAAATCGATATGCCATGGCATGTAAACGTGACACGACGATCTCCGGTTTCTCTGGTTCTCTGCGAGTTGCAGCTAGGCACCGCGGGCGATATCAATTGTTCTAAGATCTGTCTGGCCTTGAATCTTTCGTTTCTTTGCTACTCTTCCTTTTCTTTCTAGGTTGTTGTTCTTGGTGCTCAGGTTCGGCATAGATGTTTTTCATTGGTCGATCGAGAATAAGTGGATCAGGAATCACGTGATCGATCGAGGCACGACGAAAATATCGCATGCATATTGGTCAGGAATGGTCTAGACTCTAGAATTTGTGAGAACATGCATGTGCCTTGCTTCAATCATGTACGTTGATGTCTCAATTATGGAAATTCTTGTGTGGGTGTATTCTTGTTTATGCCGTCTGACCTGATCTAATGTGAAGTGCATCAACACATCATTCATTCGCAATGGAACAATTTTACTTGTCGGCAACGACGTGGTGATAGTTTTAACCGTAACAAAATTGTTCCGAGCAAACACATTTCCAAGTGTCGTCTGTGAAGCCAGACCGATTCCCCGTGATCTGCCGATCAAACGTACCGATATGATGAACCTGCATCTGCAGTCTTTTCATAGATTTAAGGTAGAATTGTCGGCTTCTGCCAAGAAGGGAATTTTTATTTTAGAAATACATTACAAACACCTGACTCTAAATTAGCAAATCATGGCACGACCGAACCGACACAAAGTGCTTATACAAAGTGTTCGAGAACATAGATTACAAAGCAACAAAACAAGCAAGCAAAAAGATTCAAAAAGAGACATGTTGTTTCACTATTAGAAATACCATTATGATCCTACATGTACCACACGAAGATGAACTTATAAGTTATACAGTTGTTGTGTCCTAACAAACTTATAATTTGTATCTCCTATGTATATTGATCGGCATACCGACATCCATTAGATGTATGGAACCAAACAATTCTCTCTCACACAATTTCATGGCGACGAAAGAAGTCTTTGACACCAAATAACTCGGATTACCTACTCCGGAGGTTGTATAGCAAGAGAAAAAAATAGCAAGGGGAGTTGGCCAAAATATTGTGTTAGCATAAATCATAGGGATCATCCTAGAGCAAGGCTTAAATATCACCACTAGTATACCTCTTAATTTATAAAGTTGAGAATTAACTGGCTTTGTTGGAGAGTGTCCATGGCGGTTTCGATAGCTTTCGTGTGGCGTTGCGTTGGTTGACAAAGAAGCAGTAGGGACGCTGAGAGTCATGCAGGAAGCCCATGGATGCCGACATTCAGCTTGGTGGTGCTAGGCGGTGGCAGATAGGCTCTCCGTCGATAACGTAATAATAGGAGAACTCCTATTTTTATATGTGTGATGCTAGGAAACATGGACATGGGAAAAAACATTGGTTTAAAGTGCCCCCCTCCCCCCCTATTTTTATTCGGTTAGTTATTACCAAAAGACCAATTGCAGGATATTTGATATGGGGGTTATAATCACATGGCACAAGGAGGAAGGTATATTAGCAATGGCGCAAGCACTGTCCACTTATCACATGCGACTCTATAAGCTACTATTAGGATGGTGTGCTTATATAACGAGAGTAATACAGAGCTTCACATGGGAGCAGAGAATGCAAAACGAAAAACACATTGAGTTGCTTGGGATACAATTTTAAGGTAAAAACAACGAGACATGTGATTCAAAGATATGAGGTTATTTATCCAAGCTTTAGTCGCTCGTTGTCCGATCTCGTATTTTAGACCAATGTTGGGGGTAGAATATAGGTATGCGCACTGCATTCATGCATATGAAACATGCAGAGATTGGGAACTTTTTTATTGAACTTGTTGAATAGATCAAAGCTTCGCTTAATCGATGAGTTAGGGTTAGGTCATTTATTTGTGGCTATAAATTTTGACACGACATTTGTTGAATTCTGATGTTTTGAGCACAATTAGAATGAATGTTTAAACAACAATAATTCTACATTAAAGCAACATTGGTTTAAAGTGCCCCCCTCCCCCCCTCTTTTTATTCGGTTAGTTATTACCAAAAGACCAATTGCAGGATATTTGATATGGGGGTTATAATCACATGGCACAAGGAGGAAGGTATATTAGCAATGGCGCAAGCACTGTCCACTTATCACATGCGACTCTATAAGCTACTATTAGGATGGTGTGCTTATATAACGAGAGTAATACAGAGCTTCACATGGGAGCAGAGAATGCAAAACGAAAAACACATTGAGTTGCTTGGGATACAATTTTAAGGTAAAAACAACGAGACATGTGATTCAAAGATATGAGGTTATTTATCCAAGCTTTAGTCGCTCGTTGTCCGATCTCGTATTTTAGACCAATGTTGGGGGTAGAATATAGGTATGCGCACTGCATTCATGCATATGAAACATGCAGAGATTGGGAACTTTTTTATTGAACTTGTTGAATAGATCAAAGCTTCGCTTAATCGATGAGTTAGGGTTAGGTCATTTATTTGTGGCTATAAATTTTGACACGACATTTGTTGAATTCTGATGTTTTGAGCACAATTAGAATGAATGTTTAAACAACAATAATTCTACATTAAAGCAACATGACATCATCACATTGAATTGATAATAATCTTAGAAATTTTTGAAAAGTAACATTTAATACTCAACAATGAAATTACATGGAAATTAAATTTTACAAAAAGTGCAAAAAAATAAGACAAGAATAATATGCATCTTTATTCATCACTTGAGTATTCTGCACTAATTATTGATGTATTATAATCCACGGAATAAATAAAATAAGAACTAGTACAAAAAGAATATAAAAGGAAACCCCAATCTAATTTCTTAATCTTCTTATTTTCCGGCAAAAAAGGAACAAAGTAGAAAATGTTTTGTTATGATTAAATTATGTTTCATCATCACAATGAGGCATTGTCAGGTATAAACAAGGGCAGGTTGTACAAGACAGACCCGACCAGAGATTATGGGCAACTTGATCCATCCCATGATGTTCTTATTTGGGCCTAGCCCCCACTCATCGTCACACCTAGACAGCTTGCTTGATCAACTCTGACACGCTTGGCATCCATCTCTGCCTCTGCTGCGCTGCTGCTGATGATTCCATATCCGACCAATTTCCTTCCTGATTTCTGCCTCCAAAAGCGGAGTGGACGACAGCCACGGCTAAATGAGTAACACGAGTCGCTTCACTAGCCTCATCTAGTCATATAATACGGTAAAAAAATAAAAAATAAACATTTTTTTTTGGCTTTTCTCCCAAGAGCATCGACTAGTGCTAATTAATTAATTAAGCTTCTTCAGTGCGTGCCCATCACATCCAGCTCGAACCTAAGCTAGACAGAAAAGCCATCGACTCTAGTTCCACAAGCCTAGCTGCTCCCTTCTCTCGGCCGGCGTGGCATCTCTTTTCTTTCTCCATATCCACCATTGGAAAGGAACCTGCTGCAACTTGGTGTGTAAATTGCCATGATGCTTCCGTTTGGGCACAGTCAGCTCTCAACTCCAGATTTGCTCCAACGAATCAGGTTCGAGCGATCTAGCAAATGTATGGAAGAGATGGATGGGAGATACCTTGGCGTCGCGTCAGAGAGATCGATATATGGCGCGGCAGGTGTGTGCCACACATACAAAAAAAAAAAGATATTGTCCTCTGCCCAAGTCGTTCTCTGGTTTCTTCATGTCTTTGAATCTTTCCTTTATTTGCTGCTCTGTTGGCTTTTCTAGGTCACGTGTTGATCGGTAGCCAGAAGTTTTTTTTTTTTTCTTTTTGAGATTTCGGTAACCAGAAGTTGGATGGGTGGAGGCACGAGGAAATATCTGTGTTTGTATCGTTTTGTTTATGCAGCCGTCTGACTAAGGCATACTCGACACATATTCCATGTGTAATTGCACGACAAGGACATGTTTGTTGGATGGGTGGAGGCACGAGGAAATATCCCAATTCCGAATGAAGGATCGTGCGAGACTATCCATCAGCTCGGAGAGATATGCCCCGATCTGCTGACTGCATCCCCACTACATTATTACGTACAATCAGTCAGTACCATGGAGTAGATGGGAAATTCAATTCAGAACATGAGACTCCTGTCACCGAAAAAGATATTACTCCCTCCGTATCAAAATATAAGATCTTTTAGCATTTTGTAAATATAATGTATCTAGACATGTTTTAGTGTGTAGATTTATATGCATATTACACTAAAAATATGTCTAGCTACATATTGTCTAAGAAATGCTAAAACATCTTATATTTCGATACAGAGGGAGTAGGTTATATGCTGATGGCAGCACGTATAGTGAGGACACCCACTGCTCTAAACCTTGGCTTTAGCTGCAGCCGTTTTGCTACAACGTTCTTCCAAAGAGAAAATAAAGAAAGAATTGTCGTGTGATAAAAAATAGTTTTTTTTAAGAGGAGCCGGTAGAGCGGCCCTCGCTGCTCCACACCACAACGACCTCTATCTTTCCGCTCACATACAACCACGTCGGACCGAATCCATGATATTATTTGGGCCCAGCCCACTCGTTGTCAGACAGCTTCGCCTAATCAGAACTCTGACGTTGGGCATCTATCTCCTTCGTTTGTACTGTACTCCGTATAGTTGTTGATGATGCATTATGCCATTTTGTTATCTAACCATGATTCCTCCAAAAGCAGAATGGCCACCGTGGTAGCCTCACAAGTTGCCTAGCTGCGAGCCTACTCGCTCTCAAGATACAATATAGTCTACAAATAAGATATAAATAAAATTACTGATGCCATCTCTCTTTTGTCTTTTCTGTCTTCTCCGCCCACTTTGGAAGTGCGTAACTTCCTTCTCTGTCATGTACCGCCAACTTCGCTGTGATTGACCGGAATCAAGGCTAGGAAAGATATCGAAAAATATACACTTTTGCCGTCAAATCGGAGAGATCGACATGTCGCGGCATGTACACGCGACACGATGATCTCCGGTCGCTCTCGTTTTTCTGCAAGCTGCAGCTAGGTACCATCAGTGATATCTATCATTCTCAGATCTGTCTACCTTTGAATATTTCTTTTCTTTGCTACTCCTCCTTTTGGCCAGCGATAAGTGGATCAGAAATTAGGTCATCGGTCGAGACACGAGGAAATATCGCATGCATATTGTTCTAAAATGTTCTATAGAGGACTTGTACGCATATCGTTTCCTTCATGTATTGATATGTCTCAAATTTCTTTTCGAAATGATATGTCTCAATTTTGGAACCTGTTCTTATGTGAAGTGCATCAACACATCTTTCCATACGTAATGGTACATTTATACTCGTCGACAACAAGGTGGTAGCTTCAAATGTAAGAAAATTATTATTCTGGCCACTTTGTCAAGTCCTGTCTGTGAAGCCAGACGTTTCCGAGCGATCTGCTAATGCGCATGCCAATTCCCAACACGTACTTTGGATCTAGAAAAAGACCTCTAATTTGATCAGTCAATCGTTCTCCCTTTAATGTTCCAGCAACAGGTGTAAAGGCTCCGTTGGCATGCTTGACATGCCAACAACAACAACTAAGACTATATCTCCATAATGCTGGTAATATATAGCATACTCATATGCCCACCTTCCGCCGTCCAATTCCAGCACCTGGTTGAACCTACAACCGCCGATATGGTCGACCTGCCTATTCTAGTTTTATATATTCCAAGCAGAAACGCCGGCGTTTTCCCAAAAAGGGAGTTTTGTTAGAAATAAAATAAGATATTACACCCAACTTTAGATTACAAAGTATGGCACGGCCAAACCGATACAAAGAGGTCAACAACGTAGATTACAAAGGCTAGCAACAAAACAAGTGCTCGAAAGAAAAATAGAGACATGCCGTTTCACTATTAGCAATATTGTTATGATCCTGCCCGTACCACGTGTAGATGAACTTATAAATCATACTATAGATGTTTGAGAGCAAACCTATAATATGTATCAATCTCCTTTGTGTCTTCATCGGCAAGATTGTGGACTATATATGTACGAGCACGCTGACGTTAGATGCATGAAACCAAACTATTTTCTCACACATATTCATGAGATCAGTCATAGATTTTGCCTCTGTTTAAAAAAGAATAAACTTGACGGCAGGCAGCTGCTAGTTAAGCTCAAACCGCCTTGTATACGCGCTTCATGGACAACCACGTTTTTCTCATTTACTTGAACGGCTTTGAATGTTGTGAACAAAGATGTACGTACAACATGGGAAGATGTTTTCAGGTCCCAAACCTGACAAAGTGACATGAACTTGCTGCGGCACAGAAAACGAATCGTGCAGGCTGTGCCAGTCCGATCAAATCCGTGGGAGTGCGAGTTGCTGTTGGAGCATGACCCCTTACTTTTTCACTTTACTTTTTCTTTTTCACTTGCCCTTTTCACTTTGCGCGTGCGTTTGCGTGTTTCTTACATGGATCCTGGAATATCTAGTATCTATCGGTTTGACTTGTGCTCTATTGGCACAGCAAAAAGTAGACTTTGATGGGTAGAATAGTAAGGCTGGTACCAATGCATCTCCCACTATTCACGGGCTATAGCCCCGCCACGTCACCGTTTTTCACCACTCTCACGCCACTCTCACGGGCACGGTGCCAGTGCACGGGCTATAGCCCGGGCTATAAGTTTCTCTCTCTGCCACATCAGATTTTATCTGTCCTCCACGTCAACACATATTTTGAAGATTAAAAACGTTGTAAATAATAGAAGAAATTATTTTATTCAACTAAAATTGTACCGATTACATAATAATAAATAAAAATTACATAAAAAATGAGAAAATTACATAATCTAGTTTTGATGAGCCCACACATGCTCAATCAAATCCCCCTGGAGCTGTGTATACATCGGCGAGTCCTGCATATCGTTGTCCATCTGAATCCTTGCTGCTAGGCTTGGTGGTGCATTGGTATGTATTGGAGGGCCGACGTTGCTCGCAACTGTCTCATAGCTGTTCTCCAAATTGGTACCACGCTCATCGTCGATGATCATGTTGTGCAGAATGACACATGCACGCACGATCAACCCAAGAGTGCGCATGGAGTAGGAGCGTCCGGGAACTGCTAAAATGTTGAACCTACACTTCAACACTCCAAATGCACACTCCACATCTTTGCGCCAACACGATTGAGCAGCAGCGAAGACACGTTGCTTGTCACTTTGTGGAAGAGTAACACCCTTCATGAACACCGGCCAGGAGGGGTAGATGCCGTCGGCAAGGTAGTAACCCCAGTTGTACTGGTGTCCATTCACCGTGAAGTTCACTGTGGGTGCTTCTCCTCTAAGCACATCCGTAAACAATGGCGACTGATTGAGCACATTGATGTCGTTGTTGGACCCGGCGACTCCAAAAAAAGCATGCCAGATCCAACGATCATACGACGCAACGGCTTCTAAGATTATGGTAGGGTGTTTGATGTCTCCCCTTGTGAACTGACCGGCATGCGCAACTGGACAGTTCCTCCACTGCCAATGCATGCAATCTATGCTCCCTAGCATTCCCGGAAAGCCGCGCTCCTCGGCTTTCGCTAACAGACGCTGAGTATCCGCGACGTTAGGTCGACGGCAAAACTCTTCACCGTAACAGTCGATGATGCCCTCACAGAAGTTATCTAGACAGTCTGACGAAGTTTGTCTAGCTAACTTAAGCCACTCATCTATCGTATCAGCACCGGATCCATAAGCTAACAGACGCAACGCCGTAGTACACTTTTGTAGCGGAGTAAAACCCGTACGGTTCAGAGCATCAACTCTTTGGGTGAAATACGGAGAGTATTCACCCAATCTATCCACAATGCGTAGAAAAAGGGATCGCCTCATCCGATACCTTCGCCGGAAGAAGCTCGGAGGATAAGCGCAGTTGGGGGCGAAGTAGTCGTCGTAGAGCCGCTCGGCGGCGCCAACACGATCACGCCTGATGAACTGTCGACGGCGCCGCGGCGGTCTTGGCACCGCTTTGAGCGCCGCCTCGTACTCGGCCTCCATTGCCGCCTGCATTGCGGCGATCATCTCACCCTCCAGTCCCTCGCTCGAATCGCTGCTGCTTGACGAAGACATGGCGTCGAGAGGGTGGAAATGAAGAGTAGAGAGAATGAAGTTGGTGTGGAATGAGTGCAGCATATGGGGGGGTATTTATAGGAGGGATCAGCTCCAAATTTCAAATTTTTCGAATTTTTTTTCAGTTTTTTTTTACAGCAACAGTAACCCTAACGGCTAGCTGACGTGGACCAATAGGGGGGCGCCACGTCAGCTAGCCGTTGGCCCCCAACGGCTCCTCCCTGCCGCCCCGCCCTACCGCCCCGCCCCGCCAGCGCACCGCCCCACCCTCTCTCCCTCTCGCCCCGCCCTACCGCCCCGGGCCTGCGCTACCGCCCCGCCTACGCGGGCGGCAAGCCGGGCGACAGCGGCCTATAGCCGGGCGCCAGCGCCACCGCCCGCCGGCCCCTACCGCCCCGCCCTAACGCCTCCTCTCGCCCCGCCACGGGCGGTAGCGCCCCTACCGCCCCTCCCTACAGCCCGCATTGGCACCAGCCTAACACCGTGGTAGAATCATGTGATTCAAATAATGGTGTGCATGGTATTTGAGATTTTTTTGAAATATTGATCTTCGAACCGAAAAATATTTGTTTCAAACCAGCCGATAAAAGATTGAATTAAGTGGTCTATTGAATATTTAACACAACCTAAACATAGTGTTAAGTGCTTTCTAGTGTGCATGGACTTGGCGGAGTGGACCTTGCTAGAGTCATATGATTTCTGTAGCTTCTCAAGTTCCTCATTCCTCATTTCTATTATTGGTTATGTAAACTTGGGCGTATTTTGTTTTGCAATCTTTTCTCCTCTCAAAATTTCCATCTCAAATTGCCTCCCTTTTTAAAGGCCATGTGCTAATGGGCTCTAGGCTGTATCGTGGCAGCCCAGTCCATATAACTGAATTTTCCAACTTGCCATATTAAAAAGAATGAAATGGTAATAAATTATATTGAACAGACCAAAGTTCACTTTCTCTCTCTCGAAAAGTAAAAAAAGACAAGGCTCGCTATATGCAACATTCGTTTTGTGCACACTTTATTGGATATATGTACGGTTGAGATTATATCGGACTTGTGAAAGTATTAAGGCCTTCTTGGCTGCATAATCCAAAAAGCAAGAATAAAAAGGACACATAATTAAATTTCATTAGCATGCCCGATAGAACGGGAACTACAAACATAAAAATTTCATCCTCGAGAAAAAACACATAAGGTTACTAACTTATATGTCTGCATGCTGCACGAGAAAAACAAATGAAACTTAATAAAATTGTGTCACTTAATCGGAGAAGGAAGGAACGAACAAATGATAAGTTGACTTGAACTCTAAATATGAAAAATTCTAAAATAAAACTCTATGGTAGAATCATGTGATTCAAATAATGGTGTGCATGGTATTTGAGATTTATTTGAAATATTGATCTTCCAACCGAAAAATATTTATTTCAGACCGACCGATAAAAGAATGAATTAAGTGGTCTATTGAATATTTAACACAATCTAAACATAGTGTTAAGTGCTTCCTAGTGTGCATGGACTTGGTGGAGTGGACCTTGCTAGAGTCATATGATTTATTTAGTTTCTCAAATTTCTTATTCCTCATTTTTATTATTGATTATGTAAACTTGGGCGTATCTTGGTTGTCAATCCTTGCTCCTATCAAAATTTGAATTTTTGAAGCGCTATCTTGTGAATTTTGGTCCATATTTATGTGAAAACCCACGATGTTATCTCTTATCAAGTGTCACTTTAAAGAACTTAGCACTAATAACATCCCATAAGCTGACTGTGTTGAGATCAACTCTGGAGGTTTGACCATTGGGACATAACAAACTTTTTTCTTTTTACTCCTCCTTCATCACATCCATACTATTTCGATGGGGTTCAACAAGGAGTTAATAGATCTTTGCACATCCCCATAGTATTTTGTGTCTACAAAGTCCAAACTGATGACGAGCCTAGCGTATACATGTTTTTTTCCTTTATTTGTTATTTCATGCACACACACACTCTAAGTGGTATCCATTTTCGAATGACTAAATTTCCATGAAGATTCTAGAACGAATATATAAATACTCCTCAAGTCAAATTGTACGATATTCTAAATGTTCTAGAACATTTTAAATTATGTGTTCTATGCTTGACGCCCGGTGTTAACCCAACGATATAGAGGTGCCACCTATTCTACGAAAATAATATGCCTAGGATAGTTCCATGATTTGGATATATGATAGGTATACAAAAGAAGCAATATAAACTTGTTGCTAATGTGATGTTTGGTTCTCATCCCCGTTTACCTCCTCGTAGAGTAGTACCACTTGAAGGGTTGGAGTCTAATCATCATTTCAAATTATAGTTTTCATGGCTTCGTGACGTATTTTTATAAGATATTATAAATAAATACTTAAGTTATTAATTCATAGAATATGATGGTAAACAATAATAATATCAACACAAGTGTTGATACAATAACCATGACTAGACAATAGTTTTCTTTACTATGACTATTTAGCTAATAAATAGACCTTGAAGTTTCAAAAGGGAGAATGTGGTGTATTTTTGTATGGTTTATCATAATTTAATCTTGTAATTCATGTATTTAGGAATTTATTAGGGGATAACATCTATATCATACACTATATTCATTCATCCGTGGCCACGGCGACGGATGTTGCATATAGGAAGCTAGAGTTCCCTCCGGTGATCAATGGAAACAGACCTTCCCTTGGACTGGGATTGAAAGGTGTGTGAAGGTCCGACATAGTACACCGATTCACCAAGCTTGTAGAATTTTTTTTATACTAGTCATTGAATTCCAAATTTCGGTGCAAATTGACCATAGTATCCTCAATGAAGATATAGGTGGTGGTGTTTCTTGACGAGATTATTTTTCTACGAAAATGATATTCTTAGGGTTTTCTTGAACAAACTTTCATCTCTCTCTCTCTCTCTCTCTCTCTCTCTCTCTCTCTGAATATACACTAGTGGAAACAACCCCTTGCGTCCAGGGGGCAGGGGGCATCTGTCCCGGTTGCACCACAATCCGGGACAAAAACCATGCATTGGTCCCGGTTCGTGTGCCCGAGGCAGCAGAAACCACCTGGGGGCATCTGTCCCGGTTCGTGGGGAGCCAATGGTCCCGGTTCGTGGCACGACCCGGGACCAATACCTAGCCAGAGGCCACGTGGCACGCGCATGGGCATTTGTCCCGGTTTGTGGCACGACCCGGGACCAATACCTAGCCACAGACCAACAAATAGTCTTTTTATCCGCCCCATTCAACCAATTTCCAAACTCATTTGTAATATTGGTTGAAGGAGTTATATTCATTAAGCACATATGGCAATTAAATTAATTTGAGGTCTCCCAGTTTATTCCGGCCACGATATTCGTCTCCGTTGCACAACTCCCAACAAAAAGCAGCATTCACATTAGGCGGCTGCGTTAATGTCCAACCACTCTCTACCCTCCTCTTTTTGAAGGTCGACCGCCCACACATTTCAGAAACGAAGCGCCAGTCCATCTTCCTATTGCCGCTCTGCGACTCGCACATGCCGGCGGCCACATGAGGTGAGGCATCGACGCTGCAAAGTATGCATATGTCTCTTCTATCAGAACCCATTCTATCCACCCTCGCGATCGCCTGATGGTTTCTTGTCTCGCAGCTCCGTCGACACCCGCCGCCTGTTTAACGGAATGCCTCCTCCTACTAAGCGCAACAGTGCGCCGCCGGTGAGCAGCGCCGACCGCATCGGCGACCTCCCCGACAGTATCCTCCACCACTTTCTCTCCTTCCTCCCATCCCAGGAGGCCGTACGGACTTGCGTGCTCGCCCGGCGGTGGCGCCATCTCTTGAGGTCGAGCACAGGGTTGCGCATTGACCATCATGAGTATTCTGATTTCCAAAACCTCCGAAAGTTCGTGGACCATCTCGTGGTCCTGCGTGAGCGCACCGACCTAGATAGTGTTGAGATCAAACTCGGTGAAGACTTGAACCATGAGGACCATCCCTATGTGAGCCTATGGATCCGTTTCGCTGTGAAGTGCAAAGTTCGTGTGCTCAGCCTTGATAACAGTGATCCTTCTCTCTGCTTGGACAACCTGCCTCTTGTCTCTCGCCATCTCAGAGCATTACACCTTGATTGTGTAACCCTACAAGAGACCTTTCTTGATTTTGCTAGCTGTCCTGCATTGGAGGATTTGAAGATGAATTATTGCATCACCCGTGCTCCTAAGGTATCGTCTCGTTCCCTGAAGCATTTGAGCATCACCTGTTGCTGGTCTGACTTGGATTGCCGGCTACATGTCTGTACTCCGAGCCTTGTCTCTCTGAATATAGTTCAGTATGACGGTAGGACACCTTTTCTTGAAATACATGCATTTCGATAGATAAACAAGGCACAGTACATATAATGGCAAGATTGGATCTAAATCTAAACGGAGAGCATAGATCTAAATAAAGAAGACAGTACATAATGACAAGAGTGCATCGATCTACTAGTCATACTCCTGCCTAGGCCTATAGTACATGTACTCGTAGTCGTCGTAGTCGCCGCCGCCGTCGTCGTCACTATCGTCTGACGGTGCTCTGCACTCCCTCGGAGGATCACGACTCCAGGACTGGGCCTGAGGGTAGCGCAGGCGGGGGATATCGCCGTCCCTGATGTAGTCCATGACGCTCTGTAGAGTCCGGCCGGACCACCATAGCCGACGACCGGCCTCGTGAAAGTTCCCAGGAGGCAGACCGTCCTCCTCATACCTGGCGAGCGCTCTCTCACGCCGATTGATGAAGAAGGCATCCCAAGTATGCTGGTTATCGGGATGCCAACTGGGATTCCTCCGCTGCTCCGGCGTGAGCTCGTGGTAGTAGTGGTTCGTGATGGCCGCCCGACGCGCCACACCTTGAGGAAGAGGAGGGACCGGCATTCCTCCGGCGCTCAGCATCCAACCGGAGGGAACGTTGTAGCCGCACGGGCAGGGGTAGTTCGAGGCGGAAAGTGCCTCCGCCTGGATGAATGTTAGAGTGGGTACGGTAGAATCCATGAGAGAGTGGTGAGTTTGTATGTGTTTATGCCAATGGTGTGGCAATGCATACATATATATAGCGAGAAGAAAACATCCCTTTAGTCCCGGTTGGGGACACCAACCGGGACTAAATGGATTAGGGTTTCATTGGGTAACGGATCATTCCCCAACCGGGACTAAATGGGAATTAGAGTTTCGTTTGGACCAATCAGATAGAATCACACGGATCGTGTGTTTCTTTCAAGCGCTCGTGAGTCGTTCGATCCGGGTGTGTTTCTGTCGAGCTGTTGTGAGCCGTTCGATCAGGGCTACGGTGTGTTTCTTTCGAGCTACTGTGAGCCGTGCATTTGGGTCAGTGTTTAACACATTCATCCCCCTTTAACACATTCATCCATGCATGCTTGGGTCAGTGTTCACTTTGAGGTTGGGTAGTAATGTGCACGGGAACATCACCACCGGCTTCCGCAGCGTCCGAGCACGGCAGAACAGAATGTTTACCGCATCCCCCTCGGTGTTCGTTTGTTTTCTCTTTTTAATAAAAGAATTTGTATTCTGGCGACACTGCGGCGCGCTAGCGCGTCTGTTTTCTGTTTAATGTAATTATTACTAATTTTAAAACAATATAAGATATTTATATTTAAATTAAGTGCAAATAGTGAAATAGTTAATAGTTTGAATAGTTAGAATAATTATTTAGGTAAACAGAAAACGGATTGAAATTAGTTATGCAAATTCAAACAATTTTCATGTTGATATTTTTTCAAATTTGAAAGTATATAGAAGTTATTCACGTGCATATTTAAGATATTCAAATTTTGGCGCTAAAACAATTGGCGCGCCCGGCCCAAAAGTACTTCTGGTCCCGGCGCGCGCGACCAGCCGGGGCTTTCGTCCCGGTTGTTGCCACCAACCGGGACGGAAGGGCCTTTCGTCCCGGTTGTTGCCACCAACCGGGACGGATGGTAGATAGATATATACACGTCACCGTCCCTCCCAGTTCCAGACCGCGCGCAGGGACGAAATCGACGCCGCCAGGCTGCCCATTTTTTCCGTCCCCCCCGCGCCGCCCCTCGCCCCCGTCAGCGTCCTCCTCTGTGGCGCCGCCCCCTCGATCCCGTCGCCCCCGCGCCGCCCCGCGCCCCCGTCCACCTCTGCGGCGCCGCCCCTCGATCCCGTCGCCCCCGCGCCGCCCCTCGCCCCCGTCGGCGTCCTCCTCTGCGGCGCCGCCCCTCGACTCCGTCGGCCCTCAGGCCTGATCGCTCCCCGTCGAGCGCACCCACCCTCGATCCCGTCTCGCGCCGGCCTCGCGCCCCGCCCTCGGTCCCGTCTCGCGCCGCCCTCCACCGCCCCCGCCGCCGCTGCCCCGAGAGGAGGTACGACCTGCCTCCATCTCGCCCTAACCCGGGGCCTTTTTTGTTTTTTTCCTTTTTTTTACTTAATTACTGTTTTTATTAGTGTTACAAATGTTAGAATTATTAGTTATGAATGTTAGAAATTTTAGATTAGACTTATTAACTTTAGATTTGTTTAGAATTGATATAGGAAATTTAAGAATGTTAGAATTATTAGTTGTGAATGTTACAAATTTTAGATTAGACTTAGAAATTTTAGATTTGTACGTTTAGAATTGATATAGGAAATTTAAGAATGTTAGAATTATTAGTTGTGAATGTTAGAAATTTTAGATTAGACTTAGAAATTTTAGATTTGTACGTTTAGAATTGATATAGGAAATTTAAGAATGTTAGAATTATTAGTTATGAATGTTAGAAATTTTAATTAAGTTAATGTTATAAATTTAAGAATGCTACAAATGTTATCGTACGTTTAAATATTTCATGAATATGTTGCTCTTTTTGTGTATTATCTATAAGCAATTTTGATGAAAATAATTGATCATTAGTTAATTATTATGTATAAACAATTTTCATGAAATTGATCTGAAATATATACTTACTCTTTTTGTATAGTATGGAGCCAAGAGACGAAGATGCCGAAAATATTATCGAGGGTTTAATCCGCGGGCCCGACGTAGAGACCGATGTGAGCCAGTGGATGAACGACTCCGGTGAGGGAGATCCGGTGCTCACCCAGGGAGACGACTCCGATGAGGGAGAAGCCGACGGCTCCGATATGGGAGCAGCCGACGGCTCCGGTGGAACCATACAAATTACAAACACCGGCTCCGAGGTGCATATATAGATATGTTAATTAATGAAGCATCCGTTGTCTATATACATGTATTAACAGTCTTTATATTTTTAGCCATCTGGTTCAAGTATATCAACCGGAAAAAAGACTAAACGAGGCGCAACAAAGAAGTTGAAAGATACAGAAAGATACAGGATCGACACGATCGCAGCAGACGGCGCACCCGAGTTTCCCGCTGATGTTGCCCAAAAATTTGTGAAGCAATGCGGAGTGCTAGTTAGAGATCACATCCCGATCACTGTTAATGAGTGGAATAAGCCAAAAGATCCGCGGAAACAAGAAATTTCATATGTCGGCAAAATAGCCAAAGATCATCTTTTCTCAAAGATTTTGGCTAATTTCAACTTACCCGTGCCGTAGGTGGACGAGAATGAAGCGGCTTTGAATGAGGCCGATGTTATTAAAATGAAACATGAGATACGGGAAAAGGTCAAAGCGTGGACCCTGAAAAAGATGGCCGAGCAATTCAAAAACTGGAAGAAAAGATTGAACCTTGATTATGTTAAGAAGAACAAGACTCCTGATTTCTCTCAAGGGTATGAGAAAATAAAACCCGTATGGGCAGACTTCGTGAAGTACAAGATGGCAGAGAATGAACTGGAAAGGACAAAAACAAATGAGAAAAACGCCGTCAAAAAGGTATATCACCATGTTATGGGGCAATGTGGCTACAAGGGTTCCAGTCCCAAGTGGGAGACATGGTAGAACAACCTGCTTCAGCTGGGGATCACTCCCGAGCCGTTCTTGTGGGTCGAGCGGACAAGGGCATGGTTCTACGAGCATGGGGGAACGTTGGACGCCGAAGGAAAAGCAATATATAAGCTAAGGCATAAAGAGAGTCCTCTACGCATAGAAAAGCTGAGAACCGCAATAAAGGACGTTAAAGAGGGGAAGTTCGTGCCAGATAGAGAGAACGACGAGCTCACACGCGCCCTCGGGAATAAGGAACACAGAGGGCGTACACGAGGCATAAAAGGCACTCCTCCGTGGAGTATTGCGTTCGACTCCACCAAAAAGTTATACCCCGATAGAAGCCGTCAACGTAGAAAGGACACGGAGGCAGCTGAAGCAGAGACTCAGGCAAACTGGAGGCGTCAACTTGAAGAACAGATAAAGCTGACGCAGGATGTAGCAAAGAAGCAGCAGGAACAAATTAACACACTTAGCCAGCAGATAGTGTCTACCGGCGCATCAGTACACATGGTAGAAGTTGAAGTCGAGGCTACCGACGCCGCACATTCTCATCGCAAAAGCAGCGTTGCGTCCACGCAGCTACCGGGTGATGATGCACCGCCGATGATTCACCCGGTGGATGAGATCACGGAGATGACAACCTGTGAGCTCCACGTGAAGGTCGTCAATATAACCATCAAGGCGGCGGCCGGCTATGTCTTACCAATTGGCAACAAACCAACTCACCATAGTCTTCCGGTTCCACGGGGCTACGCTGTTGTTGGGGTCGATGAAGTTGTCAACGGATTCGAGCGGGTAAAGCTTGATTTTCCTGAAGGTGAAGACGAAGAGTTGACTGAACTCGGAGAAGCCAAGAACTTGACCGTTCTATGGCTAAAGGAATGCATTGTGCTCCCAAATCAGACGGCAAAGCCATCGAATCCTCGTCTTTCTCCAGCGCAAAAGTCTCCAGCGCGGTCGTCTTCGCAATGCATGCCGTCTCCGGCGCGGTCGCCTACGCCGTGCACGTCTCCAGCGCGGTCGCCTACGCCGCCGCGTCAGCCTTCTTCGCCCACTAAGTTTCTGCCGAAACGTAAAATATCACCGAAACGTCAACGGTCACCCCTCCCGAAGGTACCAAAAGAGGTACCCAAGTTACCTTACGACTATACTCCCGAGGAAACCCAGAAAATCGCAAAGGACGAATACGAGGCGTGGAAATCGAAGCGGAAGGATAAGCAAAAGCCAGATTTCCCCAAGACCAAAGAAGAGATAGAACGAGCTTGGAAAATGGTGAAGACTCTTCATCAACCCGAGCCGAGTTTGTCATCTGACTATGACCGCTCTATTCTGAAGTCACACTAGGAAATGGTGCGGTCGACGAAGAGTAGTAGCGCAAGCGGGAAAAGGGGAAAATCAGTTGCTCAGCTCGGAGTGCAGAAAAAACAATCCACGTCCCCGATCAAAGTGATTTCCAATACCCAGGTGGGGCCGAGCACTAATATTGCTGACGAGCAAATTGATCCGGAGTTTATAACACTGTACGCAGACAAGGCAGCTGATGCGGGTTTGTCCATTGCTGAGTATATGCAAACACTGAGCTACTTCCCCGCAGCTGAATGTGCGTACAAATACCAGTACGGGAAGCCTCTTGTCAAACCCGAGGAGATAAAGGATCTACCAACGAAAATGCGAAGAGTGCATAGTTGGTATATGGAAGCCGTTGAGAAATCTATGGACTGGATATGTCTCAACGTTAAGGACGAGCACTATGGAAATGGAAATGGATATGTTATTATTCAATTTGACGAATTGTTTCAGTTATACCAGCAGCAGACCCTCGACAAATCTGTCCTTAGTGCCTATTGTCTGTAAGCACTTATTTCTCTAGCTCACATCATTCAATTGCATATTAGTTCACTGTATTGTCCTTAGTGCCTATTCTGTTTTCCTTACTCGATGTTCACTGTATAACTGATGAGTTCTGCGTGCGCATGTTCCACTATATTCTGCTAATCTTCCAAATTGACAAAGGAAAAGTAATGGTAATGGACGCAAAACGTAAACCTCTCTCGATGTGGGCTGACATGCAGGAAATGATCCATCGGTAATTTCAATCTTTATTAATTTCAGTATATCGACTACTTTGTTTCATTTTCGGATATCAAGTAATTACTAACTCTTTTTATTCTTTTTCTTTCTCGGGTAGCGTTTGGAAGAGGTTCATAAAGAAGTCTCCCGGTGAATGGAAAAAAAGCTTACATTTGATGTTGTGCAAGTAAGTACTATCTAGATCCGCGCACATATCCTTGATTCTACTGTCGATACCATTATCATGGCTGGTTGATTATTATTTTGATTGAAACAATGTTCTCGTAAAGTGCTTGCAACAAGGAGACGGGAATAACTTGTGTGGATACTACGTTTGCGAGTTCATTCGTCAGACGACATGTCCCAAGGGCAGAAATTTAAACCAACTTCATGTATTTTAGTCGTCAATTCTTCTTATTACTATCTATTTTAGTTACTTAGTTTCATATATATATATATATATATATATATATATATATATATATATATATATATATATATATATATATTGACCACTCTTCTTTATATTAGATCGAACGGCTTCGGGACGGTCTTCTACCAAGAGACCGCATACGAGCAATTCAGGAGGAAATTGCGGGCTTCTTAGATGCAGAGGTCATAAACGTAGATGGAGAGTACTATACCTCCGGTTGGAACTTAATTTGATTTTGTAATACACTCCATCGGTCATGTAATATGCTCGATATACTTTGCTTCCGTAATATAAGTGTTCCTTATTCTGCTTTATATACTTATTCACTCGTGCGATCCGGGAGCTCCGGGGAGGGTCCACCGAGGCTCCTCTCTTCTCGTGGGACCCGGGAGGTCCGGGGAGGGGCCGCCAGGAGGTCTGGGGGTCCAAAAATCGCAAATCGTAGAATTTCTGCCGCGGCAGAGAAAAGGGCAAAAGCCCTGCCGCGGCAGAAGGGGCATGCACCCCGGGCCGTATTGAGAACCGGGACTAATAGCCCTGGCCAAGCTCCAGCGCACGGGCCACGTGGTCAGCCCCATTTGTCCCGGGTCCTGGCACAACCGGGACCAATGGGGGAGGGGTATTTGTCCCGGATGCCCCGTCCCGGTTGCACAACCGGGACAAATGGGGCCTACGAACCGGGACTAATGCCCTTGTTTCCACTAGTGATATATATATATATATATATATATATATATATATATATATATATAGGTAAATTAACAGATGCTCCATGGTGCCCATGCTCCTGTACGAAATATTGTTCAATTTGTACAGGTGTACAAAGTGTATACCTTGAATACCTATACCTTGGATTTGTATGACATATATATACACTTGCGTATACATACCTAAAATACATATACACAAGTGTACGTATACCTGTCAGGTATGTATATATACGTATAAGTATATATATACTTTTTACGTATGTATACCCAACTATGTGCATACCTAGGGGAATATATACGTACTACATACTCAAGGTATACATACCCGAGATATTCATGATGTCTACATATCTAAAATGTACGGTATTTGATACCGGTGCCCATGCTCCTAGGTGCCCCATTTGGGCTTCCTATGTTTCTTCCGTCCCTATCACATGTGAAATCGTCCACACCATCATTTCAATTTGCATCGACGGGTGTAAGCAAGGCTCCTAATTCCCTAAATTTGGTGGCGTCTCTCTAGAGCTGCATTGGGATAGCACTTATATCGAAACAACCTAATGATTGCCGGTACCGGTGAATTTGAGCCTATTTGTGAAGTGATGCATAAAAAATATAGTGATTTTGATTTGCGCCCCAATGCTCTAATGAAAGAAATGTCACAATTAATGCTATTTAGAAGAACCCACCAAATTGTTTGTTTTAATGCATGGATGGATTTTTATGAAATAAAAAGAAATTATAAGGGTAAAATTTTATAGGAGTTGAAGGCATGCTTTTATAGGAAAAAATTTCTATTAGGTTCTTTCAATGTTAACTCGAAGATTACTATTTCTGTGTTGATTAAGAAATAATCTATCCACCTAAATAAATTAGTCATTTGTGAGAAATGTTTTATTTTAGAGACGTCGCATAGTTTGAAGTTTGGTATTTATATTTTAATTATATAAAAACTAAGTTTCAAATATTGAGATGGATCTGAGTTGATCATAAACAACATCTATCTTATGCACAAGCGAGACCCGTCACGGGAGGCCAAAGTTTCCCCATCATGTTGCCCTGCCAATGTGGCCCGCACGGAGGGGTGGGGGGGTGGCAACCCCCGCGGTATGGTACGAGTTGTTACTGGTTTGGATACGAATTCTAACTTGTTTAGGTTTTACCCCCTTTATATATCTTATGTAAGACGCCGGTTTAGGATAAGTCGCAAGTTGTAAATCCCCGGCGTTTATAACCGTACACGATATGGTAAAATTATGCTGGCTGGCGCCCGTTGACTTTTCTCTTCCCCATTGAAAGAGTTTTTCACATTAAAATCTCGTTTCCCCGTGTGCCGTTCTCTTTTGTTCATCGCTATTTTCTTACTATCGTTTAACGGTAGCTTCATGGCTTTAAATCTTTCCTTTATTATATATATTCAGCCTCCTGTTGGCCTTTTAGGGAACATGTTTCTCGTTTGCTAGACGTTGGATTGACGGAGGCACGAGGAAAAGGTCCGATCATCTCCGAACGGTCTAGACTATAGACCAGGCCCTTGTGCGAACATTGCCTCGTCTTGTTTCTTTCATTGTCTGTACCGTTTTGTTTATGTAGTTGTCTGACCAATGCATAATCAACACATGTTCCATATCTATTTCTACGACAGGGACATGTTTGTTGGATCCTTTCTTGCAACAAAATAATAATTCTGAATGAACGATTGCATCCCCCTATATTATTATACAATCAATCAGTAGTGTGTGTGTGTGTATATATATATATATATATATATATATATATATATATATATATAATATATTAATTTACCTATATATGAGGTATATGCAGATGACAGCACATAGTTAGGACCCATTGCTCTCAACCTTGGCTTTAGGAGAAAAATGCAGATTTAGTACATCAACTAGCCGATAATCTGCGCTTTGATCATCAAGTTACGAAACAAGAAAATCGGGTTACAAAGTTGCCACCGAAGAGATTTTTGGTCACTCTGTGATAGTGGCCGTGATATTACATACTAGGCGGGCTTTTATTTCCGAATCACACCTTAAATGTTTATTATTATAATTGATAGGTCCTTTGCAACATTTTTTTTATGTTTAGGGAGGGATTTGTGAAAACAAAAATTTAAGGTGCAATTTATGCAGACTCACAGCCACGGGAGTGACCAAAACGCTCGCATCTGCCAATTTCATGACCTGTTTTTTTGTGTTTCGCACCTTGATGATCAAAACACAAATTCTTTACAAATTGATGTACTTAACTTGTATTTTACTCAGGCTTTATCTGCAGCAATAAGGCAACACTTTTTCTGGCGAGCAACTATACATGGGCATGGCCGGGCGGCCCGACCTGAAAAAGCTCGCGGCAGAAAACTAAGGCCCAGCCTTAGCCCACCATCGGGCCTAATTTTCAAGCTCAAACTTGGCCCATCTGCTAAAAATCACGTGGGGCCTCGGGCCGCGGGCGTGCATTTTCCTTAAAATCCCAATATGTCAAGGCTATGCCTGGCCCGACCCAGTTCTCGGGCTTAAAACTTAAGCCCAAGACCGACCCACAGGCAAATCCGTCAGGCCTAGGACTTAGATTTTTGGGCCGGCCCAGAGATGGCCAGGCATAGGAGCAACCGTTGATGCTCCACACCACAACCTCTCAATCGATCTCCCTGCTCACCTAAGTGGCTAAGCCCACGTTTATGGACGGGTCGAATCCGATGTTATTTGAGCCCATCAAACTCGTTGTCACAGTCAACTTTGTTTCCTAGTAATCAATTATGACATTGAACATTGATGATGCATTATCCGACAATTTCCCCTTTGTTTTTCAGCCTCCAAAAGCACAGCGGCCACCGTGCTAGACACACAAGTTTCCTAGCTACGAGCCTACTCATCTCCGCGATATGAGATATCTCATAAATAAAATGGTCTTCAAATAAGATAAATAAATTACTAGTCAGCGTGGCTTCTCTCTTTTGTCTTTTCTCTCTTATTATCCTCTCACTTCGGGGAGCTCGTAACGTCAGCTTGACAACAGTGGAAGCTTACACTAGTAGAAACTGGGCTTTCAGTACTGGTAGTTTACACTAGTAGAAACTAGGCTTTCAGTACTGGTTCCAGAGGCCCTTTAGTAACGGTTGGACAACCAGTACTAATTAATCGATAATAAAGGCCCTCCAAATTTTAGTACCGTTCCTTACGGACCGGTATTAAAAGGGCTTTCACGCGGTCTAGGAGAAGCTCACGGGGCCGGATACCTTTGGTACCGGTTCGTAACAAGAACCGGTACTAAAGGCTAGTCTTTTTTTTCTCTTTTTTTTTCTGAAAAAATAAAATTTATTTCTATTTTTTAAAATTTCTATTGTTTAACCACTTAAACTCACATATATCACTAAGCATTCTTAATTTCAATCTAAATTACTCCCTTCTACTAACAATTCCCGCACAGGTCACCCATACTTAGACTACTCCAGCACTAGCACGCTTAACTTCTTAGTTCTTTCTCTATAAGCTACCTACAAACAAGAGATACCTACCTGACAATAGTATCCTATTAACCCATGGACTATGATGTCACAGACATTTATTTTATGAATTGAAATAATTATTTAAATAAAAATAAATGAATCATTAATAATATTTTGAATTAAAATATTCTTAAATGCAAATAATAATTCACTTATTTGCCTTTTCTATTTAATATTGAATAATTCATATATGTAAATCCGTAAATTGAAATTTGACAAATAATATGTCTAAATCGATTAGAAAAATGAGACATCCATAACCCAAATCTTGATAAATTTCTCTCATATTTGTCTGATATAGTACTTTCAAGCTATAAGGTCATGAAACTCCCTACAGAGAAGTTGATACCGGTAAATTAGGTCACACCCCAAAGTGCATTGTATGTCATCCAAAACCCATAGCACACTTGTACAGATATGTTATGGCACCCCATATCTTGTGGTGGGATCCCAACGTTGGAATCCCCTCTCCGATGAAACCCTAGCCCCGGTGTAGAAAAATCAGACTTATACGAATAAAGAACGTACCGGTGTCAAAATGGGGTCGAAAAGTCTAACTAGTTGCTTGGTTGTGTTAGGCTAGGTTCTAGAGAAGTACTCGTTCATTACATAGATCACAATGAAATCTTGCTCATATCATACTTAAACATGAACATAAATATAGATACATATAAAAGTACTCTCCAGATCACATGAGACCCGTACTACTACATAAAAGAGAGATATATATAAAGTACTATACATAATAGAGATCACAGGATCGACCCCCAAGCACTACACATCATAGAAATGTATAAAAAGTGTGTTCTCTCACGTAAACACTAGTAGTAATCTGAATCATCGTCATCATCAACTGCTGGTGCTTCCGGTACGAGGTGACACTGCCCGTGGTTGACGACTCGAATTATGCGGTACAACTCGTATGCAACATAAGCATCTATGTCGCCATACTCAATGTTCTTGGCGTGAAGTGAGGTCGTCTCCCACCCATCGTGGTTCTCGATCTTGGTCTTCATATCAGTGTAGTTGTCGTCGATCAAATCGACTTCCATATGAACCATTGGAGTCCCATCATGCCGAAGCCTGAATATGTCCTGGAAATCAATGTGGCAGGCAGCCGGTATCTCAATATTGAAGCTTTTCTTCATATTTATATTGTCATTGTTTATATCAACGCTAACAAAACGAATGCCGCTGCGGCAAAGGAAGTTCATGAGAGCTGGACACTTCTTGTCACTACTGCAACAACAAATTAGAATGGAACAAATTGTTAATTAAATATATATGCCAATATGTAACAAGGAGAATTAATTCACTACTAAATACAAATTGATCTATCACATAGAATTCAAATGAGAATCCTATGCAATTTGTATCACATAGAATAATTTGCTATACTATGAAATTTGCCAATACGTTCTAAATTAACTATGTCATATGTTCTATCATGGATTTTGCCAATATGCAGACAGGAAAATTAATTCACTACTAAATAATAATTGATCTTTCAAACAGAATTCAAATGGGAACATTTTGCTATCCTATGCAATTTGCATATATGCATGTCGTACATTAACTATATGTCATTTTGCTATCCTATGCAATTTGCCAATATGCATTTTGCTATATATGTTCTATCATGGATTTGCCAATTTGTAACAAGGAAAATTAATTCACTACTAAATAGTATTGATCTTTCATATAGAATTCAAATGGTGGGAACAATTTGCTATCCTCTGCAATTTGCCAATATGTCCTAAATTAATTATGTCTTCTATCACAGGTTTTGCCAATATGCAGCAAAGGAAAATTAATTCACTACTAAATAGTAATTGATCTTTCACATAGAATTTAAATGGGAACATTGTGCTACCCTATGCAATTTGCTAATATGCATGTCGTAAATTAACTATGTCATTTTGCTATCCTATGCAATTTGCCAATATGCATTTTGCTATATATGTTCTATCACGGATTTGACAATATGCAACAAGACACCATGAACTATGTCATATGTTCTATATATCACGTGCATATATGATTAAAATGGCGATCGGGCATGTTGCTATCCTATGCAATTTTCATCATAAACCTATGAATGGATCAAGCCCCAAAACGTACCTTTCCCATTGGAAAACCAAGACATTCTTTTTGAAGCATAGTTGGATGACGGCAACATCTTTTTGATTGCGCATGTACTCAAGATCAAGCCAATGAACCTCTCTTGTTCCTTCTCCCTTTCAACCCATCCTTGGAATGTGGCAAGATAACCCGGCATTCTGGCGCTCTCGTTGGTGTAGACGATAGTAAGCACGCTTGTGCCATGTACACGAACAGGAGCCATGCGAGTGATTGGTTCCATGGTGGATTATGGGAAGAAGAGAGAGGATGAGAGGAAGACGAAACAGAGAAGAATGGCGTGCATTGTAACAGTTCGTGATTTTATACACGCGGGAGGCAAACAGTTCGACCCTTTGGTACAGGTTTTAGCCACCAACCGGTACCAAAGGTGCTAGCTCCAGGTGAACGGTTGCCACACCCCTTTGTCACACCCATTTGGTACCGGTTGGTGGCTAGAACCGGTACCAAAGGCATGTGGCAGCCGTGCCGAGCGCCCTCCCCGTTCGAACCGGTACAAGACCCACATTTTTATACCGTTTTGTAATTCAATAGGTACTATAGGTAAAATCCTTTGGCCTTGTTTCCACTAGTGTTACATCTTGGCACCAGTTTTGGTGTGCTCGATTGGATCAAAGCTAGCTAGGAAAGATATCGTGGATAAATATATATTCCTTCACCATTACTTCGAAAAGATCGACAACATGTGATGGGATGTACGTGTGACCCTAAGTTCTTTGTGCAACCTAAATTCTGGTTTTGTCACAAAAATATAACATAAGTGCAGTGAGCGAATATGGTACGACGCTGGTATTAACGATGACGTGTCTCTACGGTGGCACGTCACTAATAGCTAGGCTAACATAAACCGTTCTACATTAGTGGTGGGACATTTGCTTTAGTGAAACCAATGCTTGATCAGATCAAGGAGATCTAACTATACCTAGACTATATCATGGGTAAATATATACCTTCAATTCGTGGTCGCGTCAGAAAGAGCAATATGCCACGTCCGGTATGGGCAACATGACAATCTCCAGTGCTCAGTTCTCTGGCAAGTTGCAGATACTGTCCCAAGGCGACATCATTGTCGGGTCTTTTTGAAGGGAATATGCCCGAGAGGCAATAATAAAATGGTTATTATCTTATTCCTTGTTTATGATGAATGTTTATTTCTCATGCTAGAATTGTATTAACCGGAAACGTTGATACATGTGTGCTTAATAAACAAACAATGGTTCCTAGTAAAGCCTCTCTTTTAACTAGCTCGTTGATTAATAGATGATCAAGGTTTCCTGATCATGAACATCGGATGTTATTAATAACGGGGTCATGTCATTAGAAGAATGATGTGATGAACATATACCCAAAGAGAATATAGCAATGCGATCAAGTCATTTAGTTTACATTGTTATATCAAACACACGAAGTAACTTATTCCTTATACCATGAGATCATGTCAATCACTGATACCGGAAGAGTGCTTTGATGGCATCAAACGTCACACCGTAACAGGGTGACTATAAAGGTGTCATTGAGTATTCGGAAAGTATTAGTTGAGGATCATGGATCAAGAGTGGGATTTGTCCATCCAAATGACGGAGAGATATACTCTGGGCCCTCTCGGTGATATCACATCGAAACCGCTTGCAAGCACGTGATATGATCACAAGGATGTTATATCACGGGAACGAGAAAAGAGTACTTGTCGGTAACGAGATTGAACAAGGTATGGTTGATACCAATGATCGAATCTCGGACAAGTAAAATATCGCGAGACAAAGGGAATAGTTCACGGCGTTGTTGGTTCACACGATCACGAGAGTCATCATTGAATATATAGGAGTCATCACGGATCTCCAGATCCCGCTGTTGATTATTGATCGGAGAGGAGTCTCGATCATGTCTATCTTATTCGCGAACCGTAGGGTGACACACTTAAGGTTCGATGACGCATTTGAGAGGATACGGAATATCGAAGAATATTTTGGACAGCACCGAAATTTTTGGGGAAAATTGAAATAGTTCAAGGGGTTTTTCGTCGAATGGTTGTTAATAGAATTAACAAATGATTCGAGGTGCTATATGCAAAAGTTTGTTAATAGAATTAACAAATGCTGAAATAAAGAAATAAAAAGGTTTTATTTATTTATTAAAAGAAAACCTTTGGATTTTCCAAGTGGGAAATTATGGGAGCATGAGTGGGTGTGAGTGGAGCTTCCACTCACATGATGAGGGAAGAGGTGGGGGCACACCCATGGGCTGGCCGCACCCCCCTTGGGCTGCCTCCCCCCTCTCCTATAAAAGGAGGGTGAGAGCTCTCCCTCCTTCACACACTTGGCCACTTCCCTTTCCCTCCACCCGCTGCTCCATTTCATGGTCTCCGGCTTGGCGAAGCCCTGACCGTGGGATTCTTCACCACCACCACGTCGTCGTGCTGCTGGAGTTCCGAGGGATCCTCTACTTCCGCGCCCCGCTGGAACGAGGGAACGGAGGTCGTCATCAACCGTACGTGTGACCAATCACGGATGCACCGCCGGATTGCGGTGCTCATCTTCTCGCTATCGGGATCGGTGTGAGTACGACTACGCCAACAACGAGATTTGATCTCGTACCACTTTGAGTCTTCGAGGGTATGTGTTCTCCTTAACCCTCTCGTTGCCCGTTGCACTTCGTCTCCTAGATTAGATCTTGGCCTTTCGGGTGTCTCTCGCGTAGGAAAATTTTTGTTTTCTGTGACGCCCCGAGATCGGGCACTATGCAGATTTCAGCATTCCCGCCAAATCCGCATAATAACCGATTCCAGGTTGCCATTTATGATAACATTACAATAGTTCACGAATATTCCACAATTACAACAGAGGTAGATAGATACAAGATGACTCACACGAGCCGGGGTTACAACTGATACAATACAAAGATCCAAATAACAGCGGAAGAAACAACATATCGTCCGTCTACGGACAAGATCCAAATTGGACTAAGAGTCCTGAAGATAACCGAAGGCGTTCAATCCCTGCCCAGGCCAAGCCGGAGGGATTCCCAAGCTAACGTCGTCAGACTTCAAACCTGTTGACTGCAATTTGGAATTTGCAGCCACGAAAGAGATTCGTGGGTCAGTACGGTTAAGTACTGGCAAGGGGGATAAAACCCATACTCACAAGTTACCGGCATAGCCAGTCATCACAAGATACAAATACTTTAGGATCAACGGAAGGAAGGGGTTATTGCAAAATTGACAGCAGGCTGCACTAACCAACTACAGAGATTCTATTACTTCCAACTATCAGAAAGGAGATAAGATCGAGGATTGTAACCAACTGAAAGATAACGTCAAACAAACCCATCCTGGATCTCGCCCCTTATCCGAAGAAGCAATCCGAGGATAACTCACACCGTGGTATTAAAGATGAGTCAAGTTATTGTGTGAATAACCTATTACTAGTCAAGTTATTAATCCTTGGGTGAAACATAATTGATCATTATGTTGAAGTTGTCCTGAGTACTTGTTAGCCAGTACTTTCACCAAGTAATTCATAACCGCGGAAAACACGGCTTCTCGAGAAGATTTACCCTGCAGGGGTGCACCAAAGTAACCGACACTCATGAATATCCCGCCAGATGGAGCGGCCACTCCACCAAGCGGGGCACTCAACACAATCCAACCCTTCTTCGCATCAAGCCCAAAGCACCGCGTGCTGTGCGTGCGCGGCTAATCGAGCCCCACGAAGAAAAGGGGACCCTCATAGCACTGGAAGACCACGCCGCCCTAAATGCCGACTACGAAAGTTCCACCCGGGCGCCAAGGGCTCGCAAGATCATGCATGCAGCAAATGGAAAGCCCGAACTAGTACGGCGATTTGGACGAGATGCGAATCGAGTCAAACTGAGGGGGAGCCCATACTCCCCAAATGCGGGTAGTGCGCTCATCATGGATCAGTAGACAAGACCCTTTTCCTAATTAGGGGGGCGACACTAGCAGGCCTCAAAACCACCCTGGGCCTCCTGCCGGTGCCTTATCGTCAAGTTTATTATTACCATTAGCATTAACAGGATTGATTGATTAACATCGAGCCCCAGAACAAAATGAGATAATAACAGAGAGTAACGGGTAACAGACTCGAGCAAAACAACCCTAAGCAAGATAGCAAGACACAGGCTCAAGCAAAGGTTATAGGAGTGGAGGTGAGGCAATATCAGGGTTAAAGGATTCATGTGATAGGTTCGCAACAGAAACAACTACTAATAAGGCTAGCAGAAAAGAGTCAACGGAAAGAATCGGTAACAAGTGATGAAGGGCAGCCGTGTGGCATGCAAGTGAGTATACTTGCCTGAGATCCCGCAAGGTAGCAGAACTTGTCGTTGCTCACATCATCTCAACGTCCTATCCGAGAAGAAGCAACGAACCTCGAACAAACACCGGAATGCAACAATTACTACTACGGCAAAAGATCCAGCATGAACAAGATATGGATGCATGACAAGTTTAATAGATGCACCAAAGTAAACTAGGGATATGATACACAAGTTTAAATGGATTCCATATGCAAGGAGTGCATATGGCAAACCCATGCCTTATAGTTGAATTAATTGTTCTAACACTAAGCATCATGTGTAAGTGAGTTAGAATGATGCATGCATGATGAAGAACAAGAAGATAACAATTTAGATGCAATTAGAATGATAGGTAACCAATTGAGAAAACACTTATTAAGTTTGGAAAGTTGGTTACTTAATGATGTTGAACAAGCAATTGTTGTTTTCATCAAGTTAAAGTGTGCAAAACAAATAACAAAGTTGATATTTGAAAAGGTTATCAAATTTTAGTTGGATTACATGTTTCACATGTTGAAATTGGACTTAGGATTATTTAAGTAGGAATTAAACAATATTAAACAATTTTTAATTGAATTAAACAAGGTTCAAATTGTTTAAGCAATTTTAATTATTCAAAACAGGAAACAAAAATTATATTTGGAAAGGTGAGGTGAAATGGTATGGAAAACATATTTTATTTGCATTATTTGGAATAACAATGAATTAGTTATGGAATTTAAGAAATTGCATTTGAATTATTCAAATTTGAAATTTAATTGCATTTGAAATTGTCAAAACAGTAAACAAAAGGATTATTTGGATAGATGATTAAATTTGGAGCAACAACCATATTTAGAGTTTTTGATTTGGAGGCATAATTAAAAAGTTATTAACAGATTAAGATGGAGGACCAAATTGTTATTTTTAGGGACTTAGTGTTAAAAGGAATTGTGCAGGAAAAACGATTGTTACCGCGGTGCAGGCCAGCCCGTGCCACTGACCTGCGGGCCAAGCCCAGCGTGGCAGCCACGCGGGCGGGTGCGTGGTGAGGTGGCCACCGGTGTCACTGAACGGTGGGCCCCCGAAGTCAGCGTGGTAAAAGAATGGAAAAGGCAGAGGCTTTGCCTCTGCGGGGATTCGACCCCGGGATCGACTGCACCCGCGCGGTCGCTCACTACCGCTGCGCTGAGTTTCAAGTTCTGAAACTTACCGCGTCTGACGGAAGGTAAGTTTGACAACGGAGGTTAACTGAATGTTTTCGACAGCTCCTACTGAACCTGACGAAGCGGAGCAGTGGATCGGCGATCGCCGGCCGGCGGCAGGACGGTTCCGGTGCGGGGTTGCGCGGGTGATCGTGTTGGTGCGTGCCTCGTGTCCGCGCAGAAGAATACGAGGGAGGAGAGGAGGGGAACGGGGCCGTGGAAGCTCACCTCGAGGGTTCGCTGCAGAGGTTCAGGCGACGGGGCAGAACAGCGACGGCTTCTCCGGCACGGCGCGGTCACCGCAGCCCCTCCCAGCAAACGGCGAGGACGCAGCGCGGTGGAGGGAGACGCCGCGGGTCCATTCCCGCCGTTAGCGGCCCGTGGCAGCGATCCTTCCCCCGGCGCCAAGCTTCTACTTCTCCGGCCATGGAGGTTCAGAGGATGGACAGGCGATTGTGGCAGAGAGATCGGAGGCCGAGCTCGTGTCGAGGGAGAGGGAGGTGGCGGCGGGATCGAGGGCAGAGGGGAGTAGGGCTTGGAGCTAGGGTTTGATGGGGAATTGTGGTAGATATAGGCAGGGAGGGGCAGGTGGAGCTCGGAGTGGTTGACGCTGGCGTGGGGTGACGTCGTCGTACGGAGATTGAAGAAGCAGGTAACCAGGCCGTGCGCGTTGGGAGGGCTGGGGTTGTGGGCTGGGCTTGGCCCAGCCTGCCTCTCCCCTCAGCCTAAAACTTTTAATAATTTGTTCTGTTTTTTTTTTTTTTTTGCTGAAACGGTTTTGGATTAAAACTGTTAAGGTTTTATTTAATAAAAATTTCAGAAAATTTAGGTTAGGCAGGTTAGGAATTTAGAAACCATGTTCCAAGATTTGATTTCAAAATTTTGATATTTAAAATAAAGTTTGTATTTGAAACCAATTTAGAGGATTTTCAATATTAATAAATCATTATGAAAACATGCTTTTAAATAGGGTTACCCCTAAGATTTAAATTGATTGAAAATTAGTTGATTGGCTTGTTAAGTTATGAATTCAAAAGGGGTTATGTTTGAGGCATTTGATTAGAAGATGGAGGTGATTTAATTAATTGCTTGGAAGTAGTTGTTTGATTAACCCAACAAGTTAATGAATGATTTGATTTGAATTTTTGAATTGGTCATTAGGGTTTGTTAACAACAGGGACAAATTTATTTAGCAGGCAATTTGTTTAAAACAATTTCCAAACTATTGAAAACAAATGAGTGGTTTAGTTTGCAAGTTTGAAATTGCAAAATTTTTTAGCAAGGGTGAAAGTTTAAATTGTTTTGAAAATTTCAGTTGTGATGCAAACATGGTGCAATGCAATGTGATGCATATGATGCAAACAAAACAAACAGGTAACACCACAGGTGTTACAAACGACACCACTAACAAGGGATTGCGCCCTCGCAATCCACCTGCTAACCCGGGAGGGGAAAGAAGTTCAACTATCGATTCTTCATGCTTCCAGCTGATCTTCTCGACAGCACTAACAAGAGATTCTTGCTCGGAGTGACGACGATGTTCTTCCACCAGGAATCTTCCGATGATCGAACCTATTAGGTTAAGGGCTCAGGAAACGTCCACCCACGTAGGATCCTAACACTTTGAAAGATAGACAAGAGGGGGAGACTCCAAAACAAATAAGATGGGATGGGAAACAGAATAGAGATAAGGAGAAAAAAACAAGAATCCTATTGAGATGTTTTCCAAAATAGTTTAGCAGCAAATAGTTTTTGACACTCTAGAAACAACGACCGTTAGCGAGGTTAACCTACAGGCTTTGCGGACCCGTTGCTTCGATAACCATTCGTATCGAAACAATCTCGGGAATCGGAACCAAGGCTCTGATACCATTTGTGACGCCCCGAGATCGGGCACTATGCAGATTTCAGCATTCCCGCCAAATCCGCATAATAACCGATTCCAGGTTGCCATTTATGATAACATTACAATAGTTCACGAATATTCCACAATTACAACAGAGGTAGATAGATACAAGATGACTCACACGAGCCGGGGTTACAACTGATACAATACAAAAATCCAAATAACAGCGGAAGAAACAACATATCGTCCGTCTACGGACAAGATCCAAATTGGACTAAGAGTCCTGAAGATAACCGAAGGCGTTCAATCCCTGCCCAGGCCAAGCCGGAGGGATTCCCAAGCTAACGTCGTCAGACTTCAAACCTGTTGACTGCAATTTGGAATTTGCAGCCACGAAAGAGATTCGTGGGTCAGTACGGTTAAGTACTGGCAAGGGGGATAAAACCCATACTCACAAGTTACCGGCATAGCCAGTCATCACAAGATACAAATACTTTAGGATCAACGGAAGGAAGGGGTTATTGCAAAATTGACAGCAGGCTGCACTAACCAACTACAGAGATTCTATTACTTCCAACTATCAGAAAGGAGATAAGATCGAGGATTGTAACCAACTGAAAGATAACGTCAAACAAACCCATCCTGGATCTCGCCCCTTATCCGAAGAAGCAATCCGAGGATAACTCACACCGTGGTATTAAAGATGAGTCAAGTTATTGTGTGAATAACCTATTACTAGTCAAGTTATTAATCCTTGGGTGAAACATAATTGATCATTATGTGAAGTTGTCCTGAGTACTTGTTAGCCAGTACTTCACCAAGTAATTCATAACCGCGGAAACACGGCTTCTCGAGAAGATTTACCCTGCAGGGGTGCACCAAAGTAACCGACACTCATGAATATCCCGCCAGATGGAGCGGCCACTCCACCAAGCGGGGCACTCAACACAATCCAACCCTTCTTCGCATCAATCCCAAAGCACCGCGTGCTGTGCGTGCGCGGCTAATCGAGCCCCACGAAGAAAAGGGGACCCTCATAGCACTGGAAGACCACGCCGCCCTAAATGCCGACTACGAAAGTTCCACCCGGGCGCCAAGGGCTCGCAAGATCATGCATGCAGCAAATGGAAAGCCCGAACTAGTACGGCGATTTGGACGAGATGCGAATCGAGTCAAACTGAGGGGGAGCCCATACTCCCCAAATGCGGGTAGTGCGCTCATCATGGATCAGTAGACAAGACCCTTTTCCTAATTAGGGGGGCGACACTAGCAGGCCTCAAAACCACCCTGGGCCTCCTGCCGGTGCCTTATCGTCAAGTTTATTATTACCATTAGCATTAACAGGATTGATTGATTAACATCGAGCCCCAGAACAAAATGAGATAATAACAGAGAGTAACGGGTAACAGACTCGAGCAAAACAACCCTAAGCAAGATAGCAAGACACAGGCTCAAGCAAAGGTTATAGTGGAGGTGAGGCAATTCAGGTTAAAGGATTCATGTGATAGGTTCGCAACAGAAACAACTACTAATAAGGCTAGCAGAAAAGAGTCAACGGAAAGAATCGGTAACAAGTGATGAAGGGCAGCCGTGTGGCATGCAAGTGAGTATACTTGCCTGAGATCCCGCAAGGTAGCAGAACTTGTCGTTGCTCACATCATCTCAATGTCCTATCCGAGAAGAAGCAACGAACCTCGAACAAACACCGGAATGCAACAATTACTACTACGGCAAAAGATCCAGCATGAACAAGATATGGATGCTGACAAGTTTAATAGATGCACCAAAGTAAACTAGGATATGATACACAAGTTTAAATGGATTCCATATGCAAGGAGTGCATATGGCAACCCATGCCTTATAGTTGAATTAATTGTTCTAACACTAAGCATCATGTGTAAGTGAGTTAGAATGATGCATGCATGATGAAGAACAAGAAGATAACAATTTAGATGCAATTAGAATGATAGGTAACCAATTGAGAAAACACTTATTAAGTTTGGAAAGTTGGTTACTTAATGATGTTGAACAAGCAATTGTTGTTTCATCAAGTTAAAGTGTGCAAAACAAATAACAAAGTTGATATTTGAAAAGGTTATCAAATTTTAGTTGGATTACATGTTTCACATGTTGAAATTGGACTTAGGATTATTTAAGTAGGAATTAAACAATATTAAACAATTTTTAATTGAATTAAACAAGGTTCAAATTGTTTAAGCAATTTTAATTATTCAAAACAGGAAACAAAATTATATTTGGAAGGTGAGGTGAAATGGTATGGAAAACATATTTTATTTGCATTATTTGGAATAACAATGAATTAGTTATGGAATTTAAGAAATTGCATTTGAATTATTCAAATTTGAAATTTAATTGCATTTGAATTTGTCAAAAAACAGTAAACAAAAGGATTATTTGGATAGATGATTAAATTTGGAGCAACAACCATATTTAGAGTTTTTGATTTGGAGGCATAATTAAAAAGTTATTAACAGATTAAGATGGAGGACCAAATTGTTATTTTTAGGGACTTAGTGTTAAAAGGAATTGTGCAGGAAAACGTTACCGCGGTGCAGGCCAGCCCGTGCCACTGACCTGCGGGCCAAGCCCAGCGTGGCAGCCACGCGGGCGGGTGCGTGGTGAGGTGGCCACCGGTGTCACTGAACGGTGGGCCCCCGAATCAGCGTGGTACAAGAATGGAAAAGGCAGAGGCTTTGCCTCTGCGGGGATTCGACCCCGGGATCGACTGCACCCGCGCGGTCGCTCACTACCGCTGCGCTGAGTTTCAAGTTCTGAAACTTACCGCGTCTGACGGAAGGTAAGTTTGACAACGGAGGTTAACTGAATGTTTTCGACAGCTCCTACTGAACCTGACGAAGCGGAGCAGTGGATCGGCGATCGCCGGCCGGCGGCAGGACGGTTCCGGTGCGGGGTTGCGCGGGTGATCGTGTTGGTGCGTGCCTCGTGTCCGCGCAGAAGAATACGAGGGAGGAGAGGAGGGGAACGGGGCCGTGGAAGCTCACCTCGAGGGTTCGCTGCAGAGGTTCAGGCGACGGGGCAGAACAGCGACGGCTTCTCCGGCACGGCGCGGTCACCGCAGCCCCTCCCAGCAAACGGCGAGGACGCAGCGCGGTGGAGGGAGACGCCGCGGGTCCATTCCCGCCGTTAGCGGCCCGTGGCAGCGATCCTTCCCCCGGCGCCAAGCTTCTACTTCTCCGGCCATGGAGGTTCAGAGGATGGACAGGCGATTGTGGCAGAGAGATCGGAGGCCGAGCTCGTGTCGAGGGAGAGGGAGGTGGCGGCGGGATCGAGGGCAGAGGGGAGTAGGGCTTGGAGCTAGGGTTTGATGGGGAATTGTGGTAGATATAGGCAGGGAGGGCAGGTGGAGCTCGGAGTGGTTGACGCTGGCGGGGTGACGTCGTCGTACGGAGATTGAAGAAGCAGGTAACCAGGCCGTGCGCGTTGGGAGGGCTGGGGTTGTGGGCTGGGCTTGGCCCAGCCTGCCTCTCCCCTCAGCCTAAAACTTTTAATAATTTGTTCTGTTTTATATTTTTTTTTTTGCTGAAACGGTTTTGGATTAAAACTGTTAAGGTTTTATTTAATAAAAATTTCAGAAAATTTAGGTTAGGCAGGTTAGGAATTTAGAAACCATGTTCCAAGATTTGATTTCAAAATTTTGATATTTAAAATAAAGTTTGTATTTGAAACCAATTTAGAGGATTTTCAATATTAATAAATCATTATGAAAACATGCTTTTAAATAGGGTTACCCCTAAGATTTAAATTGATTGAAAATTAGTTGATTGGCTTGTTAAGTTATGAATTCAAAAGGGGTTATGTTTGAGGCATTTGATTAGAAGATGGAGGTGATTTAATTAATTGCTTGGAAGTAGTTGTTTGATTAACCCAACAAGTTAATGAATGATTTGATTTGAATTTTTGAATTGGTCATTAGGGTTTGTTAACAACAGGGACAAATTTATTTAGCAGGCAATTTGTTTAAAACAATTTCCAAACTATTGAAAACAAATGAGTGGTTTAGTTTGCAAGTTTGAAATTGCAAAAATTTTTAGCAAGGGTGAAAGTTTAAATTGTTTTGAAAATTTCAGTTGTGATGCAAACATGGTGCAATGCAATGTGATGCATATGATGCAAACAAAACAAACAGGTAACACCACAGGTGTTACATTTTCTATGCTACGTTCCCCTTCAGTGGTATCAGAGCCGGATCTATGCGTAGATGTTTTGTACGGGTAGAACACATAGGTGTATGTGGGCGTTGATGATCATGTTATTACCTCCTTGACTATTTTATGATCTTAGTGGCATAGTGGGATGAAGCGGCCCGGACTAACCTTACATGTCCACGTACATGAGACTTGTTCCACAACTGACATGCAACTTGTATTGCATAAGTGGCTTGCGGGTGTCTGTTTCTCCTACTATAGTTAAGATCTAATCTATGAAGGGTTGTTAAAAATGTGTTTATCAACGTTGTGGTTGATGTTCGTAGGTATGAACGGTTCTATCCTCGAAAGCCCTAAGCCACGTAAAATATGCAAAAATAATTTAGAGGCGTCTAACTAGTTTTTGCTGGGCATGTGAATTGATATGGTCAATATTACAAATTTGATTATGAGATGATCTATTTTGTAAATTATTGATATACCGGAAGGTATCCATATGGTTGTCTTCTTATTGATGACAATCAAGTTTGGGGTACCGTGGTACTTGGTACCACGCCGGTGGAATGATTGAGATCGTACCATAATGCACATGATGGAGATCAAGTGCAAGAAGGACCATATCATATCATGTTATCCTTTCATGTGATGTTTGTGATGTTAATCCTTTTTATGCATCTTGTTTTGCTTAGATAACGATGGTAGCATTATAAGATGATCCCTCTCACTTAATATCAAGATAATAATGTGTTCTTCCTTAAAGTATGCACCGTTAAGAATGTTCGTCGTTTCGAGACACCACGTGATGATCGGGTGTGACAGACTCAACGTTCGCATACAACGGGTGTTTTCAAGCCTAGCATGTACAGACATGGCCTTGAAACACACGCAATACTACGGTTCTACTTGGCGAGCCTAGCATGTACAGACATGGCCTCGGAACACGTAACCGAAAGGTAAAGCATGAGTCATATGGATGATATGATGAACATGTCGATGTTCGCCTTTGAAGCTACATCATCTCACGTGATGATCGGTTTTGTTGTAGTGAATTTGGTTCGTGTAATCACTAAAGACGACTAAGAGGGATGTTGTTTTTGAGTGGGAGTTCATGGTTTAATTTTTGAATTAACTTGAACTTATTTATCATGAACAACAAATCAAATTGAATTTGCACAAATTGTAGTATTCATTGGCATCCACATAACTACCTTACACTTAGATTGTTAATTGAGATATAACTGTTATGATCTGGTAAATACCATTTAAGATTGGTACCGTATTAGTGAAATTTAAAATTAAGTCCTATTGTAGATTTTTGGTATTTCCTACCTAGCTCCATGTGGTTAATGATTGATTAATCTAGAGAGCAAATAATTCCTACTTAGAATCCAGAGTCATGGTTGCTTCCGTATTACTTTATCTTCAAAAGAATGTTTTGTTGATCAAGGTAAATTTAGGAACTGAAAAGAGTTGTTTCAGAAACAATCAAGTGAAAGATATATTGATATCTACTTATTTGTAGCAACATGACTGAGTATAATTTAGCGTGATAATGTTTGCTTATATTATCTGAATATATGCAAATTTAGCGTGACAATGTTTGCTTATATTATCTGAATATATGCAATGATTGAAGATGCTAGGCGTTTGAATATTCCAAGAAATTGGATGCTAAAAATTATCCTCTAAATTACTTCCTTCGAGCTATAGTAGCTTAATCATAAAATTGTTACGATGGGATGGATTAAAAGTATGTGTAAAGTCGTTTACCTTACTTGGAGACTGTTAAGAGTGGAATCTAGAAGAATGCTATTAATATGGTGATATTAGTAGAACAATCAAACTCAAAGTATGAATCAATGGGTGATAGTATATGACTAACACGCCAAAGAAAATGAGCTAGTAAGACTAGCATTGTTTGATGTTGAATGATTCTTCTATAAAGGAAAGGGAATATTGAAAATAGAATTACAAATAGATATATGGCAGAAAAGAAGATAACTGGAAAAGTCCAGCTCAGGAGTATATGCTTGATATACAAGTTATAGATGTATTACTAGTTAACAAAGTATTTTTGGGTATTTTGATACCACATTGGTTGGTATGAGTTGTCATACAAAGCAACGCAATGAAAGAAATACAAGGGCCTGAAAGGAACTAGTAATAAATGTGGAATCAATTATGACAAGAACATAAGTAAAGTGTTATTGTGTTCATTGTCGTATCGAACCAAACAGTCAAGATTTATTTGAAGAACTTAATAATTTGTTATTTTGTTCTAGTCTTTTGTGAGAACAAATGAGATTGTTCAAACGATGACCATATTCCATAATTGATGTTAATATAAATCATGTTGGTAAAGTAAACATCTATAAGACTGAATGCTAAACGTTGCAAGACGTAAAAGATTTTCACTTAAATTGTGACACCACCATTTTAGTTCATATCGGAAAGGAAAACATGAAGGAACTCCATATTGATGGACTTCCGGAGTCATTTTGTTTTGAATAAATTGACGCTTGTGAGACCTCTTCCAAAAGATGACTAGAATTCCGTTCATAGGCCAAAGTAGAATGGACGACTAATTTAGTGGAGATTATACATATTGATGTATATAGTCCATTATGTGTAGTCATGTATGGTGGATTAATTTTTCCTTCATAAAATTCTGTCGATGATTTAAGTAGATATGTGAGTATATCTATTTAAAGGGAACAGAGTTTGACATTTTGAATTGGTTCAAAAGGTTGTTAAATGAAGTTAAAATCAATGTAACAAGATAATCAAGTATTTATGATTGGATCATAAAGGATAAAGTTTGAGTTACAAGTTTAGCAAAACATCTGAGAAGTTGCAAATTGTTCTACAACTTATACTTCTCGAATACCCCACATTAGATTGGAGTATTCAAAAGACAAAATCAAACCCTGTTTGACATGGTAAGATTAATAAAAATGCCATTATAATTTTGTAGTTTATACATTAGTGACAACCGTTTTTCCCACTGAAAAGAGCACCATCATGATCCGCTGAAATTGACAACATATAAGATATGGTTTGGGTAGTGACCCGAATTGTCACTTTCTTAAGTTTTGGTATGCATAGCATGTGTAAATGTTTACAACCAAAATAGGATAAATATATGTTTATAAGGTTATCCCAAATAAAATATTGGGTATTTCTCCTATCACCGAACCAAAAGACAAATGTTGTTTGTCAGAAAGGGTTGATTTCTCGAGAAAGTAGTTCTTGCGAAACAAGTGAGTGGGAGCACAGTACAAACTCAACGAGGTTAGAGAATCTTCGTTATCATATCAAGAGTAGCGCAGCACTGGAAGTTGTTCCGGGGTTTACTATTTTGACTAAGTAGAAGACACTACAAATGTTGTAGATACTTCAAATGAGTTTGCGAACTGTACCAGTAAAGTCCAAAAACTTTGTACTTAGAACAACTTGTGGTTTAAGTGTAAAGTGTTGTTTTGACAACAAAAGGACCTGAACCTTATAAAGGAAGCAAATGATGGGCCCTGGCTTCGTAAAATTGACTATGAGTCATTATATCCGCCATAGTATCCTTGTATGAATATCAAGTATGTGACTTGGTAGTCCTTTCGATAGGCTTGATGCCTAACGATAGCAAAAGGGTCTATATAGCGACAAAGACATGGATACTTATCGAAAAGTTGTTTCGACGAAGTTCAAAGAGTTGACTACTACAAGATTTTGATCTTCCGTAGTGATGCTTTAGTCTTTGCGGATAGTTCTAGCAAAAAGTTACATATTATGATATGGCAGTTGAATAACAAAACCAACTCTCCTCTCGAGGAAGTTTGATCAAGGATGTGTACTTGACACAGTCTGAGAGTTTTGTAAAATTCAAAAGGTTGCTAGAAAGGCATGCACACTTCAATGGTTGAAGTGAGCATAGCGAAGTTGAAATCTTTACCTTAATGAAGTTATCAAAAGAGTTTGATTCCATCATGAACGATAAAGATGCTTGTAGAGTTACAAGAAATTAAGTGGGAGCGCTATGACATATTTCCAATACTTTATGTAGATGACATATGGTTGATTGGAAAATATGTTTTTAAATTAACACGGTTAATATTTTCATATTGATGAAAGGCTTAGAAGATATTGGGCATCGATATCTATAAAAGATGGATTGAAGCGCCTGATATGATTGAAGCCAAATTACATAGATGAAATATTGAAGTAAGTCAATATAAAATTGATAAGAAGGAGTTCTTGTCACATGGAAAATAATTGAGCAAGATTCATGTGTTTTGACACATGATGAGCATCATTGAAATTGAGATTTCTAAGTCATGTTTCCATGCTATGTATACAACCAGATGAGTCCTATGCTATAAATGTTATAGCAGGATAATTCATATGATGATTAGACAATAGTGGGAGAGATCCTTGTGTCATTTTCGAAATGCTAAGGATATGTTTTGCTATGTAGTAATGACAAAATATTAGTTGTAATATGTTACACTAATAGTCTTGTCATTTATTCAAGAAATTTTATCTCAATTAAAATATGTGATGAAGGGTAGCACAATAAGATGGAAGAAAGTTCCATTCTGGATTTGAAAGAGTTTCAAAATTAAAATATTGTGACAGATACTACAACAAAGGCTAAAGTATATCGTTGTGTTGACAACTGATAATAAGCGTATTTTGTGTCAAGGAGTTCTTTATTGAACTTTGTGAATTTCCAAGAATGCTGAAACTATGAAGCTACATTTTCACAATGTTAGTAACATCAGTTTAAGCTGAGTAATTAAGGTATCACCGGAACTTGGTGAATTTCCAAGAATGCTAACACTATGAGGCTACATTTTCACAATGTTAGTGACATCAGTTTAAGCTGAGGAATTAAGTTTTCACCGATTGACCATATATATACAAAGCCATCTCATTAGAGAATGAGTGATGCGTGTAGACGCAAAGAACATGCAAATACAATAGGACCTGAACAGTTCAGATCTTTTTGATAAAGTTTACCACATGCGAAGCATGGTAATAACACTGGAACGCCATATGTGTTAAGTGCTTACAGACTAGATTATTGACTCTAGTGCAAGTGGGAGACTGAAGGGAAAATATGCCCGAGAGGCAATAATAAAATGGTTATTATCTTATTCCTTGTTTATGATGAATGTTTATTTCTCATGCTAGAATTGTATTAACCGGAAACGTTGATACATGTGTGCTTAATAAACAAACAATGGTTCCTAGTAAAGCCTCTCTTTTAACTAGCTCGTTGATTAATAGATGATCAAGGTTTCCTGATCATGAACATCGGATGTTTTAATAACGGGGTCATGTCATTAGAAGAATGATGTGATGAACATATACCCAAAGAGAATATAGCAATGCGATCAAGTCATTTAGTTTACATTGTTATATCAAACACGAAGTAACTTATTCCTTATACCATGAGATCATGTCAATCACTGATACCGGAAGAGTGCTTTGATGGCATCAAACGTCACACCGTAACAGGGTGACTATAAAGGTGTCATTGAGTATTCGGAAAGTATTAGTTGAGGATCATGGATCAAGAGTGGGATTTGTCCATCCAAATGACGGAGAGATATACTCTGGGCCCTCTCGGTGATATCACATCGAAACCGCTTGCAAGCACGTGATATGATCACAAGGATGTCATATCACGGGAACGAGAAAAAGAGTACTTGTCGGTAACGAGATTGAACAAGGTATGGTTGATACCAATGATCGAATTTCGGACAAGTAAAATATCGCGAGACAAAGGGAATAGTTCACGCGTTGTTGGTTCACACGATCACGAGAGTCATCATTGAATATATAGGAGTCATCACGGATCTCCAGATCCCGCTGTTGATTATTGATCGGAGAGGAGTCTCGATCATGTCTATCTTATTCGCGAACCGTAGGGTGACACACTTAAGGTTCGATGACGCATTTGAGAGGATACGGAATATCGAAGAATATTTTGGACAGCACCGAAATTGTTTCGGGGAAAATTGAAATAGTTCAAGGGTTTTTCGTCGAATGGTTGTTAATAGAATTAACAAATGATTCGAGGTGCTATATGCAAAAGTTTGTTAATAGAATTAACAAATGCTGAAATAAAGAAATAAAAAGGTTTTATTTATTTATTAAAAGAAAACCTTTGGATTTTCCAAGTGGGAAATTATGGGAGCATGAGTGGGTGTGAGTGGAGCTTCCACTCACATGATGAGGGAAGAGGTGGGGGCACACCCATGGGCTGGCCGCACCCCCCTTGGGCTGCCTCCCCCCTCTCCTATAAAAGGAGGGTGAGAGCTCTCCCTCCTTCACACACTTGGCCACTTCCCTTTCCCTCCACCCGCTGCTCCATTTCATGGTCTCCGGCTTGGCGAAGCCCTGACCGTGGGATTCTTCACCACCACCACGTCGTCGTGCTCCTGGAGTTCCGAGGGATCCTCTACTTCCGCGCCCCGCTGGAACGAGGGAACGGAGGTCAACCCGTACGTGTGACCAATCACGGATGCACCGCCGGATTGCGGTGCTCATCTTCTCGCTATCGGGATCGGTGTGAGTACGACTACGCCAACAACGAGATTTGATCTCGTACCACTTTGAGTCTTCGAGGGTATGTGTTCTCCTTAACCCTCTCGTTGCCCGTTGCACTTCGTCTCCTAGATTAGATCTTGGCCTTTCGGGTGTCTCTCGCGTAGGAAAATTTTTGTTTTCTATGCTACGTTCCCCTTCACTTTTTAGAACGAAGGCATCCTCATGCCTCACTTTAAATTAATAAAGCCACCAGGTTCAAGCGTAACCGATACAACAAAGTGTAGAAGGCTAAGCCAACTGGGAGAAAACGGAACTAGCAAAGTTTGAAGGCACCTACACCAAAACAGGTGCTAAGAGTAATAATTGCACACTAAGGTGGTGGAGTGTAGGTAGTTGTGAAGACGCCTTTAAGCAAGAGCACAGGACACACACGTCGCTCCCAGGGGGGCGGCACGGGCGAAACCCTAGCCGCCGCCGCCCCTACACCCCCTCCTGTCCTTCCACCCGCCGCCGCCGGAGGAAGCCACCGGGGGTACAACCCTTCTCGTGGTGGACGGCGGCCGGCGGGTCCTCGCCTCCTCAGCACAAACGCGGCGGGAGGCCTTCGGCCAGATGCGTGGGTCGGCCCTGGACGGCTGGCGTGCACGGCGGAGCACGGACGCCGGGGCGGCGGCCCTGGTTCTTGTGGCGGTGGCTAGTGGTTGGGTCTGCGTGGGCAGCCGACGCTGGCCGGGGTGGCTCTGGGTGGCGCCACCGATGGGATCTGTGGTGGCTCGGCCATGGTGCGGCGGCCGCGTAGACCTCGACGGCTGGTGTCCCTCTCGCTTCTTCGTCACGCAAGCCTGCGGCGCCCCTCGAGCGGCTCCGTCGACGTCCTTGAGCGGGGAGTTCACGCATAATTGTGGGCGCGGGACTTGGCGGAGTGGACCTTGCTAGAGTCATATGATTTCTGTAGCTTCTCAAGTTCCTCATTCCTCATTTCTATTATTGGTTATGTAAACTTGGGCGTATCTTGTTTTGCAATCTTTTCTCCTCTCAAAATTTCCATCTCAAATTGCCTCCCTTTTTAAAGGCCATGTGCTAATGGGCTCTAGGTTGTATCGTGGCAGCCCAGTCCATATAACTGAATTTTCCAACTTGCCATATTAAAAAGAATGAAATGGTAATAAATTATATTGAACAGACCAAAGTTCACTTTCTCTCTCTCGAAAAGTAAAAAAAGACAAGGCTCTCTATATGCAACATTCGTTTTGTGCACACTTTATTGGATATATGTACGGTTGAGATTATATCGGACTTGTGAAAGTATTAAGGCCTTCTTGGCTGCATAATCCAAAAAGCAGGAATAAAAAGGACACATAATTAAATTTCATTAGCATGCCCGATAGAACGGGAACTACAAACATAAAAATTTCATCCTCGAGAAAAAACACATAAGGTTACTAACTTATATGTCTGCATGCTGCACGAGAAAAACAAATGAAACTTAATAAAATTGTGTCACTTAATCGGAGAAGGAAGGAACGAACAAATGATAAGTTCACTTGAACTCTAAATATGAAAAATTCTAAAATAAAACTCTATGGTAGAATCATGTGATTCAAATAATGGTGTGCATGGTATTTGAGATTTATTTGAAATATTGATCTTCCAACCGAAAAATATTTATTTCAGACTGACCGATAAAAGATTGAATTAAGTGGTCTATTGAATATTTAACACAATCCAAACATAGTGTTAAGTGCTTCCTAGTGTGCATGGACTTGGTGGAGTGGACCTTGCTAGAGTCATATGATTTATTTAGTTTCTCAAATTTCTTATTCCTTATTTTTATTATTGATTATGTAAACTTGGGCGTATCTTGGTTGTCAATCCTTGCTCCTATCAAAATTTGAATTTTTTAAGCGCTATCTTGTGAATTTTGGTCCATATTTATGTGAAAACCCACGATGTTATCTCTTATCAAGTGTCACTTTAAAGAACTTAGCACTAATAACATCCCATAAGCTGACTGTGTTGAGATCAACTCTGGAGGTTTGACCATTGGGACATAACAAACTTTTTTCTTTTTACTCCTCCTTCATCACATCCATACTATTTCGATGGGGTTCAACAAGGAGTTAATAGATCTTTGCACATCCCTATAGTATTTTGTGTCTACAAAGTCCAAACTGATGACGAGCCTAGCGTATACATGTTTTTTTCCTTTATTTGTTATTTCATGCACACACACTCTAAGTGGTATCCATTTTCGAATGACTAAATTTCCATGAAGATTCTAGAACGAATATATAAATACTCCTCAAGTCAAATTGTACGATATTCTAAATGTTCTAGAACATTTTAAATTATGTGTTCTATGCTTGACGCCCGGTGTTAACCCAACGATATAGAGGTGCCACCTATTCTACGAAAATGATATGCTTAGGATAGTTCCATGATTTGGATATATGATAGGTATACAAAAGAAGCAATATAAACTTGTTGGTAATGTGATGTTTGGTTCTCCTCCCCGTTTACCTCCTCGTAGAGTAGTACCACTTGAAGGGTTGGAGTTTAATCATTATTTCAAATTATAGTTTTCATGGCTTCGTGACGTATTTTTATAAGATATTATAAATAAATACTTAAGTTATTAATTCATAAAATATGATGGTAAACAATAATATATCAACACAAGTGTTGATACAATAACCATGACTAGACAATAGTTTTCTTTACTATGACTATTTAGCTAATAAATAGACCTTGAAGTTTCAAAAGGGAGAATGTGGTGTATTTTTGTATGGTTTATCATGATTTAATCTTGTAATTCATGTATTTAGGAATTTATTAGGGGATAACATCTATATCATACACGATATTCATTCATCCGTGGCCACGACGACGGATGTTGCATATAGGAAGCTAGAGTTCCCTCCGGTGATCAATGGAAACAGACCTTCCCTTGGACTGGGATTGAAAGGTGTGTGAAGGTCCGACATAGTACACCGATTCACCAAGCTTGTAGAAAAAAATTTATACTAGTCATTGAATTCCAAATTTCGGTGCAAATTGACCATAGTATCCTCAATGAATATATAGGTGGTGGTGTTTCTTGACGAGATTATTTTTCTATGAAAATGATATTCTTAGGGTTTTCTTGAACAAACTTTCATATCTCTCTCTCTCTCTCTCTCTCTCTCTCTGAATATATATATATATATAGGTAAATTATATCTCCTATGTTTCTTCCGTCCCTATCACATGTGAAATCGTCCACACCATCATTTCAATTTGCATCGACGGGTGTAAGCAAGGCTCCTAACTCCCTAAATTTGGTGGCGTCTCTCTAGAGCTGCATTGGGATAGCACTTATATCGAAACAACCTAATGATTGCCGGTACCGGTGAATTTGAGCCTATTTGTGAAGTGATGCATAAAAAATATAGTGATTTTGATTTGCGCCCCAATGCTCTAATGAAAGAAATGTCAGAATTAATGTTATTTAGAAGAACCCACCAAATTGTTTGTTTTAATGCATGGATGGATTTTTATGAAATAAAAAGAAATTATCAAGGTAAAATTTTATAGGAGTTGAAGGCATGCTTTTATAGGAAAAAAATTCTATTAGGTTCTTTCAATGTTAACTCAAAGATTACTATTTCTGTGTTGATTAAGAAATAATCTGTCCACCTAAATAAATTAGTCATTTGTGTGGAATGTTTTATTTTAGAGACGTCGCATAGTTTGAAGTTTGGTATTTATATTTTAATTATATAAAAACTAAGTTTCATTGGTAGAAAAAAGGCCTTCCATATGCCCCCATCAGTCTCCAAACTTTGCGCACCGTGACTAAAGGGGTTTTAGTCCCGCTTCTGGAGGAGACCCGTGACTGAAGGTCATGCGTCGTGGGTTGGGAAGCGCGTGGAGGGCTTTAATTCCGGTTGGCCTGGCCACCCGCGACTAATGATCCAGTCTGCTGGCCTTCCTGTCATTAGTCCCTGTTGGCCTGGCCACCCGCGACTAAAGATACAAACTGCTCGCCTCCCGCGCGGCGTTTTTATTTCGCGAGCGAGAAGCAGAAGGCCATTGCTACAGTGCGCACCCGAGAGTCTCTGTTTCTTCTTCTCCTCTTCTCTTCTTCCTCTCTTCTTCCTCCACCAAGCACCCATGGGTTCTCAAGTTTGGAACACTCTCCGTGTGGCCACACCATGCCGCAAGAGTCTCGACGTGGCCTACACCAATATGTGCGAGAGGCTCCCCGGTCTTCTTAAGCATTGGAGCAATCTCTATGAAGAAGCCGATGAACACCATAAGTTCTTCGGGCTTGATCTACAGTATACGGCGAATCAACGGGATGTTGCCGTCATCCAGATTACCTTCAAGGAGATCGTGTTGGTCTTCCAATGAGCAAGGTAACGCACACGTACAATCTCTCTTGTAGGATAGTGTTGCATTTTAGATTTATTTGTTGCATTGGAAGAATACATGTGTTGCAACATATCTAACACGTGTTCTATTTTTGTTGTTGCAGTAGTTCAAAGCATTCTCCGGAACTTGTTGATTTTCTTGTCAACAAGGGGTACGACTTCTGCAGCGTTGACATCACTCAAGACCGGCAGAAGTTGATGCGCTTGGGTATTGTGATACCTGAAGATCACTACATTGATCTTCAGGACCTTATCATTTTGATGAGTTGTACGGTCACAAGACCGGGATGGCTCCGATGGAAACTGCCTTCATCCACGCCGACTACAAAACCATGAAGTCTGGTTTCCCCTCCAAGAATCACATGTATTGGGGGAAGAACCCACTGGACCGGATCAACCTCGACTATGCAGCCATAGATGCATACGTTGCCTACGAGTTGTTTCACATCTACTCAACGGAGCTCGAGTAGTTGGTGTTTGTGTACCGCATCTTGCGTTCAATATATGCATGTAATGGATATATTAGTATGTAATGGATATATTATTATGTAATGGATATTATTTCTATATTAATTCCTAGCTATATTATTTCTATATTATGTCAAACACACATTTCAAAACAAACAAACAAAAACACATCAAGAAAACAAACAAAAACACATCAAGAAAACAAAACAGAAAAACTACCGTCTCTATATATCTGTTCACCAAAAACTACTGTTTCTATATCTGTTCACCAAAAATAAATCTAGAGGTCCAAAAATTAATCTAAGCCAGGAAAACATAGATCTAGTCAATACCAAACTCATCCAGTTGTATTTACTTCAAAATACATTTTTGAACTCATTCTAAAAATAATAGAAGAGCCTACTGGTCTTTTATTAAAAAGGATGGTATTTTCATTTGGTTGTTGATCTTGATGTGAGGCTAAGTGCTATGGATAGATCTTTTCAATATCTATCAAGAACATTTTAGTTTGTCCATTTTGATTATGTATTTTAAAAGTTAGGTTCAAATCATTCTCACAGATAGTCATTGCCAAAACAGTTCTTGTGTCCAAAATAATAGTCGAAACTTGTATCTGCAAATTTTATATGGTTTAGATTTCATATGGTTTGTTTCACGAATTTTATCAGATTTTATTTTGCATTTAGGAAAGGGGAAAATGAATTAGTTTTATTTTCCTGAATTTTTTGATATATTATTTGTATTTTTAAGATTTTAAAATGTATTAGTTTTATTTTTCTGAATATTTTGATATATTATTTGTATTTTTAAGATTTTAAAATGAATTAGTTTTATTTTTCTGAATATTTTGATATATTAATAGTATTTTTAAGATTTTAAAATGAATTAGTTTTATTTTTCTGAATATTTTTTAGAAATAATACAAATTAAAAAGTTAATGTTTATTTATTTATTCAAAATTATTAATTACATCATTACTTTTGTTTATTAAAAGATTTATTTGAAATTTAGACAATAAAGAAATATGGCATCGACCAACATGTTAATAGGATTGATATGATATTAGTACCACATACATGCGTGCGAAACACTTGGATGCGGAACGTGATGGAACTCGGAAGTTAAGCGTGCTAGTGCTAGAGTAGTGGGAGGATGGGTGACCGAGCGGGAAGTTTGACCACGAGTAAGAAATTTGACTAGAGATAATTGTAGTTAGACGCTAAGCAAATAATAAAAATTCTGAAAAAAAAGGGAGTGAAAAATGGGAGTGAAAAAAAGGGAGTGAAAAATAATTAGAAACCCAAATGAATTAAAGAAATAACGAAAAATTTAAAGGTCTGTGCCAACCGGGACTAAAGGTCCTCCGCCCCCGGGGCACGCCACCCGCCCACGTGGACGGGCCTTTAGCCGCGGTTCGTAAGAGGGGGCGACTAAAGGTGGGGCCTTTAGTCGCGCCTAATTAGTCCCGGTTGCGCGGCCGGGATTAATGGCCTTTGCGAACCGGGACTATAGGCCTATTTTCTACCAGTGTTTCAAATATTGAGATGGATCTGAGTTGATCACAAACAACATCTATCTTATGCACAAGCGAGACCCGTCACGGGAAGTCAAAGTTTTCCCATCATGTTGCCTGCCAATGTGGCCCGCACGGAGGGGTGGGGGGTGGCAACCCCCACGGTACGGTACGAGTTGTTACTGGTTTGGATACGAATTCTACCTTGTTTAGGGTTTACCCCCTTTATATATCTTATGTAAGACGCCGGTTTAGGATAAGTCGCAAGTTGTAAATCCCTGGCATTTATAACCGTGCACGATATGGTAAAATTATGCTGGCTGGCGCCCGTTGACTTTTCTCTTCCCCATTGAAAGAGTTTTTCACATTAAAATCTCGTGTCCCCGTGTGCCGTTCTCTTTTGTTCATCGTTATTTTCTTACTATCGTTTAACGGTAGCTTCATGGCTTTAAATCTTTCGTTTATTATATATATTCAACCTCCTGTTGGCCTTTTAGGGAACGTGTTTCTCGTTTGCTAGACGTTGGATTGACCGAGGCACGAGGAAAAGGTCCGATCATCTCCAAACGGTCTAGACTATAGACCAGGCCCTTGTGCGAACATTGCCTCGTCTCGTTTCTTTCATTGTCTGTACCGTTTTGTTTATGTAGCCGTCTGACCAATGCATAATCAACACATGTTCCATATCTATTTCTGCGACAGGGACATGTTTGTTGGATCCTTTCTTGCAACAAAATAATAATTCTGAATGAACGATTGCATCCCCTATATTATTATACAATCAATCAGTAGTATATATATATATATGATATATATGAGGTATATGCAGATGACAGCACATAGTTAGGACCCATTGCTCTCAACCTTGGCTTTAGGAGAAAAATGCATATTTAGTACATCAACTAGCCGATATTCAGCGCTTTGATCATCAAGTTACGAAACAAGAAAATCGGGTTACAAAGTTGCCACCGAAGAGATTTTTGGTCACTCTATGATAGTGGCCGTGATATTACATACTAGGCGGGCTTTTATTTCCGAATCACACCTTAAATTTTTATTATTATAATTGATATGTCCTTTGCAACATTTTTATTTATGTTTAGGGAGGATTTGTGAAAACAAAAATTTAGGGTGCAATTTATGCAGGCTCACAGCCACGGGAGTGACCAAAACGCTCGCATCCGCCAATTTCATGACCTGTTTTTTTGTGTTTCGCACCTTGATGATCAAAACACAAATTCTTTACAAATTGATGTACTCAACTTGTATTTCACTCAGGCTTTAGCTGCAGCAATAAGGCAACACTTTTTCTGGCGAGCAACTATACGTGGGCATGGCCGGGCGGCCCGACCTGAAAAAGCTCGCGGCAGAAAACTAAGGCCCAGCCTTAGCCCACCATCGGCCCTAATTTTCAAGCTCAAACTTGGATCATCTGCTAAAAATCACGTGGGGCCTCGGGCCGCGGGCGTGCATTTTCCTAAAAATCCCAATATGTCAAGTCTAAGCCTGGCCCGACCCAGTTGTCAGGCTTAAAACTTAAGCCCAAGACCGACCCACATGCAAATCCGTCAGGCCTAGGACTTAGATTTTTGGGCCGGCCCAGAGATGGCCAGGCATAGGAGCAACCGTTGATGCTCCACACCACAACCTCTCAATCGATCTCCCTGCTCACCTAAGTGGCTAAGCCCACGTTTATGGCCGGGTTGAATGCGATGTTATTTGAGCCCAGCAAACTCGTTGTCACAGTCAACTTTGTTTCCTAGTAATCAATTATGACATTGAACACTGATGATGCATTATCCGACAATTTCCCCTTTGTTTTTCAGCCTCCAAAAGCACAGCGGCCACCGTGCTAGACACACAAGTTTCCTAGCTACAAGCCTACTCACCTCCGCGATATGAGATATCTCATAAATAAAATGGTCTTCAAATAAGATAAATAAATTACTAGTCAGCGTGGCTTTTCTCTTTTGTCTTGTCTCTCTTATTATCCGCTCACTTCGGGGAGCTCGTAACGTCAGCTTGACAACAGTGGATAGCTTACACTAGTAGAAACTGGGCTTTCAGTACTGGTAGCTTACACTAGTAGAAACTGGGCTTTCAGTACTGGTTCCAGAGGCCCTTTAGTACCGGTTGGACAACCGGTACTAATTAATCGATAATAAAGGCCATAGCACACTTGTATGTCATCCAAAACCCATAGCACACTTGTACAGATATGTTATGGCACCCCATATCTTGCGGTGGGATCCCAACGTCGGAATCTCCTCTCCGATGAAACCCTAGCCCCGTTGTAGAAAAACCAGACTTATACGAATAAAGAACGTACCGGTGTCAAAATGGGGTCGAAAAGTCTAACTAGTTGTTTGGTTGTGTTAGGCTAGGTTCTAGAGAAGTACTCGTTCATTACATAGATCACAATGAAATCTTGCTCATATCATACTTAAACATGAACATAAATATAGATACATATAAAAGTACTCTCCAGATCACATGAGACCCGCACTACTACATAAAAGAGAGATATATATAAAGTACTATACATAATAGAGATCACAGGATCGACCCCCAAGCACTACACATCATAGAAATGTATAAAAAGTGTGTTCTCTCACGTAAACACTAGTAGTCATCTGAATCATCATCATCATCAACTGCTGGTGCTTCCGGTACGAGGTGACACTACCCGTGGTTGACGACTCGAATTATGCGGTACAACTCGTATGCAACATAAGCATCTATGTCGCCATACTCAATGTTCTTGGCGTGAAGTGAGGTCGTCTCCCACCCATCGTGGTTCTCGATCTTGGTCTTCATATCAGTGTAGTTGTCGTCGATCAAATCGACTTCCATATGAACCATTGGAGTCACATCATGCCGAAGCCTGAATATGTCCTGGAAATCAATGTGGCAGGCAGCCGGTATCTCAATATTGAAGCTTTTCTTCATCTTTATATTGTCATTGTTTATATCAACGCTAACAAAACGAATGCCGCTGCGGCAAAGGAAGTTCATGAGAGCTGGACACTTCTTGTCACTACTGCAACAACAAATTAGAATGGAACAAATTGTTAATTAAATATATATGCCAATATGTAACAAGGAGAATTAATTCACTACTAAATACAAATTGATCTATCACATAGAATTCAAATGAGAATCCTATGCAATTTGTATCACATAGAATAATTTGCTATACTATGAAATTTGCCAATACGTTCTAAATTAACTATGTCATATGTTCTATCACGGATTTTGCCAATATGCAGACAGGAAAATTAATTCACTACTAAATAATAATTGATCTTTCAAACATAATTCAAATGGGAACATTTTGCTATCCTATGCAATTTGCATATATGCATGTCGTACATTAACTATATGTCATTTTGCTATCCTATGCAATTTGCCAATATGCATTTTGCTATATATGTTCTATCATGGATTTGCCAATTTGTAACAAGGAAAATTAATTCACTACTAAATAGTATTGATCTTTCATATAGAATTCAAATGGTGGGAACAATTTGCTATCCTCTGCAATTTGCCAATATGTCCTAAATTAACTATGTCTTCTATCACAGGTTTTGCCAATATGCAGCAAAGGAAAATTAATTCACTACTAAATAGTAATTGATCTTTCACATAGAATTTAAATGGGAACATTGTGCTATCCTATGCAATTTGCTAATATGCATGTCGTAAATTAACTATGTCATTTTGCTATCCTATGCAATTTGCCAATATGCATTTTGCTATATATGTTCTATCACGGATTTGACAATATGCAACAAGACACCATGAACTATGTCATATGTTCTATATATCACGTGCATATATGATTAAAATGGCGATCGGGCATGTTGCTATCCTATGCAATTTTCATCATAAACCTATGAATGGATCAAGCCCCAAAACGTACCTTTCCCATTGGAAAACCAAGACATTCTTTTTGAAGCATAGTTGGATGACGGCAACATCCCTTTGATTGCGCATGTACTCAAGATCAAGCCAATGAACCTCTCTTGTTCCTTCTCCCTTTCAACCCATCCTTGGAATGTGGCAAGATAAGCCGGCATTCTGGCGCTCTCGTTGGTGTAGACGATAGTAAGCACGCTTGTGCCATGTACACGAACAGGAGCCATGCGCGTGATTGGTTCCATGGTGGATTATGGGAAGAAGAGAGAGGATCAGAGGAAGACGAAACAGAGAAGAATGGCGTGCATTGTAGCAGTTCGTGATTTTATACACGCGGGAGGCAAACAGTTCGACCCTTTGGTACGGGTTTTAGCCACCAACCGGTACCAAAGGTGCTAGCTCCAGGTGAACGGTTGCCACACCCCTTTGTCACACCCATTTGGTACCGGTTGGTGGCTAGAACCGGTACGAAAGGCATGTGGCAGCCGTGCCGAGCGCCCTCCCCGTTCGAACCGGTACAAGACCCACATTTATACCGTTTTGTAATTCAATAGGTACTATAGGTAAAATCCTTTGGCCTTGTTTCCACTAGTGTTACATCTTGGCACCAGTTTTTGTGTGCTCGATTGGATCAAAGCTAGCTAGGAAAGATATCGTGGATAAATATATATTCCTTCACCGTTACTTCGAAAAGATCGACAACATGTGATGGGATGTAAGCGTGACTCGAAGTTCTTTGTGCAACCTAAATTCTGGTTTTGTCCCATAAATATAATATAAGTGCAGTGCGCAAATATGGTACGACGCTGGTATTAACGATGACGTGTCTCTACGGTGGCACGTCACTAATAGCTAGGCTAACATAAACCGTTCTACATTAGTGGTGGGACATTTGCTTTAGTGAAACCAATGCTTGATCAGATCAAGGAGATCTAACTATACCTAGACTATATCATGGGTAAATATATACCTTGAATTCGTGGTCGCGTCAGAAAGAACAATATGCCACGTCCGGTATGGGCAACATGACAATCTCCAGTGCTCAGTTCTCTGGCAAGTTGCAGATACTGTCCCAAGGCGACATCATTGTCGGGTCTTTTTTAGAACGAAGGCATCCTCATGCCTCGCTTTAAATTAATAAAGCCACCAGGTTCAAGCGTAACCGACACAACAAAGTGTAGAAGGCTAAGCCAACTGGGAGAAAACGCAACTAGCAAAGTTTGAAGTCACTTACACCAAAACAGGTGCTAAGAGTAACAATTGCACACTAAGGTCGTGGAGTGTAGGTAGTTGTGAAGGCGCCTTTAAGCAAGAGCACAGGACGCACGCGTCGCTCCCAGGGGGGCGGCACGGGCGAAACCCTAGCCGCCGCCGCCCCCACACCTCCTCATGTCCTTCCACCCGCCGCCGCCGGAGGAAGCCACCGGGGGTACAACCCTTCTCGTGGTGGATGGCGGCCGGCGGGTCCTCGCCTCCTCAGCACAAACGCGGCGGGAGGCCTCCGACCAGATGCGTGGGTCGGCCCTGGACGGCTGGCGTGCACGACGGAGCACGGACGCCGGGGCGGCGGCCCTGGTTCTTGTGGCGGTGGCTAGTGGATGGGTCTGCGTGGGCAGCCGGCACTGGCCGGGGTGGCTCTGGGTGGCGCCACCGATGGGATCTGTGGTGGCTCGGCCATGGTGCGGCGGCCGCGGAGACCTCGACGGCCGGTGTCCCTCTCGCCTCTTAGTCACGCAAGCCTGCAGCGCCCCTCGAGCGGCTCCGTCGACGGCCTTGAGCGGGGCGTTCACGCATGATGGTGGGCGCGGGTCTGGTGGCGGTTGGCGGTGGGGTGTCCGCATACTAGGCTCCGGTGGCGGCACGACCTGCTGCTAGGCGGCGGGGTTCGTCACTTGAGCTTGGCGGCGGACTGCATAGGTGGCTTGGCGTTTTGGCGGCGGCGGCACCATCGGCTTGGCTCCCGGGCGGCGCGGCCTCCTCTGTCTTTGGCGGCGGGAGGAGGTGGTGCTAGGGACCGTCGGCGGCAGGGCTCCCGGTGGCGGCGGATGCGGAATTCCCCTCCCGCATACGTCCCTGCTGGGAGTCGTTACGCAGTGTCGGGGCTGCGAGACATCAGAATAAAGGAGGTGGTCCTTGGGTTTCCCTTCGCGCGAAGATGAAGATCCTGATGTAGGTTCTCTTTGAGCAAGCCGGGGTGTCTACCCGAAAGGCTCCGCCGGCGAACTCCCATGGGCGTCGCCTGGAGATTGTTGGATCAGTGGAATTCGGTCACAATGCTCAGTCATCGAAGGTGAGATTGGAGGAATAGCAACAGTGTTTGGAGTCTTTGCATCAATGGGAAACTGGCTTGGAGTTACAAGATTCGTGGCATCCGTATGTAAGAGGGGGCGACAGCATGCGTGAAGTCCAAAGTCCTACCTTTCAGGGTGAAAATCCAAGGTATGGCCTTAATTGGTTGTGCCTGGCACTGGTCTTCGTGGAGCCGTTGTTTTGAGAGCGAGGATTATCTTCAGGGTGAAAATCCAAGGTCTAGACTTAATTGGTTGTGCCTGGCACCATTCTTCTTGGAGACGTTGTTTTCGAAGAGATGGACATCAGCTATTGTTTAGGTGGTGGTTGTGCGGATACCGCGAGGTGTGTAACTTTGTAGCGGGACTTTTCTTTTTATTTCTTCCTTTTATTGTCTTTCGGCCGTGTGCATCCGTAATGACTATGGTTATTGCGTTGTTGCATAGGCCGGGTGCAATTTGTATCTCCGCGAAATTAATATACTTCCCTTTATTAAAAAAAACAAGACGATCATCTCGTCCAGCAGCTCCACGTCCTTGGATTTCAGTGAGGGCCTCCAAAGCTGGAAGAAGGACAAGAAGATACAATCAGCAGTTTGACGTGGGAACTTAGCTTCGATAGTGATCTTGATGCGAATCAACCATAAATACCAATAAGTAACAGCAAAAAGATTCTAAAGAAGCGACGGTTCTTACCTGACTACGATAGTAGGATCACAGTAATCTCTAGGAAGCTGGAGCGGTTCCACGATACACTAGTGGAAAACGGGGCATTAGCCCCGGTTGGTAAGGGGCTAATGGCCCGGCTGCCCAACCGGGATCCCCCAACCCGGGCTAAAGGCCCCCCTTATGGCCCGGTTGGGTTACCAACCGGGGTAAAAGGCGCGTCCCACGTGGGCTCTTCACCGCGAGCAGGCCGGCGCCCTTTTACCCCGGTTGGTAACACCGGCCGGGGCAAAAGGTTTTTTTTTAATAGTTGTTTTTGTGTCCTCTCGGCTAGACTAGAAATTCCATATATTCTTATATGTTTTCATGTTCTCTCCACTAAACGTTTATATTAAGAAAGATGAAAAATTATCGCACAAAAGCACAGATGAAAACGAACACGAATAACATAAATATATAGTCTGCCACAAATACAAATATTGTTCGACACAACGGCATAATTAAACATAGTTCGACCGAAAACATAGTTCGACATATCTAGACATAGTACGGAAATATAGAGCGACATAAACATATATACTACACATCGGCGTCGGAGGCAGCCTTGCCCTTGCCCTCGGCGTCGGAGCCAGCCTTGCTCGGGCTAGACTCGCCGGAGTCAGACTCGGAGTCGGAGCTGCTCTCAGACGAGCTATCCTGGCAGCAAAGGGGCGGACTAAGGTGCCGTCGAAGATCTTCACCTCCAGCACGTGGGCCTCCTCGTCCTGGTAGTAGCTGAATGTGAGCATGTTGCCCACATTTAGCTTGTGCATGCGCGCGAACTGCCCCCACCCATAGCGCAGGTAGACGTCATCGACACGTCGCTGCAGGACAACGTGCACGGGCCCGTTGTCACAACCCTCCAACCAGAGGGTGAAACTATAGGGCCCGCCCCTGCGCCCGAGGAGGATCGCCGATATCTTCTCCGGAAGACGGAGCCCGTTCTCCACTGGCTGGAGCACAGGCCCGTAGAACTCCGGTAGCCGGAGACCGTCGTCGTCCTCCTCCTCCTCCGTCTCCTCCTCCTCCTCTGCCGCCGCCGCAGCCTCCTCCGGCTCCTCCTCCTCCTCCTCTGAACCAACAGCGCCGCGACGTTTACCGCGTGTTGACCCCTTGGCACCGCGCTTTCCCCCCTTGCTGCGCTTGATGCCCCCCGTGCTCCGCGTCCGCTTCCACGTCCGCGAGTAGAAGGCGTCTCTTCCTCCTCCTTAATGAAAATGGCGCCACCACCACGTGCATTCGATACACGCGATCCACGTGGACATCCAGGTAGACGTCCACCACGTACAGGCCGGGTTTCTTCGACCGTGACGACGCCGCGCCCACCGTCGGTTACACGCGAACCACGGGGACGTCTCGCCATGGCTACAAAAAATAGCAAATAGCATCAATTTCATCAGTTCGCAACAATTGCATATAATCTAATAAAAATATAGCTAATAGCATCCATTTCATCAAAATTGCTTATAGATAACAACTAATGGTACTAATATCTAAACAAGTCCGAAAAAATAGTAACTATATGTTCTAGATCCTCATTTCAATTATAAATGCAACATTGATGAAATATTTAAACGTATGATAATACACACCAAGAGTTACATAGCTAGGGTTCATTTTATTTAACCCTAATACATCACGATGTAATAATATCATCACTTATATATATTCATTAAAACATTTCTCAAACTAATTAACTCCAACCGGGTCCTAAGCCGTGGGGTGCTGAGTCGCGGGTGCTACGCATCCATAGATAAGGAATCCTCACAGGGGAATAGCTCACGTGGTAAGGAACCCTCCGAATAATCGACCAACTGCTACTATACTGCCTATCGAGCAAGTACATGTAGCGACGGACGTGCTCGTCCTACTCCCTGATACGCTGTTGTACCACCTCCTCAGGGGGCGGCTCTCTCCGCACCGCGCGTGGCCCACGCGATGGCCAGCAAAGAATATCTGGGTCGACCACGTCACCCGGATTTCTCACCAAGCCGCGTGCCCCGGTACTAAGGAGCTCCCAGTGCCAGCCCGGCGGGGCCCAGTCCCGGACATCGCCCGGCGGGTCTAACAGAGACATGAACTAAAAACATGCCCGGACTAAGTAAATATTCCGTAATTAAGTAAAATACCTTAGTGTTCCTAAAATAGTAAAAAATAGTAAATGGAGAAATATGACATAAATAAGATGAAAGTTAAACACAAAGCATGAAGAGAAGGATTTCTGAGAAACTAAAGAAAATCAAAGACGTAAGTGTTTGTGAGATCCGAACAAAGTTAGACTAGAAGATCAGATCGAGTCTTGCCGAATAAAGTTGCGACTCGAACGGGACATAACAGATGTAGCATCCCAGATTAAAACGTTGCAGATCACTTCCTCTTCTTTTTCCTCTTCTTGAAGAAGAAGAGGAAGAGATCTACAATGTTTTGACACACGACAGGATAATCTGGAATGATGTTATGCCCCGTTCGAGTCGGAAGTTTATTAGGAAATACTGGATCTGTTCTGCTAGTCATACTCCTGCCTAGACCTTCACATTTTGTGCTTGTTACGAGGTAAGTACACGTGATGGCGATCCGGAAAAGGATGAAGACAAGGATTTTTGGAAATCTTTGAAACTAAACAAAATCATATTGTAATATCGTGAGATCCGAACAAGGTTAGACCCTTTTGTGCACGTACATAATGGTCACATTCTTCATAACCCCGGAAGGGATTTCTGAAGAATGTCACCATTACGTATGTCGACAAAAGGGTTTAACTTCGTTCGGATCTCACGATATTACATATATGACGTTATTTAGGGCCTGTTTATTTGGGTTGTGGCTGGCTGGCTGTGGCTGTGGTCGTGGCTGTGTAGGGAAAGCTGTTGTCTAGGGAAAGCTGCTTTTCTGAGTGTCACTTTTGGCGATTTGGCTGGCTGTCTAGCTGTGGGTTGAGGATTTGTCTAAAATACCCTCAGAGTTCCGAGTACATATGTATTTACTGATTGCAGTGTATAATCGTATCTGTCCAAAATACATGTCGTACCATTACACAAATAAGATATTGTCCATAATTAATATATATTAATTCAAACAACATGTCACTGACGTTACACGTAATACTTAGCTAGCACGAGTAGTTTTCATGTTATCGGTGTTTGTTCCACTCGGGGAGGTATCACCGGCTAGTTTTGTTGACTGCCTTTGGATCTTAGGGACATAATTCTCATCTCAGATTTACAAAACTAGGCTACAAAGAAGCATCACAAAATTGTCTACCAATACATGTACCAGCAAGCAATTCTTCTACAAAATGTACCAACAAGAAATTCTTCTACAAAATCACAGTCTGCCAATACATGTGTATCTATGCGGTCAATATCACAGTCAATATCTACAAAGTGTATCTATGCAGTCAATATCACAGTCTGCCGATACATGTATTGTACCAGCAAGCAATTCTTCTACAAAATGTGTATCTGTGCAGGGATCTACCAAATAGAAAGCAAGCCAATATCACGGTAGGGAGGAGGCGCTGGGCGGCGGAGTTGTTGGGGCGGAGGTGCTGGGCGGCCTGTTGGACGAGGACGGCGGGGAGGAGGCGCTGGGCCGGCCTGTGGGACGACTTGGCGGCGGAGACGCTCGGCGGATGGACGAGGACGAGGACGGGATGCGCGACGGGAAGGACTTGACGGCGGGGACAAGTACGACGGGGAGGAGGCACTGGGCCGGCCTGTGGGTCGACTTGGCGGCGGAGACGCTCGGCGGATGGACGAGGACGGGACGCGCAATGGGAAGGACTTGACGGCGGGGACGAGTACGGCGGGGACGCGCGGCGACCAGATGACGACGAGGACGGCGAACGGAGTCTAGGCGTGGCGGCGGGGACGATTACGGCGGGGACGCGCGGCGACCGGACGAGGACAAGGACGCAGAACAGAGTCTGGGCGTGGTGGTAGGGAGGAGGTCATGAGTGGCGGCGGGGGAGGACTCGCGGGTGCTCTCTCGAACCTTATCCCCATCTGCCGAACCTGTACTGTCAACGGAAAAAAATCGGGCTGGAAAATAGAACCAGTGGCATTTGCTTGTAATTTGGGCAAACAACATGTCCAAGGTGAATAACGGTTCAGAGCCCTTTGCGGGAAGCCGCGCAAAGCACCTGTCGAGGTGCTTTCTCTTCCCTGCCTATTTTCTTTGGAGGCTTTCTAAAGCCCAAAGCCACAGCACCTCTGTTTGGTTCCTTTGGGGTGCTTTTTTTCGTGGAAAGCCACCAAAAGCTCAAACAAACACCCCCTTAGTTCCAAAGAAATCCAGAAACCCCCATCTTCCTCCTTTCCCCGGATCACCACCGCATGTAGTACCTCTTAACAAGAACAAGATGGTCATCGGGCCTAGATGGTCATCGGGCCTTCACATTTTGTGCTTGTTACGAGGTAAGTACACGCGATGGCGATCCGGAGAAGGATGAAGACAAGGATTTTTGGAAATCTTTGAAACTAAACAAAATCATATATGTAATATCGTGAGATCCGAACAAGGTTAGACCCTTTTGTGCACGTACATAATGGGGACATTCTTCATAACTCCGGAAGGGATTTCTGAGGAATGTAACCATTACGTATATGCACAAAAGGGTTCAACTTCTTTCGGATCTCACGATATTACATATGTGACGTTATTTAGTTCCAAAGATTTCCAGAAACCCTCATCTTCCTCCTTTCCCCGGATCACCACCGCCTGTAGTACCTCTTAATAGGAACAAGATGGTCATCGGGCCTTGATGTGCAGTTGGACCTTCACATTTTGTGCTTGTTTCGAGGTAAGTACACGTGATGGCGATGCGGGGGAAGGAAGGATTTCTGGACATCTTTAAAACTGAACAAAATCATATATGTAATAGTTATATCCCGAAAAAACTAGACCCTTTTGTGCACATACATAACGGCGACATTCTTCCAAATCCCGGAAGAGATTTCTGAGGAATGTCACCATTACGCATGTGCACAAAAGGGTTCAGCTTCATCCGGACCTCACGAACCATATTACATATGTGACATTATTTAGTTTAAAAGAAATCTAGAAAGCCTTGCATTCGTTCCTTTCCCCGGATCACCACCGCATGTAGTACCTCTTAACAGGAACAAGATGGTCATCGGTCTGTGTGCATCATATTTAGGGTGGACACATACAAGCAACCTTGGTGGACCCGGCGCACCGAACCACCAAGGCCATCTGAGTGTGAACCAACTCTTTCAATCATCAGCATTTATTCAAAAGATCGAACACAAAGTAAAAAAATCTAACTTAATTTCTAACACAAAGTCCAAAAGATCGAACACAAAATAAAAAAAAATCTAACTTAATCTCTAACACAAGTAAAACTGCAAATAACACTTCAAAATTTCTAACACAAAGTAAAAAAATTCTAACTTAATTTCTAACACAAAGTCCAAAACCTAAAAATTTTCGAAGTCTCCAATACGTGAATTTTTTCTAAGTCTCCAAAAGCTAAATTTTTTCTAAGTATCCAATACCTAACTATTTTCTATGTGTGTTCAAGACCTGAATACCTAATACCTAATACTAATCTAACACTAAATACTAAATCTATCCAAAATACTAATCTAATAGTAATACTAAATCTAACACTAATCTAATACTTAATCTACCACAAACTAAATCTAACACTAAGTAATTACTAAATCGATCTAACACTAAATAATCTAACTCTAGTACTAACTACTAACATGCAGCGATCGATCGAGGAGGGCGGAGGCGTGCGATCTCTCACCTAGACGGTGAGGAGGAGCACGGCGAGGAGGAAGGAGGCCGGACGGCGCGGGCGAGGGAATTGGAGGGCGGCGCGAGCGAGGAAGGAGGGCGGCGCGGGCGAGGAGGCGCGCGCGAGGACGGCGGCGTCGACGAGCGGCGGTGGTGCGGAGAATCACCGGCGTCGAAATCGGACAGCCTCACGGCGTCGCTCTGGATTTCGGCGCCGGGACTTAGCGAAAACGAAGAAACTGCTTCTGTTGCCCCGGGCGGTTGCGCGGCCCGGAGTTATATAGGCGGGAGCCTCTTGCCCCGGTTGGTAACACGAAGCGGGGAAAAATGCCGAAAATTTCAGGGTTTTTTTTCTGCCGCCAATTTTTTCGTTTTGAACATTTCAAATACTATTTAAAATACGTTTTTAAATACATTTGAAATGGTTTAGAATTTGGAGAAACTTTCAACATGAAAAGCGTTTAAAATTGCGTAAACATTTCAAATACATTTTCCGTTTTATAAAATAATTATTCTAACTATTTAAACTAGTAACAATGTTTGAAAATTCAAACATTACAAAAAAATTAGTTTACGACTGGTTTAATCTGCAATGTTTGATACATTATTACAAAATAGTCTAGCAATATTACATGAACCCTGAAGGTTTAATACGTTATCACCAACTATTGCCGCCATTGTTTACTTCTCTGTCGTAGCCATGGAGCATCTCACTTATTTAACGCGATGCTTGGGTCAGTTTTCACTCTAAAGGGCGGAATTTCTTCAAATTTATCATAATCTTCTGACATGTCTGTCCTGTCCTCCACTCCCACAATGTTTCTTTTCCCTGAAAGAACTATGTCCCGCTTCGGCTCACCGCATGATGTACTAGAATTCTTTTTTTTTCTTTTCCTCGGTTGGGTAGACATGTCTTTCACATAGAAAATTTGAGCCACATCTTTGGCTAGTACGAATGGTTCGCTTCTGTACCCAAAATTGTTGAGATCCACTGTTGTCATTCCGTACTACCGGTCTACCTTTACTCCTGTCATCTTGACCCATTGACACCGAAATAGATGGACCTTAAAATTAGGTCCATAGTCAAGTTCCCATATATCCTCTATGTAACCATAATATGTGTCCTTTGTCCCATTGTATCCGGTTGCATCAAAACGGATGCCACTATTCTGGTTGGTGCTCTTTTTATCTTGTGCGTTCGTGTAAAATGTATTCCCATTTATCTCGTACCCTTGGAAAGTCAATACAGTCGAAGATGGTGACCTGGCCAACAAGTAGAGCTCATCTCCAACAGTGTTGTTATTCATGAGTTCTGCCTGCAACCAGGCGCCGAAACTATCGATGTGTTCATCATTAATCGAGGATTCAGACATCCCGGGTTTTGGGGCCGTATAATATTCTTATGTTCCTAGATATAAGGAGGCACCAAGGTGGACATTTGTAGAACTGTGTAGTGTGCTTTAGTGAAAGAATGTCCCTCCATAAATATCTTTGCTTTCCTTCCTAACTGCCTTTTCCACTCATTCTTCCCTCATGCCACGATTCGGGAACACCAATCGACTTAAGGTCTGGAAGAAAGTCAACACAAAACTCAATTACCTCCTCTGTTCCATAACCCTTGGAGATGCTTCCTTCTGGCCTAGCACGGTTGTGAACATATTTCTTTAAGACTCCCATGAACCACTCAAAGGGGAACATATTGTGTAGAAACACAGGACCGAGAATGGTAATCTCTTTGACTAGGTGGACTAGGAGGTGTGTCATAATATTGAAGAAGGGTGGTGGGTACACCAACTCGAAGCTGATAAGACATTGGACCACATCTGTTTGTAACGCTGATAGACTTTCTGGATTGATTACCTTTTGAGAAATTGCATTGAGGAATGTGCATAACTTCACAGTGGGTAGTCGGACATTTTATGGTAGAATCCCCCTCAACGCAATCGGAAGCAATTGTGTCATCAACACGTGGCAGTCATGAGACTTCAGGTTTTGAAATTTTTTCTCTGCCACATTTATTATTCCCTTTATATTCGACGAGAAGTCAGACGGGACTTTGATACTATTTAGTGCTTCAGAAAAGATTTCCTTCTCTTCCTTGGTAAGAGCGTAGCTGGCAGGACCACCTTCAAACCGCTCAGGATTCTTGCCGTCTCGTCCTTTCGTGTGTTGCTGGTCCTGCCGTGCTTCAGATGTATCTTTTGAATTCCCATACAAGCCAAAGAATCCTAGCAGATTCACGCAGAGATTCTTCGTCAGGTGCATCACGTCGATCGCAGAGCGTACATCTAGGATTTTCCAATAGGGTAGTTCCCAAAATATAGATTGCTTCTTCCACATGGGTGCGTGTCCGTCAGCGTCATTCGGAACAATTTGTCTGCCCGGACCCTTTCCAAATATTACTTTCAAATCCTTCACCATATCAAATACATCATCACCAGATCGAAGGATTGGCGTCTCCCGGGTATCTGCCTCACCATTGAAATGTTTGCCACCTTTTCTTAAGGGGTGCTTGCGCGGAAGAAAATAACGATACCCGAGGTACACAACCTTCTTAACTTTATCCAGATATACACTTTCGGTGTCATCTAAACAGTGTGTGCATGCATTGTATCCCTTGTTTGTATGTCCAGAAATGTTACTAAAAGTAGGCCAATCGTTGATGGTTACGAACAACAGCGCTCGTAGGTTAAATTCTCTTTGTACGTGCTCGTCCCACACAAGTACACCTTCTTCACGCCACAACTGTAAAATTTCATCGACTAATGGCCTTAGGTACACATCAATGTCGTTGCCCGGTTGTCTCGGGCCTTGGATCAGCATTGCCATCATAATGAACTTCCTCTTCATGCACAACCAAGGAGGAAGGTTATAGATACATAGAGTTACATGCCAGGTGCTATGGTTGCTGCTCTGCTCACTAAATGGATTAAATCCATCTGTAGTTAGACCAAACCATAAGTTCCTTGCCTCACCTGCAAAGCGCGGGAACTTTCTCTCGATTTTTCTCCACTGCGATCCATCAGCGGGATGTCTCAACATCTCATCTTTCTTACGATCTTTCATGTGCCATCGCAAAAGTTTGGCATGCTCTTTATTTCTGAACAAACGTTTCAACCGTGGTATTATAGGAGCATACCACATCACCTTTGCAGGAACCCTTTTCCTGGGTCGCTCACGCTCAACATCGCCAGGGTCGTCTGGTCTGATCTTATACCGCAATGCAGTGCATACCGGGCATTGTTCCAAATTCTCGTACTTCTCACCGCGGTAGAGGATGCAGTCATTAATGCAGGCATCTATCTTCTCCACGTCTAATCCTAGGGGGGCATACAACCTTCTTTGCTTGGTATGTACTGTCGGGCAATTCATTGTTTTTAGGAAGTTGCTTCTTCACTATTTGCAGCAACTTTGTAAATCCGATGTCAGTCACACCGTTCTCGGCCTTCCATTGGAGCAATTCCAGTGTGTTGTCCAGATTTTTCTGCCCGTCTTCGCAAGTTGGATACAACTTTGTTTTGTGATCCTTTAAGATCTGGTCGAACTTCACCCTCACCTTTTCAATATCGCTTTCTGTCTTTGCATCCGTAATAGCCTGGCCAAGATCATCGATGGGCTCATCTGGTGCCGGCAACTCTGATTCCACTTCATTGTTATCTTCCATTCCAGTACTGGCACCGTATTCAGGGAACATGTCATGATAGCTGTCATAATTCTCTTCTTCTTCGTTGTCTTCCATCATAACCCCTCTTTCTCCGTGCTTGGTCCAACAATTATAGCCGGGCATGAAACCAGATTGAAACAAGTGGAAGTGGATGACTCTGTGAGAAGAGTGTTCCTTCTGATTCCGACATACAGCACATGGACAACAGATAAAATTATTCCGCTTGATTGCCTGGGCCACCTCGAGAAAATAACCCACGCCTTTCATGAACGCGGCAGAGCGTCGGTCAGCGTACATCCATCGCCGGTTCATCTGCATTATATGATTATTAATTAAGAACTGTTACAGAACACCATTGTTGGGGCATGTGCCCTCTGAATGATTGTATTTGCTATCTCTGCTCTAATGAGAGCCATTTGCAACTTATTTCAATCTTTTGTGTCGTAGAGATCTGTTGTGATATCAGTTGTTCAACGCCGTTGACGTACCATGTGTGTATGGTTTGAAGTACGTCGACGGAAGTGCCTTTGATCTCTAGTGGATAGTTTACATCGACGATGGAATAGCAGGGCTTGTGTTGTCGCGCATAAGCGCAGGCCTACCAGGAAGCTGGGACGTGGGAGCAGTTATGCCCCATAATCCAAGCATCTGCTATCCAGTTCGTACGGTGAGTATCCCCTAGAAATCAGGGTGCGACACACCACGCGCCTGCCATCGCCCTGCTCGCCGAGGGCCTTTAGCCCCGGTTGGAGCCACCAACCGGGGCAAATAAGCCCAACACCACGCGCCCTGCTCGCCCCGGCCCCACCTCTGCAGTCTTTTGCACCGGGTGGTGGCCGATCTGGGGCAAAAGGGATAGTCGCGGGTGGGTAAAAGCCCCGTTTTTCACTAGTGATACTCCCAGATGGAGCGCACTCCACCCCGCAGCCAAAAAATATATGATTGGCATTTTCAGGATCACCACACAGCTTGCAGATTCCATCCGATCGCCCTCTCCTTTTAGGATTTGAATATTATAGGGCAGGCGACCTCTAGCGTACTGCCACATGGAAATTTTGGCTTTGACACTCTTTCCTTTTGGTTTCTACTCTCCCTTTTGCTTCCTAGGGCACCCGTCCGTTGATTCGTGGTTCACCTTCGCGGCGTACGTGTTTATCATTCATTTTCAAAAATAGATGTTGTGAGTTGCACGCAATTAAATAGGGAATTTGTCCGCCCATTAAGAAGTTCTCACTTTGTTCGATTTATTAAAAAAAACTAGCACGGCATTGTTCATAGCGTGATAATGACTTGATTATATTTTCACTACTAATGTTATGTTAAATAAGATATCAGAATATGATGCTAAATAATATATCACATGTCAGGGTAAAATCTTCAGTTAACTCTCTAGTTTGTTAAATATTTGGCTCTTTTTTTTTCTTTTCCTAGTCGAGAATTTCTGATTTGGTTATAAAGTAAATATTAAACATTTTCAATATGTACAGGGGTAATTAAATGTTTTGATGGTTTGTGTCACTATTAAAAATATACAGCCCTAGATAATCTTTTTTAGGTGTTTATGGTCATTTTTAGATATTTGCTCGCCAAATGCAAGGCCTTTTTCTTATCAAATTTTTAGTTATAGTTCACCTCTCACTTGTCACCGTGATTCCTAAAATTCTTGGTGATCTCCCTCCATGCTAAAATAAATTACATTTTCACATTGTGTAGTTCCTAACACGCAGACATGAATACTATCTTTATATGAATATATCTCCACAAAATTATAAAATAGTTGCACCCTAGTTTTTATGTTATGTTTTTGTCTCGTTCCAGTAGTCTTTTGATATATCGATAAGACAAGATCTAGAGCAAGCTTGTAGACCGTCATCTATTTTGGCAAAGGTGTCTAATATTATATTTATGAATCATCAATTCTACTATGTGCGGGCCTGACTATGAGTCTTCACTCACATAATATTTTCGACTCCAATTGCACCACCAAAATTTTCATGAGCTCATCAACACTCCCTAGAAGCATTCCATACAAATATATGATTCAAATAAAAGAAAATATCTCTTTCAAATTGTGTGTTCTACAATCAAATTATACTAATACTTGTGGCCATACCAATCAACGAAATCCTAAATCAACATTTCCTGAAAATAAGACATTTTGAATGTCTTTTACATAAAAGAGTGAAGCTCTGTGTTCCTTATGCCAAGGATGAAACTTTGTCGGCGAGTTCTCTCGGCAACAACCCTTTTTGATGATATTGATTTTTCGACAAACAATTACATGCTTAGTTACTAATGACCGAGATCCCACCTCCATGGAAGTCTTGAGCTCCATCTCTCTCCCCCTCCCCCCCCCCCCCCCCCCCCCCCCCCCCCCACACACACACACACACACACAAACATTATTTTTGTAAACTAACTTATCTTTTCATGTAAAAAATGATATTATAGAATTAGCAGTTGTGGTAATAATACAACGGTAGTTTTTGAGAAAGACGTACGCACATGGTTTCTTCGTGTATTTCACAATATCTTATGTACAATCAAAATGGCAAGAAAAGGATCAGCTATTATGTGCATTTGAACTTGTTCCATTCAGACGGAGATATATTGATCTTGGCATGGAAAAACATCGTTGAAAAACTGACATTACTTATTTTGTAGTCAAGTAGCTTTTTCCCCGCAAAAAATGTAGCTTTTCGTGTTAATCGTACTATCAAAGAACCATTAAACATTCGCCTTTCTAGTTTTGTACCATCTCGGAATAGCTTTTTACAAAAGATAAAAACGTGAAAATATAAGATGTGAATGCGCATACAAAAGCTTTATTTTTTGACAGATAGAAGGTTCAATTTTACTTAAAGCACACACACAAAATAGAGTAAGCCAATTACTTGAACATGGCCACTGATCTGAATTTAAAGGGCACATACATACTTTTTTTTTTGTTGCAATCTAGTTAGTCATTAGTTCTTCCTCTTGTTAGGATTTTAGATGGTGCAGAGAAGACGTACCAGCCAAAGGAGAAATACCACAAATCTGTAAAAGAGCAGTACAAAGTACCAAGAAACCCTGACCTTGGTAGCACATCTTGAACGATAGCAAAGCCAGGCACACGCATGCTTCTCTCCTGCCAATAGTCTCGCCATATCCCGCTATATTCTGCTTGAGCAGGGTGCCGCTAAATGAATACATGTATATTTTACAGCTATATCCCATATTTAGCCAGCTATAGTCCGTATTTAACTGTTTTGGAGGGATGACGCTATATACCATATCCCACTATTTGAAACGGCACTCGTGTGCCAACAGTCACCCAGGGCTTGGAATCTGCAAACGCAGCTACAGGTGACTTATCAAATTGCACGCCATATGATGCTCAATATAGATGGGAGCGCGCAAGAATTGAAGCTGACATTGGACCGATTGGATTTGGTTTTTCTCTGGCGAGGATTAATCTCACATGGCTACACGGGATTGATGGCAAAAGAGCCGGCCAATCTCACATGGCTACACGGGATTGATGGGAAAAGAGCCGTTCGGCCGGCCTGCCAGCCAAATCATCGAGGTCAGCAATATAGCGGCGTACGTGAGAAGTTCATCTCTTATAAAATCCTATTGGGAAGCATGAAAAAGGTCCAGCCGACCAAGGGTCTCCAAGATTTTAGTTGCTGCGGATTTCGGCACCGGCCGGCCGGCGGACTACAGGGATAAGTTATTCTATCGATCAAAAAAAAAAGTTACGATATCAATCAACTTTTTTTGTCACGGCTAATGTTTGACGGAAAGGCTCTCCTACCTGGATCGGGTCAAAGAATAACATATTTACGTTAGAGCCTACATTACTACTAAACTCTTGTTAAATCCTAATCATATATTTCAGATCGAACTACGAAAATAATTTGGATGATGTGGCTTAGCATGGTGTCTCTATTAGGACACCATATATTATTTTAATATATAATACGGAGTAGAATAGATAGATAGATAGATAGATAGTGGTAAATATTTCATAAAAGTGCGTACAGAGTGTTAAATTTTCATATAAATAGATTTTTTTTCAAGGATTATAAGGCATGAATTAGATTGGGTCAAGAATCTAGCTACTAGTTGCTGACTGTTGTAATCCTCCATTTCATCGGGAATCAACATTAAGATACGTGAAGGAGTTAGTCGGCGAAATAACAAGGTTTAAATGGTAACATCTGTCCTAAGTCACTCAAACTACAAACACCACTCGCTGGGCAACATCAAAACCTTCCATACTGAGTTACTGACCCGTTCACTTCTTGAGTTACTGTTTATAATGATAACTCTTCAACATTTGTGAGAAAAATGTAATCTTCACTTTCAAGCTCTTCATGAAGCATGTTAATGCTTGGAGGAGCAGGTAATGTATCTTGGGGACCACTGGACTCTAGTGATTTCTTTCCCTAAGAGATTTATGAAAGAACAAAATTAAGAATAAGGTTTCTTGCAAGGGAATTCATGGATTGAGTAGAGTTGAGATGTAAGTATGTAACAGAGCAATGCAGAAAACTTGTTTAGTGGGATCACAACGACTACAAGGAAAACAATAAGAGGCTCAAGTGAAAATCAAATGAAAAGTAAACCTTCTGAAGGGTGTAGAAGAAATAATGGAAGCCATCACCAAAGGTACTCCACTCGACAGACCATGTAAACCCAGGGGATTCAAAAAATCGACGCCGGAAGTGTGGCTGCCAATACAAAGTAAACATTTCAGAGAGGTGGCACTGCAAAACAAATAAAATCATAATTCATGAGCAGTCCCACTTGCTATCCCCAGCATTAGTACTTTTTATATTTGCCTGGAAAGCCAGGATGTATTGCTCAGTACATTTGGTACAAGCTTTCCGGTACAGCGACCCTACGAGGTCTGGACCAGAGTGATCCCAAAATGCTGTGCGGTTTCAATTCAGCCTAATTGGGCGAGGACATAACTAACAGAGTTCAGAGAACAATGGACAAAAACGACTCTAAAACCCCTATCTGACTAAAGACATTATTTAGCTGTATTGAGTTCATAACCATTATGAGATATTAGCGATCAAATTAGTACATCCTTAGTAAATATTCATGTACAATGCACAATATCATACAAACCGAAAGGGGGTTATATCCTAGGGCCATGCAAAGAAAGGAATCTGCTATATGAGAATGGTGAGAAATGAAGAGCGTGAAAGAGGGATTCAGACAATTGGATCCCCAAAACCTGTCCAAAGGTAACTGATACAAATATGCCATCTGGCTTCAAGACCTTGTGGATACCTTGATGCATTTTCATTACATTATCCACTGTTGTAGGATTGGGGTTCCATGGATCACCACTGTCCACAAACAACACATCCTGCAAAAAGGATGGTTCTGTATAAGTCTAGTACATAACATCTAATAGTCGAATCACAGCAATGGATGGTACCACAGAACAGGGGCGTAAATAAGTCGACAAACATATTGCATCTTTCTGACTTTGTTTTAGATATGCTAATTTTATTTTATCAATTGTTGGATTGAGCCCTTTCCGCCGATTGTGCATCTACCTTATTATCGAGATAACATACGCATGTCACAAATCACTAAGTTCTGTTAAGCAACTTATAAAAGATATTTATAGCATTTGACAGACACACAAATGATTTTAAAATGTAGTTAATAAATGTTAGCCTCCTTTTAACCACTTATTTTATGATGGACATGTGCACACTTGGGCTGTCTTCCGCAGCTTCATATATGAATGGCGAAATGGTCATTCAGTTAGCAGAACACTGTGTAAGAAACTCCCAGTGTAATCTTGTGAAATGCTGCTATATATGAACTTGTGCATTTCACTAATAGCTTTAGTTATTCTAACACATACCGGTATTTTTTTCTGCATGATATATGTTGAGGATCTTCATAATATTTTGACTGTATTTTCTAGTATGGAAAATCTGGCCAATACACAATTTCCTAGACCAAGTAACCTATTCAAACTTGGGCTGTGCTTGGCATTGAAGTGGATTAAAAAAATGAATCCAGATGACCAAACATTTTATTGTTTGACTGACTAACCTCCTCCTATTTCTGCGGCTATTTTTCTACCACAGATTTTAGAATGAGTTCACGACAGCACAGTTGAGCAGACGCAAACTAAATCTTGATGTTGAGGATGATTTGAGGAATGCCAAATTGCAGGTGTAACCAGAAAATAACCAATGCTTCAGTACTGCTGTAGTATGTTTTGTTGCTTAATGTATATGTTCTTTTTTAGTGGCAGTTGACGTTAAGTGCTGCATAGTGCATAACATACTTACATAGTTTGGGAAAACAATAAAAGCGAAGAGTATATAATTGATATGTTGCAATAGTGGGAAACATTTGAAATGTGGTACCATGGTCCCTTTCTCGATCACGAGGTCGAAGCTGTCGCTCTGGAACGGCATATCGAGCATGTCCGCCACCACCACATCCACACCTTCAATAAGCACGAGGCCATTGGAAGGGAATTTGAGAAATGGCAAAGTCGATCAAATAGGTAAACTTACCCCTGGTGCCCTGCTCCGCCAGCCGGTCGCGCATCCTCTGGACGGCGACCGGCGAGAGGTCGATGCAGGTGACGCCGCCGGCGACGCCCTCCCGCAGGAGCTCCTCCCCGAGCCGCGAGTTGCCGCACCCGACCTCGAGAACCTGCAGAGCAAAGCACAACACGCAATAAATCGCATTGCAGTGCAGTTCTTCATCAAAATGAAATCACGAAGTTGCAGTGCAGTGCAGTTCTTCATCAAAATGAAATCGCAGTGCAGTGCACGAACCGAGATGTCCGGGGAGAGGAGCGGGGCGAGCAGGTGGCGGAAGTGGGACAAGTCCTTGAACCACTCGTAGTGCTCCTCCTTCCCGAAGCGCTGGTCCCTGCAAAGTCAAGCCACGACCGAGCTGCGTGAGATAGCTGGGAACGACTCGAGGGGACCAGAGCAAAGGGTAACAAGGACTCGTGAGCTACCAGTAGGATGGGTCGAGGTAGGCCGAGGCGGTGCACCGGGCGAGGTCGTCGGCCATCGCCGGGGGCGTGCGTGCTCCCTCTCTCTCTCTCTGTTTGGCGGCCGGTGGGTGGGGTTGCTTGGGAACTTCTGGCAACGACCCTGATGGGAACTACGAGTAGAATAATTTGGTCCTCCCTCTAATCGTCCTTGATTCGAGCCCTAGCTGGTACTAGTAGGTACGACCATCAGCTCGAAAAAAGCCCATGTGATCACTTGCTGGAACTTTGAACAAGACTCCCTTTCTTTTCTCTTCGTCGTGTGTGTTTTTTTACATCACAGGAAAAAATGCTCCTCGGTGGTATCTATTTTTTTTCCTTTCTTTTTGAGTGGATCCTCGGTGGATCTTTTTATTTTTTGAGGGGGCTAGGTGGAATCTAATGTGGCCAAGCTGACAAGCCATCCTTAAATTGTTTTTTTTAGGGAGCTATGTCGTTACAGCCCAGCCCATGTGTTCCACTATTCCTACACGCCATATCTTTCTTTTTAAATGGAATTATCACTATTCCCTAGAAAAAAAAATGGAGGATACCTATTCCCTAAAAAAAATGTAATGATCACTATACAATATATTGAACTGAAAAAATCTCACTTTAGTAACCTATAGGCGTGACTTATGCTTTATCCCAAAAAAATAATAATAGAAAATACTCATAATTAAAATGTTGGATGTATGATTAAAACGTAATAATATTTATACATATGGTTCATAATTATGATTCATACTATACTATAGCTGACGTGGCTCCTAAATATAACATTTAGAGCGAAAATCACATTCACGTATATAACATGAACAAATTATTAAACCCCAGTCTTGCCTTTTATGACTAAAAATAGTCAGCTTCACGTGTTTTGCACGAAAATCAACCCCCCTGACTGGAGAGCATAGGCCCAATCGGCGTCAGCACACGGCTGTGAGTTTCTTGCCGAGTGAGCACCCATTCGCTGGCAGAGACAACATGGACGGGTCCAGCTAGAGCAAAAATCCTGGATGTTTCTGGAATGACGTAGAGAAAGGGATGCTACTGTAGCTGCGAATCCCAGCTTCCTAGGTCATCGGATGATGTCCAATCAACGATGGAGGTTGCATTACAGTGATAGGACTTAAAATTTTAAAATTTGTACAGTATATAGGAGTATAGATAATTCATTGGATGGATGCTTGATGACTGTATTTTCATGGTCAAGGACATTTTTTATGTCAGCATCAATTAATAACATATTGTTGAAAGGGCACAATATGGTTGGGTATACCCAAATAATTGATATGCTAAGAGATTCCATTCAGATATCTCTGTCCTTAGTATCATATCACAACATGGTTATATTACAATGTATCCTTTGACCATGAGGTTACCAAGGTGATTTATTCTGGAGATTTTACTTTGATACTATCTAGACTCACACCGTAAACTGGGTGAACATAATGGTAGCCACTGGGTCATTCTAAACAAGTATATTGTCTCGGTGTTCTGAGATGGGAATTATTCTTCTGTAAAAAGAGAGATACAAGCCTAGGCCCACTCGATATTCTTGATATCCATAAATTCTGCAGACAATGCATCATGATGATACATCATGTGGGATATCATAATACAGTAACGAGTAAAAGGAAGCTTACGGGTTAAAGAGATAGACAAAGGTATATTAAACCAAATATTGTTGCACGGCAATACCAAAAACCATAATCTCAGATAAGTTCAGTATCATGAGTAATGGGAATATTGTATAATAACCAACAGGTTTGGCAGTTTATTCGTATAGTATGTGGGAGTCGATATGGGTGTCCATGGCGCCGCTATTAATTATTAAAAAGGAAAAAGTTCCCAGTTTCATGTCCCCACACTATCGAACCTCTAGAGGAAACACACTTAAGTTAGGGCTGGTTTATGTGTATATCGGTAGGTCCGGATCAACAAGGGGTATAATCGAAGCAGTGTTTCTGCATGATAGATATATTTTACATATCGAAGAGAATTTACATTGAGGGCATTAGATGTCCTAGAGTAATGGAAACAGCTCCTATTACTACCAGAATTTATTTTAGAGTTATTCTGAGAGAAATTATGGTTGCGCGTTTTATGGAGCAAGTGCAGGGGGCATGAGATGTCGCGGGATGTCGGGAATATATTTCTGACATTGTTAGATAATGTCGATGATTTATCTAAAGGGGTCACATGGTTCCGAAAGAGTTTTGGATAAAAACCGAGAAAAGGGGAGTGCCGGAGAGGCGCAGGAATGCCCCTCATGGCCGCACCCAATTTTGCGGGATGTCGGGTGGGCCCTAGGGAACCACGCATAGGCACACCTCCTCCATGCATTTTTCCCGGATTGAAGTGGAGAGAAAAAGGAGAAAAGAAGTTGGAGTCCACTAGGGGAGTTCTAGTGTTCCAACATTTTAAATAAATGCAAAAACATATGTGTTATTATGCTAGTCCATGGATCAATTGCTAGCACCACAGTACAAGATGAAATATCATGCAAATGCGTAAAACACACATGATAAAGTCTTTACAGAATAATATTACAACTTGCATTGTCTCATAAGACTAGCATGAAACATAAAATTACAGCAAAAAACATAGTACAACATTAAGCATCATCTTTTTCATGTGCCACAGGAAAAACATGTTGAAGGTAGACTCGAGATTCTAAACGAAATCCTCACTCGTCATCAGATCCATCTACAATATGGAGTATGCAGCCACAAGGGGTCAGTATAATTAAATATACTAGCAAGTAACAATACGGTGGATATAAGTGGCTGACTATAACTACATGCATATTTGGTTGAATGGAGCTTTTGCTAAGTTTGCATAGAGCAAGTTTTCTCCTATCTCTTTTCATAAAACACTTTCATCTTTAATAGGTGCCAATGATAGAAACCAATGAACCAGAACTAAATTAAGGAGTGCCTCTGATAGAAACCAAGGAAAACTCCTACCCATGTCCACCCATCAAAATTTTATTATGAAGTTGGTATTATGAGATTCTTCTGTCATTTCCTTGTATAAATGCTCATATATGTCCATAATCGGTACACGGCTAAGACCTTAGTTTGTTAAATCTGCAGAGTGTGTGCACTTTCACCTTTAGACTCAATCATACCAAACATCATATACACCCAGAATGTGTTAAGGAAAAGAGAAGATTGAGACGAGATCTTTCAGAAACATGAATTCAACCCACTGGCAAGACCCGTTCCAAATCTACAATCCCCCTACATCTGCTTGTCAAGCCTGGGTTGTACCCTCGCAACTTAATAAATCAAGACATAGCCCATATGTCAGAACGTTGCACGGGAAGCAATCCAAACTTGTAGTGACTTGAAATCTGTTTGTTCTCGGGTGGCAATCCACAAGTGTACTACCTTAGGTGAAAACCACCACATACCATGGCCATGGATGTGTCCCAGGTGAAAACCACCATGAAATTGGCCCTAAGAAGCCACTCAACATAAACCAAGCAATTTATCTATCCACCCAGATGATTCATTAACTTAGTAGTTTTATCCTCAACATCTAGGTAAAACATTTGATGATTATAGCTAAGCATTTCTACTAAGTTAAATGTCTTCTACAGTAATAGAATATACAAAAAAGATGGCTACACACTACTTGGGATATTAGCATAGCATATAACTTAGTAAAATTTCCTATCATACATACTACTCAAAAGCACTAATGCATATAGAAAATGATAGGTAGTTGATGGTGTGTCACTTTCCTTGTTGAAGTCGGTATATAGGTACACTCCCTTCACAACTAGAATGTTTCTCTTTGTACAATCTAAACAAATCAAACAAATAACAATAAACAAACTTCTACAAGCAAACAAAAAGAAAAATATAACAATCAACAAACATAGTCAAAAGGTTTTCCAAGCTAGTTGGGCTAAGGCAAGGTGAATAATTTACTTTTCCAAAGGAATTATATTGATTGGTGAAGGACATAGATGTCGCCTAGAGGGGGTGAATATGCATTTTAAAAATAATTACAGTTAAGGCTTAAATTAATGCGGAATAAAACTAGCGTTCAATTTATCAAGCCAAAACCTAACCAAACTAGGTTCACCTATGTGCACCAACAACTTATGCTAAACAATTAAAGCAACTATGTGATAGCAAGATATGTTACTTCAAGCTCAATGGCTATTACAAAGTAAATTGCATAAGTAAAGAGATGGGTATAGAAATAATTAGGACACGTGGAGACGATGATTTATCCCGAAGTTCACTTCCCAATGGAAGATAATCTCCGTTGGAGAGGTGTGGAGTCACAATGACTCCAAACTCCCAATGGATCACCTTATTCTCCTTGTGCCTCCACCAATGCGGAGTGCCACGATCCACTAGGGGACCTTTGAGGGCGGTCACCGATCCCGTACAAGGTTGGGGCAATCTCCACAACTCAATTGGAGGCTCCCAACAATATCCCGCGAGCTACTAAAACTCCGAGATAGCAACAAGGCCTCGGAAGCTTTCAAAGCTCCGAGGCAACACTCTACCGCCTAGGACACTCCAAGTACCCAAGAGGACAAGCTCAAGGGCACTCCAAGAACCCAAGAGTAACAAGTTTCTCAACCTTTCACTCGAACGAATCCTTGTAGAGAACTCAAATCGATGCAACCTATGCAATAGCAAGAACACAAGAAGTGATCAAATTGTTCACTCTCAAATCCCACCAAAGCAACAAATGCTATGGGGGGAGAAGAGAGGAAGAACAAGGAAGAACTCAAGAAATGAATCTCCAAGATCTAAATCCCAAAGGCTTCCCCTCACTATGAGGAGAGATGGATTGGCGGAAACATAGATCTAGATATCCTCTCTCTTTCCCTCTAATTGGAGGCAAGAATCATGGAGGAATAGAGAGAAAGCAAGCTCCAAAAGGTCAACAATGGTGAGGGAAAACTTGATAAAAAGGTAGGGAACCATTGGGGAAGAAGACCCCTTATATAGGCCCCCAAAATCAGCATGTTGGTGGCATTCTGTGCGTCCCCGGCCTCCCAGGGCGGCCACCTAACAGGCCCGCCCGGCCTAGGCCGGCCTCCCAGTTTCCAGAAACGCTTCTAAACTAAAAAAAACGTGATATATTTTGCATCCGGACTCCATTTTCGATGATCTTGGGCTCGTTGAAATCGCGACAACGAGCACAACAAGATTATGCAAAAAAATATCATAGTCCATCATTGGAGAATAAAACCAAATGATGAAAGGTTTGACCTCTCTATAAAGGAACAACTGATAAAACCTCCAATATAAAAAACGCAATAAGTTTTTCATGCGAAAACCGTTTTTGATGGACTTGAGATTGTATTGAAGCACATTACAAGATCTAAAACCAAATATGGATACAAAACAAATAAGAACCAAGAAAGATGATGCCAAGTATGCAAAGGTTTGAGCTCTCTCCGAGTGATGCGATCAAGTTGCTAATATGAGAGCCCCTCTTGATAGTGCGGTTATCTATCCTATAACCCGGTCTCCCAACTAATTCTATGAGACTGGTAAAATAGAAAACCTATCAATATCATACCTTTGTCTTGATAATTCCACTTGAGCTAGATGATGAAGATCTTTACCTCCTCGAGATGTAACAACTTTCTTGATTTCGCTATGCTCGGTGAAGACACAAAGATTGATCACCCATATGTCACTATGGGAGAGGCTCTCTTAAGTCCATCTTCAGTTGGACATTATCTGCAAAAGGGTGGAAAGCACTAAGTATGTGATATCTTTGATATGCTCCCCTTGGACTTGCACTTCTCAAACTTGATGACGACCACAACTTGACGTCATCTACCATGAACTATTTGGAATCTTCATTTTGATGCAAGCCCATAGAAAGATACCTAACCCCACATAGATATACCACACATACATATAATAGGTTAGAACACAAAGCTCTATGAACAATTACTTACCATACCATGATCCCACATGGTACATCTTCTAGTTTTGTGAGTTGATCAATATTAACCATCGCTTAGCACTTTGCCTTAATAAACCTTGTATATTTTCTTATCTATTCATAATAATGATGTCTTGAAGGTAAAGATGAATGTTCACACAATATTATTCTTCAAGACATACTTGCAATATTCTCAACTCTCTCATCGCCAAACTTGGGATATTCACATGAATAGCACCTTGGTCACCACTTGATCATCTTGAATCCGACAAATGGACATCAAGAATTGCCTATGGACAAACTCTACAAGTATATCTCAATGCAACCATTAGTCCATAGTGATTTTCATTAATTACCAAAACCACACATGGGGCGCCATTATCTTTCGATTGGTTTAGGCTTCCATGTCGGTTAAGGTTGGTCTAGGCTCACCACACAATTTTAAGGAAATTATTGTGACAGGGTTTTGTGTTTGCCATTTGTCTCAAGAGTTGGTCCAGGGTTCCATTGGATTGTCTCTGGTCATAAATAATCATCTAAGGTTTTTTCCTAAGGGTTTTAGAAGCAATTCATGATCCACTTAGTTGTTTTACTACTAGGTGTTTTAACAAACTCTCACTATGATTTATAAATTTGTGAATGGTCTTGGGTTAGGATCTTCCATCTTATTCACGTCTTTCAAGTGATTCTTCAGCTCTTGATGATGTTATCCATAACTCCTTCTTGATGATGTTGAGGTCCTCCATTGATTAACTTGATCTTGATGTCTTTAGTCTTGGTTTGGTTTTCAGCTCCACATGCTGCTGAAATATTTGGCTAACATATTTTGGGTGTTGGTCTTGATCAAAAGATCACACAAAGGTCTTGGTCTAATATATTTTTGTGTTAAGTTTCTTTAAGTGCTCCCTTCACTTCTTTGAGTTGCTTCTAGTGGTGCTGAAGTATTAAGTCTTTATGAAATATCTTCAATGGCCTTCCATGTAGTTCTCCTTGAAGAAAATTCATCTTAAGTACCTATCTAGGATTTTAGGGACTTGTTCATATGGAATAAGAGAAGATATGAGAGTACTAGAGTTCCATTAAAAAGACTTGCTAAAATTGGGAATGGTTTCTAGTACATAGGTTTAGGCTCACTTTTTTCCTAGTATGTAAAACACACTTGCTAGGGTCTGGTCTTGTGGCCACTCTACTTGTGGATTCTTCTTCTTCATCTTCATCTCTGGGTGAGTATTCTTCTTGAATCATCAACACGATCCTTGAAGCTAGCTTCTTGTTGAAGTTTTTCTTCTGGATGAAAGGCTTCCTTGGATGAGTCTTGGTCATAATTCTCTCAACTCATTTGAAAACCTAAATCTAATTCATGGATAAAATGGTGTGTATCACTAGGGTGGTCTTTAGGCCAACTTACATGGAAAGGGGTTCACAAAAACTCAAAGGGTTTAGGTACTAGTCAATATGGTCCAAAGGTACTATTTGAAGCAAAATTTGCTAAAGGAAACAAATTAAAAATATTTATAGAATTTACTATATGTTACAATTACTACAATGGCCATTATAATTATAAATAAATTTTAAATGAGTTTACATATTGTTTTGGACAGAAGGGTATGTTAGTACACATCTCAAGATTCACAAAAACATTTTATTGGAAATTTTCTGAATTATAATATTTTAACTATGCCAAAATTCAACCAAATGGCTTATTTAAATTTAATAAATTTTTAATTAGTCAAAACTAAATTTGGGCGGTGCTACAATGTTCTAGTGGTCAAGGGCTTTTCAAGAAGTCTAAGTTTGCTCAAATTGGAGTTACAAATTAAAAGTTATTAACAATACATGGTTTACAAAGATTCATCAATAGAAATGTGTGCACGTATCAAAGGTGAAATTTTATTCTTCTATTGTGTTCTACACAATCTAAGGATCTCAACGACTACAAAACTTTGGATTTGGCCAAGCAGATCAAAGATATGAATTTTTGAAGTTTGTGCTTTAATCTCTTAAAAGAAAAACAAAGGCGATACGGGGGAATATAAACCGTGCAATCTGACTGGTCCATACCGATTCAGGTGGATCATGGGCGTGGGCTATCAGATATAAGTGGAGATGAACGTCGTAGATGCGCCCGTACCTGTTAGCTAAGATTTTTAATGGGGGGGCGTTAGATCGGATCAAACAGATGAAAACATATATGAGGGGAGCTCACCGGTGGCGGCACGATTGGTCGCCGACAATGGTGCGGACGGCGGTCCACGACGCAGAAATTGACGGTGGCGGCGCAACGGTGGGTCTTTGGGCTCGGCGGATGATGCTACGGGTACGGGCGGGATGACGAGCTCGATGGCGGCGACGACATGCATTGATGTGGCTGTTCTCGATGGTGAGGAGCGGACGGGAGGACTCGGACCTCCAGTGAGCTTCGGATGCGGATGGCGTGCCTGACTTGCTGCGCAAAAAAAGAGTGAAGGCATGAGTGGATGCGCAGGAGAGAAGGGAGCCCGCATAGGCCAAAAGAGGGTGGCGTGGACCCGTTGTGTCACCGGGATTCGAAGATACGTGGTGGTGGCTGGAGCTTACTCTGGTGAGAAATTTTGGGAGCATGGCCGTAAGATTTGAGAGAAAAAGATAGATGAAAAGTGGAGGGGGTCCGTGGCTATTTATTGAGGCCGAGGATTTGGGGAAAGACCCGTTTAAATCGTGAGAAATCAGGGATTCGGTTTGATTCCCGTTCGGTCTCACTTAGCGTGAAGTCATGCCATGGGACCCATCAGTCAGAGAGAGAAGGGAGAGGGCGCGCGGTCTGGGTTGCTGGGCTGCACTATTGGGCTACTGTCTGCTGCACGCGCGACAGTTAAGCTTTGGGCCTCGGCCCAGCTGGGCTGGCTACGCTTTCTCCTCTCTTTTTTTCGTTCTTTTCCCTTTTCTCTTTTCTTTTCATGTTTTAAACCAATAAATAATATATTTTTAAATACAACTACAAATGGCCCCAAATCTGTTTCTAAAAATTTATAATAGTGAACTTTTCAAAATAAAATAAGACTTGTGTGGTTTTCACACATTTCAAATTTTGAAATTTTAAGATATGGATAATTTGGTCTTAATGTCGTCTTTTAAATAAAAAACTAATTTGAATTAGCAAAAGGTCTTAAATAATATATTTTTTTAAACACTCCACAATTTCTAGTTTGAAATAACTAATTTTGTCCAATTAAATCTTGTGAGGTCATTTTATAATTCATTCAAACTCAATACACCCAATTTTGGTCTTAGTTACTTTTGGGGTTTAAAAAAATATCAAGGGTAATAATATTCTAGTTCAAAACTGCCATAAAACACTTTAAAAGCCCTGTTTGAAATGAAACCATTTTTAGGAAATATTCCTTGCCCTTTTTAAAATAATTAGAAACACTTTGCAAAATATTTTGTTTTGAAAATACCTTGATGGTTTATAAAATATAGACCTAAATGAAATAGCAAGTCCAATTATATTGGAATACCATAATATTTCCTTTTGTGTTTGCTTTTTATTTGTTTTGGTGACTTGCACTAACATGAAAACAGAAGTTTCAATTTTTTGATTTTTGAATTTTCCAAAAATCAGGGATGTTACAGGAGTCCAATCTGATTCCTCCTAGGAGGATGTTGTGATGGTGCAGATCTTGCACTCGTTGGGAGACCCCAAGAGGAAGGTATGAAGAGCACATCAACAAGTTTTCCCTCAGAAAAAAACCAAGGTTGAATCGACCAATAGGAGAAAGAAATCACTTCTGAAGATTGAGGCGGCTAAGATGGTAGGGCGCACTACCGGTTCAGAAGCAACGTGGAACCTACACAACACAATCAAATCACTTTGCCCCAACGAAGCAGTGAGGTTGTTAATCTGACCGGTTTTGCTGAACACAAAGAACTTAAACGTGTCGTATGGAAACTAATATTTGTTTGCAGTAGATGAAAGAGAACAATGATGACAGTAGTAAAATAGTAGCAGCAGTATGAAAACAGAGATTGCACTGGTTGTATTATCAGTATGAGGAAAATGAACCAGAGTCCACAGTTCACAAGAGGTGTCTCTCCCAAGACAAATAGATAGCATGTGTGGTGAACAAATTACAGTTGGGCAATTGACAGATATAAAGGCTACACCGTAGTGCATATGCATGACATGATGATTACTATGTGATCCATGCGGGCATTACAACAAGATACAGAGACCGTCATCCAACTGCATCTATGATTAATAATCCACCCTCACAATGTCATCCGAGCAAACCTTGGGTATTAAGTTGCAAGCAACAGATAATCGCAATAAGCAAAGTGTGTAATGTAAACAATGTAAACATCGTTGTTTTCTCCCTAATGGAAACAACACATCCTCCATTCATCACGTTTCTGTCACTCGAGCACAGATGCAAAGGAGGCATGAACCCACTATCGAGCTTAAATACTCCCTCTTGGAGTTACTAGCATCTACTTAGTCAGAGCATCTACTAACAGCAGAGACAATGCAATATCATAAATAACATACACATGAAAAGAACATGATAGATTGATAATGATGAGACATAGCATTCAATATTCAACGGATCCCAGCAAACACAACATGTAGCATTACAATATGATGATCTTGATCATGTAGGGCAGCTCACAAGATCTAAACATGAGGCATAAAGAGGAGAGAACAACCATCTAGCTACTGTTATGGACCCATAGTCCAAGGATGAACTACTCATGCATCATTCCGGAGGTAGGCATGGTTGTGTAGAGCCCTCCGAGATGATTCCCCCCTCCCGGCGGGGTGTCGGGGAGAGCTCCGTAACCCTCCCAAACTAGGGTTGACGATGACGGCGGCCTCGGGTGTTTTTTGTGGAAAATCTTCTATACCTAGGGTTAACCCTTCGAGGACAATATATAGGCAAGAGGGCAACGTCGGTGGGCGAGCGGGGGGGCCACACCACTCCTGGGCACAGCCAGGGGCGCGCCCACCTATGATGTGGGGCCCTTGTGGCTCCCCTCCGGGTCTCGTCCGGACTCCGTGTGCGCGACAACTTTCTAATACTTTCGGGCTTCGAATCGTCCAATTCCGAGAATATTTCTGGAAGAACTTTTCTGAAACTAAAAACAGAAGAAAACATGAACTGGGTCTGTGGTATCTTGTCAATAGGTTAGTCCCAGGAAATCGATAAAATGGCATAAATTGTAAAGGAAACATGTAGCATATGGGATGAAAACAACATGGAACATCATAAATTATGGATACCTTTATGACGTATCAACATCCCAAGCTTATTTTATGCTCGTCCTCAAGTAGGTAAACGATAAAAACAAATAATTTCTGAGGTGACATGCTACCAACATAAACTTTATCATCTTAAAGTAAAAGCATAAGTAAGCTGAGATCATAGTACATTAAACACAAGCATCATGAAAATTAACATAAATAAAAGATCATGAATAATAATGCACTTGAAAGTTATACGTTTGTTTCGAGCATATAGAAAACATAGCAAAGTGATATTTCGCTTGTCCTTAAGAGTGGGGCAAAACATAAATGCCAGGACACCTTCAAAGTTCATGAGGAAGACTAGAACAAATAATTAGATAACAAGCAATAACACATCATGAACCAATTAATATTGTTTCTGGGACAAATGCACATAAAACCCATAATGACAACTATTCTCTCTCAACCGTGCATAAAGTTAGAAGATGGAGACTCAACATAAAAGTAAAAGAAAGGCCCTTCGCAGAGGGGAGCAGGGATCAACTCATGTGCTAGAGCTTTTATTTTATTAAAAAGAGGTATAAAAAGCTTGAAACTCCTCCCATCCATCTTCACAAACCATGGCTAACCAAATCCTCAGGTGCCTGCCAACAAACACATACCGTGGAGGAGTGTCTATATTTTAAGAGAGGTGTATGCTTATGTCAACAAATGGTAAACAGAAAATACAGTACATCACAAGCCAACTAGACTTCATAAGAGCGGCTCCCATAGAAGGACGTATCTGGGTAGAAGGTCATTCCTCTTTCTCTTTTGTTTACACAATTATGTTTTGGCTGATAAATCAGGGGCAAAATAGCGAAGAGAAATTGTGTTATTAATTTGGGGCTGGGCACCCCGCTGCCAGCTCTTCTATCATTGGAGAAGCAGATGAAGCCACTAATCCATAGTGTGAAATTCCAATCACCAAGTGAGATAAAGATTCTCTATTTACATCCTCATGAGCTAAAACAGGAGCACAAATAGGAGTAATTTTGAAAGTTTTAAAGGTAACTCATGGGAAATTTACTTTGGAGTGGCGGTTAATTACCACATGTAGGTAGGTATGGTGGACACAATGGTAAAACTTTCGTTTTGCGGAGTTGCATGCACGAGTAGAGCTCATACTCAGTACAGGTGGAGGCTAGCAAAAGACTGGGAGCGACAAATCAAGAGAGCATAAGAGCCATAATCATGCATAGCGACATAAACATCATTAATCAAAGCATAAGTGGTACCACAAGTTCAAAAACTAAATTATCATGGAGGCTATTAGTGATTGGTTCATAGTCATAAACATGGTGTGAGCATGCGCCAAGTCAACCAAATAAAACATTCAAAGGAGAACACCACAAATTTATGCTTCAATATGACAAGAACACTCTCAGCTATTTGAGGCTAATCATGCTACTAAATAACCACAAGGATTTAGAAATAAAATAACATCTAGCATGATATGAAAAATTCTAGCCACAATCTATACAAGCTTCTACTTGCACCGTTAAAAATTCTACCTCAAGCAACAGTTTCTTTTCCCAACAAGCACCATAAAAAACATGCTTTAACAAAAACTCTCTAAATGCTACAGCAACCAAACATGAGAGGAATCGCATAACAATACTAAAACTAACAGCTCTGAATAAGAGATGCAATGAAAACAAGAGCTAAACGGGAATTTTTGCAGCAACTAGAAGAAAAACTAAGAAGACTAGCATAGCGAGTATTCAAACGAAAAAGCGGAGCGTGTCTCTCTCCCGAACAAAGAATTCTAGGGTCCAACTATATTATTTCAGCAAGGAAAACAAAAGAAAACAAAGGAAAAAAACAATCATACGCTCCAAGTAAACTTCATATGATGTGACTGAATAAAAATATAGTTTCACTAGAAGTGACCTGATAGATAGTTGATGAAGAAGGGGATGCCTTGGGAATCCCCAAGCTTAGATACTTGAGTCTTCTAAAAATATGCTTGGATGAACCACGGGTGAATCCCCAAGCTTTGACCTTGCACTCTTCTTGATCACATATACCACCCTCTTCTCTTGACCCTTGAAAACTTCCTTCACACCACACTCAAACAGTAATTCGCATTAGAGGGTTAGTGCAACAATTAAAAATCCATTGGTTCTGTATGACACAAGTGCTATTGATACTTTTAAATATTTATCTAAAGACACTGATGTTTCGTGAAGCAAAGAAATCCACTTGACATCGCAAAATAGCGAATGCAAGAAAAATGGCAGAATCTGTCAAAACCAGAACAGTCTGTAAAGACAAAACAATTCTAGGCACTTACTTTGCTCAGATCCAAAACTTAAAGAACAAAAAAGTTGTGGAATTATCCTGGGAATAAGCACAAGAAATTTCAGGTGATTCTGATTTTTCTATGATTTATATGATTTTTTACGGTGGACAGCAGAAATCTGTTTCCCGCGCATAAATCCGAAAACCAACTACAACTCTCGTCAATAACCTTACTTGGCACTACCTAAACATGAAAAGAAAGATACAAAGGAGTTTCTACAGAAGTATACAACCCCTTGACTCAAAGAAAACAGAGAAAAACAAAGCAAAAAATAAAACCATGTGTTATCTCCCAAGAAGTGCTTTTCTTTATTGCCTTTTAGCCAGGCCCAGAAAAGTGGAATCAAGTGAAGAAGCGTCCAAATTGTAACTTGTTCGAATAATGGAATCAAAAGGAAAATTCATTCTATTTCTAGGAAAGTGTTCCATACCTTTCTTGAGTGGGAACTGAAATTTAATATTCCCCTCTTTCATGTCAATAACAGAACCAACAGTTCTAAGAAAAGGTCTTCCCAAAACAATTGGACAAGAAGCATTGAATTCAATATTCAAGACAACAAAATCAACAGGGACAAGATTATTATTAACCATGATAAGAACATAATCAACTCTCCCCAAAGGTTTCTTTCTAACATTATCAATAAGACGAATATCCAAATAACAAGGTTCCAATGGTGGTAAATCAAGAATATCATAGAGTTTCTTGGGCATAACAGCGATACTAGCACCAAGGTCACATAGAGCATTGCAATCAAAATAATTCACTTTCATTTTAATAATAGGTTCCCAACCATTATTGTCGTGGGATGATCACGGCAGATGTTACCAGGGGTAACTGATCCTGGGGCAAGTCGACACAGGCGTTTGGGAGAGGGTTTAGCTCAGAGGAAAACATGATGGAATTCAATCTGGTAGCCGGCGATGAAGTCGCCGAGTCTCCGATCTCGCTTTATTAACTCGATCTCTTTGTGTACAATGGATACTCGATATTCGGCGATATGATTACTACTTGGATCTCTAAAAAGCTAAGCATAGGGCCGGTTTATAAAGCACCCGTCCCCCTACCTGGCTTGCCCTCCAAGGCGCAGCTCGAGTCCTACCCGAACACCGCTTACAAACCCTAGCTTTCCTTACCGCAACCCACAATCCGGGTTACGAGGCCTACAAACTTTGGGCCTTCCAGAAGCGTCTTTATCCTTAGCCGGATCCTGCGCAGCGTCCTTTGGGCCGGGTTATACCTTGGAATTGGCCTACCGGGTTATTATCTCCCCATCAGTAGTCCCCAGAATAGCTTGGGCTTCTCGAGATTTTCTTTGAAGCGCACGCTATTCCCTGCAAAAATACCAAACTCACCACTTCACGGGGGCCGGGTTAGGTTGCTTTGATAAACAGCTAGGCCTAACTCCATGGTGGCCATATAGCAACCCGGCTTTTCTCCAAACCCATTACTCGTTTTTCCGATCCGGTAATCACGGAGAGATTTAGGTCACACCTATCCCGGAAATCTCGTCTAACATTTAACGTATATCTCGAAAAATCCGGGCAGACACGTTTTATCCGTAATTCCCGGTTCTCGTCCATTGGCCTAGGCTTATCCTGCCGCACTCTATAAATAGGCACTTAGGGGTTAACCTAATCCCAACGGCTCATTTCTCCTCCTTCTTCTCTTCGCTTCCGTGCTCGAACTCACGGAGCACCTCCACAGAAACCCTGCGCTCGTCTTTGGATCCATCCTATTGCAGGCTGCGGTCCGCTGCAATTCGTCCCGCGCCGCCGTCGACCCTCACCGACGCATCTGCGAGTGTCTGGCCGGCAATCACAAAGGATCATTCCTATCACGTTATTCGCCGCCGCCACGCGCTACTCCGATCTCCTCTGGTAAGCTTCTCGCACCCAGCAATTTGACCTTGCAATTTCTAGATTCACTCCAGATTGGATCTTGGTCAATCCGCGAGCCGTTGTTCTTACCACGTTGAATTAAACCGCTTAGATTCTTGCTAGCTCCTTCAATAACTTGTTGGATGATCTCATACCACCCCCCTACCGCCATTAATCTCCAATTTCTTCGTAAAATCACTCGCGAGTTCTCCTAACCTAGATCCGTTTCGTCCAAACTTCCGCGCGTATCATTAACACCCGGAAAATCCTCCTTTTCCAGTTATTTTGCTTGCAGTAGAGACATGGGCAACCATCCGTGCGCCCCAAACTCACCTCAACACGTAAGTGACCAATGATTTCCACAGCCGTACTCGATACCCGGACACCTCGCAATCTTTGCTCCGGGATGCGTTACCCAGATATTTTTAGTCTTCACACTTTCCGAATATTTCAAACTCGGGTAATCCAACACTTCCGAGTCTTATTTCCTGCACCTCTTTTTCTCGCGTTTTGCAGGTTAACCCCATGGCTCCAAAAAGGCAAGGGAAACAGCCGGCTCCGGTAAAGACTACCCAAACCATATCGGCCAATTGGGGTCGATCTACAGTAACAAAGGCCAAGTTGGACGAGCTGGCCGAACTAGGAATCCTCCCCTCTCAGAAGGACATACACTGGAGGGCACCAGGCGACGAGACCCGTCCCACTCCTGCCGACGGTGAGGTAATTTGCTTCATTGAGCACGTGACCCGGGGATTCCGTCCTCCGGGTCACCCTTTCTTCCGAGAGGTCTTAAACTACTACGGTCTCCGGGTATTTGACATAGGGCCCAATTCCATGCTAAATATTACCCACTTCATCGTTCTATCGGAATCATACTTGTGCGTTCCGCCAAGTTTGACCCTTTTTATCGAACTATTCCAGTGCAAGCCGTGCTGCGAAAGCAGTAACGGAACACTTCTTACTTGCGGCGGGGTATCCATCCAACGCCGCAAGCATTCACCAATGCCAACCCTCAACTTAAACTCCCACGTCAAAAACTGGCAATTGTCTTTCTTTTATTGCCATGATACCTCCCCGGACGGCGAAAGGAAGCTGCCGGGTTACTCGGAGAGTCTCCTCGAGCCTTCCGAATCTTTCAACGCCTTTGCCCCTGACTCGGACAGGGAGGCGATCCAGCCTTTGCTGGCTAAGTTGGCTGTTTTCTCGGCCCAAGGCCTTCTTGGGCTCAACTTGGTGAAGACCTGGGTGGATTTCCGGATCCAACCCAACTCCATCCGCTCCAAGTTGATGCACGAGTACTCTGGGCACACCACAGACGCGCTCCGATATTCCACTAAAAACTTCGCAAACACATCAAGACCATCAAAGGCTTCCTGACTGAGAAGTTAGAGGTGATAAGAAATATCGCCGGGTTACCCCCATTCACTCGAGAAAACCCGGCTCCAGCAGTAAGACCCGGTCCCCACAACTTATTTCAATACTTTAACTTGATACTGCCTCTGACTCTTACTTTCATTTCCTCGATCATAGGCTGAAGATCCCTTCTGGAGGATCGAAACCTCCCCCCCGTCCAAAGACCCGGAAGTGGAGGACGAACCGGCCGATGATGAAGGTGCTTTCCCAAATCTTACATTAGCCTTTTACCTATACTACTTTCCTATCACCCATCTTTCTTCTTGTCTGATACATACTCGACTTTCAGGGTTGGAGGACAGAAAAAGAAGAGGATGACCCGGAGGCCACCGAATCCGACCAGGAAGCCACAGTCGGAAACAAGAGGAAGGCCAGAGGGGTGATTGCAAAGGTTCCTTTCTCCTTCATGTCTTATGAGCCTTACTCCTTCGAAACTATGCGCATCCTTAATGAACGGTTTGTCACACTCACCACTCTTGAAGGATCTCCTCTCGGCTAAGCGCAGGGTAACCCGGAGTTCCCCGGGGGACGATCCCCTTAACCCGGGTATCCCCACTTCCCTGCTCACCGAGCCAACATTCCTCCACCTCAGCGCCATCCATCTCCTAACCACCCACACGCTGGGCAATTCCGGGTACCGCAGCCGGTACCATTGACAACTTCGTCCGCCTCCAGCAGCGAGCTCCGCCGGATTATGCCATAAACACCGGGTAAAGGTCCTTTACTTGATATCCTTTTACACTTATTAACTCTTTAATATGTACTACTAACCACTCTTTCCTTTTTCCCTTTTAGTGCCCAAGTGACCACCGATGACCCGGAAATTCCTGAAGCAAAAAGGCAAGGAGAGGAGGAGCCGCACATTAACACGATGCTGCAGCTGATGAGGCTGAGGACGGGCAAGAACAAGACCCCTTCAAGGACCCAGCTAAGCCGAAGACCGCATCCCCCAAATCCTCTGAAGAGGTAGATGAGGACATTATCTTAGAGACCAAGCCGGGCTCTCCTAACCCGGATACCCAGACGATCCGGATTTCGACCCCAAAAGTCGGAAAGCTCCTTCAACCAGAAGACCAATCTGCCGGTCCTTCACGAATTCGTCCTGAAGACATGACGTTTTCCCAAATGCTTGATGCCCTCTACACCTTGAGGTCCGACGAAGAAAATATTTTAGACGCCTTGATAACAAAGCACAAGGTAAGTCCGAGCAATATCATCTGCATCCTTGTATAGTCCCCAAGTTCCGAGTGAATTACTGATTGATTTGCTTGGAACTTTGTGCAATGGCTCCAATTAACCCCTTTTCCTTGTGCTATCCATCTAGGACTTTGCTGCGCAATCTGAGAAGAAACTGGCCAAAGCTGCCAAACGTATCGAGAAGGAGACCGCTCTGCGCGAAGCAGCGGAAGCTGAAGCGCGCAGAAGCGGAAAAATCACAAGGAAATACAGAAAAAGGGCTCATATATCTGAAGATAGGCTGACGACTCTTTCAGTGCAGATTGCTGATATCTATCGCGTCGCAACTGGTACAATCTCTGAACTCTGGCGATTATGACCCATATTTCATTTGGTTGGATAACCGGATTTCTTACTCGTTACTTTCCTTACTTTTCAACAGGTCCGGGTGAAGCTGCCCCTGAAGAAGAAGATGATACCGCCAAACTGCAACTGATTAAAGATACTATCCGGCAACTTGGCGCCGGTGTTGGATGGATTCTTGATGAGCTACGACTGCCGTGCGCTGCGCCGGGTAGCATGAAAAAGTTGTTGGAGGCCTGCTCCACCATTCCTGAATGGATTTGGCATTGGAAGCGCTCATCCTGCCGTTTTGGGGTAACCCAGGGACTCGCCCTGGCTAAAGCTTATATTCCAAAGCTAGAACCGGCCAAGATGATAGCCGGGTTTCCGGAGTTCAATCAGGACGGGTCCAAGTTTTCGCCGAAGGATTTCAAAGCCATTCAAAAGGAAGTTCGTCACCCGGCCAGTGTGATCGCCGATAGCCTGATCATTGACACTATTCTTCCTGCATATGATGCTGACGACAAAGTCATTAAAGCAGATCGCCCCAAGCCATTCGATATGCTTGCCCGATGGAAGGAAGACGTTGCCAAGATGCGAGAAGAAGCTGCACAGAAGAAGGCTGAAGTCGACTCTGCGCCCGCTACCTCGACACCTATCGTCCCTCCACCTGCGCGAGTCGGCGGTGCTGCTGATCCGAGTAGGGCTGCTACCCCAAGTGACGGCAAGGGTAAGGCCAAGATGGATCCGGCGGCCTAGAGTGCCGAGTAATATCTGCCACTTCGTACTCGTTAGTCGGCCGATGTGCCGTTGAAACAATTATTATTTGATTGGTGCGCTTGTGCGCCTTTGATACTCTTTGGTGAAATTTTGTAATGCACTCTAAGCTCCTGATACACCTTGTGCCTCTTCTGGCTGAAATCTATCTACTTTTGAACTCGTTTGCTCTTGATATCCAACCTTCTTTACCCTTGATATGCAACTTTCTTCGTTCTTGATATCCGACATTCTTTTACTTTTGATATGCAACTTTCTTTGTTCTTGATATCCGACATTCTTTATTTTTCCCTTTGTGAGACTCGGCATCCGGGTTATATGGGTGTTTGGCAAGCGGACTTGCTTCTAAATCCCCAAGTCCCCAAGTCCCGGATGTTTGGGTTTGTTGGAAATTAAACAACTAAGCAATTTTTCCCTTCCAAGACCCAAGTCCCCCTGACCCGGTCTTCCGGGTCTAGGGCACGTGACTTTTTAGAGGAGAACAAATTGCCTGCTGCTAAATTCGCAAAGGCCCCAGAGTCGTTTCACATGGGGTTTGAAGTTATGCTTAATAATCATTGAGTTTCCGGCTAATAGCCTTGTACTCTACATAACGTGTGGTTTAGATGACCCTTTTGACTATCTTGTACTGTAAGCCGGCTTTCGCGTGGATACCATGTTATTACATCTATACGAAAACGAGATCAGACAAGTCCCATTGGGCTTCATGGCTGCCTGTAATCGTAAGCGAACGAATCATGCCACTTTAGTGCGAGTCACATCGAGCTTAAGTAAGAATAGCCAAGAAATTTGGACTTCTTTGTCCGATTATAAGATTGCAGCCGTACTCGTTTGCGAGTAATCGGCCCTTATAACTCATAGGCATCGAGGTCGGGTCTTTTGAGTTTGCAACTGCGCTTATCCAAGCAATCAGCCCTCAAGACCTAAATATACGCGTCATGCAGAAAGTATAAGACTCAATTTATAATCACCTCTATTCTCGATAATCACCTCTTTATTTGATATGAAAAATTAGGTCAGCAAGCCGCCTCATTAAAAACGTCCAGTCCCCAAGGGTGCCCTGGATAGGAAAAGAGTGCGTCTGAAACCTGCTGCCTGTTACATCGTTCAATTCCACGTGCCAACATAATCCTTGCTAAGTATAATACGGGCGTAGCTGGGCCACGTTCCATGGTCTGTCTCTTTCTTGCATAGACGAAGTGGTATGAGCTGTGTCATTAACCGTGGCCGATTCTTCCCTTGCGTCTACCAAGTAATATGATCCATTGTGCAAATTCTTGCTTATGATAAATGGTCCTTCCCATGGTGGTGATAACTTGTGTTTTCCTTCGTTGGACTGAACCAGCCGCAGAACTAGGTCTCCTTCCTGGAAGACCCGGGTTTTCACACGCCGGCTATGATACCTCCGTAGATCCTGCTGATATATCGCTGATCTTTCCAGTGCTTGTTCCCTTTGTTCTTCTAACATATCCACGGCGTCCTGCCGGCTCTTTTCGTTCTCCACTTCAACGTAAGCTGACACTCGCGGTGAATCATGAATAATGTCACTCGGTAACACTTCCTCTGCGCCGTACACCATGAAGAACGGCGTCATCTGAGTGGATCTGTTAGGTGTTGTATTGATACCCCAAACCACAGCAGGAAGTTCTTCGACCCATGCACCAGCAGCCCTGATACAGGGGACTCGTAGACGTGGCTTTCCGCGAAGCAGTTCTTGATTCGCCCTTTCTACTTGTCCATTGGCCTGTGGATGAGCTACCGATGCTACGTCAAGCCGGATTCCGTTGTTACCACAGAAACTTCTCCATCTCGCCAAGGGACATGTTGGTTCCGTTGTCGGTGATTATGCTGTGAGGGTACCCAACCGATAGATAATTCTTCAAGAACTTGACTGCTGTAGCTGCTTCACAATTAGTAACTGGCATAACTTCTACCCACTTGGTAAACTTATCGATAGCTACCAACAGGTGTGTCTTTTTGCAAGGTGACATACGAAAGGGGCCAACCATGTCCATACCCCAGACGGCGAACGGCCAAGTTAGCGGGATGGTCCGTAATTCCATAGCCGGCACGTGGATTTGGCGGGCGTACCTTTGACATCCGTCACACCTTGCTACCAATCGTTCCGCATCCGCCAGAGCCGTGAGCCAGAAAAACCCGTGTCGATAAGCCTTGGCCACAAGTGACCTTGTAGACGCGTGATGCCCACAATCACCTTCATGAATCTCCTTGAGGATCTGTCGGCCTTCCTCTGGTGCCACACAGCGCAGGAAGACCCGTGGCGCTTCTCTTATATAACTCCCCATTAATAATAGAATATCCCTTTGCTCGTCGCAAAATTTGCCTTGCTAATACCTCCTGCTGCGGCAACTCGCCTCGTGATAGGTAGGCCAAAAAAGGTTCTGTCCACTCGGGAATAGCGCGTACGGTGGCCACGAGCTCCAAGCCCGGGTCTTGATTTGCTAGCTCTTCCTCAGACTCTGTTTTAACTGATGGTCGCCATAATTCGTCCAAAAATACGTTAGGTGGAACCGGTTCTCTGCGCGAGCCGAGTCTGGCTAGGGCGTCGGCTGCCTCGTTCTTTCTCATGTCTATATGCTCCACCTCATACCCGGAAAAACATCCGGCTACCCTATCGACCTCTCTGCGGTATGCCGCCATAGTTGCATCCTTTCTACCCAAGTTCCTGATACCTGTTGTACCACAAGATCCGAATCTCCAAAGCATCGTATCCTCCTAATGTTCATCTCCTTAGCTATTTTTAAGCCATGCAATAGGGCCTCGTACTCGGCTACATTGTTGGAACAATCAAAGTGAATCTGTAATACATAACTCAACTTGTCTCCTTTGGGTGATGTTAGCACCACTCCAGCTCCTGAACCCTCGTACTGTTTTGATCCATCGAAATGCATGATCCACGACTCGGAATTTGGAACTATGGTAGCCATGCCTGTGTGTGTCCAGTCATTGACAAAGTCCACCAAGGCTTGTGATTTGATTGCCGACCTAGGCTCGTAGCTGATGTGATAATCCCCCATCTCTATCGCCCATTTGGCTATTCTTCCGGTTGCATCCGAGTTTCTGATGATATCCGCCATTGGTATTGAGCTGACTACTGTTATAGGGTGCTCCTGGAAGTACGGCTTTAGTTTCCGGCTGGCCATGAAGACCCCGAAAACCAGCTTCTGCCAATGCGGGTAACGCTGTTTCGTCTCAGACAACACCTCGCTGACATAATAAACCGGCCTCTGAACCGGGTAACCCTTTCCGTCCTCTTTGCGTTCCACGACCACTACTGCACTGACGGCTTTGGGGCCAGCCGCAACATATAACAACATAGGTTCTTTAGGGCCCGGGGCCGCTAATACTGGTGCTTCAGATAACTGCTTTTTTAGTGCCTCGAATGCCTCATCCGCCTCTTGATCCCATACGAATTTGTCGGATTTCCTCAAGAGCCGGTACAGGGGCATTGCCTTTTCTCCCAACCTGGATATAAACCGGCTCAAGGCTGCTATGCAGCCTGTAAGCTTTTGGACCTGCTTCAGATTTTCCGGCTTTCTCAGGCTTTGGATAGCTTTGATTTTGTCCGGGTTTGCCTCAATTCCTCTCTCGGAAACGATAAAGCCGAGTAACTTCCCAGCCGGAACCCCAAATACGCATTTTGTCGGGTTGAGCTTCATCTGATATCTCCTTAGATTTTTGAACGTCTCCTTTAGATCGTGTATAAATGTCTCTGCCTTCCCGGTCTTGACGACCACATCATCCACATAAGCATGGACATTGCGTCCAATTTGGTCTTCGAAGCACTTCTGAATGCATCGTTGGTAGGTTGCGCCTGCGTTCTTCAGTCCAAACGTCATTGTTTTGTAGCAGAAGGCCCCAAAAGGGGTTATGAACGATGTTTTCTCCCAATCCTCCCTTTTGAGTTTAATCTGATGATATCCCGAATATGCGTCCAGGAAGCACAACAAGTCGCTCCCAGCTACTGCGTCTATTATTTGGTCTATCCTTGGTAGTGCGAACGGATCCTTTGGGCAATGCTTGTTGAGATTTGTGAAATCGATGCACATCCTCCACTCGTTGGTCTTTTTCATTACTAGAACCGGATTTGCCAGCCAATCCGGGTGGAACACTTCCATGATGAAGCCTGCTGTTAATAGCCGCGCAATTTCTTCGCCTATTGCTTTCCTTCTTTCCTCATTCATCTTTCTCAAGCCCTGCTTCACGGGCCTGGCCTTGGGATCCACATGCAAACTATGCTCTGCCAACTCCGTGGGGATACCCGGCATGTCGCTGGGTGTCCAAGCGAATACGTCCGCATTAGAACGAATAAACTCCACCAGCGCATTTTCCTGCCCGCTTTTCAAATTAGACCCTATAGTGAACTGCCTGGTGGGATCACCTTCAACAAAATCTACTTTCTTGGTGTCCTGTGCTGCCTTGAATTTCACTCTTTCATCCTCAGAATCCGGTCTTCTCAATGATGTTCCATCATCCGGATCTACCTGGGATCGGTAATACTTGAGTTCTTCTTTTCTGCAAGCTTGCTCAGCCATCACTGAGTCTCCTTCATCACACTCAGCCGCTATATCCCTACTTCCTTGTATGGTGATGGTCTGCTTAGGACCCGGAATTTTTAGCTGTAAATATACGTAACACGGTCTGGCCATGAACTTAGCGTAAGCCGGTCTTCCGAACAACGCATGATAAGGGCTACGCAACTTGACCACCTCAAACGTGAGCCACTCGACTCGATAATTATCCACTGATTCTCCGAAAGCAACCTCCAATGTGATCTTTCCCTCAGGGCGCGCTGAGTGACCCGGCACAATTCCGTGAAAAACTGTTGAACTTTTCTGCAGCTGGGATTCTTTGAGGTTCATGCGTAAGAAGGTTTCCCAATACAAGATGTTAATACTGCTTCCCCCATCCATCAAGACTTTTTTCAACTCGTAACCATTGACCTGCGGTGCGACCACCGACGCCAAGATTCCTGGGCGTTCTATTCCTTCCGGGTGATCCCTTCTGCTCCACGTTACTTCCTGTTCCGCCCATCTCAGGTATCCCGAAACGGCCGAGGGAGCCGAATTTACCGTTTGCTTCGGTGTTTCTTTATCCCTGCTAGAAGTTCCTGTAACATGCACATGATATTGTCCTTTTAAGTCAAACGTACGTACCATACCGACGAAGATGTTGACCTTGCCGATTGTCACGACAGATCCGGATTCGAGGTGATCCGATTCTGGCCCCCAGCCGGAGTCGTCCACCACCTTCTCTCCTTTGTGGTCGTCGTAGATCTCTCCGACGACGAGGTTCCTCATGCTTTTCCGAGCTTCTCCCGTGATGTAAACACCTTTGGACGCAGGCCCCACGGTGGGCGCCAACTGTCGTGGGATGATCACGGCAGATGTTACCAGGGGTAACTGATCCTGGGGCAAGTCGACACAGGCGTTTGGGAGAGGGTTTAGCTCAGAGGAAAACATGATGGAATTCAATCTGGTAGCCGGCGATGAAGTCGCCGAGTCTCCGATCTCGCTTTATTAACTCGATCTCTTTGTGTACAATGGATACTCGATATTCGGCGATATGATTACTACTTGGATCTCTACAAAGCTAAGCATAGGGCCGGTTTATAAAGCACCCGTCCCCCTACCTGGCTTGCCCTCCAAGGCGCAGCTCGAGTCCTACCCGAACACCGCTTACAAACCCTAGCTTTCCTTACCGCAACCCACAATCCGGGTTACGAGGCCTACAAACTTTGGGCCTTCCAGAAGCGTCTTTATCCTTAGCCGGATCCTGCGCAGCGTCCTTTGGGCCGGGTTATACCTTGGAATTGGCCTACCGGGTTATTATCTCCCCATCAATTATCTAGCTTCCTAGGGATAGAGGCTTCACATCTTAATTCATCCTCTCTAATTTGCATGAGAGCATTTGTAATATGTTTTGTGAAAGCCATATTCATAGCACTAGCATTAGGACAACTAGCAAGATTTTGTAAGAACTTAATCACTTCAGTTATGTTGCAATTATAAAAGTCAAGATCATTTTTATCAAAGATAATGGGACCATTGTCTCCCATATTTCTAAAAATTTCAGCACTTTTATCAGGAACAATTTTAGCATTTTCAGGAAGTTTTGCATTTTTAATATCAGAAGTGGGAGTGTTTCCAACACCAATTACTTTACCATTGATAGTAGAAGGTTTTCTAGAATGAGAAGCTTCCGTTTTACTAGTGGTGGTAATGGTGCAAACATTAGCTATATTATTCTTTCTAGCAATTTCATCTTCACTTTCCCATCTAGCATGCAATTCAGCTAACATCCTAAGAGTATCATCAATTTGAATTTGAATAGCATTCAAAGTTTTACTTTGTTTAACATCATGAGGCATAAACTTTAGTTTTAGAAAATCAACATCAAGAGCAAGGCTATGAACTTTAGAAGCAAGAACATCAATTTTGCCAAAATTTTCCTCAACAGATTTATTAAAAGCAGTTTGTGTACTAATAAAAAAATTTAAGCATGTTCTCAAGATCATAGCGTACACTATTATTGTTATTGTAGGAATTACCATAAGCATTGCTATTATTGGGAGGATATGGCCTATAATTGTTGCTACCAAAATTATTCCTATAAGCATTGTTGTTGAAATTATTATTTTTATTGAAGTTCACATCAACATGCTCTTCTTGAGCAACCAAAGAGGCTAAAGGAACATTATTTGGATCAATAGGAGCATGGCCATTCACAAGCATAGAAATAATAGCATCAAGTCTTTCATTTAAAGAGGAGGTTTCTTCAACGGAATTTACCTTCTTACCAGCTGTAGATCTCTCAGTGTGCCACTCAAAATAATTTACCATCATATCATCAAGAAGCTTTGTTGATGCCCCCAAGGTCATGGACATAAAGGTTCCTCCAGCAGCTGAATCTAGAAGGTTTCTTGAAGAAAAATTCAGACCTGAATAAAAGTTTTGGATGATCATCCAAGTAGCCAGTCCATGAGTGGGACAATTCTTCACTAAAGATTTCATTATTTCCGAAGATTTAGCAACATGCTCATTATCAAGTTGCCTAAATTTCATAATGCAACTTATTAAAGATTTAATCTTAGCAGGAGGATAATATTTTCCAATGAAAGCATCTTTACACTTAGTCCAAGAATCAATACTATTTCTAGGCAAAGACATCAACAATTCTTTAGGTCTTCCTCTCAAAGAGAAAGGAAACAATTTCAGATTAATAATATCTCCATCTACATCTTTATATTTTTGCATCTCACATAGTTCAACAAAATTATTAAGATGGGTAGCATCATCATCAGTACTAACACCAGAAAATTGCTCTCTCATAACAAGGTTTAACAGGGCATGTTTTAGCTCATAAAAATCAGCAGTAGGACCAGGTGGAGCAATAGGTGTGCTAATGAAATCATTGTTGTTGGTGCTAGTAAAGTCACACAACTTAGTGTTCTCAGGAGTAGTCATTTTAACAAGACTAAAAACAGGAATAAAACTACAACTAGAATAAGAACTAATTTTTTGTGTTTTTAATAAAGAGAGGTAAACAAGACAAAATAAAATAAACTAATCAAAACTAAAACAAAGTAAATAGATTGGAAGTGAGAGACTCCCCTTGCAGAAATTTTGTTGATGCCCCCAAGGTCATGGACATAAAGGTTCCTCCAGCAGCTGAATCTAGAAGGTTTCTTGAAGAAAAATTCAGACCTGAATAAAAGTTTTGGATGATCATCCAAGTAGCCAGTCCATGAGTGGGACAATTCTTCACTAAAGATTTCATTATTTCCGAAGATTTAGCAACATGCTCATTATCAAGTTGCCTAAATTTCATAATGCAACTTCTTAAAGATTTAATCTTAGCAGGAGGATAATATTTTCCAATGAAAGCATATTTACACTTAGTCCAAGAATCAATACTATTTCTAGGCAAAGACATCAACCATTCTTTAGCTCTTCCTCTCAAAGAGAAAGGAAACAATTTCAGATTAATAATATCTCCATCTACATCTTTATATTTTTGCATCTCACATAGTTCAACAAAATTATTAAGATGGGTAGCAGCATCATCAGTACTAACACCAGAAAATTGCTCTCTCATAACAAGGTTTAACAGGGCATGTTTTAGCTCATAAAAATCAGCAGTAGGACCAGGTGGAGTAATAGGTGTGCTAATGAAATCTTTGTTGTTGGTGCTAGTAAAGTCACACAACTTAGTGTTCTCAGGAGTAGTCATTTTAACAAGACTAAAAACAGGAATAAAACTACAACTAGAATAAGAACTAATTTTTTGTGTTTTTAATAAAGAGAAGTAAACAAGACAAAATAAAATAAACTAATCAAAACTAAAACAAAGTAAAGAGATTGGAAGTGAGAGACTCCCCTTGCAGAAATTCTCTTCCTCCCCGGCAACGGCACCAGAAAAGCTTGATGGAGTGTGGACACACGCTCGTTGGGAGACCCCAAGCGCAAGGTGTGAAGAGTGCAGCAGCAAGTTTTCCCTTAGAAAAGAAACCAAGGTTGAATGGACCAGTAGGAGGAAGAAGCACTTCTGAAGGTTGATGCATCTGAGATGGCAGTGCGCACTATCTGTTCAGCAGGAACGTGGAACCTACACAACATAATCAAATCACTTTGCCCCAACGAAGCAGTGAGGTTGTCAATCTCACCGGTTTTGCTGAACGCAAAGAGGTGAAACGTATGGTGTGGAAAACAGTAGGAACAGTATGAAAGCATTAGGTGTTTTATCAGTATGAGGAAAATGGACCGGGGTCCACAGTTCACTAGTGGTGTCTCTCCGTGAAAGATAAATAAGATGTGTGGTGAACAAGTTACAGCTGGGCAATTGACACAAATGAAGGTTGCACCGTAGTGCATATGCAAGACATAAAGATTACTATGTGATTCATGCGGGCATTAAAACAAAATACATAGACCGTCATCCAACTACATCTATGTCTAATAATCCACCCTCCGAATATCATCCGAACAAACGTTGGATATTAAGTTGCTAGCAACAGATTATCGTCGTAAGCAAAGTGTGTAATGTAAACAATGTAAACTAGGTAAACACTATTGTTTTCTCCCTACTGGCAACATCACATCCTCCATCTGTCATGTTTCTGTCACTCGAGCATAGATGCAAAGGAGCCATGAACCCACTATCGAGCATAAATACTCCCTCTTGGAGTTACTAGCATCTACATGGACAAAGCATCTACTAATAACGGAGAGCATGCAAGATAATAAATAACATATGCATGAAGATAACATGATAGGTTGATAATCATAAGACATAACATTCAACATTCATCAGATCCCAGCAAACACAACATGTAGCATTACATAAATATGATCTCAATCATGTGAGGAAGCTCATGAGATCTAAACATGAGGTACAAAGTGGAGAGAACAACCATCTAGCTACTGTCATGGACCCGTAGTCCAGGGATGAACTGCTCACGCATCACTTCGGAGGAGGGCATGGTGGTGTAGACCCCTCCGGTGATGAATTCCCCTCCTAGCAGGGTGCTGGGGAGACCTCCACAACCCTCCCGACCTCGGGATGATGATGACGGCGGCCTTAGGTGTTTTTCAGGACGAAGTGGTATATCTTTCGTGTTTACGCCTCAGGGGGTATAAATGGCGAAAGGGCAAAGGCAGTCGAGGCTGAGGGGCCCCACACCACCCCATGGCATGGCGAGGGGGCGCGCCGCCGTATGGTGTGGGCCCCCTGTGGCCCCCCTCCAGGTCTTCGGGACTCCGTGGAACCTTCGGGAATTCTAAGACTTCCGGGCTTCAAATTTTCTAATTCCGAGAATATTTCTAGAACAACTTTTCTGAAACTAAAAACATCAGAATACAGGGAAATGGCTCTGTGGCATCTTGTCAATATGTTAGTCTGGAAAATCGATAAAAATGACATAAAGTGTATAGAAAACATGTGGCAAACAATAAGAAAACAACATGGAAAATCAGAAATTGAGGATACGTTTATGACGTATCAGGTCCATAGTTCACTAGAGGTGTCTCTCTCAAAACAAATAGATAGCATGTGTGGTGAACAAATTACAGCTGGGCAATTGACAGATATAAAGGCTGCATCATAGTGCATATTCATTACATGATGATTACTATGTGATTCATGCGGGCATTACAACAAGATACATAGACCGTCATCCAACTGCATCTATGACTAATAATCCAGCCTCAGAATGTCATCCGAGCAAACTTTGAGTATTAAGTTGCAAACAACAGATAATTGCAGTAAGCAAAGTGTGTAATATAAACAATGTAAACATTGTTGTTTTCTCCCTAGTGGCAACAACACATTCTCCATCCGTCACATTTCTGTCACTTAAGCACAGATGCAAAGGAGGCATGAACCCACTATCGAGCATAAATACTCCCTCTTGGAGTTACTAGTATCTACTTGGGCAGAGCATCTACTAACAACGGAGAGCATGCAAGATCATAATCATGAGACATAGAATTCAATATTCATCGGATCCCAGCAAACACAACATGTAGCATTACAATAAGATGATCTTGATCATGTAGGGAAGCTCACAAGATCTAAACATGAGGCATAAATAGGATAGAACAACCATCTAGCTACTGCTATGGACCCGTAGTCCAAGGATGAACTACGCAGGCATCATTCCGGAGGCGGGCATGGTGGTGTAGAGCCCTCCGGTGATGATTCCCCCTCCCGGCAGGGTGGCGGGGAGAGCTCCAGAACCCTCCCAAACTAGGGTGGGACGATGACGGCGTCCTCGGGAGTTTTTCGTGGAAAAAGCTTTTGTATCTAGGGTTAACCCTTCGAGGATAGTATATAGGCGAGAGGGCAACGTCGGTGGGCGAGTAGGGGGCACACCACCCCTGGGCGCGGCCAGGGGGCGCGACCACCCATGTTGTAGGGCCCTTGTGGCTCCCCTCCGGGTCTCCTCCGGACTCCTTGTGCGCGACAACTTTCTAAGACTTCCGGGCTTCGAATCATCCAATTCCGAGAATATTTCGAGAAGAACTTTTCTGAAACTAAAAACAGCAGGAAACAGGAATTGGCTCTGTGGCATCTTTCCAATAGGTTAGTCCCAGGAAATCGATAAAAATGGCATAAATTGTAAAGGAAACATGTAGCATATGGCATGAAAACAACATGGAACATCAGAAATTATGGATACATTTATGACGTATCAGGGTGCGGCCACCCCTTGTGGGTCGGTTCCCCCCATGTGGATTAAGGGAGGGATTCCTCCCTCCCAAGGAAGGTCTCCCCTCTCATCGCACTATATGAAGGACCCCAATGCTCTATGAAAAAACACAATTGGCTCTCAAACCTCTCTCTCTCTCTCTCTCTCTAGTAGAATTAGAGGCTCTAATTAGATCCCCTCTAATTTAATTACATATTCTTGTAATCGGGGTTTTGAGGTGTCCTCTCCTAATTATATCTAGCTTCTAAATACTCTATCTATCATGTGTTCAGAACTGCACCTTCATATACACATGTGATGCTCTTAGATGCGATCACACGCTTGTTGGGTTACCCCAAGAGGAAGCTATGATGTAGTCTAGCGAAAATTTTCCCCAATTGTGGAACCATAGTTTATCGACTAGTAGGACTTCGAAGACTTGGAGAAGGTTGCTTGTTGTCTGGCATATCAACAAGCATGGATACTGCACACAACACACACACTCTCTCTTGTCCCCAACTTTGCGACAAGGTTATCAGTCTTCTCGTCTTGCTAAAAACTAGAGAATTAAACGTATAGAGTAATGAAAAGCAATAAAAGTAAAAAATGGTTCTACAAGAAAACAACGATGAAAGTGCTTGAATAAAGGTTGTATTAATAAGGAAAATAGGACCGGAGGCCATAGTTTCACTAGTGGTGATCTCTCCAAAGAAAGCAAACATGTTGGGTGAATAAATTACAGCTGGGACATTGACAAATCATGAACGTATAACAATACTATTATGATGAGATATAGTTCACGGGTTCTAACATCATAGGAACTACGTTGAGGCATATGGAACGCTATCCAGTATGCATCCATATCTAATAATTCACCTCAAGAAAGCTATCCAGCAAAACTATCTGGTATTAAGTTGCAGCAACAAAGTGATTGCTTTGTGTGCATTAGATAATTGCATTAAGTAAAGTACGTAATGCAAGCAATGGTTCTCGTTCGTAGACAAGAGCACCGTTGTTTTCTTCCTAGTGGCAATAGAAAATCCCCTACCCATCACATTTCTATCACTCGAACGCAGATCTAAGGGAGGCCAAGGTAATCATCAACACCGGAGAGTACTGCAAGACAGTATTAAAGCTCTCTAAACATATAAGTGAAGCATCTCAGTTTGACATGAACAACATAATCATAATCTCATGGTTCATCGGATCCCAGCAAACACAACATGCACAATTACATAACGATGGTCTCGATCATGTGAGGTAGCTCACGAGACTCTAAACATGGAGGCATAATGGATAGAACTACCAACTAGCTACTGCTATGGACCCGTAGTCCCAAGATAAACTACTCATGTATCACCGTGGAGGCAATCATGGCGATGAAGAGGCCTCCGGTGGCGATTCCCCCCTCCAGCATGGTACCAGAACAGGGCTGTAGAAGCCCTAGATTGGACTTTCGAGGTGACAACGTCTCTCTGTATGTTTCGTGTAAAATATCTCTGTACCCGAACTTTATAGGGTTAAGGAAAACTTATAGGCAAAGATGCGGTGCGAGGAGGTGTCGGGGGCCTCCAAGGGACCCCAGGCACGACCTAGGGTAGGGTCGCGCCTGGCACCCCCCTGGGGGCCTCCTGGCTCCCCTCCGGGTCTCCTTCGGTATTTTCCTTTGTTCTAGGTAAAAATTGATCTCCGTGAATTTTTGTCCCATTCTAAGAATATTTCTTTAAGAAGTTTTCTAAAATACAAAACCAACAGAAAACAACAACTGGCCTGGGGCATCTTGTTAATAGGTTAGTGTATGAAAACATCCGGAAAACGAAGAAAAACATGTGGAATTATTATACTTAGTTACCTTCTAATAATATTTTCTTACATATATTGGAATAATTGTACTCATGAACATACAACCAACCAAATACTTTCTAAAGGATTGGGATACATCTTTTCACTGATCCTTTGTATGAGCTTTCCATCTTGTTGGACATTCTTGACTCATAGAAAGGTCCATCTTGCTCGGATCGGTGGAGAGGGGAATCTTAGTGAAAAGTGCGAATGTGAAATGAGATCTACCTATCTTCCCCAAAAGGGTAATTTCTGGCAACTTACTCATAGTCATGCTAGTAGTATTTTATCAAAATAGCAGTGGCTGGGGTTAGAATGGCCACACCAGTAGCAACAGTAGTACGCGTGGCGTTGGTGAACCATGACATACACATGTATATCCAGTATGTAAGTGGGTCGGGTAGTTCACCTCTTCGGGGAGGCGGGTTTCCCGGTCATGCAGGTGGCGGCGACCGAAGCCGTTAGCCGCGAGCGGTGTTGCCGGGAAAGCGGACAACCATTCAGGTAGCTGGAAGGGCAAGGAGAGCAAGGAAGAAGACTCGCTTGCAGTCGAGCTTTTAGACTGGACGTGATGGCAGGAGGGGTGTAGACGCGTGGGAGGGAAGCTCGGCGGTGCCGCGCCATTACGCCGGCTCGGCCAATTTGAAAGTCTGTCGGCGACTGCATTGAACAACGCGGGATCCGAGGCGATAAGGACGACGACTCTCACAGTCGCTGACTCGGTGAAAGCCCATGGTGCCCCCATATGTGATTTTGGTAATTAATGAAAATACTTATGGACTAATGTTTGCATTGGGTTATCCTTGTATATCTTGTCCATAGGAAATAATGGAGTTCATGTGTTGAATTCTATTAGCTTCCTTGATGGCCATTGTTACATTCAAGGATTTATATGAAGAATGGTCATTGTTTGAGTTGAGCTTATTGCTAGTGTGTCTTGAAGAAAAGGATTAGGTGATCTTTCATGTTTATCTTCAAGACATCATCATTTGAAGTGAGAAGAAAAGATACAAGGTTGATCAAACTAGTGATCAACATACAAAGCTACAAGTTGTACCAAGTGGGATTGTGTATCTCGTGGTATGGTAAGAATTGGTCTATATAGCTTTGTGAAGTAGCTCGTGACTGTGGTTAGGTATCTTTCCATGGGCATGCATCAAAAGGAGGATTTCATATAGCCCATGGTCTATGTCGTCGTCAAGCGGTGTTCGTCATCTAGCTTGACGTGGAAGCTCAAGTGAAGCATCTAGAAGATATCCTATGCTTGATGCTTGCCACCCTTTTGGAGATTGTGGCCTTTTGAAGATTTGCCGAGAAGAGTCTCTCCCATAATGGTGTATGGAGGAGCAACTTGCAAGTCTTCATAAAGCGGAGCTTGTGCTAGCAAGCGCAATCAAGAAAGAAGATCCAACTTGAGAGATTAAAGATCGTCATCATCTAGATCAAGTGGAATGCTCAAGGCAAAGGTATAATCTTGATAGGTTTTCTATTTTACCGGTCTCGTGCCTTTGGGAGACCGTGTTATAGGATAGATAGTCGTACTATCAAGAGGGGCTCTCAAGTGAGTAACTTGATCGAATCGTTATGGAGAGCTCAAACCTTTGCATAATTTGCATATCATCTTTCTTGCTTCTTATTTGGCTTTTGTCTCCTTTGGGTTTTAGTGCTTGTCGTGATCTTCATGACAAGCCTTGGTTTCTCGAAAACGGATTTCGTAAGAAACACTTGTTGCATTTTCGGTGGTGAAAATATTCCGCTCGTCTTTGAGAATGTTCCTACACCTTCCATGTGTGGTAACTTCTTCATACTTTTATTTGGATACTCCTTGCTATTATCTTTCCAATGCAATTGGATTTACCTTGTTCGGAGTTCATTCGCAAAAGTTATGTGTGTTTTCGTGTAGGAGGTTTTACCGGTTGTTCCTTTTTTAGAGGCCAAAAAATTTCCCCATTTGGTTTTATCTTCCATTGCTGGACAATGATGTTTCTCTGCATATTATTGTAGTGCTCGTTGTGGTGATTTCAACGAGCCCAAGATCATCAAAAACGGAGTCCGGATGAAAAAGTTATTGCAGTTTTCGTGTTGTTGTTTTTGTTAGTCTTGCGGGGGGGGGGGGGCGGCGGAAATTCCGGTACAAGTTTGAACCGGAATATCCGGTTGGCTTCTGTCCCTCCACTCCGAAGCTCTCAGCCGAAAACAGCTAAGGACTGGAGATAAAACTAACAGAAGTGAACCGGATTATTTGTACCGGATTATTCAGGAGGAACCGGATTATCCGGTTCAGTTGCCTGTTCGCGATAGAACTCAACCGGATTATTGGTACCGGATTATTCATCTTAGACCGGATATTCTTGTTGGACCGGATTATTGGTTCAGTTTTGGACCGGAATATCCTGCTTACTCTGCACACAAAACGGCTAGTTTTTGTGGGGACCTATTTAAGGGGGTCTTCTTCCCCCATTGGTCCCCAAGCCTCCAATCACGAAATTTCCCCTCTCCCCGCCATTGTTGACCTTGGATAGCTTGCCCCTCTCCCAATCCCTCCTATGATTCTTGCATATCTTTGAAGGAGAAGTTAGAGGAGATCAAGATCTACATTTCCACCAATCCATCTTCCTTCTTAGTGAGGGAAACTTAGTAGATCTTGATCTTGGAGTTCTTGGTGTTTCTCCTCCTTTGTTCTTCCTCTCTTATTCCCCCATAAGCATTTGTTGCTTTGTTGGAGTTTGAGAGTGAAGGATTTGAGCACTTGTGTTTTTGCCATTTGCATCGGTTGCATCGGTTTGCTCTCTCCACGAGGATTCGTGGAAGTTGAAAGTTTGTGAGCATGTTACTCTTGGGTCTTGGACCCTAGACGACTTGTGGTGTTCTTGGGAGCCTCCAATTGAGTTGTGGATGTGTACCCCAAGATTGTGGTGACACCGAGAGCGTCCAATTAAGTTTTGGATGCGTGCCTCGGGTTTGAGGGTTGCCAATAGTGGAAGGTGAACTAGGCCTTTGTGGCGGGGTTCATCGGAGAATAGGGTGAGGCCTTTGTGGCATTGAGTAGGCCTCTTGTGGCGAGCTCACACCCCTCCAACGAGACGTACTCCCCTTGTGGGAGGAACTCGGGAATTCATCATCGTCTCCGTGTGCCTCGGTTATTTCTATACCCGAGCTTTTTACTTATGAAATTTACATTGTGATAGCCTTCGAGCTTGAATTTATATATCTTGCTATCACCTTGTTACTTGTCTTGCTAAGCATAAGTTGCTGGTGCACCTAGTTGACCCTAGAATATTTAGGTTGTTGTGCTTGTTAATTTAAACACCTAGTTTATTTCTGCATTTAGCAAGCCTTAACCGGAAAAGTTTTAATCGCCTATTCACCCCCCCCCCCTCTAGGCGACATCGTTGTCCGTTCAATTGGTATCAGAGCCTAGGCTCTGTTTTTAGGCTTTACATCCTAGAGAGTACGATGTCGTTTAGGGAAATAGAGCACGATCCCACTTTTATATTCTATGGTAGAAATTATGATGTTTGGAAAATTCGCATTCTTAATTTTCTTGAGGACATGGGTCCAATGTATGCAAGGAGAATTGTAGATATGGATTTTCCTCCTCCAAAGGATTCTCAATATTTATCTTTAGAGGATGAGGAAAACTCTTATCTCGATACTCTAGTATCTAATGGTCTCTTGTGTGTTTTGAGCGATGTAGTTATTGAATCAATCATGCCTTTTCGGAACGCTCATGAGCTATGGAAAAAACTTCAAGATATATATGATGTGTCCAACATTATTGAGGATGATTGTTCTCCATCCACTTCCGGCCGTGATGAGTTCACATATTTCTCCACTCCACCAACATGTGATTTGTCACAAGGTAATGAAATGGTGAGTGGTGATAGAAATTTCATTGTAGATAGTGAATTCACTATTGAATATACTTCATCTCTATCTCATTGCAATATTCTATCTTTGGACTTAATCTCTTCTAGCACTCTAAATACCTTACATGCTAGTATTGATAGTCCTTGCATATCATGTAATGATTGTTCAACTAAATCTCATGATGATATGCGTCCTATGTCTTGTTTTCATGAAAACAATGCTTCCATTTCCTCTCGTACTTGTGTGGCTAACAATGTAGAGGAATCCCATATTTTGGTGGAACAAGACATGGACATTATTGGTGCTTCAAGTCAATCTTCATCATCGTTATCCATTTCTCATATTGCCTTATGGCTAAGGATTCAAAGGTATCTCCACCTTTGGAACCCACTACATCTTGTGATGATGAGGATGAGGATTTATTTTGTGGAGAGTATGAGGATGAGGTCTCTTTAATGGAGAAGGGTGAGTTGGTTCTTCTTGATCTCCCTAAAGGTAGTAAAGCTATCACTCCTTTGGGTGAAATTTTGGCTTTTTCTATTTATAACACTAAAATCATTGAGAAGAAAGGTGAGATTGAAAGAAGTGATGCCGATGAGAAGGCATCCCTCACTATGTCTCTTGAGGAAGAGTATGAGCTCCGAGGTACTCTTGAGGAGAAACTTGAATCTATTGAGGAGCTCTATAATGAACAAATAGCCTATCTCACTAAAGCACGTGACCATACTAATGCTAAATATAAAGTGCTTAAAAAGGAAAAGGTTGAATTTGTTGTTGGCAATGCTAATCTAATCGAGGAAAACTCTAGGTTGAATAATGAGCTTGCCAAGTTTTCTTCTTCTATTTCTAATGATGCTTGTGATACTAACTCCACATCTTGTGAAGCATCCATTTTGAAGGAGAATGTTGAGCTAAGAGCTCAACTTGAGTTGATGACTAGCAACTGTGGGAAATTGGAAGAAAGTCATGAAAAGCTATCTAGCTCTCATGAGGATCTTCTAGATTCCCATACTAAGCTAAAATTAGCTCTTGAGGCTATCACTACAAAGGTAACATCTTGTGAGCCTCATGTGGTTACTGGCACAATATCTTCTAGTAATGCTATATTGACTTGTGCTCGTATTAGTAATTCATCCTCTCATAATGTTTCTACATCTTGTGATGAATTGATTTCCTTTCCTTGTTGCTCTAACAATGAAGCATCTACTTCCTCTAGCTCTTGTGTTGTTTCTAACCATGTAGAGTAAATTAAAGAGCTCAAGGCCCAAGTCATTTCTTTGAAGGAAGACTTGGAAAAGAGTCATGAAGGGAGTTCCACCCTTGACAAGATGTTGAGAGTGCGAAGACTTCCAAATGACAAGAGTGTACTTGGATTCAACTCCAATATCAAGAACAAATCCAAGATTGACAAGAAGAAGGTCCAAGAACAAGTAAAAGATACGGCCAAGATTATTTGCTTCAAGTGCAAGATTGAAGGGCATCATGTTAGATCTTGCCCTTTGAAGAAGAAGTATCTAAGTGAGAAGCAACTAGGGAAGCGGCCTCTTGTTCAATCTCATGATCAACCACGAGTTGAACAACAACCACCTCCTAAGAAGACTCAAGCCAATGCTCCTCATGTTGAGGATCCTATTAAGAAGAAAGAGAAGAGTCGATGTTGCTACCTTTGTCGTGAGAAGGGACACCTTGCTTCTTCATGCACTAATGGTACATTATCCAACCCTATCCTTGTTTATGATGTGTATTCCATTTGGAAGGATAATGTGGGCAATGTGTTTGCCAAGTTTGTTCGTACTCAAAGTGGTGTCAAGAAAAGAACCATTTGGGTTGCCAAACCTATTGTGACTAACCTCTTAGGACCCAACTTGGTTGGGGACCAACAAGCTCAAACTTGATCAATAGGTATTGTTGGAGGGCATTGGAGACTTGGCTATCTCATGAAGAATTAAGAGATCTTCATCAATTATATTTCCTCAAGCCAAGTCATGTGGATTATATATATCTCTTATCCAATGTTCCTCCTTGCGGTAACTTGTACTTAATTCATATATATTCATTGAAAGTTGCATGCTCCCTTGCATATGTTAGTTTTGTTTCTAGCATGTGTTTGTATATGTTGTGCTTACTACTTACCCTTCTTGGTAATCTTGTATGAGTTTGTTGGTTTGTACTCCATGTACTTTTGTGCTTTATGTTGAGCCTTCATTGACATTCTTTCTTATTTTAGTTGGCTCTTTGGGAGATTAATGGACTATCCCATTTTGGGGGAGTAATATGCTTTTTCACTTTACTATCCTAAAATGTGTGTACATGAGGAATACCACTTAGTGTTGATATATCAATATTATCTAGTCTCTATGTGGTATGTCATTCTCATGAGAAATTCAATTTCTAAATGTCCATTAACTTTCTTTAGTTGGATTTATTTTTGCCTCTTGTTGTTTTCAATGGATTATCACATTATGGGGGAGTAATAAGCTATGTGCATATTACAAGCCTAGAAAATGTGAACATGTGAGGTTTTGCCACCTAGAGTTGATCTTCTAGTTATCTTGTTCCGAAGTGGCATGTTGCTCAAACAAGTTCCATATTTGCTTAAAATATCTTGTATCTCTCTTCTTTGGTATCTTGTTTGTAAGATAGTTTCTTGTTGCCTTGAATTTTTGGGTTTTATTTGAAGCCTTCAAGAATCTCTTTCTAAGCATGTTTTATTATTATTCCTATATTTTACCACATGCTTATGTTTTGTGAATATGATTGTGAACAAATCTACCACCGAGAAATATCTCCATACATCTCTTGTCTTTGACAAGTTATAATAATTTGTGGTAAGTTTATTAATCATATTTACTTTGGCCGTTGCTCTAAAATTGCCTTGTTTCTTGCCAATGATTTGTTTTGGTTCAAACTCCTTTTTGTCTTCCTTTTTTTCTACTCAAAATTTGTTTTATTCTTTCTTGTGTTAGGAAAAGCAATGATCCCATTTTGTGCACTTTGATTCAAATTCATACTTCTTTGTGTTGCACTATTCGTGGAGAAGCTATCCTACATTGAGTAGATCACCATTCTTTAAATTGGTATTGCATCTTAATGCCTTTCTTGAGCTTGACTAGTGGTTGAACTATATATATGGAGGGTAATGATTCCATTGTGTGCATTTTGTATTCAAATGCAAGATCATAATTAATGCACTATTATTGGAAGAACTATCCTATATGTGTTTGAACACTTGTTGTCTTGAAATTGGTATTTTATCCCAATGACTTGTCTCTTTGGAAGACGAACAATTTTTTGTCTTGGTACTTTGTGTGCCATCATGAAAAGTGTAGAGCGTTTGTTTATTCTTTGATGTTTTTTTTTGTATATTATCTATCTTGGTTTCCTAAATCATGTGTTGATTTGGGGTTTTGATATAATTTGGACACTTCGTTTGTTTTTCTCTCTTGTGAGTGCCTTATTTGTTTTAATTGGTATTTTGTCCAATTTGTATCTTTCTTGGTTCTTGAAAGTTTTGTGCATGTATATTTACTATGTATATCCTTTGACATGCTTACTTTCGTTGATCCAATATATAGGCTAAACTCAATCAAATCCTAAATGGCTAAGATGTGCATGAAATTCAAATTCATATTAATGTGCACATATTTATGTGGAGTTTGTCCTATGTATTGTAGTTGCTCTAACTACTTTGGACCCAATAAGTTTGGGAACCATTTTGTACTTGATTTTTTTTAGGTACAATGGAGATACATTGGTTGCTTGCTCCATTCATAAGGAAGGTGTTCTCACCATGGTATAATAGGAGTCAAGCTACGATGATTATCAAACTCGCATCCTCTTCATCACCAATGTCGTCTCGGTAACAAGTATCTATTCCTTGCATACATTTCTAGCTTTCAACCGTGTGTAGGTTGCATCTTGGCATGAATTTTATTTGTTGCATTTCATTTGGTTCTTGCAAATGTCTTATCAAAAGCATCTTGATTGCAACTATGAGTAAGCCGGGATGATTACATATTAAGGGGATGTTTATATTCATTTTCATTATTCACCAATCCCAAATATATTAATCTAGCAACTTCTACTTGAAGTCTCTCATATGCAATATTGATGAATTCTCAAAAACATTTGAATCTTTTGTGATATGCGTTACCTTTCTCGAAGCATTCCAACTATCACTTTTCCCTTGTGATATTTGTGATGCTTTGATGAGTTTATTGATTGTTCATCTATATCCCCTTAAGATTAAACTAAGCTTAGTGCTTTTCTTTCATGCAAAAATCTTATTGGTATATTTATGAACCTCTGTTGGATATCATGTTCTTCACCTTTGTACCTATTTTGTGTGTGCATGTTTCTTTGTGGCTTTGTGATTGGTGTCAACTTAGAAACTTATACACACGATAATAGTTACATTTTTTATTGATATTCTATTTCTTTAGTGACCATAGTTTTTTGCTTTATATTCCTTGGTAGTTCCTAAAAGGCACAAGCTTTGATTTTCATTTGGTATTCCTTTTGCATCTTAATAAGCTTGTGGACCTATGTGTTTTATCCTTTGTTGGTTTGTGTGTATGGGGAAGACATGATATGCACTATGTGCCTCATATTGAAAGACTATGTTGATGATTTTATCATCCTATTAGTCTTCTAAAAATGTTTTTCCTTGTCACACCCATCTATTTCGGTTGAGTAAGTCTTTATTTGTCGCTTCTTGATCTTAATTGCTCAACTTTTGTTTGTTTGCAAGTTGCTTTGATCCATTTCCAATCTATTCTCTTGCTCTCGTTTGTGTTCAAAATTATCTAGAAGGGAGTGATGATTCCATGTTGTGCACATTATATAGTATTTCAAATCTAACATTGTGCATGTACCTTGGGGAGTTCCCTCTTGATTTTCTAGAACACTTGGTTGATCTTATCATAATATTGATTTTGGTCAATCGGTTTTTCAGATCCTTTGGTTGGTTGCTTCTTTGTGAAAGTATCCTTTTATTTGATTTTCTTTGTAAATCTTTGGATCCTCAATATAGTTTGATCTCCCTCCATCTATTCGTAGTTGGACATATGCACTTAATTTCACTCATATCATGAGGAATGCATACACTATGGGGGATCTCTTATTATATTGGCCTTCTAATCCTTTTGCCCATTCCGGCAATGGATGCCAATGGGGGATAAGTTTAGAGGGTTTAAGGGAATTTGGTTCTATGCTTTAGTTTCGTTCTTAAGCATTTGCCTTTCCATGCTATTGCATCCTTGCTCTTTGTTTAGCATGGTTGCTTAATTCATCATATAAACCCTCGTAAAAAGGGATTGTCATCAATTACCAAAATGGGGAGGTTGAAAGCGCATGGTGCCCCCATATGTGGTTTTGGTAATTAATGACAATCCTTATGGACTTATGTTTGCATTGAGTTATCCTTGTAGATCTTGTCCATAGGAAATAATGGAGTTCATGTGTTGAATTCTATTAGCTTCCTTGATGGCCATTGTTACATTCAAGGATTTATATGAAGAATGGTCATTGTTTGAGTTGAGCTTATTGCTAGTGTGTCTTGAAGAAAAGGATTAGGTGATCTTTCATGTTTATCTTCAACACGTCATCATTTGAAGTGAGAAGAAAAGATACAAGGTTGATCAAGCTAGTGATCAACATACAAAGCTACAAGTTGTACCAAGTGGGATTGTGTATCTCGTGGTATGGTAAGAATTGGTCTATATAGCTTTGTGAAGTAACCCATGACATGTGTGTGTGGCATATCTATGTGTGGTTAGGTATCTTTCCATGGGAATGCATCAAAAGGAAGATTTCATATAGCCCATGGTCTATGTCGTCGTCAAGCGGTGTTCGTCATCTAGCTTGACGTGGAAGCTCAAGTGAAGCATCTAGAAGATATCCTATGCTTGATGCTTGCCACCATTTTGGAAATTGTGGCCTTGTGAAGATTTGTCGACAAGAGTCTCTCCCATAATGGTGTATGGGGGAGCAACTTGCAAGTCTTCATAAAGCGGAGTTTGTGCTAGCAAGCGCAATCAAGAAAGAAGATCCAACTTGAGAGAGTCAATATCGTCATCATCTAGATCAAGTGGAATGCTAAAGGAAAAGGTATAATCTTGATAGGTTTTCTATTTTACCGGTCTTGTGCCTTTGGGAGACCGGGTTATAGGATAGATAGTCGTACTATCAAGAGGGGCTCTCAAGTGAGTAACTTGATCGAATCGTTATGGAGAGCTCAAACCTTTGCATACTTTGCATATCATATTTCTTGGTTCTTGTTTGGCTTTTGTCTCCTTTGGGTTTTAGTGCTTGTCGTGATCTTCATGACAAGCCTTGGTTTCTCGAAAACGGATTTCGTAAGAAAAACTTGTTGCGTTTTCGATGGTGAAAATATTCCGCTCGTCTTTGAGAATATTCCCACACCTTCCATGTGTGGTAACTTCTCCATACTTTTATTTGGATACTCCTTGCTATTATCTTTCCAATGCAATTGAATTTACCTCGTTCGGAGTTCATTCGCAAAAGTTATGTGTGTTTTCGTGTAGGAGGTTTTACCGGTTGTTCCTTTTTTAGAGACCAAAACCTTTCCCCATTTGGTTTTATCTTCCATTGCTGGACAATGATGTTTCTCTGCATATTATTGTAGTGCTCGTTGTGCTTCTGTCCCTCCACTCCTAAGCTCCCAGCCGAAAACGGCTAAGGACTGGAGATAAAACTAACAGGAGTGAACCGGATTATTTGTACCGGATTATTCGGGAGGAACCGGATTATCCGGTTCAGTTGCCTGTTTGCGACAGAACACAACCGGATTATTGGTACCGGGTTATTCATCTTAGACCCGATATTCCTGTTGGACCGGATTATTGGTCCAGTTTTGGACCGGAATATCCTGCTTACTCTGCACACAAAACGACTAGTTTTTGTGGGGACCTATTTAAGGGGGTCTTCTTCCCCATTGGTCCCCAAGCCTCCAAGCACGAAATTTCCCCTCTCCCCACCATTGTTGACCTTGGATAGCTTGCCCCTTTCCCAATCCCTCCTATGATTCTTGCATATCTTTGAAGGAGAAGTTAGAGTTGATCTAGATCTACATTTCCACCAATCCATCTTCCTTCTTAGTGAGGGAAACTTACTAGATCTTGATCTTGGAGTTCTTGGTGTTTCTCCTCCTTTGTTCTTCCTCTCTTATTCCCCCATAAGCATTTGTTGCTTTGTTGGAGTTTGAGAGTGAAGGATTTGAGCACTTGTGTTCTTGCCATTTGCATCGGTTGCATCGGTTTGCTCTCTCCACGAGGATTCATGGAAGTTGAAAGTTTGTGAGATTGTTACTCTTGGGTCTTGGACCCTAGACGACTTGTGGTGTTCTTGGGAGCCTCCGATTGATTTGTGGATGTGTGCCCCAAGATTGTGGTGACACCGAGAGCCTCCAATTAAGTTGTGGATGCGTGCCTCGGGTTTGAAGGTTGCCAATAGTGGAAGGTGAACTAGGCCTTTGTGGCGGGGTTCATCGGATAATAGGGTGAGGCCTTTGTGGCGTTGAGTAGGCCTCTTGTGGTGAGCTCACACCCCTCCAACGAGACGTACTTCCCTTGTGGGAGGAACTCGGGAATACATCATCGTCTCTGTGTGCCTCGGTTATTTCTATACCCGAGCTTTTGACTTATGAAATTTACACTGTGATAGCCTTCGAGCTTGAAGTTATATATCTTGCTATCACCCTGTTACTTGTATTGCTTAGCATAACTTGTTGGTGCACCTAGTTGACCCTAGAATATTTAGGTTGTTGTGCTTGTTAATTTAAACACCTAGTTTATTTCCGCATTTAGCAAGCCTTAACCGGAAAAGTTTTAATCGCCTATTCACCTCCCCCCCCTCTAGGCGACATTGTTGTCCGTTCACTCGGCGAACCACCGGCGAGCGAAAACATTTTCACGCGTTTTTCCTTTCCACCGGCCTCACCAACTACCCCCGGGATTCTGGGTTCGGCCTGGGTACGACAGCTCCAATTTTGGGCTAAACCGGCGCTATTTGGGCTTCTAGGGGTGCGACTGGGCAAAAATTGTTGCGCCAGCGGAAAAAAGATGGCCTCAGTGCTCTCGGGGGACAGCTAGAAATGCTATTAGAGCATACCCAACGCCCCTCCCCCCCCCCCCCCCCCGTCCATTTTGTTCCTCGGGACCAATATGGGTAAAAACCCATTTCAACGCCCCCTCCCCCTCCCCCCAAATGGACCGGGGGGGGACAAGAAGAGTTTCCCCCAAACATGTCCCAAGTTTGGTCCATGTTTGGGATGGTCCACGTACACACATTTGTCCCTTCTGGCCCGCCCATCAGACGCAAACCATCCTCCATCCACCCCTATCCAGCCCGACCGGAGGTGACGAAGGCGCCGCCCTGGCTGTAGTTTGTCCACCTCCGCCATTCTACACCGGAAGCCCCGTTGTCATGCTACCTAGCGGTGACGAAGCTGCCGTCCCCAGTAGCGCTCGGTCCTGCTGCAGTCGCCGGGGACCACCTCCTACTCCGATGGATGGGCACCATTCGCCCTCAGATCTCCAGCAACACGGATGGTACATAGGGCTCACCTGAGCGGCCGCATCGGGTCAGGAGAGGTGAAAAGGGTTCCCCGTTCCCTCGACACCGCCACCGGAGCATGTAACCCGACACCTGTTTGGCGTTTTGCCAAAGGTACACGCATTGTTTTTTTACAAACCATAGTTCTTGGTTTTGGCAATAAATTGGTCCAATTTTGTTGTAGATGGATGATTCAGATGACTTCTTCTATAACTATTTTATTGACACTTTGGATGATTTGTCCGGCGATGATACTGACGTTCTCTTGACCGCTGCAGCCATGGTCCACAACTTCAATGAAGAATCATTTGAAAATTACGTAGGCTCGGTACCGGGTCACGAAGGAGCTCTGGAACGGAACAGACAAGGGGGACAATGAGCAGCTATGCAAGGATTATTTCCATCTAGTCAAGCCTTCGTATCCTTCAAATGTGTTCCATTGTCGGTTCTGTATCTCGAGATCTTTGTTCTTGCGGATTCTCCAAGGATTGGTGGAGTACGTGTTGGGACGCGTAGAGATAAACGAAAACTTTTCTTACGCGATGCTTCCAAGATCTAGCCGAGGTAGAAGACCACGAGTATTACCACTAGACGCGCAGGTGCGGATTATCGGTGCAGCGCGTCGGGGCAGTGCAGTCCCACGATCCGGTCCGGCCGATCCAATCCCTCGAACGTCGAAGTGCTGAACGTACAGCACCTCTGCCGGTATCCACACGTACGAGGAGGAGCTCCGACGGCGGACTGCTAGGTCCGGTGCGGCGGCTGGACTGAGTGGGGCTAGGGTTCCCAACGCATGGGAGAGTGGACTAACGTGCCCGCTGGGCAACTTGCGCCCCTCTTTATATAGCGTATGGTAATGGGCTTCACAACACTTGTGGCCCATTCCCTCTGTGAGTCCGACTCACAAAACCAGTCCATTTCCGGTTCGGGTCCAACCCGACCAATACTTGCTCCCGCTCTTAAGTGTGCGACCCTGCAGGCTCATGGCGACTTGGACACGATTAGAGTCCGACTCTCAATCGATCAATCGGTAGCGGCTCCTAGCAGAACGTGCCGACTCCCAAGTCCCATTGAGTCATGACGACATACCTTTCAATGTGATATTCATCTTAGTCCTTTTTGCCTCACGATATACCTTGTCGAGCTATAGGCGATTTATCGTCATCCCTTAAATAGCTCAACTCTCTTCTCGATCCGTGATATGTGATTCACCTGACTAACTCTTAGTCAATCGGCACAGTTAACACTTAACTGAGTCGCGCATGGCCATGCTTCCTGAATCATATCACTCGAGAGGGCCCAGAGAATATCTCTCCATTCGGAGGGGCAAAATCCCATCTTGATTATCCACATCACGCAGCTTGCTTCTCATTCGACCCGAACTCTGCCTTTATAGTTGCCTTGTCACAGAACAACGTTTGACAGAACCTAAGTCGGTGATCCACAACTCGGATTGTGCGACAACCTCAGGTCTAAGGATTACATTGATTGAGACATGCAAATGACGACTTGATCGTTGCATCTCAATGTGGGTCAGTCCGACTTGCTAAATTCTTTAGCCAAGTCCGTGAACGTTGGAATGGCATCACCATGCCCATGACAAGTGGAACCGTGTCATCAGCCAACACTCACATTAGTCTAGGGTGTGTGTCCAGCACAACCTAAATGACCAAGGACAATCTAGTATGAACAACATGAATATATAGTTCCACAATCGAATCACATATTCAATGATATATATCAGATGTTCAAAACAAGGACAACTTAATAACTTTATGAATACAGTGGGAATTACATCATACATGATTGCCTCTAAGGCATATTCCCAACAGTACGATTATTACTTTGAGTCCAAGTTTGATGTTTCAGGCAAGTTTGGTTTCTCTTCTTATCAGAAATGCATTGCATCAACGAGGATGCTTGCATATAATGTTGCATGCAATCTAGTTGATGAGTACTTGCGCATGAGTGTAAGCACTTGCATAGTTTTGATGCTCAAGTTCTGCAAAGCAGTGGTATATGTGTTTGGCGAAGAGTACTTAAGAGAGCCAAATGTTGAATACACTAAAATATTATTGTCGGTCAACGAGGCAAGAGGTTGGCCTAGGATGCTTGACAGTATAGATTGCATGCACTGGGAGTGGAAGAACTGTCCCTTTACTTGGCAGGGGCAGTACAGGGAAAGGAGGGAAAATGCATAGTCACACTTGAAGTTGTGGCATCTCAAGATCTATGTATATGGAATTCTTTCTTCTGCATGGCTGACACTCACAATGACATTAACGTTCTTCAGCGCTTCCCTGTATTAGATAGTCTTGCCAAGAGCAATGCTCCAGCGATCAGCTATGAGGTAAATAGGCACCAATACACCGAGGGGTACTATCTAGATGATGGCATCTATCCTTATTGGTCTAAATTTGTAAAGACAGCTCGAAACCCTGAAGGTAAGAGGAAGCTAAGATTTGCTTGACAACAAGAGGTTGCTAGGAAAGACGTGGAGAGAGCATTTGGTGTGCTCCAATTTTGTTGGACGATTGTTCGACACACTGCTAGAATATGGGACATCGGGACGTTGGTGATGACTGTCTGAGTAATCATGCCCTACATGATCGTCGAGGATGAGCGTGATGATATATTGTATTTCAGGGTGAATTGGTTGCTCCGATACTTAGGCTAGCAATGTTTGAGCAGCATATGCACGTGCAGCATGAGATCGGGGATCAAGCCACCCAAGACGCTCTTCATGAAGATCTGGTCGAGCATATGTGAAATTTCATAGTAAACCAGTAGCTTCTTTTCCTATAATTTGGTGCAAACGTGTGTATATTTTTAATTTATACTGCCGAAAACTTTTTATTTGCATGAATAAACTTTCAATTTGTTTTGTAAAACAATTTACATGAGATTATTCGGTTCTGATGAGAAAATAAAGAAAACAAGGGACAAAATTCAGATTGGGGTGAGGGGGCCGTTGGGATGGTTTCATACCAAGTCAGTGGTCTGCCCCAGACCCCATCTGTGGACCACCCTAAACGGACTAAAAAAACACCGATTTCGATCCCTTTTAGTTGGGGCCGTTGGGTATGCCCTTATTGTGCCTACTTGTTCCCTGCACTTTTCTTAAAATCTCAGGCACATAGCATCGGCAAGAAGACTCTGGCCCTCTCATTTGAACCGCATTGCAGCTGGAAAGTCGATTGCTAGTTGGACCGCTGCTTGTTTTCCAGTGTCGATTCGGTGCACCATCCGGTTTAGCGAAAACGGCGGCACAATGACATTCCAACCGTTTTGCCGCCACCGCAACGCAATGGGAGAAGGCGCCAAATATTGGCCATTGGTTTTGCCGCCGAAATCGGTTGGCGCCAAAGGAAGGCCTGATGTGGCAACCGTAGCCATGCCAGTAGTAAGTGTTTACCAATGACGGGGTACAATGAGACCACACCGGTGGTATTTCGGTATTTTTTCCAAAATACCAGTGGGTGACATTATTTTGCACCGCCACTGTTAAATGGCCACCTACAAACACTTTCCTACTAGTGAGTTGAAGGGTAAAGGTAGACAAAAAGTCTTATGAGAGCAACGTAGTGCGTAGGGCGATGTTGAAGGGTATGATTTCTAAATATCAAGGTGGTCGCATTGCATGTCCAATCCAATAAATGCTTGAATTATATAGATCACTGTCTAACGAGTCAGCGTTTTGTGGCTCGAGTTATATATTTATACCTCTTTTGTTTTAAGATTTTGAAAACGATAATTTAAATATGCAATTTTTTACTCGAAATACATTATATTTTAGTCTGTGTAAAAATGACAAAAGTGCAGATCTCAAGTAGCGAACATGACCAAAATTTGTTAGAGTGGCTCCCTATACAAGGTGCTTCGAGTCGAGATTTTACATGTTGATAGAATACATCATTATGAAGCTGCAGAAAAAAAATCCATAATTTTTCGAAACTTTAAAATACCGTGTTCAACATTTTCAGAAAACAGGCTATACTTGGCTTTTTGGGTTGTTCTACATACATTCATATTTAGACAAATGGAATTCATCTATTAGTGAACGGAAGGAGTACATTGTGATGGATTGAACTGCTGATCCTTTTTATACATCGACTTTCTGCAAGAAGGAATGGATGCACAATATATATGTAGCGAACAAGTGTGTACCTAGGACGACAAGGAATGTTTTCAGGTCCCAAACGAGAGCAAGAGAAGACGAAAACGACGTGAAGTCCCTGCAGTGCAGACAGGGAAACGTGCAAGCCGTGGTTGGAACTTGGAACAAGGCAACCTTTTTCCTTTCTCGTTTTTCCGTGTGTGTTTTCAACCTGGGTCGTGGAGTGTCTAGCATCCTATCGGCTTGACATCTCTTTCGGCAGTTGTCACAGGGAAAAGCAGAAGCAAAGGTGGGATAGACAATAATGGGATCGGTTGTTTTTGACCTGTTGGGTGTATGAAGTCGGCAAAGATTGATTCAGAGTATGAGAGTAACATGTGTGGTTCCTCGGTGGAATCTGAGATGCCTAAGCTGGAGGCCCACCATCAAATTAGCGTGGCACACCTAGTAATGGGCTGTCAGTTGCTTCGTGGCAGTGCAGCCCATACAGCAGAATCAGCCTACTTGGCGCGCTTCCGCCGCTCTCTGCTCTATGTTACTGGGCTGTGTGATTGGCGCCGACCCATTTACGTCCAGATATTTCCAGCCAGCCCAGCCCAGCCCATTTCTCTCATATTGGTTTGCTCGTGCAACGTCCACGTGGGTACGTGGTTTGTACATTTTCGGAAAGCCACAGTAGTCGGCACGGTACGGAAGGGTGAACACACCGGAGGGGCCACATAGTAAAAGCGTATCATGTGGCCGTATCTCGCCATTGCCACCTAGCATGGCACGCAACGCATCGCCGCCGGTGGTAAGACAGGTACTCCCTCCGTCCACGATAAAGTGTACGTTTTCCTTTTTCGGCGGTCAAATTTATTAAACTTTGACTAACTTTATCGAAAAAAGTACTAGCATTTATGACACCAAATTAATATCAATAGATTTGCCTTGACATGAAGTTTTAAAATATATCATTTTAATGTCATATATATTGTTACAATTTTCTATAAATATGGTCAAAGTTTAAAAAATTTGACTAAGTGTAAAAGTAGATGTATACTTATTCGTGGACGGAGGGAGTAGATACCAGCTACAGGAATCGAAAGGTGGGCACGCGTTGGGCTGTGGATCGAGCGAGATACCACCGAGGTTTTTGATTTCCCGGTATGCCCCGACCTACGAGGTGGCAAAAACAGCTCGACGCAAACGCATCGGGGCCGACCAAGCCGGTGGCGTCCTGGACCGGACCGCCCAAGTTGGCACAAGAGGAGGAGGTGGAGGTGGACAAAACCAAATCCCAAATCTTCTTCGGACAGAGCGGCATCACGTTCGGCCGGCGCGCCGCACGCAACGCAACACGAGTAAGCATAGCGTGCAAGAAAAATACTCCACTCCAGGCAGGCACCACTTGTCTGCAGGCAGCCAGCCAGCCACCGCCGAGTTGCAGTTGCGCATTGATCGGTCCAGTCCGGACGAGCGGGTTTGCCGACATAGAGCCACCGAGCCACGCCCATGTCGGCCCCTTAAAATAAATAGTGCGTGATCGCTTTAATGGCCAAAGATACGACTGGTACCGCCATCGCCCACGGTGTGGTACTTGTACATTGCCCGTACGTACACGAGAGAGAATATTTGGCCATGGAATTTGTACACTTGCAGTTGCAGCCGCAAGTAGGTTCTAGAAAGCCCACGCTAGCTAGCGGCACGCATCGGACGTTTCGGTGTCGGCATGCGGGCACATGCACCGACTCCCCTTCCCAAGTCTCCGGCGTCTCCACCCTCCACGTGATCGTGAGATCCAGTACGTGATGGATCCGATCGTGCTGGCCGGCCGGCGGGTCGTACGCGCACATGCTAGCTGTGCCTGTCACGTTATTTCTCAATAATAATCCCGGCACGCAGCCGGGACGTGACAGGTCCGACCTCCTAGGGTCTCTCTTGTTCGTACTACGATGTGCGCACACACGACTGGGTAACGTTTTACGACCAGACCTCGTCCACTTCCTTCCACAGTACGGACCGTGAGTTTGTGTCAACTTGCCCAGCTTTGCCTGATCGGCAAGTTTACCTGCGCGGGATGTGGAGGTGCCAGTGACGTAACATAAACACGAGTCCCTGTCACGAGCCGACTGATTCCCGTCTCGGTGCACCGCACGTTAAGGTGGTACTTGTGCCAAATAAAGCGGCTGCGTGCTCGGCAGCAACGACCGGGCCAGCCAAGTCGAGCCCGGCCCACCGCCGAACCAAGACTCGTACCCCACCTCCCCCGGCCGCAACTACAAAAGGCCCGCACAGGCCAGGCGCTATCCTATTGCCCACACCACTACTCTCACTCCCCTCCTCCTTGCCGCCGTCCCCTGCATCGCGGTGAGCTCCACCACAGCAGGCCACCATGAAGCGGACAAGAGCGCAGAACCCCAAGCACCAGGACCCGCAGGACACCGCTGCGAACCCCAAGCCGCAGCGCAAGGCCAAGCAGCCCAGGCAGCCCAAGTCGGCGGGGGCGGGGGCGGCCGGGAAGAAGGCCTCGGCCGCGGCGGCGGCGCGCGATGCTGCGGCTGCTTCCGCGTCCGCTACATCCGCCGGAGCGGAGATGGCGCCCTTCGTCCCCGACGTCGCAGGAGGACTCGAGGTGGCGGGCGGCGGCCTGACTGCGGACTGGGACGAGATGGACGGCGGCAATGGGTCGCCGTGGTGGACGTTCGGGGTGGAGGAGGAGAAGCTGCTCGGCTGGTTCCCGTTCGTCGAGGAGGACTTCAGCGGGTGCCACGGCGGCGTCGGACGGGGCGGCCTGGGCGGGGAGCCCGAGCCGGCGGGGTTCGACGACGACATCTGGAGGATCCACCAAATCTACGAGATACCCAGCTACGCCGCCAAGTGAAAATCTCATCCACCCCGCGGATCGGCCGGCGCATTCCGCGTGCGCCGTCAGAGACATTAGATAGGGGCTGCTGCTACCTTTGGCTTCCTTGGGCAGTCCTACGGTACAGGGAAATGGGGAATGAACTAATCGAGGACACTAATTAGTGTGTAGGCGAGCTAGCGACTAGTTTTAACGCCATGTTTTATGCAACGAATGCAATTCCAAATGCTCATCATGCACTCCTCGCGTCGCCATGGTTTGTGCACCAATGCAGTAGCGCCTCACATCATTCCCTCACGCTTTACATCTTGCAGGATGCTATGCACGGGAAACACGGTAGCCAACGCAGGAGTGCTAGCGACCGGCTGATCATACTATCATATTGCTATGGATTTCTGCGCTCCTGCCTAATCATGCGGCACCCGACCTGGTTTTACGCCAAACAGTGGGCACCGAATGGTCCTGGATGTGATTAGCAGCAAGTGCATATCCATTTCTGCAAGTCGCAAAGGTGTTTTGAGGCATTGTCCTCTTCATGGAGTGGTCCGTGAATTTCTGTCCAACTTATTAAGTATTCCTGTGAGACAAGGTTTTGTTCAGTTCCATGCTGGCAACATTGCTTAGCTGCCGCTTGTTTTAAATCACTTTCGCAAACAATAACCTTTATACATGACCACTCGCTGCAAACAAACTTGTTGCTTCAGAGGCTCTTTTTTCCCCCGCGAATCGTCGGTTTCTAGCCGTGATCCTAACACAAGTGGGTGGAAAATTCAAAACACGTGCAATTTCGGACCGAAAATTCGTTGAATATAGGCGAAGTCCCTACATGGTAAGCCAGTTCATGTGAGCTCAAAACAAACTGAGAAAGACATAAAAATGGGTTTAGTTCGTAAAACTTCATATCATACGTCATCGCTGCCGTGTCACGGCTTGCTCCGTTCGGCCGATGCCTGCAGTATGGGCTGCCTTTCCTCACTACGAAACGCGACACGACGACGCATGAAGGACCGCATGATGTTATAGTTGAGCATCTAAGAGGGCACCGGCAACACATAGTTTCATGTGTTTCAGTTTGTATTCAAAACTTGTTAAATTATGAACTTGTTTTGTTAAACTATTTGATTCGTATTGATTTATGTGATGAATTATGTTTGAGAATGTATGTGGTGCTGAATTATGTGCGAAAATGTGTCTTTCTTGCCGGATTGTGACAAATCAGGTCAAACCTGCCGAATCATGCCCAAACTGCGAAATCCACGCTGAATCTTTCAAAATCCTTCGGCCAGCTGGGACGTCACAAGTGGAAACGCCGGTATCCCTCGAGCGCGGTGAATTTTTGGCGCAAAAAGGGTCTTGAGGAGTGGAGATGCTCTAAGTACCGGGACGAGCGAAGAAGAAGCAGTACCGCCGTGCCGGGCGCCGACGGACTCGGTACGGCACGAGCGCCGCGCGTCGTTGCTTAAACAAACATCAACCGTGGAGGCAATCGTACATGTACGTACGTGCCGACGACGTTGCTTTTTTCTGCGATCCCCGGGGACGGGAGGTAGGCGGCAAACATGCGCGCCGACATGGGTGGGCGAAAGGGACGTGCCTGCGCGCCAGCCAGCACGCCATGTTGGCTGCATGCCGCCGCGCGCGGTCGCGTTGCGTGCGCCGTCGCCATCAATCAGCGGCGCCTTCTCCCCGTCGCTTTTGCCTTTGTGTCATTCTGTACCCCTACGACCCGATTCTCTGACCATCATTAATTAATTAAACAGGAAAACATAAGGGCATCTGCAATAGCTTGTATGATACACCGTATGATAGACTAGCCTACTCATCAACCAACAATGTATCATACAACTATTATTAATGGTTTGTTGGAAGAGTTGTTGGTAAAATAGTACATTCTAGCCAATCATATAGTTATTTTAGTGGGACCAAATGAGAAAAGTATCTTGGCATGCGTGCTAGCTTGTTGGTTGCATATCATACAACTCATTTTCTCTCACCTCATTATTACTTGCCATGTAGGCATTTTTCTGAGTTGACATTGCTATCTTATGATGATATGGACACTATTGGAGATGCCCTAAGTAGGCGTTGAAGCTTGGCGATCGAGCCCCGTTTGTTTGGTCCCGGGATGAGCTGTTCCCGATCACGAGATGGATCCACTAGCGCAGACACTTGTTAAAAACAAGATTAGCGCAAACATATCCCATAGCACAAAGATTAGTGCAGACGCCGATCGCTACATTCCCTTTCTTTTTCAGATTTTTCAGAAACTTTAAATATTTTTGTTCAAAATTTAAAATAGGCAAGAGCACTCAGTGCTCGGAGCATTTCCATCGGCACCGTCGAAGGACCATTGGGGTGCCAGACAGAAAATCGCGCCACCTATATGCTAGGCCCTACACAATTTTCTGCCTCGTATCCTCCATGGGTCTATGTGGTGACCCAGCACACCACTGCATGTGTAGTGCGCAAGTCGATGACATAATACTCACAGAAGGACTTATCCGTGAATATTACATCTCTCAGAGTGGTACAACAGAAACACAGCGGGGCTAGGCAAAACTATAGGATACAAACTTCATTACAAAATCTTGAGAATATCTTTGATGAATCAAGAAGATCTCCTGCAAATGAAACATCAGAAGAAGCAACGCGAAGCTCCAAACTGGAGAAGAACTATAACTCAGAACTAAATCCACTACGACTAAAGTCAGCCCTAGTCTATGACTTATAACAGCTAAGTCTGAGAATGTTCTTCACCTGCATTTTGATAGCTTCTCCTCCACCAATGTTGTTGATGACGATGCTTTACCGACTAGGTAACATATCACTCCACCTAGCTTCATGAGGTAGCGATGGCTTCATGATGACGACCTCCATCAGGCTTCAACTCTAAGCAGGGGGTCAAACGGGAACAAATGAATAACGAGCGTTACTCAGCAAGTTCATGATATATAGTGGTGGTTTGATGCACTAACTACAGCTTTAGACTCGAAAGAGTCATAAGCTAATGCAACGTTTTTGTAAATCTTTCTTCAAGAGGTTACTTTTAATTCTGGAAACTATGCCCGCCAGATCTTCACATGACCAGAACTTCATGGAGTTGCCTTTCCTGCGGCGTTCGCAGCTCCTTCTCGGAACAGAGGGTAACATGTCACATCCTTTTACACTCTGCAGAGATGCGTTACTTTACCCATGGACGACCAAGACCATGTTGCACAGCCAGGTGTACATTCCTGTCCACTCCCACTCAGGTGTGGGGCCCGGTTGTTGGTCCAAGTCAAACTGTATTCTCCGCACAACGCATGCCCACCCATTTCCGCCAGCAGGTTGAACGCCTGATTCCACCCCTCACGATGGAGATCTACACGCCTCTGGCACGCACCCATAGACCCCAGAGTCTGTGGGACGTAAGGGCTCTCACCCATGTGCATGTAGTCCCGCAAGACCTACAGCGTACGTCTCTGGCAGTCCGTTGACATTTGAACGAGAGAAAATCACAGCTGACTTACTCCCCCCATAGAAGACTCATGGTTAACGCGGTATTTACGGCGCAAGAATCCTGACGACAGTTGTTGTTAATTCCTAGGTAATACTTTCTCATGAAGATGGAACCTTCATTTGCCCTATTCATTTTACCATGGTCACATCCGCCCACCAAAAAGAACACTACCACTCGGATAGTCATTCAATTAGTCATATTATTATAAAAATAGGATCATGCATTCTTTTGACCATAGGTGGTAATACGATAAGGTTTTTGCAAATAGTTCATTATGAAATACTGCAAAGGATATGAGCAAGTGATGAATTTGCCTGAGACTGAAACAACCATAATAATCAATGTCTTCGGGTTCGAGGGTCGCGTTGAAAATCTCGACATCTGAAAGAAGCAAAGTAGTCCCAGTATGGACTACAGAAAACAACGGCAAGATGATACATGCATAGTAATGAGATGCATCGTGGAATACCCTGGAAAATACCCCAGTTTACAAGTGTAAGCCACGTTTGACACGATAACTTACTCACACATGTTTTAGGTGAAATGTTTCATTACTTGGGGTGATGTGGTTATTACTTCTTTTAGACTTACATGTGTTTCACTTTTACTTAACAAATCGCTTGTTATCATGTTTAAATAGAAGTGTTATAACATGGTTAGGCAATAAGACATTAGTACATGGAAAACAACTATTAACAAGGTAACAAACACATCTTATTTTATTTTCACAGGTGTAGAGTTAATGAAAAGGAGTTGAATTGAAAATGATGAACTAATACAACCAACTCTATCATCACAATACTTTTGTTAATGACTTGTGATGATAGGTTTAGTAGGTGTGAAGACATGAGAGTTTTATTATTAAGGAAAATAATGTTTGTGGTAATTGTTTAAGGTTATAATGGAATATTATAGAATTCCATTATACCCTTAAAAACAATTTTATAAATTGAAAAAAAGGTTTTATGTTTTACATATTTGAATTGAAAATGCTTTTCTTTTTAATTTGATATATCATTCAATGCTTTCTGAAAATATCTGAATAAGTTATTAATTTATAAATTTATTAATTTTTAATGAATTAAATGACTAGGCAAATATTGCACACACGAAAACTTGGTCAAATGACTTTGAAAACACCATAGGTGAGTTGTATTTGTCATTTGGAGCATTTTGGTATATAATTTGTATTTTTCTGATTTTATGAATTATTTATTATTTTTCTCAATTTTTAAATGATTTCATTTAATTAAAAATATTTTATTTTAAATTTTACCAAACATTTTTGAAAAGTTTATAAACATTTAGATTATATTTTTCTAAGCATTTATAAATTTTATTTGTATTTTCCCGATAAGTGAATTAAATGATATTGATTTAAACTGACAGGTGGGTCCCACCTGTCGGTTTTGTTTTCCAATTAAAATAAAGAAAAAGAAAAAGAAGAAATGAACTGACGTCAGGCTGACGTCATCCCTGCATCATCAGTAGACGGAATCCTCACAGTTGGATTGCAATCCACAAATTCACTTCAAATTTTGCTCGAAACTTCTCCACAAGGTAGATGAGGTCGTGACGAGTTCTCGGGTGACAGGCTGCGACCAAATGGTCACCGGAATGGTCCCGGCGACCACCGGCACGGCGAAGGGATTCGGCCAATGGCGGTAGGATGCATCCGACCCTCAAATGTAAAATTAAAAATACCCCGAGGTTCCCCTTCTCACCTTGGAGCTCGTGGAGGTGTCGGTGATACACGGTGAGGTCTGAGTCGCTCCAGCAATGGGATAGTTTTTTATAAGGTGTGATGTCAATGGTTGATAACTTGGAGAGTTGTTGTTTTATAGGTGATAACATCTCTGTTTCATATATGTGATTTGGATACTCATCCCTCTTTGAGTTCTAGATACCTAGTGAATTATCCCAAATCACTTATAGACTTGTGGTTAAGGTTGTTGAGGGTTAGTGTTGGTCATAACCAACTATGGTTTACCTTATCAGATGATTTGGTTTGTAGAGATACTATGTTATAAAGATCACTCCAAATGTACTCTTGACTAGATAAACTAGACCTATTTCATCATGTCAAGTGAAGCATTGGTCACTTTGATTCGTTTAAACTTTCGCGCAAAAATTTCCCGTATTTTTAGATGCATGCATTGCAAATGCACATATTAAATTTAGATCATTATAACCTAGGATGTTACAGTCTCCAACCTTGGGCGCGGACTAGGTGCTACCGGAGGCCCTACAAGATTTTCTGTTCGGTACCCCCAATAAGCCTCCGACATTGGGTGCGGACTGGTCATGGACATGCCCGCATGCACAGGATGCCAGGCGGACCGGATTCTCATCCTCACAACAGTCACGCCGATGATAACGGCACTGCAGCCTCACATCGCACGACGGAGGCGTGGCGCCGACACCAAATCCAGCGCCTACACGTCATTTCCTACGCACACCACCAGGTTTGCCGTCGCTTTCCGCGTTTTTCCACAATTTTCCGCCGCCTCCAGCTTCTTCCAGCCGTCTATATAAACAAGCTCGCCGTGTCGTCGTCCTCGTCGTGCTCATCTCCCAATCCCCGCCGACACCAAACCCAGCGTCGCACGCCCCACCGACAACATGCCAGGCAGGGTAGGGATCTCTTTCACCATTAATGATGCGAGCAGTGATGAGAGTAATGAAGTGTGGAGTTGGCCGAGCGAAGAAGAACCAAAGCTGGCATCGCCACCGCGGCCATCGTACGTCTGGCCGGACCAGGTGGTCGCGTGGTACTCATTCGCCATGTTCCGCGTGGAGGAAACGTTTCGCCAGGCGAGGGCACGCTCACCCAGGCAACGACACTCGGAGGCTACCGCAATCGAGCGGTCGATGAAGACCGTGCGATGGAGAACGCCCAGCGTGCAGCGTCCTTCGTCAGCGCCGGCGAGTTCGTGCCTCCTGTGGACGGGGCAACTGGAGAGGCCTATGCGATGGCCGTGTGGAAAAGGACTTCGCGTTGGGGGTGGAGAGGAAGGGAGACGGAGGCGGCGTAACTGCGCATTGCGTAGGGCTCTGCTAGCGGCTCCGTGCCGCGTTTAGGAGGGCCAAATTAGGGTGTACCGCTGGGAGAGCCGCCCCTCAATGTGACGGACAAGCGTCCGGTCGCTCCAAAGATGTAGTAGTTGGGTGGTGTGGGACAGAAGTTGGGAAGCCTTGGGGGTTTCCCTGGAAGATGCTCTGAGAGGCAAAACACTTTTTGTTTCTCGATGGGTTGTTTTCCCCTACTCGGTGCGGTACTAATGCATAATATTACTCCGACCGGCAGTGCACAAGGGCATCGAACCACCTCCGTTTGGTTCGTGTCCCTCCGTTTTTTATACAAGGCCACAATCCCATTTTCCACATATCAAGGTAAACTGTTGAACTGGTTAATAATGACCTCATGCATGCTAGTTTAATCCGTATAGTGGGTATGAAATATACTCTTGCATAGAGAAGGCCAACAAGGGTAACATGCAGCCAGTCTCTACACACCAAGTCGAACATGCACTGGATGTGGTTATTAAAGCATAATTAATAACAGGAAACCTATAGATTAAATAGGTAAACATCATAACTTTTGTCTTCATAAGCGTTTGTGGCCTTGTATAAAGCAAAAATATTTATTTAGTTGGGGCCTTGCATACAAAAATGGAGGGAGTACTACTCCCTCTGTTGTCGCGAAAAGTATTTTTGCCTCCTCGGTACCGGTGCTCCTACCTATGAAAATAATTTGAAAGAAATACTTAAAATTGTCAAAAAAAAAAGGTCTAAAAAAATCCGGATGTTACTATCGGTGTGTCGAAAAACGTGCAAAATTTCATATTCGGATACAAAGTAGTATGGGCTACACAAAAATGATAAAATGCTAAAATCTAGAGGTATAAAAATAGGCATAACGAGATTCACACATTTATCTTTTTTGTGTAGCCTATAATATTTTGTATTTGAATGTGAAAATTTTCACGGTTTTTAGGATACACCAATAGCTACATTCTGTTTTTTTTTCTGATTCTTCTGAAAATTTTAAATATCTTTTTGGAATTTTTTAATTAGGCAGTTGCACGAAATCTCTACTCCCTCTGTCGACGCAAAAATAATATAGTGGAGTACTCCCTCCGTTTTATATTTATTGTTTCAAAGTTTTATAAGTAGACACATCCACTTTTGTCTAACTTTAGGATAATTAATTTGAGACGTTGGGAGTACTAAAGTAATATTGGTTTACGTCAAGTAATGTGTGAAGAAGAGAGGAAGCACGTTTTGACCGGGGCGTTCAGAGATCCTCCTCGTGTTTCTCAAATCTCCACTAATATAAAAAGCACGAGTTGGGTTCCATCCAAATAATAATAGCCATTGGATTAAGCAGAACAAACGAGCCGGATTGATTTAATGATGTGCAATTTCCCAGCCCACGCATGAATCACTTATTCAAAAAAAAACATCAATCTTTGTAGTCCCCATCAACCGCACGCTTCGTGGCTTCCATCCCCACGCTCGCGCTGCCGGCCGCCGCTCCAATCAGCGCTGCCGGCCGACGTTCCGCCGCTCGCCTGTGCCTTCCGCTGCTCGCCTCTTGCCGGCCTCCTTCCACCTCGCTGCTGCCCATCTTCCCGCAAACGCGCGCTGCCGCTACCCACGACCCCATGCGCTGCCGGCCGCCGCTCGCCCGTTCCAATCGTGGCGCTGCCGGCCGTTCGCCAGTGCCTTCCCGCCGCGCTGCCGGCCTCCTTCCACCTCGCTTCTGCCCGCCTTCCACCGTGCCGTTCACCAACTTGAATCGACGGCTCGCCCGTTCCATTGCCACAAGCTGCCGGCCGACTTCCACTATGCCGCTCCAATCGTCGACTTCCCGGCGGTCGTCGCTGTCCATCAATCCGCTTGGCGCTCGACACCGTCCATCTGGTCGCCGCCATCTCCGGGTTCCAGGTTGAATTGCTTCGTTTGTATTGGTTCCTTCTTGTTCCTTTAGGATAAGTTGATAATTCAGTTCTTCTAAAATTCCCCTTGTGTATGTTTAATAATACGTAAGTAAATAATCTCCACATAAGAGAACTCTTAAGTAAGCCCGATGTATATAATTTACACATTATTGGTGAATACTATGCTTTAGTTCTTTATTGATTCCCCATCCAGTTAGTCGTTCGAAAGTTCCAAATACCACATCAATGTGCTTCCGACTTCCCCGGCGGATAAGCAGCTGAGAAGCGCTTCCGTGTGGTTGGATCTTGGATGGAGCCTAACTCCAGGCAGCTTGAAACAGTTTATTGGTTTTTTTGTTCAATATCTATTAGCTGTACATTAGGCAGCTTTAAACAGTTTATAGTTTTCATACCTAGAACTTCCACCTTCTAAACCTACTACGTTTACGAATATGAAATGTCATAGCATTTCTGTTTAGTGACAAGTAGCTGAACATACTCTCCGTTTCTCTGAAATCTTACTCCGCATGCTCATAATCGTGCCCCTCTCCTGACCGCGTCCGTCTCAAGATTTAGAGATGCACGAGTAATTCATATGAAGTACAAATGGATAATGAAAATGCTCTGCCAGTGACTGCTGATAGCTTAGCTCTTTTATGCTTACACCCGAGAATACCCTTTGGGAGTGTTTCACTATCCACATTATAATTTGGGATGCTCTATATTAATCAAACTTGTTGACTGCATCTTAGTACTCTTATCCTCTATTGTCCTTCTAAAAGTTGTCGTTATTCAGCAATGCGCCACTTGACATGTGTAATGTGTTGTGCAAATTTAATCAAGTATTCAGTGAGAAGTTTGCTCCCCGGTTGAAATTTTGACCCCTAGAAGTTCACAGTTCCGTACCAGCCTTATGGAATCGTTTGCACTTTGGATGTGCTGCTAATTAGTGCTTCCTATCGTATAGGAGTAACATTTTTAATTAAGAAATAAGACTCACAGTCGCAAACCTGATCATTTGAAGCTAACCTGACCATTTGAATTAAGACCCCCCAGTTGCTAACCTGACCATTTGAATAAATATATTGTTGACTATCTGATAACCTTTTGAATTGTGATAAGAAGCAGTTGATTTATATGTTTCTTTTTGGGAAATTAAGATTCTTGATAGTCATTGAACTATCTGACACCCATGTTAATCTCAAATTCTAGATACTATATGTCAAATTTTTATTGTTAAAGAAGTAGTTCGTTCGTCTCACATACGTTGTACGCAATTTGCATGAACAAAATACTTCAAGGGCCTCACATGACTACGGGAATATCCATGCTATTGCTGTCCATGATATGTTTGAGCATGTTTAGTTATTTACCCAGCGGGACTGGTCATAATACTATTGTCAAGCAACTAGCAGCAGTCTTGTAAGTGTCTGGATTCATGATGTTTAGGCTTCTTTGGCTACTGGGAATTACAAAACCTTTTTCAGTATATTAATTAAATGATGTGTTTCAATTTATAGGCCAGAGTAACTTTTTCTGGACAAAGTAACCAAAAGTACACATGTCATCAATCAATCACACTCAATTTCATGACTTAACCAACAAAGGTGATTACCAACAGACCCATACTTTGGTTCGATGAAATGATTCAGTGGTTGTACTAAGAGGTAGGTGGGAAAGCAAACATGTATCAAGTTAGTTGTCAGACTCATACTTTGGTCTGGATGTATTTTTTGGGGTTTTTGCAGATGATATGACATGTCCTGATGCTGCTACTTGCTAATATGGTTACCATTTTGCAGGTGAAATTTCCTTGTGGGGTGTATTTTTAACTACACCATAGCAGTATTTATGTATGGGAGTTTATACCGCCTAAATGAATGTACGATGATCAGATTTTATACATGACGTCAACAAAATTATTCATTACAATGCACATGCTGACATCTGATTCAAGATCATCTCAGCATATATATTGTGTATCTCAATTATTTTCAAGATCATCTCAGCATATTCTGAATTTCCATTTTATGCAGGCTCGCGAAGACCATGCCGTTCGGCCCCGTCGCGAGCGCCACCATGAACTGCAACATGAAGGAATCGTCGAGGTTGATCAGATACATGTGCGGGCATCCTAGAGGGAGATGCAATTGTTCTATTCATCGACGGCAAGGTGGAGCGAGCGGTGGCTGTCCTTGCTGCGTCCTCCGTGGCGACGGAGGGTGTGCCTGGAGCGTCCAGCAGATGTTGGTGATGAAGAGGACCCATTGGAGCTACATGAAGCGTGGGTCTCTAACGAAGACGTTGCTGCCACCGTCACCGTAGACGTGGTGCTGAGATCGATGTAGTGCAGAGGCTTCAGCGGCCACCATTGCTGCCATGTGATCCACGACAGTGGGCCAGCAGGCTAGCTTGTATGTCAAACTTGTATATAACAGATTTTTGTGCTATGTTCAAATATTTACACCAAACGTATTATTTGTGTCTACTTTTACTGTTTGAGGGATAAATCATCTTTAGTTGGTGTGAAGAATAAATTACATTGTCAGCTAAATTAAGCCGCAACTATAGTTTTGATCACAATGCATTAACTGTTACTTATCTTGCTCCACTATTCCTTCCAGTTCCAGATGAATGAAGTTGACACCTTCGTGTGGCCAAAATTATAAAATCTAATTATTAATCTTGCTCCAGATGTGATAATTTTTTGTATTTATTATTAGTACGTACACGTGCACGTTTACTAGTCGAAATAAAAATAAAATGGAGAGATCCACCTTGTCCCAGTCTATCACATCGCCAACTTGCTGACCGCTAGCCGTTCCTTTTCGGGGCCGCGCAGGAAAATTCGAAGTTCGTTTTCGAGCGCGCGAGTTAAAGCGGTCGGCCTCGACCGATCCGATCCTGAGAGCGACCTCTCCTGTACGTACACGCCGGGGACGACGTCGACAGGAGTATACAGCCTGACAGCTGTAGTATTAATTTTGTGATAGCAATAAATTATTTGGGGTGTCGGCAGGGAGGTACGCCCAGAAACACACACAGATACGTGCCCAGCGAGGCGCATACTCTGCGTCCCTGTCCCGGCAGCCAGCCCGTGCCCGGCCACGGAGCCATGAAAGCCGGTGTCCGCGTCAGAAAAGGAAGTCGACTGTTGGTACTCTACCGACGGCGGCAAGCAGCTCAACTTGATGGTGGTGGTCCACGGCAGGGATTTGTCGTGCGGCGCAACTGGCTCCGTCGACGACAAGGGCCAGCTGGAGCGACTACTAGTCCGCCAGAGTTTGGGCTGCAGCGGTGCGGCGGACCACTGTTCCAGGCTAGATGGCCACTAGTGGCGTTCCATCGCGTTCACGTGATGCACGGCGACGACGTCGACCGATGTGTGCGTGCCAACGGCGGGGCGCGGCATGGGCTGGCACGGCACGGCTGGACCCGTCCCATCCCCATCAGGAGAGAGCCGCACCCAAACCAGGACCAGGTGGAGACCGATGGAACATACGGATCGCTCGAGCTCTCCCATCATGTGCCGACTGCACGGCTAGCAAGTGGGCGGATCCGTGATCGGTGGAACATGCGGTACAGTGGTACGCCGCGCTGCGCTGCACGGTCGCGATCAGCTCGGATCCTGACGGCACTGCGAGGACCGCGCTGACAGACAGAGAGATGGACACGGCCTGGCCTGCACCGTCAACCCGCTAGACAGGTCACATCGCAGAAATATGGTAAAGTCTGACACAAGCCTGCACCGTCGACATGTTACCCTAGCAGTAAAAGTAGGGTCAAAACTGCAACGTGCATCGTCTTACAAAAAAAAGACACTGCAGCGTCGCACAGTCTGCAACAGCTGGACCTGCTTTTTCCTGCAAAGGTAGGCTTGAAGGCTCGACGCCGACAGGGATGCTTTCTAGCCTCGATCCTGGAGCGGAGTAGGGCATGGGTGGTGGCGCTCTGGCAGGGAGGCAGCACGCGACGTGGTGTGCATGCGCGGCGGGCGGGCGGGCCAGTGCGCTTTGCACGGCTTGATTTGACGGGCCTGTCTGCCTTGTCCAGCGTGCGGGCAGCAGCAGGCTCGTGGGTCTCCTTGGTCCGGCCAAGAGCCCAGCCCGGGTTTCTGTGCTCCTGACGCTTCATCGGATTCCGAAAGAGCCACGACGGGACCCACCATGGCTTCGGCGGCAATCTTTGGCGCCCTCCTCCCGTTGCGGTGTGGTGGCGGCAAACGGTCATGGACGGATGGAATGGCATCCACGCCGGAAAACGAGCACCAGTCCACCCTGCAATCGACTTTCCAGCTGCATGCGTTTCAAATGAAATGGCCAGAGTCTTCTTGCCGACACGACGCGCCTGAGATTTTAGGATAAGTGTACGGAACAACCTAGTAGGCACGCGAACATGGACCCGTTGCGATGGAAAAGGATATGCGTCTTCATCTAATCTAGTTTATGGCCGTACGCAGACATGGCCGCCTCGCCCTGTCGACGTCGATCGGCCGTGCGCCTCGTCAGCGCCAACGAAGTGACGCCACCACGGCTACTCTCCAGATCGAAAAGTGTGGCGCGGTGTTTCACGTTTCTCTCGACTGCTCACCCGCAACCGCGAGACGTGAAGCCATTGTACGGGTACGGCGCTTGTTGGTGTTGTCTGGTACTGCACGGGACAGTTTTCACAACTGACAGAACTATGGGCCGTGGGCTTGCCAACTCTAGCAGATTGGGCTACAATAGTAGAGTACCCTCCTAAGCGTATTACAGGGCTCTTCTTAATATTTTAGGGGCGGCAGGGGCCCAGAGCAAACTCTCTCCCCTAAAAAAAAATAACAAACTCAGAATCGTCGTGGGGCCAACAGATTTGACTCTTTTAGTTCAGATTTGAGTTCGTTGACTCTTTTCCACTTTTCGTTTGACTCTTTTAGTTCAGATTTGAGTTCGTTGAACAGTGATAAACAACTGCGGGAGATACTTAATACTCCCTCTGTTCCATTCGTAATATAAGTTCTTTTAGACTTTCTCCACACTACTTGTATAGACATGTATCTAGATACACTTTAGTACTTCCTCCGTCTCAAATTAATTATCACAAACATGGAGAAAAATGGATGTACATAGACATAATTTAGTGTTAGATATATCCACTTTTGTCTATCTTTATGATAATAAATTTAAGTCAGAGGCAACAGAGCTTAGTAGAAGCCAGCAGGGGCCACCGCCACCCCACTAAATTTCTGGCAAGCTCCACCACTGAACAGAGCAAATATATGTGTTCACTTATTTTAATCCGGATCTAGACAACATGTGGAACATCTAAAATATCTTACATTATGAAACAGTGGGAGCACTACTTTTTAATAATAAGGGACCGTTTTTTCGCATTTTACAATATGTTTAAAAGTGGTGCAAAGCGTGTATTACCCTTTTTTTTAACACGAAATGGGCCCTGAGGACCCGGATGTTGCATTCATATAGAACCAGGTAGCAGGTACAAAATGTGTGTTGGCCGTTTTACAACTCTCGCCCTGAGATACCTAGAATTTGAAGATAAGGCCAACACAAACTCAAAAAGGAACCTAGAACGACAAAATACAAAGCAATCAGGTCCTTAATCCCCTCCGCTACCAATCGCCGGCGAACTCAAGGCGCGGATGCCGAGGTACGAGAGCAGGGCGCTCAGACGCTCTCCAAAACCAGCGCAAAGCCATAGCCACCAGCTGCCAAGAAGAAGGCGGGGACAAACCACATGTCTTCTCCTCGACATCGAGCTCCGGGACACGGCTCGAAAGACCTCCGCACAGGAGGAGATGAGAGGGCCGCCATCGCAGCCTAAGATCATGCAGACGACCATGGCGCCCGTGTGATGCGCTCGGAGTTGCATCTTGCAGTCGAATCCATGTCCTGCAGAGATGACCAAGAACAGAAGGGAGCAGCAGCTACCTCCACGACCTCCGTGGCGAGTAGGTGATGAAATCCCATCTGCTTCGTCCACCTCCGAAGAACTAGCACCTTCAACCCCTAAGAGAAGGAGTTGACCTTCAAGCATATGAGGGAGAGGGGAGGTGGCGCCATCCATCCCTTCCTCCACTGGCTCCAACCATAGGGGCACGGGGAGAAGGAGAAGGGTGAACGCTGTCGTGACGGTGCGGCTCGGTCGCAACCGCCGGCGAATCCTCCACGGCATAACACCAACCTACACAGAGGCAAACGAAATCGGATATCTACTTCTACTGCCTAAACTATTTCTATACACAGGTGGTCGGCACCTATTTCATCTCCGCACCAACCGGTGTAGGCACCGGCGGCGGGAGCGGCCGGAACTAGGCTTCCTCGGCGGCGGACTCTCAAGAGCAGGACAGGGGAAGAAGAGAGCCGTGTATTATCCTTGTACACTCTCTATATCGAAATATAAGATGTTTAACCGTTTATTAGACAAAACATACCTATCCATGTTTTAGTGCAAGATACACATGAGTCACTATCCTAAAACATGTTTCTAAAACCCTAAAACATCCATACGGAGGGAGCAGTAGACAAGGGGCACGTTTGGTAGCCTGCATCCCATTTGGTTGGCTCTCATAGACACTGAAAGAGAAAATGACAAATAACCACCACATTTGTGGTCGAGTTGTCAGATAACCACCACTTTTGGGGAAAATGACGAGGAGCACCGCACTTCGGGGCAGGTGTGTGACGCGGAGCACCTAATTCAGCTGATCGCTCGGTTTAGTCAGCTTAACAGAATTTCTGACTGGACGGGCCCATTGTCAGGCCTATGTGGCAAAAAAAAGGAAAAAAAAACATCGTCTCTAACAGTCAGCACCCAGGCAAACACTCTCTCGTGTGCCCATTTTGTAGAACATGTTATGTGCACCGGCCGCGCGCTGGCGGCGGCGAGAGACGCGGCCGAGGCGGCGAAGGCGCGCCTGCTTTGCGCGAGCTCGTCGACATAGGTGTGCTTGCGAGACCGTGGGCCGGAACAAAGGCGGCGAGACGGAACCCCCGCCGGGTTCTGAGTCGAGATGGCGGCGGCGGGCGCGACCACGGCCATGACCATCGACTTCCTCCGCACGCGCCTTCCTCCGGCGGTGGCGGAGCTGGAGGAGCAGCTCCCGACGGTGACGACCCAGCGGCGGCAGGCGGAGCGGGCCGCCGCGGAGGTGCTCGCCATCCTCGACTCCGAGGGCTTCGGCCGCTTCTCCGACGCCGCGGATTCCGGTTCCGACACAGTCACTGGCGGCAGCACCCGTGCCAGGCATCCGCGTCCACGATGCGCGCGCAGCTCGGGCCTTTGGCCGACTCAGTGATGCGGGTGAGATCGGACGGCGTGGCCCGAGGCTGACGGAGTGGCGTGGGCGTCACACGGGGCAGGCCGGCCTCCGCGGTCGGCGCATCGGAGATGAGGTGGGGAACGGCGACGGCAAACGCATCGGAGACGAGGTGGAGAACGGCCGTTGCGAGGAGAGGAGGTTGGGCGAGGGGCCTCGACGGCCGTCGATGTGCTGCGCCGTAGGAGGACGGTGGCCGGAGCAAAGGAGACGACCTGGCCGTGGCGGAGTCCTTCTTCCTCCGCGCGAGGAGACGATGGAGAGCACAGGCGCAGGGGCGAGCAAACGGCATCGTTTCTGGTCCGCCGAATCTTGCCTCTGCGCCGACAGACGGTCCGCCCCAAGGCCTAGAGTTCCCAGGGGAGCACTCGCGGTAACGCGGTCGGCGGCGGCCAGAGTCAAGGCCGACACCTCGGGGACGAGGTGGACAACGATGGGGCCACCAGTGGTGCCTCCGACCAAATTGGTTATGGTCAACGCGGGCTCATCCTCCGGCCAGTACAGAACGAGCAAGATGAAAGAAGAGATAAAGGGGCCTGACAGGTGGGCCCCATGTCCATGTCAGCACGCCGTCCATGTGTGCTGCCTACTCAGCACCCACGTAGGGCCTGAAAGTGGGCCAGAACGGTCAGAATCGCTGTTAAACGCGCTAAACCGAGCGATCACGAAAAAACGGTGCTCCGCGTCACACCTATACCTCAAAAAACGGTGCTCTTCGTCATTTCCCCCGAAACCGGTGGTTATCTGACAACTCAGCCTCAAATGTGGTGGTTATGTGTCATTTTCTCACACTGAAAATAAGGGAAAATTTCACCTTTTTTTTTACCCTATTTGTACCGAACGAAACAAAGTGTGCCTCATGTTGTGGTACAACCGATTCTCAAACCACTCGCCATGCAGGATTTTAGGAACGGCCGAATCGGCCTTTCTATCGGGGCAGGCTATGCGTGTAAAAGGTGAGTAGAAAGATGTCCTCGTTTTTAGTGTAGGTTGCTCATAGCCCATGAAGGAAGCCATCAAACCAAACATGTCATACATGTGTGCAAGACTACCAACCACCATACAACCTATCAAACGAAGCGTTGGAGTCGGATATTGTTTTCCCTCGCCAGGGTAGCCTCCCTGACACCTGGCCGTTCTCATCGCGGGGCTAGGCCCAGGGCTACAGCGCTCTACTAATACGAGTTGCCTGGATCAGGTGAGAATCTCACAGAGAGATGTATGCAGTCTTTGAAACTCGAACACGGTTGTATGCTTGCAGCCGTTTCTGAAACGCGAACACGGGCTGTACGCGAGCACGGGCATGTGCCGGTGCTTCCTCCGAGCGCGTGTGTCGAGCGGCTGGTTGTCCCAGGAACCCACCCACCATCCGTGCTAGTAGTTGTAATGAACTGGCCTAGGATTCTTTGGTGCTTTGACGTATCGCTGCTGGCTTGCATTGCCGCCGCGTAGCGTTTGTTCACATCAACGTTAGCGATGCTTCGTAGCGACTTATGTTTGCTCATCCGCCCAGCCATCGACTTTCCAGCTGCATGCGGTTCAAATGAAATGGCTCCGGTCTTCTTTGCCGACGCTCTGACCTGAGATTTTAGGCACACGGAACCGTGGCGACGGGAAAGGACGTGCGGCTTCAATCTAGTCTACTCCCTCCCTTCGCTAAATTGATGACTTCCATTTGTGCAGATATGAATGTATTTGGATACAAGTATGTCTACATACATTATATTTTGACAAATAGAAATCATCTATTGAACGAACGCGCGCGCGCGGGGGGGGGGGGGGGGGGTTAGAGGAGTTGCTGCTTATGCGTAGCCCAAGTTGGCACAACATGTCATAATTTGACGCACGGAGGAATGGCGATGCCTTGTGCGATTGACGTCTCCGGTCGATCATGCCCTGTTCAGGGGAGCCCGTGACTGTCGTCCTGGTCGTGTCCGCGTCCTGCCCATGCGGGGCTATGGAGGTGGATTCGCTCCGGGGTCGGCGGTGGGACGATGTCGCCGACGAAGATGATGAGGTGACGACGCTCACCGCGGAGCTCGAAGCTACGTGCACCATCCCGCCGTCGCCAACGCTGGGGGAGTTCAATATGCGCGCCCGCCGGGTTGAAGGTCCGCGCCGACGTCGGGGGATGCTAATGGCTCGCCGACCAGCTGGTGGACGCCAAGTGTGTCCGGGCGCTATTCCGTGGCCGCCTCCTCTGGGGACGCAGGTGCCTCCCGTGCGCTGCGACAGTGATGGGTTCCCGACCACGAGGAGGCGCCCTCTGGCCGGTACCGCACCGGTGGCGGCACCGGAGAGGTGGGCTGGCGCGCCTACGGGAGGGGACCCTCGCCAGCCGCAGGCGGCAGCGGCGTCGGTCGCCTCTGGTGGCTCGCGCGTGGGGGAGATGCCCAGGATGCCGTGCCCTAGGCCAGATGGGCCAAGTGGGCCGGCCCAGCTGGTGCTTGAGTGGCGACGGGGCGAGGCCCAGGGGACAACCACGCGTGTGTGGGCTTCGTGGCCTGGCCCGCCGGGCCCTGGCTTTGGATATGACGCGGGTCTAAGGACCTCCCGCTAGGGTTTTCAGCCCCCGAGTCGTGCGTCCGCCGTCACGCAGACGCCGCCCCCGCCGCCTCTCACCTGCTCGTTCCTTGCCGCCGCCATGAAGCGTTCTCGCGCGGACGGCGATGACGCCGATGTCCACCCACGTCGGCGCACTCGTGAGGGGCTCTGTGTTACACCCTCTCCCCGGGTTCGACCCACACTTCTCCAGCGGTGTCTCCTCCTCTGGTGTCGGTGACTCCGACTTCTGGTCCCTGCGAGCAGGTCACGGTCGTCCCCGACACTCTCGTGGCCGGCCCTAGGAGCTGCCTTAGCGCCGGGCTAGGCAGCCCTCCCGGCCCGCTCAGCCCTCACGCTACAGCGCTCGGCTTGCGAGCGCCAGGGGTGAGCTGGTGTATTGTCCCAGCGTTTAGGAACTCACGGGGGGGGGTAGAATTTTAATCTGTGATCTACATGCATGTGTTTGCAAAACCTGAATAAATTTTTCGCAAAACCAAAACCCTGGAGTGATCGAGGTTCCATCGATATTCTGATTCTAAGAGAGAGATCGATACTGGAAGAGGATGGAATTTCGACATGACCTTTAGGTTATATTTGAATTGTGGAGTTCAAATTTGGATTATTTAAACTTACGAATGTTTGAGTTTGAAATTTGGATTTGAATTTGAATTGGAATTCAAATTGATTAATCAAGAAAATACAATTGCCATAACCAAATGGAAACAATTAAGAAATGACGAATATTGGACATTTCCAATTTCATTGGGTATAAGAAAAAGAAAACAATTAACTTAATTAATAACATCACAGTATACAAAATCTTTACAATTTGTTTCCAAAATAGAAAAATTACAAAGAATGTTACTAGGGTATCATTACAAGAATTTGTTTCCTAGACTAAGTCCTATCTAATCCAAATCATATGTCATCTTCTTAACCTGCAAAATAAACACAAAACACTAATAGTGGGGTTAGGGGGATTAATACCCTCAGTTTGTCAGTGTGTTGCACTTATAAACTTATCATTGGGCTAATTAAGATTGTGTCGTATCTGTTCTAATTTAAATGGCCTCAGACCAGCATCACAGGCAAGCCCAGGTATTACAACTGGCAGTTCAAAAGAAATGGAATTCGAGGATAAGAACAGCCGCAAGGCATGGTGAAAATATCTCATCAGCTAGCATACAGGCACATAGCATACTCACCAGCACACTTTGGTGCTGTCAACACACCTCCCACAGTATAAATAACAAATTAACCGCATGGGGTAGGGATCAACATCACCACTTTCCCATGTTCCTGCTCGGGTTGTGCACACAACCAAGAACAGGAAGAACAACCACCACTGATTAATACACCACAAAATCATCCGCCAGTAAAAGTGAAACAGATTGAAAATCCAGCTAACAAAGCACAAGGCCAAGCTACAGGGAAGATGCAGGACTGAATCAAGCAATCCACAAGCACCAAAAACCACCAACCTTTGTTCATCACTCAAGGTGAATCCTTATGCACCATCAAACCATCAAGTGGCTAGTTATACACAAAGGGGGTTGGGGTTTATTACCCTCAGATTAGCATAGAAGTGCTATGCTAGGTTCATCACAGGGAGTGGAAATTAATCAAGATAGAAATTTGTTCTTATTAAGTAGGGCCTTAGGCTTTGCATCATAGGCTTAGGGGAAAAAGAAACAAGTGATAGTAATATGTTCTTAGCATATAATTGCATAGAGGTAAAAGAAACAAGTATTGTAGTCTGTTCTTATCAGGTAGTGCATAGGGACAGCAGATCAAGCAAGCTCAAGTTCTTATTAGTGTATAAGGATTTAGAAGCCACGTATTGAGCCAAATAAATACTGAATCAGATCATAGCTCACAATATTTCCTCACTACAGTTGTTGGGCACCAAATCTAAAGATTTGATACCTCAACACAACCTCACAGAAGGAATGAATCACTGAACAGTATCAAGAGTTGATGGCATATCCTCTGAACCAAATGGTTCAGAGTAACACCTATCAAATAAGCACACACATAGAAATTATCTGAGCAAACACACCAAGGTGTGCTCTGTACTGAATCCAACAGAGAGCAAGCAATAGTAGTAAAATAACAGGGAGAAATCCCTAGTGAATTCTTCCACATCACAATCATAAGATCTTAGAAAATATATCACAGACCAAATCACTCACTGAATCCATCTTATCACAGAGATGGAAAATCATCTGTATAGCAACCCTACTCTATTCCTCACAGGGAAATTTCCCAAGCAACATCCATCGACAAACAACACTAACAGAGGCATCACAAGCAATATGGGATGTCTCTGAACCTATCTGAGCATGGCATGAACACTGGCACGAAGGCCAGGTTCTAGAGCACGGGGAGGAAGGAGAAGAGGGAGCAGAAGAGGGGAATAGGAGGACTCACAGGTGGTCACCATCATGGTGACCACAACCAGTTGAGGAAGCGCAGGTGTGGGCGGCGTGGCGTCGCGGTTGCATCCGTGGAGGCCGTCCCGGCAACGGCTCGCCACCGCAACACCTCGACAGCGTCTGGAGCAGGCGTAGCAGGGCAGCACACCGGTGGAGCCCGGAACTTCCTCGGGAGGTTAGTACACGCCGGAGAGGGGAGGAGAACCTCGGGTTCCCCGTAACCCTAGGTTTAGGGTTTGGAAGCACGCGGGTATCTCGGTGAGGGAAAACCGGATTGAGGCCGAGGAGGTTGGCGAGGGCTCGGAGGCGCGTCGTTTGCGCCCAGCCACGGCGGCGGAGATGGCCGGAGTCGACCGGGAGAATTCGCCGGAGGCTGGGCGACGCGGTCGCCTGCGAGTCGCATGTGTGACGCGGAAGCGAGAGGAAAGGGGAAGAACGCGCGGGTGCATGCGCGAGTGAGGATGGGCTCGGGTTCTACCCGAGCGGGTTGGGTTCAACCCGATGGGGTTGTCCAACCTGGCAGCCCTAGGGGCAGAATGGTCAATTGACCATTTCATTGAAAAACAAAAGAATAATAAATTTTGATAAATAAAATTCTATAAATTACTAAAATTTGTAATAAAATTTAAATAAAGAACGTGAATACTTTAATAAAGAAAATTAATTAAATAATACTTCTAATCTTAAATTTATGATTTTAAAATAATAATTTCAATAAAACTTGGATAATAAAATTAAGAAGAATTCAACTTAATCTATGATCAATAGTAAATTTATTATTTCATCCTTATCTAAATTATATTGAACATTTCAAAATATTCTAGATCAATGTTTTATGTTTAACAAGAATTGTTAAAACAATCAAATAAATAATAAATTATAACGGAAAATAATAAATATTAATAAATAATAAATTCACAAATAATTAACTACCACAATTACTTGGTAAACCAAATAATCACTCGGTGCACCGTAAATACCGCGTTGACCATGGGTCTTGTATGGGGCGAGTAAGTCAGCTGTGATCTTCTCTCGTTCGCATGTCAACGGGCTGCCAGAGACGTTCGTTGTCGGTCTTGCGGGACTACATGCCCATGGGTGGGATTCCTTAATTCCCGCGGACTCTGGGGTCTATGATGGTCTGCCAGGGGCGCCTAGATATCCATCGTGAGGGGTGGAATCAGGGTTCAACCTGCTGGCGAAGAAGCATGGTTTGGCTGGACCAACAACCGGGCCCCACACCTAAGTGGGAGTGGACAGGATTGCGCGCCTCGTTGTTCATCTCGGTCTTGGTCGCCCATGGGCAAAGTAACACACCTCTGCAGAGTGTAAAAGGATTTGGCATGTTACCCCCTATTCCGGGAAGGAACTACAAACGCTACAGGAAAGGCAACTCCATGAAGTTCTAGTCCTGTGATGGTCTGGCGGGCATAGTTTTCATTATTAAAAGCACCCTCTTGGAGAAAGATTTATCAAACCTTGCATCTGTCTAGACTCTTTAGAGTCGAGGACCGTAGATAGTGCATCATTTATCTCCGTACTTAATGAACTTGTTGAGTAACGCTCGTTACTTATTCATTCCCTTTTGACCCCCTGTTTAGGCTATGAGAACTTAGAGGAGGCATCATTCAACATCCTCGGAGGCCAAGACACATCTACTACGATGAGCCGGATCTCTCCGGAGGAGTGGAAGGGGTGGACTACACCATCCGGTACGGAGCTGACCCAGAGGGGGCTGAGTCTGACTAGGTTTAGCCTAGTCTGAAACAAATACTTAGCACGGTTGAATCGAGCAACCTTGAACTCTATATTAGGCTGTTGAGTTCCCGTGTAGGCACCTGCTTTACATTTCAGTTGTTGTTCTAACTTCAATAATGAGATGACCTCATCATGAGCTCATTCTCTTGTCAGCACACTATGTTTTGTAATATATGTTTGTATGACAATCTAGTCCCGCAATGTTTCTGTTGTACCACCCTGAGGAATGTAATATTTGTGGAACGGTGTTCTGTGAGTATTATATCAACGACTTGCGTACTACAACATGGAGTGGTATGCTGGGTCACCGCAGCTGGTATCAGCGCAATTGCTTTGACCTTAAATTGGAAACCTAGTAAAGGGATATACCTTGTAGGGTTTTAGAACATAACGTTAAAGAGTTCGCTGGAAGTATGATAGGTATTCACTTAGAAATTTTCTGGTCATATTTCCAGAATGTTGAATCTTTATTATATTATATTAATAACATTTATGTTACTTGTGAACAGTGACGATGAAAGGCGGGAGTACCGGGAGGACTGAATGGGTAAAGCACGAGAGGCTTGAGCACTATAAAGGGGAGTTGACAGAGCAGCTATGAGCTTTGCTTCGAGCCTTTGAGTTTGATACCAATATCAAAGTCAACACATACACCTACAAGGATGGTGAGACTATTCTGAAGTACATGGTATTCATCCTGATACCCAGGGAGTTGACACCGCATTTTACCACACCTAGTGGTGAAGGTAGGAGTCAGATGGCGGCTTACCAGCAGGCCTTAGTACAAGCACTAGCAGCCATCAGAGAGAATAAGGCGAGTCAGCTGTCAGGTACCAGCTTCACAACCATTCCACATGACCACCTAACCACAGAACTGGCACTTGACCATTCTATGTTGGTAAAAGCCAAACCAAAGTTAGCCATCAGTCTGTTAGATCGATATAGGAAGTTAGTGGGATCTTTCTATAGAACTCACCGGGTCATAGTAGATGGCAAGGATGGTATGCTTGAAGATCTGACCAAACCACAAAGCCCAGAGGAAAAGGGTAAGAAGAAGGCTTAGGAAGCGGACGAACCATACTATACCCCAGGAGCACGGTCATCCAAGAAACCAACCCAAGCTAGGCAGTCCAGGTATTCCACTACTCCAGAACCTATCCACTATCCCATTATACCACCTAGTGATCCGGAACCATACAACTCATATGGAATTTCGGACGAACCCAGTGACATAAAGCCAAATATCTTTGGTGGAGTTCCAGAGTCAGATTCTTTTATGGAGAACTCTGATGGCTGGAGGTTTGATTGGTATCTTGGTACCAGTCAACATCCTATTCCATGTGACGACATGTCAGGGGATGAGGATCAGTTTAGTGTGGAGGAAGTTTCAGCAGAGGAAGCCGATATCGTTGTCATGAACATATCATCAGATGAGGAGGAACAGGAAGAGACCCAACCTATGAAGGAGGTACACTTTGATCACATTTACTTCACTAGTACCACTTGTTTCGGAGAGGGTGGATCCTCGCAGTACACGAGTACTGAGTAGTTTGTGTCCTATCTTGATGATTATCTGGACATGGATGGGCTTTCTCTGAGCGATACCCAGACTATGGACACTTCTGACACAGATTATGTTCCATCCGGGAGACCGTTTTTCTGTGAGACAGTGTGCAGGACTTCACGCTACACTGGGTGGACTCCTGGCATGTACTCTGAGTAGTACAGTGGCATCCATGAAGGTGGTGTGAGGGCTCGAGAGAGGCAGTAGTTCAGTAGTTTCGAGCCATGTATCATAAATAAGGGTCGGAGTGTGTGAGCGACCCAGTGGTGCTTTGTACTACTTTACTTTCTGTAACTCACTATGGTGAGGGCTTGTAACAAACCTATATGTATCTGTATATTATGTGTAATATGGTGTTTGTATATGTATTTGGATTTTGTTTCTCTTGTGTGACTATTGTTGCATGTGAAGTGAGACTCAGAAAGCATGGGAATGATGTAACTATGACTTTGTTCGCTTCGCATTCCAGGACTAGGTGAATATGGAGAGTGGCGGACCCAGTGAGTCTGACGCGCAGCGTCTGGAGCGAGAAAATAAGGCGAAGGCTAATGAAGATGCTGCAAGAGCAGAGTTACCACCACCACCACTACTCAGGCCTCTCGCAGAGCAAAATTTCATAGAGTACATGAAGTTTGTCCAAGAAAATCAAAAAAAGTTCATGCAGGAACTTCTAAACCAGGTGGGGCCTGGGAGAGCAGCTGAACCAAGGATGCTAACTCTGTCAGACTTCTTGAAGACTAAACCAGCACCGTTTGCTATAGCAAGAGATCCTATGGATGCAGAAGACTGATTAGTCGACACGGAGAGGAATCTCAAGGCCATTAATGGGAATGATGCGGAGAAGGTGTGTTTTGCCACACATCTTCTCAATGGACAAGCAGCGGCATGGTGGGATAATCAGATCATTCTGAAGCCACTAGAGAAGGTATTCACATGGGTGGAATTCAAGGAAAAATTCAGGGAGTACCATTTCCTGACAGCGTCATGGAGTTGAAGAGGAGTGAGTTTGAGGATCTCCAGCAAGGGACACATCATATGATTTGGTATGTCAACGAGTTCAAAAGACTTTCTCGTTATGCTGCTGATGAAGTGGACACTGACAAGAAGAGGATCAAGAGGTTCTTAAGAGGATTGGATCCTTATGTTGCTATGCAGTTGAGGACGTCCAAACCAGCTAACTTACAAGAGTTGATGAACTCTGCAGTTACCAGGGAGAATGACTATAAGATGGTTCAACAGAACCGACAAAAAAAGTCCAAGTTTAAGCCTAAGAAGTTTCAACCAAGTCGACCTACTTCTACTTTGAATTTCAAGCCAAGGATAAAGACGGGAGGAGCCCCGATCAATCGTGGACCGTTCAATCCAAGGAATAAGATCATCTGTCACAACTGTGGTCTTCCTGGACACATTAAGAGTGAATTTAAGCAACCCAATGTTGTCTGCTTTGGGTGTGGAAAAGAAGGACACATCAAGCCGGATTGTCCTAACAAGGCAGCTCGAGGTGGATTCAACAGAGGTGGAACTAGGCCAGGTGGAGCAAGTGGATTCTCAGCCGGAGGTGGCAGCAGTGGGAAGAACAACGACAGCAAACGAGTTAAACCCTTCGGGAAGTTGAACTGTACATCTCTGGAGGAGGCTGACAACTCAAACACCGCAGTACTAGGTACGCTCAGTCTTCTTACATAGTATTAGTATGGAAAAGTTTTATTTGATACCGGTGCCACCACATCATTCATCTCCAGTTATTTTATGGATAAGTATGGGGTAAGGTGTTCGCGTTTAGAATGTCCTCTTACCGTTATGACGGCGGGAGGTACACTCTTATTTACTCGTGCTAGGCCAGATCAAGTCATTATGATATGTGGTTGCACATACTATGCGGATCTTTTTGTTATTTCTCTGAAGAACATTGATGTCGTTCTGGGAATGGACTAGATGACGAAAAATGGAGCTTTAATTGACTATGAGGAGAAAACAGTTTCTCTTAGAAAGCCTGGAGGAGGAAGAGTTACTTATCAAGCAGATAAGCATACTCATGTTGAGGATGAACTTCAACTCAACTCACTCAATGAAGCCAAGCTAGAAGATATACCAGTAGTCAATGAGTTTCCGGATGTATTACCAGCAGAATTACCGGGGATGCCACCGGATAGGGAGATAGAGTTTACCATTGACTTGATACCAGGTATACATCACCTATTTCTCAGGCACCGTACAAGATGGGTCCGAAGGAATTAAAGGAACTCAAAGAATAGTTAGATGAACTGGAAAGTAAGGGATTCATCAGAGAAAGTGTATCGCCATGGGGATCACCAGTTATATTCGTGGACAAGAGAGATGGAGGTAGAAGAATGTGTGGTGATTTCAGAAATCTAAAAAATGTCACCATCAAGAACAAGTATCCATTACCAACAATCCAAGATTTGTTTGATCAAGTCCATGTGGTTGGAGTGTTCTCCAAGATTGATCTCAGATCAGGGTATCATCAGATCAAAATTAAGCCAGAAGATGTACCCAAAACATCTTTTGTTTCAAGGTATGGACATCATGAGTATTTGGTTGTTCCTTTTGGACCGACCAATGCACCAGCTATTTTCATGAACTTGATGAACAAGATCTTCATGCCATATTTGGACAAGTTCGTGATTGTGTTCATCGATGATATTATTATGTATTCAAAGAACAAAGAAGATCATGCTAAGCACTTAAGGATAGCATTACAAGTTCTGAGGGAACATCAGTTGTATCCCAAATTCAGTAAGTGCGAGTTTTGGTTGGATCAAGTAGAATTACTTGGACAAGTCATCAGCAAGGAAGGTATTGCAGTGAATCTAGACAAAGTACAATCCGTTCTGGATTGGAAAGCACCGATCAATGTCAAGGAAGTTCGAGGATTCCTCGGAATGGCCGGTTATTATAAGGAAAAATACTCCTTTTGTATGGTCAGATAAGTGTGAAGCTAGTTTCCAGGAGTTGAAGAAACGATTGACAGCAGCACCAATCTTAGCAGTACCTGAACCAGGCAAGGATTACATAGTATATTGGGATGCATCCAAGAATGGATTGGGTTGTGTACTCATGCTAGATCGGAAGGTAATAGCTTATGGTTCAAGACAACTCAAACCTCATGAAGTTAACTACCCAACTCATGATTTGGAGTTGGCAGCTCTAGTTTTTGCTTTGAAGAGATGGAGGTCATTTGTCTATGGAGCAAAGTGTGAGCTTTAGATGTACCACAAAAGTATCAAATATTTCTTCACTCAGAAAGAATTGAATATGAGGCAAAGAAGATGGTTAGAGTTGATCAAAGATTACGATCTTACCATCAATTATACACCAGGAAAAGCCAATGTGGTAGCTTATGCTTTAAGCCGGAAGACTACTGACAGTCAACCAATTCAATGTGAATTGCCAAAAGAGTTGAAGAGGGAAATAGAACAAGATGAGATTGAGATACTGGAGGTACAATCTTTGGGGGGTTGTATACCATGAAGGTTGTGGAGGAAAGAAAAAGTGATCTCAAGAATGAGATAATTCGTCGACAAGACGAAGATCCTTTCATAAAGGAAGAGCTCCAGAGAATTGAAGATGGAAAACCCTCAGTATTCCATTTAGGTGAATATGGTTCACTATGGTTCAATAAGAGGATTTGTGTACCAGATATCCCTGAGATCAAGAAGTTAATACTTCGGGAAGCACATAATACACCGTACTCTATTCATCCTGGGAGTACCAAGATGTATATGGATCTCAGAGACATATTCTGGTGGAACAACATGAAGAGAGGTATTGCCAAGTATGTATCCGAATGTCACACATGTCAGAGAGTAAAGGCAGAACATCAAAGTCCAGCAGGGCTATTACAACCTTCAGATATTCTAGAATTGAAGTGGGAGGAGATTGGTATGGATTTCATTACTGGTCTACCGATGACCCGGACACATAAGGATATGATTTGGGTTATCGTTGATAGATTAACCAAAATTGCACATTTCTTAGCTGTCAACCAGAAGGATAACGCCGAGAAATTGGTGGATCTATATGTGAAGGAAATCGTCAATAAACATGGAGTACCTAGAAGAATAGTTTCTGACAGAGGCTCTGTGTTTACATCAGAATTCTGGAAGAAAATACATAAAGCTTTGGGGTCTTCAATTGGATTTCAATACTGCTTATCATCCGCAAACCGGAGGGCAGACTGAAAGAACTAATCATATCTAAGAAGACATTCTTCGGGCATGTGCTTTAGATTTTGGTGGATCATGGGATGATAATCTACCATTAGCATAATTTTCATACAATAACAGTTATCAAAGCAGTTTCAAGGCCGCACCATTTGAAGTACTTTATGGACGGAAGTGTAGATCACCAATATGTTGGTTCGAGGCCGGAGGAAAGTCTGAGTTTGAACCAGATTATCTCAAGGATCAACAAAACATTGTTGATATCATCACAGATCGTCTGAAAATTGCTCAAAGTTGTCGAAAAAGTTATGCTGATCAGAAGAGAAGGACATGGGAACCAAAAATCGGGGATATGGTCTATCTCCGAGTTAGTCCGATGAAAGGGCTTAAGAGGTTCGGAGTTAAAGGAAAGTTAAGTCCTCGATACATAGGACCTTACAAGATTCTTGCACAGAATAGGAATGTAGCTTTCACTCTACAGCTACCTGAGAGATTGAAGCAAGTCCATAATGTTTTCCATGTATCTCAACTTCGAAAGTGTTTGAAGGAACCAGATGATTCTGTTAATCAGGAGGATCTGGAGTTAGAATCAGACCTCACATACGCGGAGGAACCAAAAAGGATTCTACCAGAAGACTGGAAAAGACTCCGGAACCGAGCAATAAAGTATTGCAAAGTACAGCGGAAACATCATCCTAAATGCGAAGCTACCTGGGAAAAGGAAGAAGAGTTATGACAAAACTACCCTGAGCTCTTCAGGTATTATTGTTACAACTTCGGGACAAAGTTCTCGTTAGGAACTCACGGGGGCTAGAGTTTTAATCTGTGCATCTGCATGCATGTGTTTGCAAAACCTGAATAAATTTTTCGCAAAACCAAAACCCTGGAGTGATCGAGGTTCCATCGATATTCTGATTCTGAGAGAGAGAGATCGATATTGGAAGAGGATGGAATTTTGACATGACCTTTAGGTTATATTTGAATTGTGGAGTTCAAATTTGGATTATTTAAACTTAGGAATGTTTGAGTTTGAAATTTGGATTTGAATTTGAATTGGAATTCAAATTTATTAATCAAGAAAGTACAATTTCCATAACCAAATGGAAACAATTAAGAAATAACAAATATTGGACATTTCCAATTTCATTGGGTATAAGAAAAAGAAAACAATTAACTTTATTAATAACATCACAGTATACAAAGTATTTACAATTTGTTTCCAAAATAGAAAAATTACAAAGAATGCTACAAGGGTATCATTACAAGAATTTGTTTCCTAGACTAAGTCCTATCTAATCCAAATCATATGTCATCTTCTTAACCTGCAAAATAAACACAAAACACTAACAGCGGGGTTAGGGGGATTAGTACCCTCAGTTTGTGAGTGTGTTGCACTTATAAACTCATCATTGGGCTAATTAAGATTGTGTAGTATATGTTCTAATTTAAATGGGCTCAGACTAGCATCACAAGCAAGCCCAGGTATTACAACTGGCAGTTCAAAAGAAATGGAATGCGAGGATAAGAACAGCCGCAAGGCATGGTGAAAATATCTCATCAGCTAGCATACATGCACATAGCATACTCACCAGCACACTTTGGTGCTGCCAACACACCTCCCACAGTATAAATAACACATCAACCACATGGGGTAGGGATCAATATCACCACTGTCCCCTGTTCATGCTCGGGTTGTGCACACAACCAAGAACAGGAAGAACAACCACCACTGATTAATACACCACAAAATCATCCACCAGTGAAAGTGAACCAGATTGAAGATCCAGCTAACAAAGCACAAGGCCAAGCTATAGGGAAGAAGCATGAATGAATCAAGCAATCCACAAGCACCAAAAACCACCAACCTTTGTTCATCACTCAAGGTGAATCCTTATGCACCATCAAGACATCAAGTGGCTAGTTATACACAAAGGGGGTTGGGGTTTATTACCATCAGATTAGCATAGAAGTGCTATGCTAGGTCATCACAGGGAGTGAAAATTAATCAAGATATTAAGTAGGGCCTCAGGCTTTGCATCGTAGGCTTAGGGGCAAAAAGAAACAAATGATAGTAATCTGTTCTTAGCATATAATTGCATAGAGGTAAAAGAAACAAGTATTGTGATCTGTTCTTATCAGGTAGTGCATAGGGACAGCAGATCAAGCAATCTCAATTTCTTATCAGTGTATAAGTATTAAGAAGGTAAGTATTGAGCCAAATAAATACTGAATCAGATCATAGCTCACAATATTTCCTCACTACAGTTGCTGGGCACCAAATCTAAAGATTTGGTACCTCAACACAACCTCACAGAAGGAATGAATCACTGAACAGTATCAAGAGTTGATGGCATATCCTCTGAACCAAAAGGCTCAGAGTAACACCTATCAAATAAACACACCCATAGAAATTATCTGAGCAAACACACAAAGGTGTGCTTTGTACTGAATCCAACAGAGAGCAAGCAACAGTAGTAAAATCACAGGGAGAAATCCCTAGTGAATTCTTCCACAGCACAATCATAAGATCTTAGAAAATATATCACAAACCAAATCACTCACTGAATCCATCTTATCACAGAGATGGAAAAATCATCTGTATAGCAACCCTACTCTATTCCTCACAGGGAGATTTTCCAAGCAACATCCATCGAGAAACAGCACTAACAGAGGCATCACAAGCAATATGGGGTGTCTCTGAACCTATCTGAGCATGGCATGTACACTGGCATGAAGACCAGGTTCCAAAGCACGGGGAGGAAGGAGAAAAGGGAGTAGAGGAGGGGAATAGGAGGACGCACAGGTGGTCACCATCATGGTGACCACAGCCAGTTGAGGAAGCGCAGAGGTGGGCGCGTGGCGTCGCGGTTGCATCCGTGGAGGCCGTCCCGACAACGCCTCGCCACCGCAGCACCTCGACAACGTCTAGAGCAGCAGCAGCAGCAGGGCAGCACACCGGTGGAGCCTGGAACTTCCTCGGGAGGTCAGTACACGCCGGAGAGGGGCGGAGAACCTCGGGTTCCCGTAACCCTAGGTTTAAGGTTTGGAAGCACACGGGGATCTCGGTGAGGGAACACCGGATCGAGGCGGAGGAGGTTGGAGAGGGCTCGGAGGCGCGTCGTTTGCGCCCAACCATGGCGGCGGAAATGGCCGGAGCCTGGAGGGAGAATTCGCCGGAGGCGGGGCGACGCGGTCGCCTGCGAGTCGCCTGTGTGATGCGGAAGCGAGATGATAGGGGAAGAACATGCAGGTGCGTGCGCGAGTGAGGATGGGCTCGGGTTCTACCCGAGCGGGTTGGGTTCAAGCCGGTGGGGTTGGCCCACCTGACAGCCCTAGGGGCAGAATGGTCAATTGACCATTTCATTGATTAAAAAACAAAAGAATAATAAAATTTGATAAATAAAATTCTATAAATTACTAAAATTTGTAATAAAAAATTTAAATAAAGAACTCGAATACTTTAATAAAGAAAATTAATTAAATAATACTTGTAATCTTAAATTTATGATTTTAAAATAATAAATTTAATAAAACTTGGATAATAAAATTAAGAAGAATTCAAATTAATCCATGATCAATAGTATATTTATTCTTTCACCCTTATCTAAAATATATTGAACATTTCAAAATATTCCAGATCAATATTTTCTGTTTAACAAGAATTGTTCAAACAATCAAATAAATAATAAATTATAACAAAAAATAATAAATATTTATAAATAATAAATTTACAAATAATTAACTACCACAATTACTTAGTAAACCAAATAATCACTTGGATAAAAAATGCATACATGCCATTATTATGCATAATAGCATCATTTGCTTCTTTAAACATTGTGTTTACCACACAATGATGGTGTTTTGTAGAACAAAGAAGTTAGGAGCTGCTCCAAGCATCATACTTTACTACTTATCCATATCCAGGCAAGTTCATCACTTGCTCATGTCCTTTGAATTATTTCATAAGAACTATTTTCAGAACCTTATTGTAATACCACTTATGCTCAAAAGAATGCATGATCCTATTTTTACAATAATATGACTAATTGAATGACTACCCGGGTGGTAGTGTTTAGTGTGGTGGGCGGATGGAACCATGGAAAGATGAATATGTCAAAGGAAGGTTCCATCTGCATGGGAAAGTATTACCTAGGAGTTAACAACCAATGTCGTCAGAACTCGGTGTGCCGTAAATACCGCGTTGACCATGGGTCTTGTATGGGGCGAGTAAGTCAGCTGTGATCTTCTCTCGTTCGCATGTCAACGGGCTGCTAGAGACGTTCACTGTAGGTCTTGCGGGACTACATGCCCATGGGTGGGATCCCTTAATTCCCGTGGACTCTGGGGTCTATGATGGTCTGCCAGAGGCAGATATCCATCGTGAGGGGTGGAATCAGGGGTTCAACCTTCTGGTGGAAACGGGTGGGCATGTGTTTTGCAGAGAAGCATGGTTTGGCTTGGACCAACAACCGGGCCCCACACCTAAGTGGGAGTGGACATGATCACACGCCTAGTTGTGCATCATGGTCTTGGTCGCCCATGGGTAAAGTAACGCACCTCTACAGAGTGTAAAAGGATGTGGCATGTTACCCCCTGTTTCGAGAAGGAACTGCGAATGCTACAGGAAAGGCAACTCCATGAAGTTCTAGTCCTGTGATGGTCTGGTGGGCATAGTTTTCATTATTAATAGCAGCCTCTTGGAGAAAGATTTATCAAACCTTGCATCTTTCTAGACTCTTTAGAGTCGAGGACTGTAGATAGTGCATCATTTATCTCCGTACTTAATGAACTTGTTGAGTAACGCTCGTTACTCATTAAATCCCGTTTGACCCCCTGCTTAGGCTATGGGAACTTAGAGGAGGCATCATTCAACATCCTCGGAGGCCAAGACGACATCTACTACGAGGAGCCGGATCTCTCCGGAGGATTGGAAGGGGTGGACTACACCATCCATTACGGAGCTGACCCAGAGGGGGCTGAGTCTGACTAGGTTTAACTTAATCTGAAACAAATACTTAGCACGGTTGTACCGAGCAGCCTTGAACTCTATATTAGGCTGTTGAGTTCCCATGTATGCACCTGCTTTACATTCCAGTTGTTGTTCTAACTTCAATAATGAGATGGCCTCATCATGAGCTCATTGTCTTGTCAGCACACTATGTTTTGTAATATATGTTATTATGACAATCAAGTCCCGCAATGTTTCTGTTGTACCACCCTGGGGGATGTTATATTTTTGGAACGGTGTTCTGTGAGTGTTATATCAACGACTTGCGTACTACAACATGCAGTGGTATGCTGGGTCACCGCACTGGGGACGCCAGTTCCCACAATGGAGGACAAGGCTATCCAGTTGACTGCTGCCCACCACGCCATTCCAGGTACGTCTCGACCTACACCTTGCTCTTCTTCATCGGGCTCTAGATTTACGGTTCTCGACGAGGTCCCCTTGGACCATCTAGCGCAGGTTGCCGTAGATTATGGTGTAGTCTTCCGGGGCGAGAAGGGCCCCCGTTTGGAGTAGATTGCGGAGATTAAAGCCAGGGAGATCTACGAGGGTGCCCTCGCGGTCTCACGAGCTCAGGTGGAGCTTGTGAGGGCAACGACACCCGACTCAGGACCACCGATGCAGGCGACATCGGATCCGAGTAGTAGTACCCTGCCTGTGCTGAATGAGGGGGTAACTCCCCCTGTGAGTGCCCAGACAGGGCGCTCACGCGGGAGACCCCCTAAGGCACCGTCCCGGCCCTCGAGCTCTAGTCGGGCCAGATCTGACCCCCGTAAGAGGACAACCCCCAATAGCGTGTCCTAATGAATCTTCCCATAAGATTGCTCGATTGGAACATTAGGGGTCTCGGGCGGGAGGGATCGCCAAATCAGCTGAGTGAATACATTAGGTGGGAGGAAGTTGACATTGTGGGCATCCAGGAAATGATTATACAAGACTTCTCGATTCACGAGTTGCAGCGACTTAGCCCCTTCAAGTTTGCTTGGCAGTGGCTCCGGGCTACGGGACACCCCGGGGGTATCCTTCTTGGTGTCAAGGAGGACACTTTTGAGGTTAAGGACATGGACCGCGGGGAGTTTTTTGTGAGTATGCTTCTCACCCATAGGCGTACTTCCTTCGGGTGGGAGGTGATAATCGTCTATGGCCCCGCGGACCATAGTAGGTCGTCTGCTTTTCTTGCTAAGTTGAGGGGGAAGGTGGAGAGGTGCTCCTCCCCACTTGTTATTGCCGGGGACTTTAATCTCATCAGGTCCCCGGAGGACAAGAGATCGAAAAACATAGACCCACGTAGGGTTATGCTATTCAATGATTGGGTAGCGGACCCAGAGATATACAAACTGTCATGTGCTCCTAACAATGGACCCACAAGGGCTTCGGGGTTACCAGCCCCGGCCGCAACAAACAACGGCAGACAAACCGGATTCATCGGCACGTAGTCCGGATCCCCGGTCTACTACTCCTTGTGTCCATGCTAGTCATAACCAGATATGCATACCCAAGCGTCCACGAGTCGGATGAAACTGAAGGAACGGGACCAAAGTTATACAGAGCTGCTATGTGTCCAGAAAGTGCAACAACAATCGAGGGTTACTGGGGTTACCTCGCCCCAGGCCGGATATCTCTGGCAGGCGGGCTCGGACATGGATCATCGGCTCCACAACCCCTCGATTGCGACAACTATGCAGGCATAGCCAAAACTGTATAACAACGGGCCCGAGACCAACAATCGATCAAAGCAGTACTCTAGACATGAAAGCTGTATTAAACAAGGCATACTAGAGTAGCTTACACGCAGAGGTTACAGGACCAACATAGGTCAAGCAACCCAACATTACAACAAGCAGCGAAAGCAAAGATGTTGCTATACAACAAGAGCAAAAGGACTAAGAGTCCAAAACATAAGCGACGTAGCCAAACCCATACTACAGATACCAGGCTACTGCCTGGGAACCCCTAACTACTCATCGACGTAGAGGTAGAACCCTTCTTCAGCTACATCGCCGAAGTCTGAAACAAAACAACAACGAGGCAAGGTTGAGTACAAAAGGTACTCAGCAAGACTTGGCTTTTAAGGTTCTTTGCATAAAGCTAACTTTGTTTTCCGAAGTTGAGGAAGAAAAGCACGTGTAACAGAGCATTTCTAAAATAGAGGAGGAATCTACTCAACTACTGAGATCATCATGTTCTTTAGTCCACCAAGTACTTTCTCATCCCCAGACTACCTTATGCTACAAGAATCACCCCTCTCGACGTAGTCGAGGAGGCATCCTTCATTCATTGTCTACAAGTTTTAGTCATTCCGTTAGAGTTGTCTATGATCACAGAATCCGTTGCCAAGTCGTCCATAACCGTGGACACGGCTTTCCGAAAGATTTATCCCTGCAGGGGGTACACTTTACCCACACGTGTCAACCGACTCTTAACGCCACGCGGTAACGCTCCTCTCTAAGAGCGCGGCAGAGTGTGGTTGACCACGGCCTTTACCTTGCTTAGCCCTATCCATGAGTCAACCCAAACAGGGCCACCCTGTCAACAGGGAGTTGGCCACCTCCTGACGGCACCTGTTCTGTGAGTCGGGACAAGATCCGTGTACGTCCATCACTGGTCCCGGTCACGCCCTAGTTTTCTCCAAAACGTTTTATGACACACCCGCAAATGGAAACTTCAATCTACGTGACCCATGGAAGTGACTAGACAAGTTAGTTAGCCGAGCGCGGTCTGTTAGGCCCCGCGTGTGGCTGTACGTTTAGTCTTGGCTTCGAAGGCGAGAACTCGCACCTAGGGCATGAACGAGACAAAAACCACAACCCATAGTGGCCTCAACATCCATGCCATGTTAATCATGTTAAACAACCATATCAAAGCATAAACACCTTTCATACTAGGTTCACGCATTATCGGCATCTCATCAACCGGATGAAGCAGATCATAAGACTAAGCATTTCTAAGCATTGAACACACAAGGCTCTACATTACTCAAACAACCCTAGTCATACTAGGAGGGTAAACAGGTATGAAGGTGACATGTGAGGGGGAGGGGTCATGTCGTGGATAGGTTTACTCTAACCGACTCAAAACTAAGTTGAAACGTATGCATGAATGAGAGGTTGAAAAGACTCAAAACATGGGGTAGCCATGAGGTGGTGCTTGCCTTGCTCGTCGAAGGTGGAGCTGGGGTTGTCATAGAAGGCCGGATCAACCTCCGGATCTCGGTCTACCGATAGCGAGCAACACCGGAAAGAAGGCAAACAATCAATACTTGAAGACCGTGCAATGCAAAATATGTATGCATGAGTAAAACAATGCTATTGATATGAAGCTTAAAGGATGGAACATGATGCTAGGGTTTTACGCCGTGAACGACGAACACCGGAGGGGGAGAAAACCCTAAACTAGAGATGTGACCAAGATTAGATGCTCAAAAGACTTTGGAAACCTCATAGATGGATTGCACTTGTTTCACTGATCAAAATGGTATATTACACTTAAATTTCTAATTTTATTGAATAAAAACTTTATTTTCAATATTTAAATGAATTAAATGTACACTACAAAAGTGGCCTCATTTTAAACTTTGCCAAACATGTATGAAAGTGGTATAGAAAAATAGCTCACATTTTCCTGAACACATTGCATATTTTTTCACAATTTTAGGAGTTATAAAATGGGAGTTATTTAATTTCCAAAATTTCACTTATTTTCTGTTTTCTATTTAAAAGTGGGGCTCACTGGTCAGTTTAAAACAGAGGAGAAACGCCACTTGGCGCGTCCACGTGGGCAGGTGATGTCACGATGACATCACCGTGACCTCACGGTTGGCCGGCCGGAGGCGGAAGGACTCGCCGGCGGCGAACGGGGGCCTCCCCGGAAGCTCCGTTTGGCTCCTCGGGAGCGTATCGTCGCAGGGGACCTAAAACGGGCGGCGCCACTTGCTGGGAGCGCCCGACGGCAAGGCGCCGTGGCGCGGACGGCGGCGGACGGCTCTGACTCCGGCGGTTCGTCGAATCCGAGCGGGAGAGAAGGAACGGAGGGGGTGGGGAGAAGCAGGAGCTCACCGGGAGCACGAGGACGTGGTCGGCGTGGCCGGGGGAGCTCCGAAGCGGCGGCGCGGTGAGGGAATGGCCGGCGGCCGGAGGGGAGGAAGACGGCGCGATTCTCCGCGTCTAGCCCATCCCGAGGGCTCTGCGTGCTCGAGGACGGAGAGGGGGCGACGGCGGTTCCAACGAGCCGCTCGGGGAGGTTAGGGAGGGAGCAGAACGGCGGCGATGGCAGATCGACGGCGGCGGTAGGGTTCGGGTGAGGGAGAAGGAGAGACAGAGGAGGAGGGGTTCGATTGGGGGGTTCTGCGAGTAACACCCGATGCGGACGTCTCCTTGAGGGGATCTCGGGCCTCCACTTCGAAAGGGGCCAAGCAGGAGGTGGAGGCGGCGGCGGTTTCCCTCCTGTCGCCGGACAGGAGGAAGACGATAAAAAGATTTTTAGCGGATAACCCCCTAGAAAAACTGGAAGAACTGCAAAGAGGTCCTTAGGAATTTAAAACAGGACCAAAACAAGATTTTGAGGGCCTTTTTGTGAAGCAAAAATTGCAGAAAAATACTCGTTGGAAAACTATTCAAATATGCCACCTTTTTAGCACATGGTTGGTTCAATTTGAAAAACTTTGTAGAACAACTTTGTGTGAAGCCAGATTAAGTGACTTTCTGTTAACTCACTGATTAAATTTTAAAAGCGATATTTTGGTCCATTTTTCATGCATGCATGCCATGTACTCAACACTCCTCTTTATTACACAAAAGTAGGGATGTTACAAGTCTACCCCCCTTACAAGAATCTCGTCCCGAGATTCCTAGGTTTTAGAAAAGAAGTCGGGGTACTTAGATCGCAAACGATCTTCTCGTTCCCAGGTTGCTTCGTTCTCGGAATGATGCGACCACTGAACTTTGAGGAACTTGATAGTTTGACTACGAGTTCTTCGTTTGGTCTCATCGATAATACGGACAGGAACCTCTTTGTAGGAGAGATCATCCTTGAGTTTGATGGTTTCGTGGTCCACACCACGAACATGATCTTTACAGCAACGTTTGAGTTGCGAGACATGGAATACATCATGGACATCCGGAAATCCTGGAGGCAACTGCAGTTGATAAGAAACTTGACCTCGTTTTCCAATGATAGGGAAAGGACCGATATAACGAGGGGCCAGTTTGCCTTTAATTCCGAACCGTTTTCCACCTTTCAGAGGTGTGACTCGAAGATAAGCTTTCTCGCCAATTTCATATTGAACATCTTTATGATGACAATCATAATAACTTTTCTGGCGAGATTGAGCTGTTTTCAGTCGTTCACGAATGATGGGAACGATTTCTTCCGCTTCTTTGATTACATCTGGGCTGAAGAACGATCTTTCACCGGTTTCAGACAAATTCAGCGGAGTTCGGCATTTACGGCCGTATAGAACTTCAAAAGGAGCCTTGCCCAAGCTAGATTGATAATTGTTGTTATAGGTGAACTCGGCAAATGGAAGAAACTTCTCCCAATCCTTACAGAACGATATAACACAAGCTCGGAGCATGTCCTCAAGAATCTGGTTAACTCTCTCAGTTTGGCCACCGGTTTGTGGATGGAAAGCAGTGCTGAAAGATAGACGGGTTCCCATAGCTTGCTGGAAACTTGCCCAGAATTTGGAGGTGAACAGACTTCCACGATCAGAGATGATCCTCTTTGGAACACCGTGAAGGCTGACTATTCTGAATACATACAGATCCGCCAGCTGGATAGCGGTGATATCTTCTCAGATAGGAAGGAAGTGAGCAACTTTGGATAGGCGGTCAACCACCACCCAGATATCATTATGGCCTTTATTTGTCTTGGGAAGACCGATGATGAAATCCATACCCACTTCATCCCACTTGCATTCAGGAATAGGCAGGGGTTGAAGAACACTAGCTGGTCTTTGATGTTCTGCCTTCACACGACGACAGACGTTGCATTCAGCAACATACTGAGCGATCTCTGGTTTTCTTGAAGCAAGGCAAGCATAACCTCTTATCTGCCCATATATGTTTTCGAAGTGTTTTCCTTCTCGTACGATGCATGCTTTTACAAAGTATTTTGAGTCAGTAGATAGAGTTGTCCTATTTATTTGCATAAACCAGATATGATGATTCAATGCTCCTAGCAGACATAGGATTTGTTTGTGTGTATCGCCAGAGCCTCAAATATGCCATGCTTAGTCATACATGTCTATTTATCTCCGCTCCATCCGGTTGATGAATCAGAGTTACGAAATGAATCTAGTATGACAGGATGACGTGGTAAGATTCGAGATCTGTGTTTAATATGATTAAAGGCTTGGATGAGTTGCCACATGGAATGTGGTGATTTGCCTCGTTCATGCCCCTAGGAGCGAGTTCTCGCCTTTGAAGCCAAGACTGATCGTGCAACCACACGGGGATTGGATTCCCCTCGGTTTCAACTTGTCTAGTTTGTTCCATGAGTTGCCTAGTTCGGGCGTTCCATTTGGATTTGCTGGGGATATTAAAACGTTTTCAAAACTAGGACGTGGTGGTGTATCGGCGCTCTGCGGGTAGGTAACTGTCGAGCATTGCGCACAACGATAGAGACCCGGCAGGAGATGGCCACTCCCTATTGGCGGTCCATCTCTACTCGGAGCGACTCATGGAATAGGCGAAGCAAGGGAAAGATCGTGGTCAGCCACCCTCTGCCGGCACATCGTCGGAATTGTGCCAATAGCTTGGCATTAAGGGCGTGTTCGGAAGTGGTCCGCTCCGACCAAATCCGTCGATCCGGCTCCATTCGAGCGATTCCTGCGTCTCGTGCAGAGCAGAACATGTTCGGCAGCGCTCCACACAAATTCTGGGCCCAAAGCCCATCTTCGGTATGCCAGCCTGTTAAGAAATAGGAATTGCAGCTAGGCCTATTTGACTATACTGTCTTCTTCCTCATCGTTCTCCCAGTCCCCGTCCTCTACGACTTACAACTTGCTCAACAAAGATGAAAAATGAAGGACAGGAGCTTGGGGAAAGTGACCAGACCGGAGGAGCTCCTCAATCTGCAGGAGGCGACCGAACCGGGGGAGCTCCTCGTGCTGCTATGCTACAGTCTGCACGCGGCGACCGGACCGGAGAAGCTCCTCAATCTGTAGGCGGCGACCGAACTGGAGGAGCTCCTCGTGCTGCGCACGCGCGTGGGCAGCGGTTGGTCGGCGGAGCAAGTAGAGAAATGGACGGAAGCGAGATTGGATAGGGCCTGGGGCCTAGCTCTGGGAGGAGAGGACGGGGAAATATGAGATGGGATCGAACCGTTTTTTTGACTAGGCGGTGGCATAAATCCGTAATATGTTGCTGCTCCGCCATTTGCTGCTTCAAGGATCTGCGATTTTGCTGCTCCGATGTTTATACATCAATTTGGGCTGGCTTCGCGGATCCAGCTTCGTGGAGTTGTGGTGTTCGGCGCTGCTCCGTCGTGGATTTTTGGGAAGCTAGAAGCTGGAGGGCTTCCGAACACGCCCTAAGAGTCGGTTGATACGTGTTTGTAAAGTTGTGCACCCCTGCAGGGTTTAATCTTTTCGAAAAGCCGTGTCCGCGGTTAAGGACAACTTGGTGACGGATCCTGAGATCATAGATAACTTGAACCTGACGTAAAAGATGTGGGCAATGAATGTTTAATTTAAGAGGTGGTTCCAGTTATGGGTGCTGAAGATGATGCTTCGAAGGTTCTGAAGGCAATACCCGTGAAAGGGTGTTCTTTTAAATGATTTGTGAAAAGCTTCTCAGTCTCCCTCTATTCGAAACAAAGTTGGCTTTACGCAAAACAACCTTCATAAACCCTTTTCGAACAAGCAGATATATAATAGGTTAGCTAAGTCTTGTTGAGTACCTCCCGTACTCATGTTTGCTTCAATTTGGTTCAGGTGGAGTTCCATACCTTCGGTGGTGTTTCAACGTGGACATCGACGGATAGTTTGGGGTTTCCCAGGTAGCAGCCTGGAATCTATGGGCTGGGACGTCGCCTTATGTTGCGGCCTCTTAGGCCTTTTTGGTTCTTGTTGAATAGCAACATAATTTGCTTTCCATTGTCTGATGTAATGTTGGGTCGTGTGACCTCTGTTTGTAAGCTATACTCTAGTATTGCTTGCTTAATACAGCTTCATGTCTAGAGTGCTGCTTTGATCGGTTGTTGGTTTCGAGCCCGTTGTTATATAGTTTTGGCTATGCCTGCATAGTTGTCGCAGTCGAGGGGTTGTGGAGCCGATGATCCATGTCCGAGCCCACCTGTCGATGTGATCGGCCTGGGGCGAGGTAACCCCAGTAACCCTCGATTGTTGTTGCACTTTCTGGACACATAGCAGCTCTGTATAACTTTGGTCCCGTTCCTTCAGTTTCATCCGACTCGTGGACACTTGGATATGCATAATTGGTTATGACTAGCATGGACACGAGGAGTAGTAGACCGGGGATCCGGACTACGTCCACGTTGATACACCACGAAAGGTATGGAACTCCACCTGAACCAAATTGAAGCAAACATGAGTACGGGAGGTACTCAACAAGACTTAGCTAACCTATTATATATCTGCTTGTTCAAAAAGGGTTTATGAAGGTTGTTTTGCGTAAAGCCAACTTTGTTTAGAATAGAGGGAGACCGAGAAGTTTTTTACAAATCTTTTAAAAGAACACCCTTTCCTCGGGTATTGCCTTCAGAACCTTCGAAGCATCATCTTCAGCACCGACAACTGGAGCCACCTCTTAAAACTAAACATTCATTGGCAACATCTTTTACGTCATGTTCAAGTTATCTATGGTCTCAGGATCCGTCACCAAGTTGTCCTTAACCGCGGACACGGCTTTTCGAAAAGATTAAACCCTGCAGGGGTGTACAACTTTACCCACACGTATCAACCGACTCTTAATGCCAAGCTATTGGCACAATTCCGACGATGTGCCGGCAGAGGGTGGCTGACCACGATCTTTCCCTTGCTTCGCCTATTCCATGAGTCGCTCCGAGTAGAGATGGACCGCCAATAGGGAGTGGCCATCTCCTGCCGGGTCTCTATCGTTGTGTGCAATGCTCGACGATTACCTACCCGCATAGCGCCGATACACCACCACGTCCTAGTTTTGAAAACGTTTTAATATCCCCAGCAAATCCAAATGGAACGCCCGAACTAGGCAACTCATGGAACAAACTAGACAAGTTGAAACCGAGGGGAATCCAATCCCCGTGTGGTTGCACGATCAGTCTTGGCTTCAAAGGCGAGAACTCGCTCCTAGGGGCATGAACGAGGCAAATCACCACATCCCATGTGGCAACTCATCCAAGCCTTTAATCATATTAACCACACATCTCGAACCTTACCACGTTATCCTGTCATACTAGATTCATTTCGTAACTCTGGTTCATCAACCGGATGGAGCAGAGATCAACAGACATGTATGACTAAGCATGGCATATTTGAGGCTCTGGCGATACACACAAACAAATCCTATGTCTGCTAGGAGCATTGAATCATGATATCTGGTTTAGGGCATCCGCAATAGGTCGTATGATACACCGTATGATAGAGTAGCCAACTCATCAACCAACAATGTATCATACAACTATTACAATAGTTTGTTGGAAGAGTTGTTGGTAAAATAGTACATTTTAGCCAATCATATAGTCATTTTAGTGGGACCAAAGGATAAAAGTATCTTGGCATGCGTGCTACCTTGTTGCTTGCATATCATACAACTCATCTTCTCTCACCTCATTATTACTTACCATGTAGGCATTTTTCTGAGTTGGCATTGCTATCTTACGATGACATGGATACTATTGGAGATGCCCTTATGCAAATAAATAGGACAACTCTATCTACTGACTCAAAATACTTTGTAAAGCATGCATCGTACGAGAAGGAAAACACTTCAAAAACATATATGGGCAGATAAGAGGTTATGCTTGCCTTGCTTCAAGAAAACCAGATAAAGCTTCAGGAATAAGTGCTTGACTTGGTTGTTTAGACCAAGTATTCGGCAACAGGGGTGTCGAACTTCACTCCGGATTCGAGGTCTACCGATAAGAGCAAACACCGGGAAGAAAGAGAACAACACTCAAAAACAGGCATCGATGCAATGCTCAATATGTATGCATGAACATTTTAATGCATTAAAGAGAATCCCTAAACATGTTTCATGGGTTGCTAGGGTTCATATGCTAGGTAAACAGTTTTAGTGAATTTAGTCCCGAAGTGGACCTCGGAGGCCGATTCGGGAAAAACTAGAAGTGTGACAAGTTAAAGTGCTCAAATAGGGTTGAGAACACCATAACTAGGTTCCATTTGTCATTCTAAGCATTTTGACATATAACTTTTAATTTTCTAATTTTATTGAATAAAAACTTATTTTTCTATTTTAAAAGAATTAAATAACATTAAATAAAGGGCCATTTTTCAACTTTCTCAAACATGTGTGAAAAGGGTATATTTGGATAGAGAATATTTTTCTAAACATTTCCATACTTTCATTTTATTTTTATGAGCAATATTTTATTAGTTATTGAATTTACCAAAATAAACCATTTTCTGGCATTTTCCTCAAATAGATAAAAAGGGGAATATGATATCAGGATTACATCATCCCTGCATCAGCAATGGCCACAGGAGCTATGTTGCGGAAGCAATTGATGGATTGGTAGCGAATTTCTCGGAACGGATTGCTCCACGAGCTAGAGAAGGTGGAGGCGAACGTAATGGTGGCCGCGCCGCCCGGGAATGCCCACCGGAGGCTCGTCGGCGTGCAGCAACCGCGGCGGCGGGACAGCGAGCACGGCGGCCGGGAGTTACAGAGGGGGAGGGGGTGAACGGAGGGCACGGGGAGTCTCACCATGTCTCGGTGGAGCTCGTGGAGTGGTCGGGGTGGCCGGAGGGGCAGTCGTGGCGGCCAATCGGCGGCGGAGGAGGCTCGCCGGCCGCGGGGAAGATGACCCCGATTCGCCGGATTCCAATCGTCCCGGGAAGCGAGGCTATACGAGGACGTAGAGGAGAGGATGGCGGAGTCGGTGATGGCCATGTCAGGGAGCGGGAATGGCTGTAGCGCCGGCGGCGTTATCCTGATCCACTGCTCCTAGCAACTATAGGTTTGTTTGGGCGCGCTCCGCTAAACCCTGTGAGTCTTGCTTAGCCATGCTTAGTTGTGATCTGATCCATCCGGTTGATGAATCTGGTCAATACGTGAATCTTTTATGTCAGGTTGCTGTGAATTGCATTAACTTTGATAACTTGACTAAATAACGGCATGGATGTGAGGCCACAATGGGTTGTGGCGTTTTGTCCTGTTCATGGCCCTAGGAGCGAGTTCTCGCCTTCGAAGCCAAGACTGAGTGTGCAACCACACGCGGGGCCTAACAGACCGCACTCGACCAACTAACTTGTTTGGCCACGTCCATGAGTCACGTAGTTTGATCTTTCCATCTGCGTGTGAGTCAGAAAACGATTTGGAGAAAACTTAGGGCGTGACCGGGACAAGTGATGGACGTACACGGATCTTGTTCCCGACTCACAGAACAGGTGCCGTCAGGAGGTGGCCAACTCCCTGTTGATGGGGTGGCCCTGTTTGGGTTGACACATGGATAGGGTCGAGCAAGGTAAAGGTCGTGGCCAGCCACCCTCTGCCGCGCTCCATGGACGAGCGTACATGTGGTGTTAAGAGTCGGATGGTACGTGTGGGTAAAGTGTACCCCCTGCAGGGATAAATCTCCTCGAGAAGCCGTGTCCACGGTTACGGACGACTTGGCAACGGATTCTGTGATCATAGATAACTTCAACGGAATGACTAAAACCTGTTAACCATGATTGAAGGGTGCCTCCTCGGAGATGCCGAGAGGGGTGATCCTTATAGAATGAGATAGTGTGGGAATGAGAAGGACTTGGTGGAATACAAGAAGATGATGATCTCAGTAGTTGAGTAGCTTTCTCATCTGTTTTGAAAACATTCTATGAGACGTGCTATTCCTTCCTCAATTTGCAAAACAAAGATTGCTTTACGCAAATCAGCCTTCATGAAACCCCTTTTCGAAATAGCAGATATATAATAGGTTAATTAAGTCTTGTTGAGTACCTCCCGTACTCAGGTTTGCTTAATTTGGTTCAGGTGGAGTTCCTCACTTCGGTGGTGATTCAACGTGGACATCGACGAGTAGTTTGGGGTTCCCAGGTAGCAGCCTGGAATCTATGGGCTGAGACGTCGCCTTATGTTGCGACCTCTTAGGCCTTTTGATTCTTGTTGATTAGCAACATAATTTGCCTTCCGTTGTCTGATGTAATGTTGGGTCGTGTGACCTCTGCTTGTAAGCTATACTCTAGTAGCACCTGTTTAATACAATTTCAATGTCTAGAGTGTTGCTTTGATCGGTTGTTGGTTTCGAGCAGACGCATGGGAGCGCGATACACCTTGACTAACAACCGGGAAAACCCGATACAGAGCGTGTTGGATCGGGTCTTTGTATCGGTGGATTGGGAGATTGCCTTTCCATTATTCTCCCTTCACGCTCTGACGAGGGTGGCTCTGACCATACCCCCATTCTCCTATCATCGGGGGGCTCCACTCCACCTAGGCTGAACCACTTCCACTTTGAGAACTTCTGGCTAGAGAAACCAGGGTTATTGGAGGTGGTCCAGGCAAAGTGGGTGGGCGCGGAGGCTCACCCGCCGCATCTTATTAACGCGGTGGACGCATGGCACCACTGTGCACAGATGGCCCGCATATTCATGCGGGGCTGGGGCGCCAACCTTGGGGCCGTTGTGCAGAAGAGGAAAGCCTCTCTCCTAGGTGAGATCCAGGCGCTAGATCAGGCGTCGGATTCGTTTGGTCTCACTGCTGAGGAGTGGCTTCAGCGGCACGCCCTTGAGGATTCCCTTATATCCATCTACAAAGCGAGGAGATTTTTTGGCGACAACAGAGTCGTCAGAACTAGATCCTTGAAGGTGAGTCAAACACGGCATATTTCCATGCGATTGCTAATGGCCGACGTAGGAAGTGCTATATCCCTTGCTTGTAGGAGGGTGGGTCATCTCCTGGAGGAGCCGGGAGAGATATCCACCCACATATATTCCTTCTATAAGGAGTTATTTACGGTGAAACCCCGTACAGGGGTCTCCATTGCCGAGGACCTTTGGTCGCCCGGGGATCAGGTGTCGAACCCGGAGAACGTGGGTTGAACCTCCCCTTCCTCGAGGAGGAGGTGGCCCGGGCAATCATGGATATGAAGACTAATTCGGTCCCTAGAATGGACGGGCCACCAGTCATCTTCTTCTAGAAGTTCTGGGAGACTATCAAGGCGGTGATCATGCCTATGTTCCAGGAATTCTATATTTGGACGTTGGTTTTGGCCCGTCTGAATTTTAGTGTGATTACCCTGATCCCCAAAGTTGTGGGGGCCACGGATATCCGCCAATTTAGACCGATTACAGTCCTCAATGTAATCCATCGAATCTTCTCAAAGGTGTGTGCCACCAGGCTTGCTCATGTTCTCGAGCGCCTCACACACCCGTACAAATTCGCCTTTCTTAAAGGCCGGTATATCCACAACGTTATTCTGGCACTCCATGAAATTACTCATGAAGTGAAATCACGCCGCCAGAAGGGCGTGTTCCTTAAGCTAGATTTCTAGAAAACATATGACCGACTAGACTGGTCCTTCCTGCTCTTAATTATGGAACAGAGAGGGGTGGATAACCGGATGATCTCCTAGATTATGCAACTGGTAATGAGCGGCAATAGCGCTATTAACATAAATGGTGAAGTAGGTCCTCATTTTATACCCACTCAGGGGGTTAGGCAAGGGGACCCTATATCCCCTCTGTTGTTTAACACTGCAGTTGATTCCCCTGGAGAGGTCTTGGAGCGGGCTAAGAACTCTGGCCACATATCGGGGGTGGTTGTACATCTAGTCCCTGGGGGCGGCATGACTCGCCTGCAGTACGCCGATGACACCATGATCATGGTGGAGGGGTCATAACTGGACATTATCAACCTAAAGTTTCTACTCCTCTGCTTTGAGGCCATGTCTGGCCTCAAGATAAATTTTGATAAGAGCGAGGTTGTAATACTTGGATACTCCGAGGATGACCAACGCCGGATTGCAGACAACCTTAACTGTAGGTTGGTGCAATTCCCGGTATCTTATTTGGGAATGCCTATCCGGGACTTGTGAATCCTTATTAAGGATCTTGACCCGCTAGTTGAGAGGGTCTCGTCTAGAGCGGAGCCTTGGCAAGGGAGGTTTACTTCCAAGGGAAGCAAAACTGTACTTATCGACTCCTGCTTGTCCATCATCCCGATGTATATGATGGGGCTCTACCTTCTTCCGGAGGGTGTCCACGCCAGCTTCGGCAAGGTGTTATCTCACTTCTTCTGGCAGACGGCTAATGGACACCAGAAATATCATATGGTCAAATGGGCAGATATCTGCGCCCCCAAGGAGTGGGGGGGGGAGGGGGCATAGGGACTCTCACTTTGCGACACATGAATATAGCCTTCATGCTGAAATGGGTTTGGAGAATCCTGTGAGAGGAAGGAGGGCTTTGGCTTCAACTTATCAAGGCAAAAGATTTGCATGGTTGCCCACTCTTAGCTTGCGAGCGGAAGGAGGGGTCTCAGTTTTGGCGGTCTCTATAGGCCATTAAGAATGAGATCCGGATTGGGGCTTCCTTCTCCCTAGGCGACGGTAGAGGGACCCAATTCTGGCTGGATCCTTGGTTAGGCGACTGCCCCCTACACATGAGTTCCCGGACCTCTTTGCTATATGCTCAGATCCCGAAATCCTGGTGGCGGGGGCGACGCAAAATGGACAATGGAACATCGGGTTCCGACGCACTTTTGGCTTGGTAGAGACCCAGAATTGGGAGAGCCTACGACAGGGTCTCCCGCATGCGTTAGATGCCTCCCCGGATGTGGTTACCTGGACTCTCTCGACCTCAGAGAGGTTCTCGGTTGGCTCTGACTACCGGACCCTTTTTAGGGGGCCTACGGTAGCTTGGGGCTCCCATCTTTGGAAGGCGCCTATGCCATTGAAGATCAAAATCTTCACATGGAAGTTTATGCGCGATCGCCTCCCTTCAGGGGTGGAGGTGGCCAAGCGGTGAAGGGTACGTTGCATAGAAAACAAAAAATTTCCTACGCGAGATAAACCCGAAGGGCCAAGATCTAATCTAGGAGATGAAGAGCAACGTGGAGAAAGAGTCTTAGGAAATATACCCTCGTAGACTCTAAGCATTACGAGATTGAATCTCGTTATTGGCGTAGTCGTACTCACGCCGACCCCGAGAGCGAGAAGATGTGCACTGCAATCCGGAGGTGCCTCCGTGATCGGTCACACGGTCAGCTCGATGAAGACCTCCGTTCCCTCGATCCAGCGGGGCAGCGGAAGTAGAGGATCCCCCGGAACTCCAGCAGCACGACGACGTGGTGTGCTGAAGAATACCACGGCGCTTCGCCAAGCGGGAGACCATGGAATGGAGCAGCGGGTGGAGAGAAAAGGAGGTGGGATAAGTGTGTTAGGAGGAGGAGCTCTCACCCTCAGCCGGGGGGGGGGGTGCGGCCAGCCATGTGGTGCCCCCACATCTTCCCCTCTTCATGTGAGTGGAAGCCCCACTCGCACCCACTCATGCTCCCTTAAAACCCCACTTAGAAAATCCAAAGGTTTTTCTTTAATAAATAAATAAAACATTTTTATTTCTTTATTTTAATATTTGTTAATTCCATTAACAAACATTTGCATATAGCACCTCGAATCATTTGTTAATTCTATTAACAACCATTCGACAAAAATCCCTTGAACTATTTCAATTTTACCCGAAACAATTTCGGTGTTCTCCAAAACATTCTTCGATAATTCGTATCCTCTCAAATGCGTCATCGAACATTAAGTGTGTCAGCCTACGGTTCGCGAATAACATTGACATGATCGAGACACCTCTCCGATCAATAATTAACAACGGGATCTGGAGATCCATGATGACTCCTATGTATTCAAGATGACTCTCGTGATCATGTCAACCATCAACGTCGTAACTAATTCCCTTTGTTTCGCGATATTTTACTTATCCGAGGTACGATCATAGGTATCAACCATACCTTGTTCGATCCCGTTACCGACAAGTACTCTTTTACTCGTTCTGTGATATGACATCCTTGTGACCTAGTCACGTGCTTGCAAGCGGTGTTGATGTGATATCACCGAGAGGGCCCAGAGTATATCTCTTCGTCATTTGGATGGAAAAATCCCACTCTTGATTCATGAGCCTCAAATAATACTTTCCGAATACCCAACGACACCTTTATAGTCACCCTGTTACGGTGTGACGTTTGATGACATCAAAGCACCCTTCTTGTATTAATGATTGACATGATCTCATGGTCTAAGGAATGAGTTGCTTCATATGTAAGACATAACAATATAAACTAAATGACTTGGTCGTATTGTTATACTTAGTTTGGGTTTATGTTCATCACATCATTCTTCTAATGACATGACCTCGTTATTAACAACATCCAATGTTCATGATCAGGAAACCTTGATCATCGGTTAATCAACGAGCTAGTTAAAAGAGAGGCATTACTAAGAACCATTGTTTGTTTATTAAACACACATGTATCAACATTTCCGGTTAATACAATTCTAGCATGAGAAATAAACATTTATCATAAACAAGGAATAAGATAATAATCACTTTATTATTGACTCTCAGGCATATCCCCTTCAGTATCCCACTTGCACTAGAGTCTATAATATAGTCTGTAAGCACTTACTACATATGGCGTTCCAGTGTTATTACCATGCTTTGCATGTGGTAAACTTCATCAAAAAGATCTGAACTGTTCAGGTCCTATCATATTTTCATGTCTTTGCGTCTATACCCATCACTCATTCTCTAATGAGATGGATTTGTATATATTTGGTCAATCGGTGAGACCTTAATTCCTTAGCTTAAACTAATGTTACTAACATTGTGAAATGTAGCTTCATAGTGTCAGTATTTTTTGAAATACACCAAGTTCAATGAAGAACTCCTTGACACAAAATACTCATATTATTTGTTGTCACCACAACAATATACTTAATTTTGAAACTCATTCAAATCCAGCATGGAACTTTCTTCCAGCCTATTGTGCTACCCTTCAAAACATATTTTAATTGAGATAAACTTACTTGAATACATGACAAGACTATTAGTGTAACATATTACAATGAATATTTTGTCATTACTACATAGGAAATCATATCCTTAGCATTTCTAAAATGGTATAAGGATCTCTTCCACTGTTGTCTAATCATCATATGAATTATCCTGCTATAACATTCTATAGCACATGACTTATCTGGTTGTGTACATAGCATGGAACACATGACTTAGAAATCTCAATTTCAATTATATTCATCATGTGTCAAAACACTTGAATATTGCTCAATTCTTTTCCATGTGGCAAGAACTCCTTCTTGTCATTTCGATATTGACTTATTTCAATATTTCATCTATGTAATTTTGCTTCAATCATAGCAGGCGCTTCAATACATCTCTTATAGATATTGATGCCCAATATCTTCTATGAAAATCTTAACCGTGTTAATTTAAAAAACATATTTTCCAATCAACCACATGTCATCTACATAAAGCATTAGAATTATGTCTTAGCGCTCCCATTTAATTTCTTGTAACTCTACAAGCATCTTTACCATTCATGATGGAATCAAACTCTTTTGAAAACTTCATTAAGGTAATGATTCCAACTTCATTATGCTTACTTCAACCATTGAAGTTTGCATACCTTTCTGGCAACCTTTTGAATTTTACAAAACTCTCAGACTGTGTCAAGTACACATCCTTGATCAAACTTCCTAGAGAGGAGAGTTGGTTTTGTTATTCAACTGTCATATCATAATATGTAACTTTTGCTAGAACTATCCGTAAAGACTAAAGCATCACTACGGAAGATCAAAATCTTGTAGTAGTCAACTCTTTAAACTTCGTCGAAAACATCTTTTCGACAAGCACAACTTTCAAAGGATATAAATATCCATGTCTTTGTTTCTATATAGACCCATTTTCTATCCTTAGGCATCATGCCTATCGAAAGGACTACCAAGTCACATACTTGATATTCATACATGGATACTATCGAGATATAATGACTCATAGCCAATTTTACGAAGTCAGGGCCCATCATTTGCTTCCTTTATAAGTTTTAGGTCCTTTGTTGTCAAAACAACACTTTACTCTTAAACCATAAGCTGGTCTCAGTACAAAGTTTTAGGACTTTCGTGGTTCAGTTCACAAACTCATTCGAAGCATCAACAACACATGTAGTGTCTTCTACTTTGTCAAAATAAGAAACCTTAGAACAACTTCCGATGTTGCGCTACTCTTGACATGTTAAGGGAGATTCTCTAATCTCATTGAGTTTGTACTGTCCTCCCACTCGCTTGTTTCGCAAGAACTACTTTCTCGAGAAATCAACCCTTTCTACCAAACAACATTTGTCTCTGGTTTGGTGATAGGAGCACTAGTGGAGAACGAGGCTTTTTCTCACTGGCGAGCACCCCTTTTGCCCCGGCTCGGCCACCACCTCGTTCAAAAGGCTACAGAGGTGGGGCCGGGGCGAGCAGGGCGAGTGGTGGCGGGGTGGGCTAAAGGCCCACAACCAGCAGCTCGTCGTGGGGGGAGGGGGTCTTTTGCCCCGGTTGGAGCCACCAACCGGGGCAAAAACCCCTCCCACTATATAAACCCTGCCAGCCCTCTTCTCCCCACATGCCACTCACTTTGGAGGACATATTCTAGTTGTGTGGTGTGTGCTCACTTGTTTTTCCCTCCTATGCACAAGAGGTGTTCGATGAAATGCCCGTTAGAATAACGCCATCTCAGCTCACAGAAAACAAACAAGATTTAATTTGTCCGAGCCACACTTAATTAAATAAACTTTCTCGTCCTTCTTTCCTCCTCGATCGAGGTACCAACTTTAAGCTTTCATCTGTCGATGTAACATTGGTCATTTCTCTATTCACGGTGTTCTGTAACAGTTCTTAATTAATAAGCATATAATGCGGATGAACCGACAATGGATGTACGCTGACCGATGCTCTGCGGCGTTCATGAAAGGCGTGGGTTATTTTCTCGAGGTGGCCCAGGCAAACAAGCGGAATTTTTTTATGTGTTGTCCATGTGCTGTATGTCGGAATCAGAAGGAACACTCTTCTCACAGAGTCATCCACTTCCACCTGTTTCAATCCGGTTTCATGCGCGGCTATAATTGTTGGACCAAGCACGGAGAAAGAGTGGTTATGATGGAAGACAACGAAGAAGAAGAGAATGATGACAACTATCATGACATTTTCCCTGAATACGGTTCTGGTACTGGAATGGAAGATAACAATGAAGTAGAAGCAGAAGACCGAGCACCAGATGAGCCCATCGACGATCTTGGCCAGGCTATTACGGATGCAAAGACAGAAAGCGAGATTGAAAAGGTGAGGGTGAAGTTCGACCAGATGTTAAAGGATCACAAAACATTATTGTATCCAAATTGCGAAGACGGGCAAAAAAATCTGGGGAGCACACTGGAATTGCTCCAATGGAAGACCGAGAACGGTGTGACCGACAACGGATTTACAAAGTTGCTCCAAATAGTGAAGAAGCAGCTTCCTAGAAACAATGAATTGCCCGACAGTGCATACCAAGCAAAGAAGCTTGTATGTCCCTTAGGATTATACGTGGAGAAGATACATGACTACATTAATGACTACATACTCTACTGCGGTGAGAAGTACGAGAATTTGGAACAATTCCCGTATGCACTGCATTGCGGTATAAGATCAAACCAGACGACCCTGGCGATGTTGAGGGTGAGCGCCCTAGGAAGAGGGTTCCTGCAAAGGTGATGTGGTATGCTCCTATAATACCACGGTTGAAACGTTTGTTCAGAAACAAAGAGCATGCCAAACTTTTGCGATGGCACATGGAAGATCGTAATAAAGACGAGATGTTGAGACACCCCGCCGATGGGTCGCAGTGGAGAAAAATTGAGAGAAAGTTCCTGCGCTTTGCAGGTGACGCAAGGAACTTATGGTTTGGTCTAAGTACAGATGGCATGAATCCATTTAGTGAGCAGAGCTGCAACCATAACGTCTGGCCTGTAACTCTATGTTTCTATAACCTTCCTCCTTGGTTGTGCATGAAGAGGAAGTTCATTATGATGCCAGTGCTGATCCAAGGCCCGAGACAACTGGGCAAAGACATTGATGTGTAACTAAGTCCATTAGTCGATGAACTTTTACAGTTGTGGCATGAAGAAGGTGTACCTATGTGGGACGAGCACGAACAAAAAGAATTTAACCTACAAGAGTTGTTGTTCGTAACCATCAACGATTGGCCTGCTCTTAGTAACATTTCTGGACATACAAACAAGCGATACAATGCATGCACACACTGTTTAGATGACACCAAAAGTATATATCTCGATAAATGTAAGAAGGTTGTGTACCTCGGGTATCGTCGTTTTCTTCCGCGCAAGCACCCCTTAAAAAAAGCTGGCAAGCATTTGAATGGTGAGCTAGATATCCAGGAGACGCCTATCCTCCGATCTGGTGATGATGTATTTGATATGGTGAAGGATTTGAAACTAATCTTTGGAAAGGGTACAGGCAGACAAGCTGTTCCGAATGACGCTGACGGACACGCACCCATGTGGAAGAAGAAATCTATATTTTGGGATCTACCCTATTGGAAAATCCTAGATGTCCGCTCTGCGATCGACGTGATGCACCTGATGAAGAATCTCTGCGTGAATCTGCTAGGCTTCTTTGGCTTGTATGAGAAGTCAAAATATACATCTGAAGCACAGCAAGACTAGCAACACATGAAAGGACGAGACGGCAAGAATCCTGAGCGGTTTCAAGGTGGTCCTGCCAGCTACGCTCTTACCAAGGAAGAGAAGGAAATCTTTTTTGAAGCACTAAATACTATCAAGGTCCCGTCTGGCTTCTCGTCGAATATAAAGGGAATAATAAATATGGCGGAGAAAAAATTCCAAAACCTGAAGTCTCATGACTGCCACGTGCTGATGACACAATTGCTTCCGATTGCGTTGAGGGGGATTCTGCCAGAAAATGTTCAACTACCTATTGTGAAGTTATGCGCATTCCTCAATGCAATTTCTCAGAAGTTAATCAATCCAGAAAGTCTATCAGCGTTACAGACAGATGTGGTCCAATGTCTTGTCAGCTTCGAGTTGGTGTACCCACCATCCTTCTTCAATATTATGACACACCTCCAAGTTCACCTAGTCAAAGAGATTAACATTCTCGGTCATGTGTTTCTACACAGTATGTTCCCCTTTGACAGGTTCATGGGAGTCTTAAAAAAATATGTTCACAACCGTGCTAGGCCAGAAGGAAGCATCTCCAAGGGTTATGGAACAGAGGAGTTAATTGAGTTTTGTGTTGACTTTCTTCCAGATGTTAAGTCGATTGGTGTTCCTGAATCGCAGCATGAGGGAAGAATGAGTGGAAAAGGCACGCTAGGAAGGAAAGCAAAGATATTTATGGAGGGACATTCTTTCACTAAAGCACACTACGCAATTCTACAAATATCCACCTTGGTGGCTCCTTATATACAGGAACACAAGAATATTATACGGTTCAAAAACCCGGGGTTGTCTGAATCGTTGATTAATGATGAACACATGGATAGTTTCAGCGCCTGGTTGCAGACATAACTCATGAATAACAACATTGTTGGAGATTAGCTCTACTTGTTGGCCAGGTCACCATCTTCGACTGTACTGACTTTTCAAGGGTACGAGATAAATGGGAATACATTTTACACGATCGCAGAAGATAAAAAGAGCACCAACCAGAATAGTGGTGTATGTTTCGATGCAACCGGATACAATGGGAGAAAGGACACATCTTATGGTTACATAGAGGAGATATGGGAACTTGACTATGGACCTAATTTTAAGGTCCCTCTGTTTCGGTGCCAATGGGTCAAGATGACAGGAGTGAAGGTAGACCAGCAGTACATAATGAAACTATGGATCTCAACAATCTTGGGTACATAAACGAACCATTCGTCCTACCCAAAGATGTGGCTCAAGTTTTCTATGTGAAGGACATGTCTACCCAACCAAGGAAAAGAAAAAAAAAGAATTCTAGTACATCATGCGGTGAGCCGAAGCGGCACATAGTTCTTTCAGGGAAAAGAAACATTGTGGGAGTGGAGGACAGGACAGACATGTCAGAAGATTATAATAACTTTGAAGAAATTCCGCCATTCAGAGTGAAAACTGACCCAAGCATCGCGTTAAATAATGAAGATGCTCCATGGCCATGACAGAAAAGTAAACAATGACGGCACGAGTTGATGATGACGTATTAAACCTGGTTCATGTAATATTGCTAGACTATTTTGTAATAATGTATCAAACATTGCAGATTATCCATATCATGTGTGAAAACATTGCAGATCTCTTCCTCTTCTTAAACCATTCATAAACTAGGTTTTTAAATGTTTGAAAATTCAAAAATTGTTACTAGTTTAAATAGTTACAATAATTATTTTATAAAACATAAAATTTATTTGAAATGTTTATGCAATTTTAAACACTTCTCATACAGAAAGTTTCTTCAAATTCAAAACCATTCGTAAACTAGATTTTTTTAAATGTTTGAAAATTCAAAATTTGTTACTAGTTTAAATAGTTAGAATAATTATTTTATAAAACAGAAAATGTATTTGAAATGTTTATGCAATTTTAAACACTTTTCATATAGAAAGTTTCTCCAAATTCAAAACCATTCGTAAACTAGGTTTTTTTAAAATGTTTGAAAATTCAAAAATTGTTACTAGTTTAAATAGTTAGAATAATTATATTCTAAAACAGAAAATGTATTTGAAATGTTTCCGCTATTTTAAACAATTTTCATATTGAAAGTTTCTCCAAATTCAAAACCATTTGAAATGTATTTGAAGAAGTATTTGAAATAGTATTTGAAACGTGGCAGTGGAAAAAATTGTCGGCAGAAAGAAAAAACTGAAATTTGCGCCTTTTGCCCCGGTTGGTAACACGAACCGGGGAAAAAGAGAGGAGGTGCGCGGGCGCACGATGTCTCACCTCCCCCCTTTGCCCAGGTTCGTGTTACCAACCTGGGCAAAAGGCCCCCACCTATATAACCCCGGGCGGTTGCTCCACCCGGGGCAAAGTCCCGGAGGTACCGAAATCTAGAGAGACGCCGTGACGCTGCCCGATTTTGCCGCCACCGGGATCCTCTCCGCTGCTCCCCGCCTCTTCTACGCCTCGCCCGCGCCCGTGCTCCTCCGCCCACGCCCTCCTCCTCGCCGCCGGGCTCCTCGCCTCCTCCCGCGCCCTCCTCCTCTCCGCCGCGCCCTTCTCCTCGCTGCCGTGCCCTCCTCCTCGAGGTGAGGTCGCCCCACCTCGCCGCTGTGGCCTCATGCATGCACAGTACTTGTATTTTTTTGTTAATTAGTTTAATTATATTGTTAGTTTAGTATTAATTAGTGTAAGTTAATTAGTTCACTTAAATATTTAGGTTTTAGACTTAGAGATTTAGTTAGTTCACTTTCAAAATTTAGGACTTGGACTTAGAAAAAATTTAGGTTTTAGACTTAGAGATTTTTCTTTTTAGTTTTTGGACTTAAAGAGAATTTTAGATTTTATACCTTAGAGAAAAAATTAGGTTTTATGCAATTGTATGCTATTAGCTATCAGCTATATTTTGATTAGATTTTATGCAATTTTTCGAATTGATGAAAATGATGTTATTAGTTAGTGCGACTATGATAAACTTATGATGTTATACATTTTTGTAGTCATGGCGAGAGCTCCCGTGCGACGCAGTGCGCGTGTTGTCGGTAGGCGCGACGCTGTCCGCGTTGAAGAAAACATAGTCGTACCACGTGGTGGACGTCCACGTGGATCGCGTACAGCGCGTGGACGTGGTGGTAGCGTAGCCATCACGGAGGAGGAAGCGGCGCCTCCAGCTCGTGGACGTGGACGCGGAGCACGGGGGGCAGCACGCGATGCACGACGCGGCGCTGTTGCTGCGGCGGAGGAGGAGGAGGAGGATGACGTTCTCCGGCTACCAGAGTTCTACGTCCACCTGTTCCACCCACTGCAGAACAGGCTTCGTCTGCCACAGAAGATATCGGAGATACTCCTCGAGCGCGCCGGACCCTTTAGGTTCAGCCTCCAGTTGGGGGGCTGCCACAACGGGCCCGTTCACGTGTTACTGCAGCGACGTGACGATGACCTCTACCTGCGCCATGGGTGGGGCAGTTCCAGCGCATGTAGAACCTGGATGTGGGCAACATGCTCACATTCAGGTACATCAACGACGACACGGAGGACAACGTGCTGGAGGTGAAGATCTTCGACGACACCCTAGTCCGCCCCCGTTGCAGCCAGGATAGCTCGTCTGACAGCAGCTCCGCTTCCGAGGCTGACGAGTCTAACTCCGGCGAGTCTAGCTCGGGCAAGGCTGCCTTCGACGCAGAGGCGTAGTATGTTTGTGTCTCTCTATGTATATGTCGTACTATGTTTGTGTCTTACATGTTTAATTATGTCATCGCGTCGAACAATATTTGTATTCGTGGCAGACTATATGTTTATATTATTGTTGGTTTTCATCTGTATTTTTGTTTGATAATTTTTCACCTTTCTTACTATAAATGTTTATTATTTGAAAGATCATTGAATTTTTAATGCACTTGAAGTAATGCACTTGAAGTATTAGTGCACTTGAAGAAAAATAGAATTTCTAATCTTCTGCAGAGAACAGGAAAACAGAAAAAAAACTGAGAACCTTTTGCCCCGGTTGGTGTTACCAACCAAGGTAAAAGGGCGCCGGACTGCTCGCTGAGCAGAGCCCACGTGTGCACCCCTTTTACCCCGGTTGGTAAGCCCATCGGGGCTTAAGGGGGGCCTTTAGCCCGGGTTTGGCAAACCCGGTTGGGAAACCGGGGCATAAGGCCCATCCCAACCGGGGCTAATGTCATGTTCTCCACTAGTGGAGAAATACCCAATGTATTCTTTGGGATAACCTTATAAACATATATTTATCCTATTTTGGTTTTAAACATTTTACACATGCTATGTATATCAAAAGTTAAGAAAAAGATAATTCGGGTAACTACCCAAGCCATAACTTATATGGTGTCAATTTCAACGGATCATGATGGCGCTCTTTTCAGTGTAACAGCGTTGTCTCTAATTATAAACTACAAAATTATAATGACATTTTTATTTATCTTACCATGTCAAACAAGGTTTGATTTTGTCTCTCGAACACTCCATACTTATGTGAGGTATTCGAGAAGGATAAATTGTAGAAGAATTCTGCAACTCCTCAGATGTTTTGCTAAACTTGTAACTCAAACTTCATCCTTTATGATCCAATCATAAATACTTGATTATCTTGTTACGATGATTTTTTACTTCATACTAACAATAGTTTGAACCAATTCAAAAATGTCAAACTCCATTCTCTTCAAATGGATATACTCATATATCTATTTAAATCATCGATGGAATTTTATGAAGGAAAAATTAATCCACCACACATGACTACACATAATTTAATATATACATCAATATGTATAATCTCCACTAAATTAGTCATCCATTCTACTTTGGCCTATGAACGAAATTCTAGTCATCTTTTGGAAGAGGTCTCACAAGCGTTAATTTATTCAAAAATAAAATGACTCCGGAAGTCGATGAACATGGAGTTCTTTCATATTTTTTCTTTCCGATATGAACTAAAATAGTGGTGTCACAATTTAAGTAATTTTTTTTTGTCTTGCAACTTTTAGCATTTAGTCTTATAGATGTTTACTTTACCAACATGATTTATATTAACGCATCCATCAATTATGGAATATGGTCATAGTTTGAACAATCTCATTTGTTCTCACAAAAGACCGGAACAGAATAACAACTTATTAAGTTCATAAATAAATCTTAAATGTTTGGTTTGATACGACAATGAACATAATAACACTTTATTTAGGTTCTTGTCATGATCGATTCCACATCTACTACTAGTTCCTTTTAGGCCCTTGTATTTCTTGCATTGCGTTGCTATGTATGAAAACTCATACCAACCAATCTGGTATCAGGATACCCAAAAAATACTTTGTATGACGTCGCGCTGGCCATGGCTCTCGAACTCGAGCGCGGCATGATGCTCCATGGTCAGGTGATGCATGCGCCATGAGCGGTGGATGTGGTGGAGGTTACCTCCGTCCGCGGTGCGGCTCCAGCACAACAGCGGCGGCGGCCGAGCCCGTGACTACCATCGACACCCGGCTGGTGGACGGCCACGACGCCGGCGCGCGACGTCCTGCCTCCAGAGGGTATCTCGACGGGATGGGGGCACCACGACTCCACAGGACCTCCGAGGTCCGGCCATGGCGCAGATCCATCCAGCCGCCTCAACCAGCCAGTGGAGTAACCAGGCTCCCGGGGCTGGGGCGTGGCGTCCGCACGGGCCATGGGCGCCAGCGTGGCAGCGCAGAGGTGGCAAATGGCAGCTCAGAGGTGGCCTCGGGCGCCATGGCGGCGCCCAAAGTTCGAGAGGACGGCGCCGGGTGAGGACGTGTGAGGGCGGCGCCGGGCTGAGGACGGGTCAGGGTGGCGCCGAGCTGAGGACGGGTCAGGGCGGCGACGGGGCGACGCATAGGCAGGTTGTGGAGGATGGCCATCGGGTCATGGGCGCGGTGCGGTGCGTGCCATCTTCGCACGGCCCAGTTTCCTCAACGACGGCGGCCTCCATGGCGGCGACGGGAATCGGGATCGGGTTGGCCTCCATGGCCAAGGAGCTCCTACTCTACGGCTTTTAGTCTTGCTGAAAAAAAAGAAATAATAATAGTATGAGGCGGACGAAAATATGTGGCCGACAAGTAGTCCCTACAGCCACCTCAGCTACACCTCCAAGTGTGCTACCTAGTCATCCCTTACAGATGGGCCCAACACGTCAGCTCAGCTGTCAATTTTTGGTTAGACAAGAATTAGAGTGATTTGTGATCGTTAGTCTCAGATTTGGTAGATTTTAGAAAAAAATTCCAAGAACGGGACTGACTCGTAACCACCGCCCCAATTGTGGTAGATTTATGTAATTTACTCATCCCATCATAAGAATTTTATGATTAAACTACTATAGCTCGAAATAAGGAATTTAGCGGATAAATTTTAGCGCCCATCTTCCTTGGAAGATTCAAACGTCTAGCGTCTTCAATCATTGCATATATTCAAATAATATAAGCACACGTTGTCATGCCAAATTATACTCAGTCATGTTCCCACAAATAAGTTTCTAAATATCAATATATCTTTAACTTGATTATTTCTAAAACCAGTTCTTTTCAGTTTATAAACCACCTTGATCAACAAAACATTCTTTTGAAGATAAAGTATTATGGAAGCAAGCATGACACTGGATTCTAAGTAGGAATTATTTGCTCTCCAGATCAATCAATCATTAATCATATGGAGCTGGGTAGGAAATACCAAAAATCTAAAATAGGACTCAATGTTAAATTTTACTAATACGGTACCAAACTTAAATGGTTTTTCCAAATCATAACAGTTATATCTCAATTAATAATCTAAGTGTAAGGTAATTTGTGGATGTCATTGAATACTACAATTTGTGCAAATTCACTTTGATTGGTTGTTCATGATAAAATAAGTCAATTAATTCAAAATTACTACGTGAACTCCCACTCAAAAGTAACATCCCTCTAGTCATTTTAGTGATTACACAAACCAAATTCACTACACCAAAACCGATCATCACGTGAGATGATGTAGCTGCAAAGGCGAACATCGACATGTTCATCATATCGTCCATATGACTCATGCTTTACCTTTCGGTTACGTGTTCCGAGGCCATGTCTATACATGCTAGGCTCGCCAAGTAGAACTGTAGTATTGCGTGTGTTCCGAGGCCATGTCTGTACATGCTAGGCTCGTCAGCACCCGTTGTATACGGACATTGAGTCTGTCACACCCGATTATCACGTGGTGTCTCGAAACGACGAACTTTCTTAACGGTGCATACTAAGGAAGAACACATTATTATCTTGATATTAAGTGAGAGGGATCATCTTATAATGCTACCTTCGTGATCTAAGCAAAATAAGATGCATAAAAGGATTAACATCACATGCATGGATAATGTGATATAATATGGTCCTTCTTGCACTTGATCTCCATCTTGTGCATCATGGTATGATCTCCATCATTCCACCGGCGTGGCACCAAGCTCCATGGCACCTCCATTTTGATTGTCCATCAAAATTACAACATATCACATGGATATGATATACAACACGCATGCCATACATAATAAGACAACCATATGGCTCCTACCGATATGTCAATAATTTACAAAAGATATCATCTCATACATCAAATTTGTAACATTGACCATATCACATCACATGCGCTGCAAAAACAAGTTAGACGTCTCTAATTTATTTTTGCATATTTTACGTGGCTTAGGCTTTCGAGGATAGAACCATTCATACCTACGAACATGAACCACAACGTTGATAAACATATTTTTAGTAACCCTTCGTAGATTTGATCTTAACTATAGTAGGAGAAATGGACACCCCCTCAGCCACAAGTGAGACAGGTCTCGCGTACATAGCACACGTAAAGTTAGTCTAGGGAAGCTTCTTCCTACTATGCCACTGAGATCATAAAATACTCAAGGAGGCAATAACATGATCATCAACGCCCACATACACCTATGTGTTTTATCCGTACAAATCATCTACGCATAGATCCAGCTCTGATACCACTGAAGGGTACGTTTGCATAGAAAACAAAATTCTTACGTGAGATAAACCCTAAGGGCCAAGATCTAATCTAGGAGATGAAGAGAAACAGGGAGAAAGAGTCTTAGGAAACATACCCTCGTAGACTTAAGTGTTACGAGATTGAATCTCGTTGTTGGCGTAGTCGTACTCACGCCGACCCCGAGAGCGAGAAGATGGGCACCGCAATCCGGCGGTACCTCCGTGATCGGTCACACGTTCAGCTCGATGAAGACCTCCGTTCCCTCGATCCAGCGGGGCAGCGGAAGTAGAGGATCCCCCGAAACTCCAGCAGCACGACGGCGTGGTGTGGTGAAGAATACCACGGTCAGCGCTTCGCCAAGCGGGAAACCATGGAATGGAGCAGTGGGTGGAGAGAAAAGGAGGTGGGACAAGTGTGTTAGGAGGAGGAGCTCTCACCCTCCTTTTATAGGGGAGGGGGAGGTAGCCCAAGGGGGGTGCGGCCAGCCATGTGGTGCCCCCACCACTTCCCCTCTTCATGTGAGTGGAAGCCCCACTCATACCCACTCATGCTTCCTTAAAACCTCACTAAGAAAATTCAAAGGTTTTTCTTTAATAAATAAATCAAACATTTTTATTTCTTTATTTTAATATTTGTTAATTCCATTAACAAACATTTTCATATAGCACCTTGATTCAATTTTTAATTCTATTAACAACCATTTGACAAAAATCCTTGAACTATTTCAATTTTACCCGAAACAATTTCGGTGATGTCCAAAACATTCTTCGATCTTCTGTATCCTCTCAAATGCGTCATAGAACCTTAAGTGTGCCACCCTACGGTTCGCGAATAACATAGACATGATCGAGACACCTCTCTGATCAATAATCAACAGCAGGATCTAGAGATCCGTGATGAGTCCTATATATTCAACGATGACTCTCGTGATCGTGTGAACCATTAACGCCGTAACTAATTCCCTTTGTCTCGTGATATTTTACTTGTCCGAGATCCGATCATCGGTATCAACCATACCTTGTTCGATCCTGTTACCAACAAGTACTCTTTTACTCGTTCTGTGATATGACATCCTTGTGACCTAGTCACGTGCTTGCAAGCGGTGTCGATGTGATATCACCGCGAGGGCCCAGAGTATATCTCTCCGTCATTTGGATGGACAAATCCCACTCTTGATTCATGAGCCTCAACTAATACTTTTCGAATACCCAACGGCACCTTTATAGTCACCCTGTTATGGTGTTACGTTTGATGACATCAAAGCACCCTTCCGGTATTAGTGATTGACATGATCTCATGGTCTAAGGAATGAGGTTACTTCGTATGTAAGACATAACAAATGTAAACTAAATGACTCGATCGTATTGTTATACTTAGTTTGGGTTTATGTTCATCACATCATTCTTCTAATGAAAGGACCTCGTTATTAACAACATCCAATGTTCATGATCAGGAAAGCTTAATCATCGGTTAATCAATGAGCTAGTTAAAAGAGAGGCGTTACTAGGAACCATTGTTTGTTTATTAAACACACATGTATCAACGTTTCCGGTTAATACAATTCTAGCATGAGAAATCAACATTTATCATAGTCAAGGAATAAGATAATAACCACTTTATTGTTGCCTCTCGGGCATATTCCCTTAAGGCAGATGGGCCCTGGCGATGGGACATGCCCCCTATGTGTTGTTCAGTACCGGAGACGGGTACTCACATACTCTTTACTTGCCCCGCACCTTGTTTCCTATGGAGCTTTGTCGCGGAGGCTTTAGGGCCTGAGTGGCAGGCCCTAAAACTTGCGAGTTTCTCGAAGTGCAGGCGAATAGAAACGGGAAGGGGAGGCGCGTCTTCTGGTTAATATTCACCGCGATGACCTGGACTTGATGGACTATTCATAACAAGATGGTTATCGAGCACGTCTTTCGGAGAAGGGCCTCTGACTCTGTGTTTAAATTTTTGGCCTTCTTGCAGAAGTGGCACCCTCTCTGTAGACGGCGGGACTTGGAGCGGCTGGGCGATGTGATTCAGGACCTCGTGATGGCGGCTCACCGAATTTACGCCACCTCTAGCCAATGAGCGCTACTCCGCTCGGAGTTGTATCGTTGGCTTGTTGTTTTTTCTTTCGTGTTGGGCTTGTTGTGTTGTGGCCCCAACGGACTTCTCGTACTTTCCTGTTTGGTGTGTGTGAACTTTTGTATGTCTGTGGGTTGCTTTATTTATAAAGCGGAGCGTAAAGCCTGTTTCGTGGTAGTTTAGAGCCGTACGCAGACATGGCCGCCTCGCCCTGTCGACGTCGATCAGCCGTGTGGCTCGTGGGATGAGTTAGTCAGCGCCTACAAAGGTGCCACCACCACGGGTACTCCCGGTTGACGACGACGAGGGTGGCGCGGTGTTTCACGTTTCTCTCGTCTCCCCACATGAAATAGGATCAGAATTGACAAAACTGATCCAGGTCTAAAGTTCAGGAAAAATAATCCTATTTCGAAAAATTTGGTTAATTTGACACTTTTATCAACACTAGCCGCGAGACTAACAAACAATGTGTACCTTCACACCTACACAGACAAAGATTTGATTATATCAGGTAGAATACATCCACTTTTGTCCATCTTTGTGACAATTAATTTGAGACAGAGAGAGTACTAAATGATATTCGTCTGAGTAATCCTTTTCCATCAGTCAGATACGAATCTTAACACTCAACCGCTCGAAGAGTCAACCCACACATAAGGTAAGAAGAGTAAAACCTAGTAAACACCGCATCCTCTGCTAAACAGAAGTGACAATGTTGTTATTTCTCATGATTGTCCGGTACTCTCTCCATATAAAAATATAAGATGTTCTAGCGTCTTCTAGACAAAACATATTTAGAAGCGTTTTAGTGTGTAGATTCATGTGCATCTTGCACTAAAACATGTCTAGATACGTGTTGTCTAGTAAACTGTAAAACATCTTACATTTCGATATGAAGGGACTACTTCCGACCTTGTTAACGCTTTGCCGTCTTAGGCGAGCATACGCACAAAGAGTATCTTCTCCAATAGATAATGTACTTTAGACTTTAGGTCCAAAAAATTGCTTTTTATACCACTAAACGGCAAAATCGTTGCACCAGGAGATAACATATCCTATATGGTGATATATATTTTGGCCTCGGACTTGCCGTCCTCCCCATCGATCTCTCCATGCCCATACTCCTCCACCATCGGTTCCTGCCGCCACGACCAAGGCAAAGAAAGAGCTTGCCGCCCAAAATTCTAGCCTCCAAGAACCACCGCCGAACTAGACACTCGTCGGGTCCCACTGTGCAGCCTATGAGCAAGGCGCTTCCCAGCCCAGAGGAGACATCGTCGGCGTGAATAGGCCGCACAGTCTAAAAATACGAAGTCCGCGACATCACCCTCTCCAACTTATGCTGCTACTCTAGTGGTGATGTGACCGCTGATACGTCCAAAATGTATCTCCTTTTTCTAACACTTTTGCTATTATTTGCCTCTAAACCTATGAGTTTTCGATACAACTAACACGGACTAACGTTGTTTTCAGCAGAATTACCTTGGTGTCTTGTTTTTGTGTAGAAAAATCAACTTTTGGGAAAATGCCCAGAAAAGATCCCGAAGACGTTAAACACTCGAAGACCCCCGAAGCCAGAAGGAGTCCCCGAGAGGGGCCAGGAGGGGGCCACACCACCCCTGGGCGCGCCCCCTTGGCCGCGGAACCTGGTGGTGTGGGGCCCCTAGGGCCCCCATCGGGCTCCCCTTTCGACTACTTATCGCCTGTAACCCAAAACATCAGGGGGGTCGTCATATTACAGAAAACACCACAGAGCGACGCGTCACCTCGAAACTCAATTCAGGGATCAAAAGTTCTTGTTCTCGCGCCCTGCCGGGACGGGGATTCAGAGGAGATCATCGCCATCAACACTGCCACCTCTTCTCCATCAACCATCCATGATTCCTGTCCATGTGTGAGTAAACACCGATGTAGGCTGAGAGGGATTGTACGAGATCGATCATGTAATAATGCCAGATTGTTAGGGTATAGTGCCTAGTATCCAATTTTAGTGTTTTCTACCGTTGTTGCAACTTCTTATGCTTAATGATTGTCACTTTGGGCCTGAGTGTCATGATCTCAGATTAGATCATGTTATTGTTTCATGAGTATAATTATGTTTCTTGATCATATCTACAAGTTGTTTACACATGTCATTGTCCGGAACCCGAGGCTCCAAAGCGACAGAAATTGGAACAACCAGAGGGGATGGTTATGATGTGAGGATCACGTGTGTTCATTCAGTGTTAATGCTTTACTCTGATGCTTTATTAAAAGGAGCACCTTAATTACCAGTAGTTTTCCTTGAGTCCCCGCTGAAAACGGGCTGGTAGGACAAAAGATGTTGTGCAAGTTTCTCATTGCGAGCACGTATGACTATATTGAAACACATGTCTATAGTTTACCTAGAACTTGGATGCTTTACTATTATTATCCGAAATGCCCATGTTTAGATTATTACATGACCCATCTTATCCATGCAACGCCTGTTCATCCATTCCCTATGCCTACGGTACTTTCATCCTGCTGTTTCCCGCGGTTGCTACTGTTGTTACTATTTTACTCCTGCTGTTATTTTATTACTACTGCTGCTATAAATTTTTTACCACTGATAGATTGTTACGAGCAAGTCTACTTTCAGGTGCATCTGAATTGACAACTCAGTTGTTAATGCTTATAAATATTTTTTGGCTCCCCTTGTGTCGAATCAATAAATTTGGGTTTTACTTCCCTCGAAGAATGTTGCGATCCCCTATATTTGTGTGTTATCAAGACTATTTTCTAGCGCCATTGCCCGGGACCATAGATTTATTTAATTGCTCACTTGAACGTGATAATTTTTGCTGCAAGCCTTTCATCATGGGCAAGACTCGTGATGGAGAAGTTCCTATATTACCATCCACTACAAGCAGAGGTACAATTCTGAACACCTCTGTTGCTCTTGATTCACCATCTTTTATGAGTAAGCTTCTTACACCACCACATGCTACACACACTATTACTTCTGCTGAGTCTGAAAATGCTTATGATACTTTCGATGATGCTTCTACTGTGCTTGATGATACTGGTTCACTAGGTCCTTTCCTAGATGCTACAATTGCTAAATCCAAAAAAATTGAAAGTGTTGAAATTCTTGTTGAAAATATTGGTACACATGTTAATTCACCTGAGTCTATTGATGATCTTGATGAAACCTATATTAAACTTAATAATGACTTTATTAAGGAAGCTCAGGCTAGTACTAGTGCAAGTGCTCTTAAGAGTCTTCTTGCAAGACATGTTGTTAAATATAAATCTGCTCTTGATGCTAAGGCTGCCACATCTCCCATACACATTAGAGATAAGGATTATGATTTCTCTCTAGATTTATCCTATATATCTATTGTTGCGAAGGAACCTTTTTGTGGAACTAAAATTAAAAGTGCTATGGAACATATGAATGAGCTTTCATCTTTGAGTAGTTTATTTTCCGATGATACCAAGTTGTGTACTTATTTTGTTACGAAGATCTTCCCTTTCTCATTGAATGATGAAGCCAAAACTTGGTTTAACAATCTGTCACCTGGATCTATTACTAGTCCTATGGATTTTCTTAATGCTTTGTTTCAAAAATACTTTCCTGCTAGTGCTCAACATGCTGCTATGCAGGATATCTTTAACTTTGAGCAAATTGAAAGAGAGAAATTGCCTGAATCTTGGTCAAGGTTTTGTTCTTCAATAAGAGATAGACCTGGCAATCCATTACCTAAAAATGATCTCCTAGATATATTTTATAATGGACTAACTATTGAATCTAGGACATAGCTGGATAGTTGTGTTGGTTGTGTTTTCAGGAAAAGAACTCCAGAAGAAGCTGAGGAATTAATGGCTAAAATAGCCAAAAATAATGATGATTGGAATATACCTGAGCGTACACCTACACCAGAACCAACACCAATATCAGCACCCAAGAAGAGAGGGGTGATTTAATTAAATGATGAAGTGATGAAGGAAGCCAAGAAATCTCTCAAACAGAAGGGTATTAAATCTGAAGATGTGAGGAATTTACCTCCTATAGAAGAATTATGTAAGCCTATTCCTCATCCATAAACATTTGAGGTACAATCTCTCCAATACTTTGATAATACAGATATTCCCTACTCTAAACCACCTCATCAATGCTTAGATGAATTTGATAATTATGTTGTTAAGCAAGACAACTTTAATATGAGAATGCAAAACCATCTTATGGAAAACTCTAGAGCTATTGATAATTTGCATGGTATTATTGAGAGAACCTCTAATGATGTTAAAATGCTTGTTAAACATTTTCATATGGTTCAAACTCAAATTGATCAACTCACTAAAGTGCAAAAAGATATGCTAACTAATGCCTCTAGAGAAAAACATGTTTGTGAAATAATTACTAGAAGTGGTGTTTCTACTCAGGATCCCTTGTATCCTGAAGGACATCCTAAAAGAGTTGAACAACATTATCAACAACCTAAAAACAATAGTTCTCTTTCTAAGAAAAATAAAAAGACATAAAAATGTTGTAGAATGTCCTGAACCTGCTAAAGATCCTAATAGTATATCTATTTCTGATGCTAAAACTGAAAGCGGTAATGATAAAAGTGACGCTTCTGATAAAGAAGAAATTGTAGCTGAACCTGAAAAGCAAACTAAAACTTCAAAGTATACTAAGGAGAATTTCATTGCTACTAAACATGGTAATGAAAGAGAGCCTTGGGTACAAAAATCAATGCCTTTTCCTAATAAGAAACACAAATCAAAATAGGAAGACCATTATAACAAGTTTTGTGAGTGGATGAAACCTTTATTTTGCAAATTCCTTTGACTGATGCTATTAAATTGTCTCCTTACTCTAAATATATTAAAGATATTGTCTCTAACAAAAGGAAGATTCCTAATGAGTAAATTTCCACTATGCTTGCTAATTACTCTTTCAATGGCAAAGTTCCAAAGAAGCTTGGAGATCCTGGTATGCCTACTATCCCTTGTTCTATTAAAAATAATTATGTTACAACTGCTTTATGCGACTTGGGAGCAGGAGTTAGTGGTATGCCTTTTTCTCTCTATAAGAGGCTCTCTCTGGAAAAATTAATACACACTAATATATCTTTGCAAATGGCTGATAAATCTAATGCTATTCCTGTTGGTATATGTGAGAATGTTCCTGTTCAAGTGACTATTAATTGTTTGATATTAACAGACTTTGTTGTGTTGAAAATGCCTCAAGATGATAATATGTCTATTATTCTTGGGAGACCTTTTCTTAACACTGCAGGGGCTGTTATTGATTGCAATCAAGGAGAAGTAACTTTTTATGTTAATGATAAAGAGCATACTATTTATTTTCCCAAGAAGATCGATAGAAGATATGGTTTTAATTCAATTGAAAATATTGGGACCATCAAGATTGGATAATTTTATTGTCCCATTACAATGCCACCAAAATAATATGAAATTATTACGATTGGGACTATGTCTATCAAGGTTGAGGTAACATAATTATTTAGTGATAAGCAAAGTTTTGGTTCATATGAAAATTGTTCTGGTAACAAGACTTGATCAACCTTGTTAACAAAATGATTTTGAATGAAGAGGACAATATTTTCACTATGTTTTCACCGTCCCCATTATGTTTTCACCATGTTATCACCTTGCTACCTTAGTGTAATTATGTTTTGCATCATCCATAGTAACGTTTTCATCCTGATTACTGTGGTTATGCATGTTTTCACGTTCCATATTTTTGTTTCCACCACTTCCAGCTTTGGAGTTCTGGTTTTGATTTTTTTCCACCTTTCCACATTTGTTTTTCTGGGTTTTTATTAATTATTAAATTCTGAAAATATCTAAAAAAAATAAAGTTTCTCGAAAAATTCCAGAAAAATTATAATAAATTTCTACGTCAAAAATGAGGCAGAGAGGCACCCGGGGCACCTCAGGGGGGACCCACCAGTCAAGCAATAGGGTGGCGCGGCCAGACCCTGGTGGCGCCTAGGCATGCTGTGGGCCCCTGGCTCTCCACTAACTCTCTCACCTGCCAAAGATTCCCTTCGCTCACCCCAAACTCAAAAAATTTCCTGGAACCCGAGTTCTTGCTGTTCTTCCTCGAGATTTTTCGATCTCTTTGCTCATCCCACCTTTGTTGCTGAAATTTGGTGCATTTGCTCTCCGGTATGTGACTCCTCCGATTATCCAAGTAGAATTTTATTTGATGGAGTATTTCTTGAGTATTTTGGTACTGTAGGTGACAGCTTATGTGAGTTTGCATGCTTCATTTAAGTGGAAATAATATAGTTTTGATGCATGTTTAGCTCTCCTATAAGTCTCTATAGTACTGTCCACCTTATAGTTGGTTGAAACCAATTTTTGTGTTGATTGTTAAAAATTTCAGAGATGGATTACAATGTGTATCAACTAAACTAGCATGAGTTGGAGTTGCATGAGGTCATGCTTGTACACCGTGAAGAAAGAGTGTTTCCATCAATCTATCCATGCCAGGAATTCATGCGTGCTATGGGAATTTTGCAGGATTTCTATACTCTTGTGCATAATGCAGGATTGGAACGCTTCATTGAGGATGAACCTACCGAACATATTAAGCTAACCATGTCTGTGGTGCAGGACTTTCACTTTAGCTGGTCTTTGTCTAACCCTATGGTCCATTACAAAATTTATAATAAAGTTGTAGATTTTCCTTTTAGTGATTTTTGTGCAGCTATCAAGGTTCCACAATGGGGTTCATGTGAGAAAATAAGAGGGCAGCCCAAACCACTGCTGGATTTATATGAGGAGATTTGCCAAGGCAGAAGCTTCACGGCGGAGAGTGGTAAAATACAAGAAATTCAACCCCCTTCCATTCGATACTTTGCTTATTTTATTTCTAAATGTGTGTTAGCTAGAAAAACTGCCAACAAGTTATCTGTTTATGATCTGGATTTTATCTCAGCTGCTTTAAGACATGATAAATCTTATAACTTTTGTGCTTTAATTGCTTACCGTCTCTCACTTAACCGTGAGAAGGGCGGAATTTGTGGAGGTCTTATTGCCTCTCGCTTGTTAGCTTTGCATGATGTGGAGCCACACCCTCTAGACCTTCAGTTTCCTTTAGAGAGGTTGGACCTTATTTTCATGATTCAACATAAGTTTCTCTCTACCCATGCTAAGCTGAACAATTTTTCTTTTGGAATAACTTTCTCCAGACAATCCAGGTGGAGAGTGATTAAAACTGACAAAGTAGTACTTTTTCCTGCACCTCTTTTGTTTAACCTTAATGGCAGGCAAAGATGGTCACTTTCTGAGAGTGATATAGACACATACATTGAGCAGCACCCCCAGCATGGGGAGGATGCTGGAGAGGGGGACGATAGTGATTTCGTCCAGCCCTCCGACACTACGGGGTTTCCTTATCAGCACTCCAGTTATGACTATGCGCCTGCTGCTTCATCTTTTTCGTGGGCGTCCGAGTACGACCATACGAGGGATGACCCACCAAAGTGGGGATACTTCTCGCGCCGTGATTTTATCTCCACTTAGGCCAAAAGTCAAAGCTTGGGGGGAGGTATACCGACATCACACTCATCTTTATATCATGTTTCTGTCGGTTCTTTGTATATCCATGTTTCGTTTCTTTTGCTTCTTTTGCTTCTTTTTGTTTTTATTGTTTTGTTCTTGCTTTCCAAAACACAAAAAGACCAAAAATATTTCTGTTATCTCTCTTTATTTGCTTTCATAGTTTCTTTTGTTGGTTTGGTTTCCCTTCTCGTTTCGGTTTAATATTCAAAAACACAAAAATATTTGTTGTTCTTCTTTGGTTTTGTAAAGTTTGTTGCAGAGTTCATCAGTCTTCCCTGTCTCCATTGGAGCTTAGTTATCATTCTATATTATTCAATCCACACAAGTGAAGAGGAATAATGACGATTTACGACAATTCAAGTTATGGTGAGAGGCTGGTATGAACACTATTTGTTTTATTTTTGTACATATACTCATCCATGCGGACATGCTTAGTTTGTTCGTGTAAGGTGTATATTATTTAATTGATGCTTAGTAGTTCGTGTTGTCACATGTTTAGTTCCAACTTATTAGTATTAGATAGCGCATCGTATGAATGTTTGCTTGCGTTGTTTTATTCATAGAAGGGTATGACATTGTGGTATCTCCCTCTGATTGTTTCGCTTGAATCGACTTGGCACATGCTCACGCATGCATATGACTGAAAACATAAAGTCAATTAAGTCTCGATGATTTATTTTGCCTCAGAGTATTTGTATCACTTTTATGCACCTGTTAATTTTGTTTTGTCGCAAGCATGATTATGACAGTTGTTGCTCTCTTGATTGTCGCTCCCTGTCTATTTCTAGTCTTCACTTGTACCGAGTACGAGCTCCAAACTTTTCCAAATGTGTCCACCATACCCACCTATATGTGGTATTTAACCGCAACTCCAAGTAAATTTCTCGTTTGCTACCTTTAAAACCTTCAAAAAATTATTCCTCTTTTGTTCCCCTGTTTTAGCTCATGAGGACGTAAATAGAGAATCTTTATCTCACTTGTTGATTGGATTTTACACCCTGGACTAGTGGCTTCATCCACTTATACAAATGATAGAAGAGAAGGCAACGGGGTGCCCAGCCCCAAATTAATACAACAAATTTTCTTTACTGTTTTTACCCCTGATTTATCAGTCAAAACATATTTGTGTAAACAAAAGAGAAAGAGCGATGAACTTCTATACCAGATGTGTTCTTCTATGGGAACCGCTCTTGTGAAGTCTAGTTGGCTTGTGACGTACTGTATTGTCTGTTTACCATTCGTTGACATAAGCACACACCTCTCGAAAAAAATGTTTTCAATGCCTCTGTTTTATAAAATAAAAAGCTCTAGCAGATGAGTTAATCCCTCATTCCCTCTGCAAAGGGCCTTTCTTTTATTTTTATGTTGAGTCTTCACCTTCTCACTTTATGCACCTTATTGAGAGCATGGATGCCATTCTTAGTGTAATGTGCTTGTCCCAGAACACGGTTGATTATGGTATAACTTTGATGCTTGTATCTTTGATATCTTTAATTCTTGTCTTCATTTGAACTTCAGAGGTGCCCTAGCATTTATGTTTTGCTCCATTATTAAGGGCAAGCGAGTACACTTTATCATACCCTATTATGAGCATTGCAATCCTGCAGATTGATATACTTCATGTTGTTTATTATTAGTTTGTTGACATCTCTTCATGGTTTGCATAACTGCTAGGTGATTTTTATTTTGCATACATCTTATTATGAATTGCCGGAGCACTTGATCATATAGTGAGTATATTTGCATCATATGAAACAAATGTGTTCGTAAAAATTCTTTTATCGCACTCAGTTGTCACTGAATTACTTGAGGACAAGCAATAAGCTAAGCTTGGGGGGAGTTGATACGTCCAAAACGTATCTCCTTTTCCGAACACTTTTGCTATTGTTTGCCTCTAAACTTATGAGTTTTGGATACAACTAACACAGACTAACACTGTTTTCAGCAGAATTATCTTGGTGTCATGTTTTTGTGCAGAAAAATCAACTTTCGGGAAAAAATCAACGACAGCACCGGTGGCGTCCAGGTGTGGGGGCGGCGGCTAGGGGAGAGGCGGCCAGGGAGAGAAACGCTCGATATGTTTGTTTCTAGAGGCGTTGAGGGGTAGGTAGGTTACGAGGGGAAACAAGATGCGCCTTTTTTGTTGTCGCTCGACCTGTTTACATGGGTTTGTCGCGACTAGCCATCGGCAACGTAACTTGTCGATCGATAAGTTAAACTTATCGTGTCATTCCTGGTTGTCGACATCCAGGTAGCAATACATAAAAAAGTCGTACGTAAAAAAGTCGCTAGGCAAATCGTGACTTGTCGAACGACACTTGTGCAGGGGAGAAGCCAATGAGAGGACGAAGATGTAATATCTTAACTACAAGACCTCCGGAGAGCGAGAGCGAGCAAGACCATTCTCGACCTAGAGAGTACTCGCTAGGAAGCTTTCCCAAGGAAAGGGCCGGGATCCCTCTCGCATTGGGGTGACCAAATGGGACAGTGGGCTCCCCAGGCTAGTTTTGCTCGTGGGTTTCCCACCGGGGAGTCCTTGTTCGGTTAAGCCCGATCCCGCGTGGATTGAAGGGGATTGGTGTGAAATGACGGGGATTTTGAGTTTGAAGGGATTTGATCCACCTCAACCCCTCCCAATCCCCCTAGTGAATCAACCGAGCAAGGCCGAAAAGTGCAAGGATCCCCCGTATCCTCTGTCACCAAACAAGCCCGTGGGTGAACAGTGTGGCAATACTGCGATAATGCTCTCGAATTCGTTCTGGAAGAACAACAACTATCGGCATATCTGCTTCTGCAACATTCGAATGTGAGCACACTGAAAAAAATGCAGTTTTATTCCCTGCAATGAGCGAATCAGAGTACAGAGATGGCGTTTGGGGATAAACCCCACATAAGTTACAGCAGCAGCGGCATGGCGCGAACTCTAAATTAGATGCAGCACGAACGAACTTGCACATGGAAGCATAATCAGAGCCAGACCTATTATGCTTCGATGTGCATGTTCCATGTCATGGTGAAGCTCCTGCCCAGCGGCAGCGCCAGCCCACCAACCTCCATCGTCACGCTCCTCTGCCCGTTCTCAACGGACTCCTTCTCCCCGTCGGCACCGCCGAAGAACGGGCTCGACGTGGCAATGGCAGCGGCGTCCGCGCTGTCGACCTGGATGGCGAGGTCTCTGCCGGCGCCGTGCAGCCCCAGCACGGTGATCTTCTCGATCACGAGCCCCTTGTTCATGCTGAAGCTCCCCATCGACACCTGCGACCGCACAGTCACCTCCTTGCCGCCGCGCACGGCCGCGTGGAATCGGGCGTACGTCGCCTGCCCTTCCGCCAGCACCATGGCTGGCCGCTCGTCATCGTCCACGTACACGGCGCCCTCGGCGTCCGCGTCCGTCGCGCCGAGCGGGAACGCGACCACCAGCGTGAACGGCGTCGCGCGCGCGTCCCTGGAGATCATGCCGCCGCGCTGCAGGGGCAGGATCGTGTTCTGGTGCACGTGCACGTTGATCTCGTTCAGCGGCGCGTCGAGCTTGACCCTGGTGCCGGAGCCCGGCGGGGACAGCACCACCTTGCTCGTGTCGAACAGGTTGTACCACGTGCCCGGCGGGAACGCGGCGCTCACGGAAGTCGCGCCCTGCTCGAGCACCGGGGACACCATGACGCCGGCGCCGAGCAGGAACTGGTTGCTCACCCCGTAGCACGGCGGGAAGTCTGGGAATGAGAAGAAGAGCGGCCGCGCCACAGGGGCGCCGGTGAGGTGCGCCTGGTAGTTGAGCGTGTACAGGTACGGGAGCATCCTGTACCGCATGCCCAGCGCGTTCCGGGCAGACCTCGCCACGGAGCCCCACTGGTACAGCTCCTGCCTCGGCGACGCGAAGTTGGCGTGGTCCCTGGAGAACGGGTAGAACGCCCCGAGCTCGATCCACCGGCTGCAGAGCTCCTCCAGCGGCGGCGGCGACGCCGGGTAGAACCCGCAGATGTCGGCGCCGACCATTGGCATGCCGAAGATGCCGAAGTTGAGTACCGTCGAGATCGAGTACCGGAGATTCTCCCAGGTGCCCTTGTTGTCGCCGGTCCAGTGCGCGGCGTAGGCGCCGGAGCCGACGAACGTGGACCGGGTCAGGATGAACGGCCTCTTGCCCTGGATGCCCTGCAGCCCCTTGTGCGTGGCGATGGCCTGCGAGAAGCCGTACAAGCTGTGCGCATTGTACTCAAGGATGCCATTGTAATGTGTGGCACTGGTGGCAATGGTGTTGTAGCCGAGACGACCCATGATCCCGGAGGCATTGATCTTGTAAGGAGGATCGTCCCACCTGGTGTTGGTAAGGTTCTTGCAGTCCAGGCAGCACAGCCATGGCTCCTTGGAGTCCGGGATCGGGCACTTGTGCTTCGTCGGGATCGTGCACTTGCCAGTGCAGAAGTTGGAGGCCTCGTTCATGTCAATCCACAGCCCGTCCACCGGCACGAGCTCGTGGAACCTCCGCACCTCGTCGATCCACCATGATGCACCGTTGGGGTTTATGAAGTCCGGGAAGTAGACCGGGCCAGGCCACACCTGGGCAAGGTAGGGCTGCCCGTCTAGCTTGATGAAGATGTCGCGCTCCATGCCGCGACGGTACACGCCGTAGGAGTTGTTGACGGCGATACCGGGGTCGATGAGGACAATGTACTTCATCCCCTGAGCGTGGATCTTGTCGAGGAACGCGAGCAGCTTCGGGCGCGGGTAGTTGACCGGGTCGAGGGTGAAGTCCTTGGCGGCGTCCATATGGTCATCGTCGTTCCAGATCACGTCGAGGGGTATCTGCGCGTTTCGGTAGCCCTCTACGACGCCCTCGACTACTGAAATGTTCTGGTATCCCCACCTGCATTGGTGGAAGCCTGATAACAAGAACAAAAAAAAAAGTGAGGAATTTGCGGTTTTTATTTGGAAACGGATTTGTAGATTACATATTACAGTGTAAAAACTTATAGACTGTTGCTACCTTTGGTACTGCAAATGCTCTATGTAATATGTGGAGTGATTACAGAGTAAAAATGTCAATGAATTTTTAGTGTACATTGCCAATCTTCCGTGAAAGCGAGTACTTGGATTTTGGTGACAGCAATTGGACCACACGTACTACAGGCAGTCGCAGTGCAGACAACCGCTAAAATTTGTTGCTGTTTGGTATTTTATACAGGTCTCTGACCAAATTCAGAGCGAAATTTGTTTTTGTTTTCGCAGCGACATTCTCAGAGCAAGCGGGTCCATGAGCTGGGAATATCAGTAGAATTAAAGTAAAGTCTATCAGTATCACGTGAGGGATAGCCAACAAGATCTACCTAGGTAGGATAAATCATAAAGGTTTTCAAGACAGAATGAAATGACTGCAGATACAGAAATGATTGACTTGTATGTCATCAGATTATATTTACAGCATTCTGCTGGATAGGGATAAGTAGCGCTACTAACAATTCTACAAAAAGCTACACGGCTTTTCAGATAATGAGATTTCAGAGTAATGGGAATTTATTCAGTGAAACCCTTTTACAAGGAACATCGGAAGTCACAAACTAATCCTAGTAGATTCACACTGTTACCGAGCTGGCACAACAGATTACAGTGCTCTGAGCCCTAGACCACAAATGACAAATTCAGAGTATATATTCTATTATTTCCAAACAAGTAGACAAGCCTTGCTATTTTTCTTTATGGACGTTCAGAGATGCCAGCATATATTTAGTATGTTCAGAATATATATTCTATTATCGCCCAAAGGTCACAATTACAAGGGGCTAGACATGTATAATTGTACTATTCTTATCTTATCCCATTGTAAAGTATGCCAGGTTATATATTTATACATATTGGTCCAGCAAATAAGTTTTTCTCTTCTGGAACTGAACCTAAATTAGTGTACTCCTAACTGACAATGTTCCATTCATAGCGTCATAACTCATAAGAAACATATATGTGGTCAGGAAAACTGGAGTTTAGCTAACCATAACATAAGCCATCTATGAACGGATCATGAATAACCAGACAAAATGATAATGACAACACAACCAATCCAAAAAGATGAAGAATAAATATATTAAGGCAGTTCACCAGTCCTTACCAAATGCCCAGTAGGAATTTTCAGGTCACAGCAAACATTAAAAAATATGCTACATTTTCAACTGCAAGTACACTGTTTTAAGTGTGGGATGATGACAGAGTAAAAATGTTGATGATTTACAGCTTACATCTAAGTGTATGCTGCATGTACATTTCAAATCACTCCAGTGGTTAAAGCTTGTATTTGGTGATAGTTGTTGGACCACATCTACGGCATGAAACCAAATGCAGGCAGCTGCTAAAATTTATTGCTGTTTGGTATTTTATCTCATGTTTCGACCATATTCAGGCCAAATTTATTGCTGTTTGTTTTTTTATCCCATGTCCCTTGAGACTCTGACCATATTCAGGCAAAATTTTGTTTGTATATTTGCTACGACATTCTCAGAGCAAGATGGTCCACGGGCTGGGAATACCAGTAGAATGTAAGTAAAATATATTAGTATCACGTGAAAGAGGCGATTGTACCACAAACTATTATTTGGGCTGATCACAAAGGTATTGAAGATAGTCTGAATTTATGTCTTGAATCCAGGATTGATTAGTCTACCAATCACCTATGAGACATGTAATGCTTCGGTCTGTTATGTAGTCTTACATCGCTGATGACACGACTTAAAAAAAAATTAACAAAAAATTAGAGGGAAAAATATGCAGTCCTAGTTTATCTTGTATGCTGATGATGTGTGGTGAAAAAACCAAAGAGAGAGATATGTTCTCACTAAAAGTATCTAGCCCTAGTTATGATGTGTCTGTCACGCCTAATCAACAATCATAAACAAGAAACATCAAAATTACCAAACTAATCATAGTAGATTTACACTGTTTCTGAGATTGCATATATGCCTAGACCACAAAAAGAATAAGTTCAGAGAAGTGTATATTCCACTATTTCCAAACAAGGAATGGAATATTTTTTAGATGGATGTTCAGAGATGACGGCATATATTCTACTTGCAGACAGGTTATAATTACAGTAGCTAGCTATAGTTATACACGTACTCCCTCCGTCTCAAATTAAGTGTCACAAAGTTTGACAAAAGTGGATGTATCTAGACGTCTAGATACATCCACTTTTGTCAAACTTTGCGACACTTAATTTGAGACGGAGGGAGTACTATTCTTATTCTATGGGTGAACTTAATCATTTATCACATAAATTAGTGTGCACCAGACTGACTGAACCTATAACTTAGTCCGGCAAATAAATCGCTCTCTGTTGTCTTCTGAGACTGAACCTAAATTAGTGTGCACCTGACTGACAGTATTCTACTCAGTCAAAGCGTAATAAGAAACCTATATATGATCAGGCAAACAGGACTTGAGCTAACCATAACATAAGCTATCTGTGAGTGGATCAAGAATAAACAGACAAACAAGGTAATGACAACACGGCCAATCCAAAACAATGACTACTAAGACAGAGTTAATCCTTACCGAAAGGCCCAGTAGGAATTTTCAGATTACAGAGCGAACAATAAAAAAATGTGCTACATTTTTCACTGCAAGTACTCTAAGTTAAGTGTGGGATGTTGACAGAGTAAAAATGTTCATGATTTACAGATTACATCTAAGTGTATGCTGCATGTACATTTCAAATCTCTCTTGTTGGACCACATCTATGGTATGAAATCCAACGCAGACAGCTGTTGCTGTTTGGTATTTTATCTCATGTTTCTGACCATATTCAGACCAAATTTATTGCTGTTTGTTTTTTTATCTCATGTCTCTGAGACTCTGACCATATTCAGGCCAAATGTTGTTTGTATATTTGCTAGGACATTCTCAGAGCAAGATGGTCCACGGGCAGGGAATACCAGTAGAATGTAAGTAAAATACTATCAGTATCATGTGAGAGAGGCACTTGAACCACAAACTAGTATTTGGGCTGATCACAAAGGTATTGCAGATAGTCTGACATTATGTCTTGAATCCAGGATTGATTAGTCTACCAATCACCTATGAGACATGTAATGCTTCGGTCTGTTATGTAGTCTTAGATCGCTGATGACATGACTTCAAAAAAAAACTGAACAAAAAATTAAAGGGAAAAATATGCAGTCCTAGTTTATGTTGTATGCTGGTGATGTGTGGTGAAAACACCAAGGAGAGAAATATGTCCTCTCTAATAGCATCTAGCCCCTAATTACGATGTGGCAGTGTCACGCCTAATCGACAATCATAAGCAAGAAACATCAAAATTACCAAACTAATCATGGTAGATTCACACTGTTACCGAGATGGCATATATGCCTAGACCACAGAGGAACAAGTTCAGAGGAGTATATATTCCGCTATTCCCAAACAAGAAGACAAGCCTTGCTAATTTTCTAGATGGACGTTCAGAGATGCCGGCATATATTTATGAGTAATTCTATTTGAAGAAGGGATATAACTACTGGCAGCCAGATAAATAATCGTACACGTATCTTATTCTATGGTTGAATTTGGGTCATTGTGTACATAAATTAGTGTGCCCCTGACTGACTGAACCTAAAGTAGTCTAGTATATTAATCGCTCAGTCTCTGCTGTCTTCTGAAACTGAACCTAAATCGGTGTGCACGTAACTGACAATAATCCACTCATAGCATAAGAAACCTATATGTGGTCAGGCAATTTGGACATTAGCTAACCATAACATAGGCTATGAATGGATCAAGAATAACAGGCTGACTGACTGAACCTAAATCAGTCCAGTAAATTAATCGCTCTCTGCTGTCTTCTGAAACTGAACCTAAATCAGTGTGCACCTAACTGACAGTAATCCACTCATAGCATAAGAAACCTATATGTGGTCAGGCAATCTGGACTTGAACTAACCATAAAATAAGCTATCTATGAATGGATCAAGAATAACAGGCTAATGACAACACAATCAATCCACAGTTAAGAAAAAAAATGAAGACGGACAGAGTTCATCAGTGAGTGCTTACCGAAGGCCCAGTATGGCATGGGCGCGGGGCGGCCGATCAACTGCGTGTACTGGTCGACGACGGCGAGCGGCGTGGGCCCGGCGAAGAAGTAGAAGTCGAGGAGGCCGCCGATGACCTTGTACGTGAGCGATGTGCCCCTGTACACGACGTCCATGCCGTTGCTGTTGAGCAGGAGCACGGCGTGCGCGACGCCGCGGCCGGCGATGCTCCGGAGGTCGACGTACACCGGGTGGGAGCCGTAGAGGTCGGTGTTGAGGTTGATGGCGGAGGCGTCGGTGGTGTAGAGCGTGTAGGGGTCGTTGGCCCGGAGCTTGATGCCGCCCGGCTGCGTGTTCTCGCCGAGCCCGTAGAGCGCCGCGTCGCCCGGGAGGCGCGTGGAGAGCTCCAGGTACTGGTCCTTGAAGACGAGCGGGGCGTGGCTGGTGTTGAAGAGGGGCTGGCGTGTGGATTTGCGGTGGACGGCGTACCAGAACGGGTCGCGGCCGTAGGTGAAGACGAGGTCCTGGCCGGCGTACTCGGCGGCGGTGAAGGGGATGGAGTCGGCGACGGTGGCGGCGAGGGGCGGGGCTGGCTCGCGCGGGAGCAGGTCGTAGGGCACCTCCCACCTCTGCTTCGCCGCGTCGGTTATCTGCACCCTCACCCTGTCCCTCGTCTCGTGCCTGCACAGCAGAGCATTGCCATGAAAATTTTGCCATTACAAAATTCATGACCTTGCGTTGGATTGGTCCGGTAGGAAAAAAAATTGCTGCACTCATGGTTGAAATGTACTACTCCTCCAGTGGATGAAATTATGTAAGCATGAACACATTGTAACATGATTTCTAGACAATCCACGTTGTAATACGATTGACAGGATTTCCTCAAAAAAATACTGTATGATTAACAGAAAACAAAGTGAGTGCGTTTCTTTCTACTAATTTCTGAGACCAATTACCTCGAATTTCGGGTGATGTTTTTCTCTTTTATCTTGAACAAATCGAGCAGGCAATAATTGCAACCGCAAACATTCCCCTCAAACAAAGCTAGTACGACTAGAAAACGCGTAAACATAGAGAGCAGAGCACTGTGAATAAAAAAGACTGGGAAGAAGGAAGAAGGAGCATACTTGACGAAGAGCCTGAGGCGAGGGATGTCGGGGCCGTAGGTGGAGGTACGCTGCTTCACCTGGAGGCGCCCGACGAGGCCTCCCCCGTTGGGCCGCTGCACCAGGGACACCAGCCTGTACCCGAACCCAGCCGGCTTGGGCGGTGCCTTTGCAGAGGCGCCATTGGTGGCCGTGCTGCTGCCCGCGAAGGTCAAGGAGAGGAGAAGAAGAAGGCACCACCATGGCAGGAGGTGGGGAGCGTCCATTGCTGTGCTTGTCTCACTTGCTCCTCAGCAGCTCACTTCACTGGCAGGCTCACTCGCTTTGTACAGACGACTACAGACGCGTCTCTGTTCTGTGTCAGCGCGTCACAGGTGTGAGGTGAGAGAGAGGGAGAGAGGCGTTATGATGCGAGTAATGAGGGGAGAGAGAAGGCGCGAGCAGTGTCAGCGTGCATTGAGTGAGTGACATGTTCAAACGGATACGCAGTATCTCCCTCCTTTATATAGACGCCGTACCCATTGTATCGGTGCGTGACAGGTGGGGCCAGAAGGACTGCTACCGTACACAGCGCATGGTTGTCAGGTCTTTTTAATGTTAGCAAAGAGCTGCTAAATTTATCGGTAAGAAAGAACGAAGATACACGGAAAGTCATTCCTCCGGTGCTCCTTCCGTTTAAAAAATAAAAATAAAAGTTAATTAAAAGTCTTAGCAAAAATTGAAAACAATTCTGGGGTATCATGGAATAGGCTACAAACGTGCAAAATCACAATGCCAAATTCTTTCTATTATGAACTGCATAAAAACGATAAAATGTAAGAAAATTTGGATATTCGCAACACTGTATTACAGATCTGTACGCTTGTTATTTTTATGTAGCTCAAAATACAAGACATTTCGAATTGAGATTTTGCACCCTTGTACAATAAATCATTGACAATATCAAGGATTGCTTTCACATTTTTTTTGAAACTTGTAGATATGATTTTCAGAATTCATTTAGATGCAGAGAGCACTAAATCTCGGGTGCACGAAAATCTCCATTCGATTTGGTCCAATTTACGATAGAAACCGGATCCAAGATCATACAGTCGCAGTCAGTGGCGGACCCACCGTAGGGGCGAGCAGGGGCGGTCGCCCCGGGTCTCCCTGCGTGGAGCACGTACCCATCTTCATCTCCGTCATGGCATAGGCAAAGCTGACCTCTCTGTTTTCTGATGTCATGGACGTATTTCTGTTTCCCTGTGATGTATCGAAGAGGTACGAGGCAGAGAAGAAAGAAAGGCAGGTTGGTCTGTGGTCCAATGGGCTTAAGTGAGAGTAAATAGGCCCATTACTAGTTATGACACGGCCACAGCCCACAACGCTCGCAGCAGGCAGCCTAGGCACCAGTCGATCCATACCGCAGGAGAAGCGACCAAACTCAAAAGGGTGGACGAGAATGCACAGGTAAATAGCTCAAAAAAAAGAATGCACAGGTAATTTTCCTCCTTTGGATATTTATTTCACCGTTGAGGTCATTTACGGTACAGTACCGAAAATAAGAAGGGGATCACCCAATTTTGTTACCAAAATCGATGTTGCAGAATATTGTTATCGCCGATCCTGGAAATTAGAGATGAAATGAGAAGGCTTATTTGTCGAAAGGTCCATGTCGTTAGATTGTTCATGTTTTTCCTCGCGCAAATTCCCGGAAATGAGTTGCTAAGCTTTGCTTGGAGTTTTGGGTCATATTGTGACAGCCAATGAATGTTGGGACAATAGGAGACCGTGTTATTAGTTTCTAAGCTTTTTTTTAAAAAATCCATATTCTTAGTGGTTGACTGTTACCCATATTAAAAACTCAATCTTTCAAGATCCTTTATTGTGTTGAATACACTTGCATTTGTGCTTAAATTTTTCTGTCCTAAATTGTTTGCCCCGGCAAACTTAAATTCCTGGGTCCGCCACTGGTCGCAGTCCCCCTTTTTGTTGTGCACCGCAGCGAGTCATTCAGTCAGATCCGCCTCTTCCCGCTTGCCGCCCTGCACGTGACTTCATGGAGCACGTCAAGATTCACATTATTAGCCACCAGAAATTTGAAGTCACCTTGGTCAAACTGTCTAAGGCCAGACTTGAGGCACAAATTTCTTTTCACCACTAAGATAGAACAAACATATTTTGGTGGCACTGCTCAGATGAAATTTATAGATAATCGAGATGAAACCCACTACAAAGTGCAGGTTCTATCTCGACCGAGGGGAAAACTTCATCTAAGTTGACTACGAGAATCCCGACCATGACGTCGGTTTTGCATTCGTGATGCAAGAGAGCTACCGAAGATCGGAGCTAGCTAGCTAATGAGATCATATGAGAGCTATCTAGTGTGATACTTTATTTGTTTCATGGATAGCCTACTATGTTCTTTACTTGATTCTTGTAGTTTAGGTGCGTCACTATTTTGTATGTGGAATTCATCCAGATTTCGATGCAAATATTTGTTCTGTATGCCATGCAAATGTGTTCTCTACTCTGATTCTTGGAGCATTTTTTACTCTTAATTAATCACTAGTGGCGCACCTGCCTGCTTGTGTGCCACCGGTAAAGGTTATCCATGGAACCCATTTATGTTCGTGCACCACCCATATCGGGAAAACCGTGGCGCACCCATATCATGTGTGCGCCACGATTATCTGAAATACTCGTGGCGCGTAAAGTTTGTGTTCGACCATTAGACACCTATCAGTGGCATAGCATTGGTGGCACACACGAGTGTGCCAGGAGTGGCGCCCATTTTTGTACGCCAAGAGTAAGCCTTTTCCTATTAGTTTTGTGTGGGCACACAAGTTAGATAAGAATGAGAACAAACATGCCGCAGAAAATGCACGCTAGGCGAGAGAATTTGAATTGTAAGTGAAGAAGAATGCACAAAAATAACTTGAATTAGAATTTAAATCATATCCATGGACATGAGTGGTCGAAATAGAAACAGTACATAGACAGCCCAGATGACATCATCGGTCACTGCTGAAACACATCGGTTTGACCTTCATTTGCAATTTCAGCTATTCATTTGAACTAGTGGTTGTTTACCTTTTTTATGGTGTGAATTATGTGTTGTTTAAACTATTTGTGGTGTGAGATATTTTTCATTTAAAAGATTTGTTGTTTAACTCCATTTATGGTGGGAGCTATTTGTTATTTGAACTATTATGGCGTCAACTATTTGTCGCTGGAATGATTTGTTGCATGAAAACATTGCATTATGCCATAGCACATGACATGATCCTACTACATTATTATTAGAACAAAGTACAACATTTAGAACATAGCTCAATGCATAAATATAAAATAGATGAAAGGAATTTGACCGCATAGTTATAAGTACAAGATCGCTTGTCACTAAATTTTAAGCAAGAGGTGCTTAAGTAGATCGTATTGAAGCTAAGAATGACTAGCTCTATTTTTAGTCTATTGGAGAGTCTAAATAAATGCAGTCAACTGTTTTGCATGAGTATGATATACTCAAAATATTACTCACCATTTGATTATAAGCGTAGTCCCTCGTACCATGGTTTCACTCATCTACAACCATCATTTATTATGATTACGACACAAGGTTTCATGATGTCACTGATTTCTTTACATTTCTATCCTTTTGCTGGTTCTTGAATAATGAAAAACAAGATTGCAGAACTCCAAAAGCTCATTAATGTACTTTCTTCTTGCCTTTGGGGAAAATGTGTTTTCCCTTTCCTCCGTTGAGATGGTATGGTCTTCACTTAATTTAATCATCAGTGTCATTAAATATTATTTCGTAATTTCGGCTGAAAATAGAAATTCCCCATAAATAGTTCGTGTATATGAAAAATATATTTCATTTAGCAATGACTAGAAAGGCTTAGTACTGCAACCCGCTTTGTAATAAGTATCAAGAATATAAACATATTTTGAAATATTATAAAATATTTTGAAATTAGAGTACCATTAACTTTGCGACTCCTCCTAGTTTTATGGGCTTGATTCACATAGGTGATGAAAATATATTAAGAGAAAAGGAAAATAAGAAGGACAATATCTTAGAATCTCTATTTTCTGGAAGTTAGTGATCACTATGTCGGATTAAACTTTCAAAATTGACTTCAAGTAAAAAAATGTATGCACATTAAATCGAATGCATACATGTTAATTTTTATTGGATGTGTAGGAGTATGATGCTCTTCTTGGAGTGCATAACCCCAAAAGGTGGAAATAAAAATGTACAATTCAAATATCATAGCATGTCTAATGCAATTAATAAAAAGGAAGAATTTAATGAAATGAGTATTGGGATGCTACATCAAAAAAAAATTGTATCTTAATATTATGAGCCACTTGAGCTTGAAAAGGGAAAATGGGAAAATGATAAGATTCATTGAAACTCTAAAATGACATTTTCCATGGTATTATAACTCACTATTGGATTTCCTCGAGACTTTGAGAGAAGACTTGTACGTTACCAAAATACTTGGTGGGATCCTATGATACAAATGAAAGTTGCAATCCTTAGAATTGCTATGGTAAAATCCTCCACAATGAACTTGCTTTCAACTGGCTCTAAATAATAGTATTAAGTAGTGTGTTAACTGAACACACTATAACCTAGTGTGAAGGTTTTTATATGATAAATGTGTGTCTCTTCACATACATGCTTGGAGTTTCTTTAGTCCTTTGAAGAGATTAAATACTTATTACTTTTTGTATTCTCCTCCCACAAAGCTATTGTTGGTTCTTCCAACTGTGGGCTCATTTTAAATTTTTTGGGACTGAGTTTTTCCTTTCATCTGACCATATGTATGGGTCTTTCTTTATGTGAAACAATTAGGTTGTCACTTATAAACACTCTCTTTTCATCATGTGACAATTAGAAAACTACAAAAATTATTAACAATACACCTCCTTATCATCCCCACCCACACTATTTCAACATGTTTTAATAATGATTCAAATAAAATTATATCATTGCACATACCCATGTGTTGGTGTCAAATACTTCCACATCAACGATGAAGTTAGTGTGTACATGCTAGTTCCCCTTCATTTATTTTTCAACATAGAAAATTTCCTCATTTTTAGCTAGCACAATTATAAGCACTCACACATTCTTCTCGCTGAAGGACAAATATGGATACGACCTAAGCATTGTCTATTTAGGAATTACTTCCTTTTTTCCAGGAATGTTCTAGAATGAACATTTTGATATTTTTTAAGATAAATGGTAAAGCATTCTAGAGGTAACATATATGTAAAGAGTAGTACATGATACATATTTTATATATCCTAAGTTTTGAGGGATTCCACATAGGGTCAACCCAACGGTATATAGATAAAACATCTCTGCATGAAACATAAGCTACAAGTACAAGAGCCGTGGATATGCCCACATGTCAAACTTGGGGCACGCATCCACAACTGAATTGGAGGCTTCCAAGAACACCATAAATTTGTCTAGGGTCCAATGACCCAAGAATAACAAGTTTACAAAGATTCACTTCCATGAATCCTCAAGGAGAGACCAAACCGATGCACCAAATGCAATGGCAAGAGGACAAGTGCTCAAATTCTTCATTCTCAAATTCCAACAAAGCAACATATGCTTATGGGGGAATAAGAGAGAAAGAACAAAGGAGGGAATCACAAAGAACTTCAAGATCTAGATCCACTAAGTTCCCCTCACAAAGAGGAGAGATGGATTGGTTGAAATATAGATCTACATCTCCTCTTAGTTTTCCCTCAAATATGTGAAAGAATCACATGAGGGATTGAGGGGGGGGGTCGATTTTCTAGGTCCACAATGGTGGGAGAGATAGATAGAAAAATGTGCTTAAGAGGTGGGGAACCAAGGGGGAAAAGGATCCCTTGAATAGGCCCCCACAAAATATGCTCGTTGGGGCCTTTTCTGTGTGTTCCCGGTAGTACCAGACGGCGTACGGTAGTAATAGGAAAATATGCGCCACAAACCAGTACCCTTCTGGATTAAGCGATAGTACCGGAGTTCCTAGCCCAGTACTACTCCCCTTGGCCCGGCTGTACTAGCCACAGAGAAAACACCGGCACGAGAAACACGATATCTCTTGCATACGAACTCCGTTTTTTATGATCTTGGGCTCGTTGGAATCACCACAACGAGCACTACAAGAATATGTAGAGACACATCATAGTACAACAAGAGATAGTAAAACAAAATGGTGAAAGTTTTGACCTTTCTATAAAGAACAACTGGTAAAACCTCCATAACCGAAAACGCAACACGTTTTTCTTACGAAATACGTTTTTGATGAACTAGAGCTTGGAATGGAGAAAAACCAAATAAGAACAAAGAAATATGATATGAAAAGTATGAAAAGCTTTGAGCTCTCCATAAAGATGCGATCAAGTTACTTACTCGAGAACCCTTCTTAATAGTACGATTGTCGATCCTATAACCTAGTCTCCCAAAAGCGTGAGACCGGTAAAATGGAAAACCTATCAAGATCATACCTTTGCCTTGAGCATTCCACTTGAGATAGATGATGACGATCTTGAATCTCTCAAATTGGGTGTCGAGACATCATAGTAGAGTTCATAGACGAGGGTGCCATGAGTTTACGGGTAGAGACATGGGGGGACGTGGTAGTACGACAACCAGGAACACCAAATTTACCTAGGTTCGATACGACGCAACTAGACGACGTTCCTAATCCCGCAATCTCACTAAATCAGGGCTGAAGCCTGAAGTATTCAAAGTACAATGTGAGTAGGGTTTTGCTAACTCGGCGAGGATCAACTTCTCGGTGAATTGGCTTCTAGCAAATTGTCTGTATCTTTCTTCTCTCATGTCCGGCTTTATATAGATAGCCGGGTTAGGGCTTACAGAAAGGAAACCTAGAAGACTACGGAAAGCATCTAACTTGGAAAGGAAGGAATCCGTCTTCTACTCCAAGCCGCACCACTTTGGGTCGTGGTCCGGGTTCTTCTAGAATCCGGCTTCTGTGCGTCAGGTTACTGAGCCGCCCAATGAACTGTAGTCCATTACCAAAAGGCCACCCTGGTAATCTGGCTCTTTAGGACAATGCCGGATATATCCCTAATCAGTATATATCCGACATTGGGTCTTCTTTCTTGATCGTGGTTGCAAGCACATACTCTGCTTGATGAAGACTTGCAAATTGGTCCCTCATACATCATTATAGGAGAGACCCTTTTTAGAAAATCTTCAGATGGCCACTATCTCCAAATGGGTGGAAAGCATCAAGCGTAGGATTTTTTGAGATGTTTCTCTTGAGCTTCCACTACTCAAGGTTGATGACGAAAACCACTTGATGTCATCGACCATGGGCTATATGAAATCTTTCTTTTGATGCATGCCCATGAAAAGATACCTAACACACACATAAATACCACACAGACATATCATAGGTTAGTTCATAAATATATATATGTACAATTGCTTACCATACCACGGAATACGTAATTCCACTTAGTGCATATTGTAGCCTTGTGTGTTAATCACAAGCTTAATAATCATGAAAAACCAACCAATCTTTTTCTTCAAGACATACTTGAAATATGCTCAACTCTATGCATGATCATTCATCATATAAATCCTTAAATATAACAATGGTCATCATGTAAACTTCTAGAGACCAACACATGAACTCTAATATTTTCCCATGAACAAGATCTATAAGGTTATCCCGATGTAAACATTAGTCTATAAGGATTGTCATTATGTATCAAAATCACACGTGGAGGCACCATGCACTTTCACTCTCCCCATTACTAAAAGTAAGTCGTATTTTGTCTCGTGAATACAAGCCATTGACCAAGAATTATTCAATAAATACAATATTACATGACGTAAAATTCGCATTAGTTGAATCTTCTTTAGAAGTAAAAACTTACTAAGTTTGACCAAATATATAGAAGAAAAAATATCAATATCTATAATATTAAAATGAATATATTATTAAAAGATATATTTTATGGTGGATATATTGGTACTGATTTGATATGTAAATGTTCACGATTTTGTCTATATCATCTGGCCAAATTTAGAAGACCTTGACTTATTTATACGCCTTTTATCCATCAGAGGGGATCGAGTATGTTCTGACAAAATATTGTCCAGTGAACTGGATCATAGCAAGTGATGCTAGGTAGTGTTATACTAAAACAGACAAACACTCAATGCATTATTTATTAAGGGTTGTATGTAAATGAGATTGCATTTAGTGATTTTCCCTCGTACTATTATGAGAATGGGCTCGAAATATCTCTCGACCATGATTACGTGCAAGAATGGTATGTTAGATAAGAGAATCTCCGCTCTCGGCGCCTATAGGCCTCCCAATAGTTCTATTCGACGCACCGGACAAAAAATTTCCCTCCCCCGAGTCCGATTTCGTCTGGTGGAGCCCAATATTTTGTCCGGGACGCCCAGCCCACCCCACGACGGGAGCCACTTGGGTGCGCCAGATGAAGACACGGGCGCCGCCATATCGGATACGGACGGGGGGCCATGCTTTCATTGAGATAACAAACCTGTATCTCTACCCCGGCCTTGCTCTCACTTTATTTCTAACGCCCGCCCTCGTTCTCATTTGCCCGCCACTCCCTACCTCTTATGTAGGACGCGCCGACGCTCATAGCTCGCCAGACACAATAAAACACGCCGCCGTCCCGCCTCTATCTCTCCTCGGTTTCCCGTGCCATCTTTCGTTGACTCTTCACCGGGCACGACTTCCCCAGCGACCACGTGTGCCCACCTTGCACGAGAGTTGTTCGGCCGACTGCCAGGTAGGTTGCATTTTTAAGAATGTTTTGTCCGGATCGACGACTGGTTGATTGATGGCTTCATTGTTTCATTTCAATAGATCATGGATAACGAAGATGAGATGATGGCCCATCCATTGACAGAAGAAGAGGCCAACATAGCCATCGAGGAAGAGGAGAATTTGGTGCGGCTCTTGCTTGTCTTCTTTAGATACAAGCTGATGGGGCCGCCAATGCCACACCCAAACGAGGAGGGTCAAAGGCTGGGAGGATGAAGACCAAACCGGGGGAGGGGATGGAGGGTCCTTGCATGCTATACAACGATTCTTTGCTTATGTGCCCTTATTCACCCTACAATATTTTGTCGGCGCGTTCTGATGAGCATGGATTTGTTCCCACGGATCCGAAACGGTGCGAGGGAGCATGATCCCTAATTCTAGTTGAAGAAATAATGTCTGGTAATTGTTGGTTTCTCATCACTCTACAAGTGTACTGCTGCTATGATGATGCTTCCACATGGAGCGTGTGAACATGGTCAAGATGAATATCTAAGCAAGCCGGAGTCTAGAACTAAGAAATCTATGTACATAGTCTGCATGACTGTGGTGGTTACGTTTGGATCACACTATTTGAGAAGACCAAATTAAAAAGAAACAACTTAGATCATGGCATAGAACGCAGCAAGGGGATTTTCTGAGATGTTTGGAAGCATCGATCACATGCATGGGAGCTGAAAGAATTGTCTATTTAGTTAGCAAGGAGTGTACAAAGGGGGTCATAAAAGATATTGTATATATTGTGGTACTTGAATCTGTGGCCGATCAAGAACTATGGATTTGGCATGTTTTCTTTTTCATGCCAAAACTTCACAATGACATCAATCCACTTCAGTGCTCTCCGGTGTTTGCAAAAAATATTGAAGGCGATGCTCTTCCAGTCAATTGTGAGATCAGTGGTAATACACCAATAGGTACTACCTAGCCGTTGGCATCTACAAGTTGGGTGAAATTTGTGAAGACAATCTCCAATCCACTAGGCATTTAATAATTTTGGTTTGACTTCGAACAAGAGTGTTATGAAGAATGTCGAGCAATCATTTAGAGTACTCCAGCAGGGATTTGGTATTCTCCGGTATCCTACTTGGACATGGCCGAATAAGCATAAGTGGGAGGCCATGAATGCGTGTGTGATAATGCACAACATAATCATCGAGAGTCGGTGCGCGAATCCAATGCATCATCCTCTTTTCTATGAGTTTCAGGGTCCTTTAGGCAATGTTGATCCCGACGTGTTGGCGGATTTTGCTAATTTTCTCCCCATACATATGGAGATCCTTGATGAATTTACTCATCATCAACTTAAAAATGATATAATGGAGCGTTTGTTCGTAGTCAAAGGATTGGACGCCCAGAAAATAGTTGAACTTCAATTTATTTGAGTTCTATGGTAGTTTTTTCTTCTTTATTTTGAATTATTGTGAAACTTTATTTTATGTGTTTAAAACTATGTAACATTCAAATTATTTGATTTGTATTTATCGAAATATTTGAATTAAAGAAAAACTATTGAGAGGTCCTATAAGGGACATGACTGGAAAGAGGTGCCCCATAGACAGCAGCTCGCCCGGACGGGTTTAATAGCGTCCATCCGACAAGTATCCGAACGTTTTATTGGTTTCGCAAGCGGAGATGCTCTAATATACATGTTAGTTCTATCTCTTCTTGGACTACGTTGTCACGTCAGCAATTTTTTTTAATTACATGGTCCGATAAAACTAGCATTTGGAGAGGCCCGATAGCATTATTGGCACATTAGAATAGTAATATCATGTCTTAAATGTACTATGATTTAATCACGGAAACATTTTGTGCTTTTATAGCTGTGACTCGTTACGTATCATGCAAAAGTGTATTTATTAGGTTGTAAACTCATATTATTTTGGAAAATATGATGTTACGATAACTAGCTATGTTAAAACCTCTCTCTATTCTTGTTAAATACTTATCATGTCATCTTTTGTTCCTAGTACGTGACATCTAAGTTACTGACCAAGTTACTCCAACTGTGAACAATCTTAGGCTAGCCCCAGTGAGAGTAAGACGTGACAAATATATTTAATAAGAAGACGGAGTGTTATGGTAAATTAGCTAGTTATTGTAACATCACACATCTCAGCTTGAGTCTATAACGTAATAAATAGACGCTTGCATGACACCACGTTATTGTTACTACCCATTATGGAGGGGATAACATAGTCTAGAATAGCGTGTACGTTATGTCACGGTTGTGACTAGGCTTGTGTGTATTAAACAAACAAGAGTAAAATGCACACTGTTCCACAAGAGGTAGAATCACGGAAGAGTTAAATACGCTGTATGTCCCAATAGTTGTTAAGGATGTGTAAACAAGTCCCAATTCTTATAAACTGGGGTAAGGTAGTCCCAAAACTTGCAACACGTTGCAAAAGTAGTCCCAAATCATTCTGACGGTGACATGTGTCATCGTGATTTTGTGATTACACCCTTACATATTTCCCATATAGTACATGCAACCTACCTGTTGTCTGCCTACGTGGGTCTCACGGGTCAGTGGGATCCGAAATAATTAAAACTATTGAAGGGCGGATCGGGAACTTGAACCTGCGACCAGAGGTAAGACCCACGCGTGCGATTACCACTACACCTGCTCTACTCATGCGATATTCTTTGGAAACTCACCTGTATTATTTGAGCTTAAGTATCTTTATTATAAATTGCCATACCACAGTCCATATTATTGAAAATATGTGGTGGTGGCCGCGCTATGATTAGTACCGTGTACCCTCCTGGCTCCTTACGTGCGTTTACGACACTGCACCACAATGATATTTGTATAAAACTTTTAGACGGACAAACTATTATTCAATTGCACTTACACATATCTCCACTACTATATATAATATTACGTAACATTACTCAAATGACAATTAATCCAGTTTATTCGTATTAGGAAAAATCTAATACATACGATAAACTTGGTGAGATAATCCACTTATTTTTTTAAATTACTCGTATGTGTTTGTCTTAACTATATCAGCACTGATAACATGGTTATGTCAATGACACTTTTATATTTTCCTACTAAAATAGCGCAATAGATATTTATGATGTCAAAATTTTGAGCTGTCATATTATGTAGTGAATTTATAGCACAGCACTCCAAGCCTTAACCTTGTAGTAGTAGTTAGCTTTGCAGTAGGAAGGGACAGCGCCGTAAGATAATCATACCTGATCTCTGCATGGACACGGTGAGTTGTTTATGCTCTGTACGTGCTCCTCCGTTGCTCTGCTCCATGTGCCTTCTGTCTCGATCTACAGAAGAAATGATTGCCGTGACCCAACTTGTGGCAGGTGTCCATATCTCACGTACCGTAACATGCTCCTGACAACCGTAATCCAAGCGACCAGAATGGATTGAATGGAATCGTGTTAACACATGCATGGGCGCAAAATCTTATCCCGGCCACGGATTCTGGCCGAATTCGTGGACGTGAGTGCCCACTCCGTCTTTTCCGTCACGCAACATCGACCATGGTTCTTGTCGTCCTGATACTGTGTGTAGGCTGTAGCGATCGTTCGAACGTCACCGGTCCAGGCAGCAGCACGTTGCGTGAATCGGGCAGGGAGGAATCAGGCAGAGCTGCAAGCAAGCTAGCCACCTCGATCGTTTGGCACGTACCACGAGGAAAGACCGGATCAAAACTCGGGCCCTGTGTCGTGATCTGTTCTGGCACCTCACGCACGCATGCATGATGCTTGAATCATGATCTCGTGTCAGTCGTACGTGCTCCATCATTTCTGATTTCTGAACGTAAACGTACGGAGGGCTCCATAATGCTGGAGGAATCTATCTTTGACGGATTTCGGTTGGACACCTGTGCGCGCAACCAGAGCAGTTGACCACTGGCCGGAGTCGCGTAGCACCAGAAAAACAGGGCGGTAAACACATCCACCACGACCCCGGCCTGCACTGCACTTCTGCATCTTGGCCTTGCAGCAACAGGCTGAGAAACACGCGTGAACAACGCATGTCCGGTAAAGGTGTGGCACACCCTTCAGAGACACCACACGATCCTCGGTCCAATCAGTCGGCGCTCACGGCCAAATCTCCGATCCAATCACCCCATATCCCATCCCATGTGTGTAGGCCACCACACCACAACAGTTCAGCACGAGTACTGTTCGTCCTAAACCCCGGATTAGTGCAGCCGGAGATGGCGCCGGATCCGTTCAAACTTGCATGCAGTCCCGGAGCAAGTTTGATTGTTGGCAAAGCCATCGCGAAGGGACGACACAGTGCCAGCCAGGGCACAACACGTGATCTCGACATCTCCTACTGGCTTCTCAGATCCGGACTCAATTGGTTCCGGATTTTGTCTATTTGAGCAGCCGTTTGGGTCCCTGTCCGCACGGATTTGGTCCCTGCACCATACGAGGCTGCATATTTAGTGGCCCGGACCCTATTTTTTTCTAAGATTTTGTTCCAATAAATATTTTGAGAATACAAACAAACACAATAGTTTAAATAAAATACGAGTTATTTATTACAAATTTGACCGATCAATAGACACAAATAAGTCTTAATAAAAATTATGAAGTTCAAATAAACACAACCGAATCAAAAGTATACTGGTTTCCTACGAAGTTCCAGATGTGTTGCACCAAATCATCCCGAAGTTTGCGGTGGGTGTCCTGATCACACAACTCGTACTACAAGTCAATGAAATCCTCAAATGTTGCCACTCCTGGCTGGGGCTCCACGTTCTCACCCTGAAACAACCAGTTCTCGTCGTAGACGCTGTCATCGCGCTCATCCTCTATGATCATGTTGTGCATGATCACACAAGCAGTCATCACCGGCCACATAACCTCGGGCTCCATGTTCTAGCAGGGTGCCGAACAATAGCCCATCGAGATTGAAGCGCACCAAAAGCACGCTCCACATCTTTTCGGGCACTCTCGTGCTCTTGGGAGAATCGTTTCCTCATCTCACCTTGAGGATTGGAGATGGTCTTCACAAAGGTAGCCCACTGGAGATAGATACCATCAGCCAAGTAGTATCCCTTTGTGTAGTGGTGGCCATTGATATCATAGCTCACCTCGGGGAGTTGCCTACGGCAAGTCTGCCAAAAACCGGAGAGCGCTGGAGCACGTTGATATCATTGTGTGAACCTGCCATGCCGAAAAACGAGTGCCAAATCCACAGATCATGCGAAGCAACTGCCTCGAGAATAACAGTGCACTTACCAACATGGCTCTTGTATTGCCCCTGCCAACCAAATGGGCAGTTCTTCTACTCCCAATGCATACAATCGAAGCTTCCAAGCATCCCAGGCCACGCTCTGCTCTCGTTGATCGACAACGGCCGCTGAGTATCGGCAACAGTTGGTTCCCTCAAGTACTCTGGGCCAAAGACCTGAACCACAACTTCACAAAACTTGTACATAGATTTGAGTCATATGGATTCACTCATACGCAAGTATTCACCAACCAGATCACCAGCTACTCCATATGCGAGCATACGAACTACCGCGGTGCATTTTTGGTAAGAAGAGAAGCCAAGCTTACCGGTGGCATCTGCCTTGCACTTGAACCAATCATCATAATCGAGCACGCCGAGTCGAATGCGGTTGAACAGGTCCCTTTTAATCCGAAAACGGCGCTGGAATAGCTTGTCCGTGTACACCGGATTGGTTGGGTGGAAGTAGTCCTTGTACAGCTGGGCATGGACGGCTGCTCTGTCCCTGTCCAAGGCCGGCGCATGGCCGGGAACGGACCCTCTGAACACCGGCCGCATCCTTGAGATGTGGTCATTGACCACGAGAGTGGCAATGAGGATGTCGCTCTCGTCCTTGGAATCGGGTTCCGACGAGGACGAGTACATGATCACGTTGTTGAAGAAGAAATCGTCGCCGCTGTCCGTCATTTTTGGGCCGAGGTCGGGCAGGCACACGGACGAACACCTTATGTGCGTCCCAGGGGTGGGGAGGTGGACCGGGCGGTAGACAGGCCGGCAAAACGCCTGCGGACCCGGCGGCGGCGTGGGTGAGAGGTGGGGGCGGAGGGGGTGGTCGCCGTGGCCGGTGGGGGTCGAACGGCGGCGGGGGTCGCCAAATCGGCGAGCCAGCTGCGGTGAGGTGGGTCGGGGGCGGCGCGAGGTGGGAGGAGAAGTCGTTGGGCACGGGCCAGGGGAGGAAGTCCACTGGATACTTTGCTGTCCGCGGGACTGCTCAAATGTGGACCAAATTTGGTCTGGATTTGAGCATCCGGGGATAAAAACGGACCGTGGTCCGTATGAGTGGCGACGCAGGTGCATGGTTTTGGCCCAGCCTGTTTAAAACGGACCGATCCAGGGCAAATGAGAAGCCCTGTAGAAGATGTCCTTACCCAACACGTGAAATCAATCACACGTACGGTGAGTAGACATGATCGCATGTGCCGGAAAAGCATGGATTGACGGATGGACACGAGCGTGCGTGTTATCGTGCCAATTCCCTATGCGCTTATTTTTAACGAGAGACCGTAGGCTCTTTTTTTTTGAGAGCACCGTAGGCTCTTTGAGATGACGTTGATTAACACTAATTTATTCTCGTGACGGCCATGTACGCAATTTCTGAGAAATTTAGGGGTCAATGCATATTTTATATAGAAGGCTTTCAAAAAAGATTTCCAGCATACGAGGGACCATAGCCCCAGCTCGCAACCCACCTCCGTCCCTTTTCTTAGGGACATTTGCCTAGTTGCGAGTTTTTTTTTTCTTTGAACAAGGAGCGCCCCAAGAGGGCTAGAAGCTTCTCCAATTAACCAGCAGTGGGTGTACAAAGAAATATACAAGGGACCTCAGAACATCTAAAATAACACATAGGCCCCCAGAAATTGCAGAGAAGACCCTACTACAAGAATTTGAATTACAACAGGGTCCATCCCCTTCCCCACTGTCGAGCAAGAAGCAGTCGAGCTTGCCGTCGCACGTCGCCTCCGCGGGGACTACGCCACTTGCATCGATGCCGGCTTGCACCACAGCAACAACTGACCACTATAGGGGCCTCAGAGAGGTTGAATTAGAGCTGGAACGAACCAGCAGATCCTGGTCAACGAAGACCATGGACGAACTCGATTGAGATGAAGCTTCCATTCTCCACGCCTGCTCTGTCCCAAACTCCGCCGTACCACCACGATCTGACACTACAACCACATCAGCTAACAGATCGTAGCACCAAACAAAGCCTGGAAGCAAAACAGACAAGATCCACCACCGCGACTCCATGAAAACCAGGCCGCCGTCAAAACTCCGAGACCTGCCACGGCACAGAGGAGGCAGAGCAAGATGGTGGCCGCTGCGTTGGATCGAAGAAAAAATAGGCTTATTTAGAAGGGGGGAGGGGAAGCGGGAGCCGCAACAGCTGACATCTCCCTCCTTGGGAGCTTGAGCAGTGGCAGAACAACTTCCATCCAACACCGGCGAGCGCCCGTAAGCTCCGGCGATGGCCTTCCCCGCGGCATCACGCCCAACACCACATAGGAAGAACTAGGAAACCTAACCTCAAAACTACTAGCTAAGGCTACTATATACACGGCGCACCGAGCTCCTCACCCTTCTCATCCTCCTCCGGCGACGCCGGCGGCGGAGATCCGGGATCGGGCTGGGCCCGAGGACTGGACTCCTCTGGTCTCCTCCTTATCCGCTACGAGAGGGGGGTGGGGAAAAGTCGGGGTCTTCTTCACTACACTAGCTTAGTTGCGAGCTTAGGAGTGTTACCATTATGTCCCGCTTGGATCACTGTATATTAGGCAATACCTCCGTATATTTTTACGGACCTATGGAGGTGACGCTAAAAATACAGCGCAAGCCGGGTGGAAAACAACGGACCGTAATTTGCCACCCCTAATCCAAGCGGGCCCTTATCGATTTTGCTGGTCTTTCTAAACATATTATGGTTTTTGCTAAACTAATTCTCACTTTCAGATCTTTGGGATTAAGTCATGATTCGTGTCCATGAGGTACAGATAAGATGAGTTCTTACACATGGGGTTGCAAGTGAAGAAAATGTCACTGACAGTTGAATTGCTTTTGCGATTTGTACTGGCCAATAATTGCAACTGAGAAAATATTCCGAACAATTGGATTGGTTCTGATTCGCGCTAGTCACGAGTTGCAGCACATGTTGTAGTTATGTTTCGATGACATCGCCTAACTAAGAAGTCACACTCTATATTTGTCAAAACCGCGATTCTACTCGTGAAATCCTATGATTTGACGATCTTGTGAAAACATGTTGACGAGGGGATGAATCCTGAACCTATCGGGTGAGCCTACCCGGTACAAGGCCCAAGACCTATACCCGAAGGGAGATGCCATAGATAGTTCTAGAAGGCCCAATCAAGACCCACTCGCAAGGCCTTGATGATCAAGAAAAGAAACTTGTAACCGTCTTAAGGTTAGGGTTTATATCCCCTCGGGTACGGTTTGAGACCTGGCCACCTATATAAGGCCAGGAGAACCACCGGGAGGGGGACCAAGCCATATCACACCACCGAAGCCTTGAGATTGAGATCTGACTCTCGATTCGAGCACCCCCATTGTAACCGATCTATTGCTAATACAAATCGACAGAAGCAGGAGTAAGGGTTTTTCCTCTACGAGGGCCCCGAACCTGGGTAAATTGTGCCGCTGTTTGCCGACGATTATCACCAGCGCCTACACGTTCTCCTAATCGAAACCCTATCGGTTCAACCGAGTGACTTGTTGAGATGCATATTCGACAATTGGCGCCGTCTGTGGGAACGGCGGGCGCTGGATCCACGGCATCTTCGGCCTCATCATCGCCAACCTTCAGCTGGAGCCCCGGAGCTTCGACTTCAACAGATCCGATCCGATTCGGGTCGATCATCATCGCACCCCACTCGCCGGAATCGCGCCCGGCGTTCAACGGATTGGAAAAAAGCGTCACCCTGACGTTCGGAAGCTTCCGCTTCCACGCCAACAAAGCAGGAATCATGCACTTCCCCGAGCAAACCGATCTCGAAGGATCTGACTCCGAGTCGATCTCGAGCCCGGAAACTCTCGACTCGCTGCCCAATAACGTTGGATGCGACCTAGCAACCAGCGGCGGATCCGTGCGCCCCAGCACTCGCAACTTCCACATCATCGCTTCAGAGGAGCCTTCTCGGGTTGAAAAAACTCGCCGATCCACGCCTAGGACTCACGAGCCATATCTGGCTCAGGTCTGCATGGCACGATCGAACGATCCATCCGAAGAAACGGAAGAGAGCGCGACGGAGCGAGAGCTCATTAAAGTATCGCGAGCAACTTGGGTCAACGCAAAAGCGGCCGTACACTCTGCCCAGCCGATTGAAGAAGGAGCCCCTCAGGAAGATCTAACCGCATACCACTACCATCTAGTGAAAGCGGCAGCGCTGATCAAAGAAGCTCGCAAGGATCTGGACGAGCGAAAAAAGCTGGCGGACGAGTCAAGTTTACGTCGCGCGGCTCTCTCCAAAACACGCTTGGTAGGGAATAATCCCCTGAAGAAAAGATACGTCTCGAAGACTGCGGCTATGGACGGCGGGTCTCTCAGCGGGATCAGCAGAACACTCGAAACCTCCCTTATGCACGTCGATGACGACAACAACGTACACCCGACGCCTCCCGCCGCCGCAGTCCTGGCTGCAGCCACATACCTACAGGCGAACCAGCCAGGGGCGAACGATCCCCGCGCGGAGCAATACAGGCAAGTCCAGAAGGGGCTGGGCATGGCAGCCGCGAGACTCGGCGCCCAAAACCGCAAAAACGCGACTGCACAGGAGGCTGAGAAAACCCATCGGAAAGACAAAGAAACACACCGCGGACGCGGGAGTACATCGCCCAAAAGAGATAAGTCACCTCGTCGCGCCCGAGGAAAAGAAGTCCGGCGACGCGGCGATAGCCCGAGTAGCAGCAACGACAGCCCAAGGGATCGGGATCGCAGTCCACGACATCGTAGCAGCTGCTCGTGACACCGCAGTAAGGAGCCGCGGAAGGAGGTCGATCGCAACCAGCCTGGATACAATGCACGATCAGATATCGCACAGAACAAAATCAACAAAGCTTGAGCAGCCAGGAACCGTGCACGTTCCCCATCTACCTCTTCTGACGAGGAGGCCTGTGGCGCATTGTGCTTTACTCGTGAAACCCGCGAAGCACCAATGCCCAAGAAATTTAAGCTTACTACGGAGGTGCCAAAATACGACGGTTCGCTGGAGCTCAAATATTCGCTGTCGGATTACCTCACGGCAGTAAAATGCCAACGTGGGAACGAAACCACAACAATGCAGTACCTCAACCTGCATCTTGTAGGCGCTGCACGTAGCTGGCTCGAAGGAAGACCGAGAGCGTGCTATGGATCGTGGGACGATCTAACATTCGACTTCCGCAAGAACTTCCAAGCAACATATAAAAGACTCGCGTCAATCGAGGAGCTGCTGGATTGCAAGCAGAAGAGTGGTGAGTCTACTCACGAGTAGATCCAGCAATGGACCACGCTCCAAAACATGGCGGGAAACATATCGGAGGAGGTTGCAGTCGAAGATTTCACCAAAGGAGCTCGACGAACCGCCTTCAGAGAAGAACTGTGGCGAGCCGCACCCAAAACCATCGGAGAGCTGATGGCTATAGCCGACAGATGAGCCAACGGTGAAGACTCGGTGCGCAATGAAAAGGCATCTTCGCCAGCACCTGAGGACGACCGTCATGGTCGAAAGAAAGGGAGAAAGCATTACGACCACGATGACCGAGAGGAACTGGTGGCGGCAGAATTTACGAGAAATCGTGACAGCGGGCATCGTGGAAATCGCGAGTGGAAGCCAAAGCCAGAGGGTAAAACTCCCGAGGAGGACCTTGACGGTTATTGCACGCTACATCGATTTACAAATAAGTGCACATGCAAGACTAAGGCAACACACCTCCTCAAGAATTGCCGAAAGTTGCTCGACATCCACAAGGCCTTATCAAAGAAAAACTGAGCTGCGGTCAATCAGGGCTACCCACAGCTCCCAGGAGGACATCAGGGATTCCACCCGCCATAACCCCTACCTCCACCAGGACACCAAAACGCGGTGTTGGCCGCGCTCTCAGCGCCACCCGCCGCAAACCAAGGGGGCAATGGGTACCCAAACCCAACAGGACTCCTTGGAATGATACAGAAAGCCTGCCCGCCCCGCATGGCCCAGAAAACAAACACACGCCAGGTAGTCATGGCAGTCCAAGCTCCATTGTCCAAACCCGAATACCTGAAGATGGCGGATCAACCGATAAACTTCTCCAAAGAGGACCATCCCCCGCGAGTCTATCGACCAGGACACGCCGCACTCGTCATCGAGGCGCAAATAGGCAACTACGAACTCGCCCGAGTGTTCATGGACGGGGGCAGCGGGATCAACATCAGTTACGCGGACACACTCCGTAGGATGAACAAGAACCTGGACGGACTCGCAGAATCAGAGACATCCTTCCACGAGATAGTACCAGGAAAAGCAGTCCGAACACTCGAGACAATCAATTTGGAGGTAGTGCTCGGTAACCGAAGAAACTACAGACGAGAATTCCTCGACTTCGAAGTAGTCGACTGGCCCTCACAGTACCACGCCATTCTCGGCCGAACATCGTTCGCGAGATTCATGGCAGTACCCACTAGTAGAAAAAAGGCCTTCAGTCCCGGTTCGCCAGGCCCATTAATCCCGTCCGGGCAACCGGGACTAGCTACGCGCGACTAAAGGCCCCCGCCTATAGTCCCGTCACTTACGGACTGGGACTAAAGGCCCGTCCACGTGGGCGGGTGGCGGAGCCGGGAGGCAGAGGACATTTAGTCCCGGTTGGCCACATGAACCGGGACTAGATTTATTTCGTAATTTTTTAATTCATTTGGTTTCTAATTATTTTTCTCACCTTTTTTCACTCCCTTTTTTTCACCCCCTTTAATTCATTTGGTCTAACTAAGATTATCTCTAGTCAAATTACTTACTCATGGTCAAACTTCCCGCTCGGTCACCCATCCTCCCACTACTCTAGCACTAGCACGCTTAACTTCCGAGTTCCATCCCGTCCCGAATCCAAGTGTTTCTCACGCATGTATGTGATAGTAGTATCATATCAATCTTATTAACATGTTGGTCGATGCCACATTTCTTTATTGTTTGAATTTCAAATAAATCAAAAATTAAGAACAATAATACTAATTCATTTTAAAATCTTAAAAATACAAATAATATATCAAAAATGAAGAACAATAATACTAATTCATTTTAAAATCTTAAAAATGAAATAATATATAAAAAATGAAGAACAATAATACTAATTCATTTTAAAATCTAAAAATACAAATAATATATCAAAAATGAAGAACAATAACACTAATTCATTTTAAAATCTTAAAAATACAAATAATATATCAAAAATGAAGAACAATAATACTAATTCATTTTAAAATCTTAAAAATGAAAATAATATATAAAAAATGAAGAACAATAATACTAATTCATTTTAAAATCTAAAAATACAAATAATATATCAAAAATGAAGAACAATAATACTAATTCATTTTAAAATCTTAAAAATACAAATAATATATCAAAAATGAAGAACAATAATACTAATTCATTTTAAAATCTTAAAATGAAAAGAATATATCAAAAATGAAGAAAAATAATACTAATTCATTTTAAAATCTTAAAAATACAAATAATATATCAAAAATGAAGAAAAATAATACTAATTCATTTTAAAATCTTAAAAATACAAATAATATATCAAAAAATGAAGAAAAATAATAACAATAATACTAATTCATTTTAAAATCTTAAAAATACAAATAATATATCAAAAAATGAAGAAAAATAATACTAATTCATTTTAAAATCTTAAAATGAAAAAATATATCAAAAATAGAGTCGATCACATTCATAACATATAGTAGATCACACATAACACAAACATAGAGTCGATCACATTCATAACATAGAGTCGATCACATTCACAAAAGATACTCATTACATATATACTAGCTAAGATACCCATTACATGCGCGCATATATATCGAACGCATATATACATATCTATGGCTCCGCCGAGTAGATGCGGAACAACTCGTACGAGACATATGCATCTATGACGGCATACTGGACGTTCTTCAAGTCCAGTGGGGTCTTCTCCCAATAACGGTGATTCTTCGAGGGGAAATCAGTCTTCATCCTGTCGTAGCCCTGGTGGATGAAGGTAGTTGCCATGACAACCATCCCGGTCTTTGGCCCGTTCAACTGGATAAGACTCTGAAGATCAATGTAGTGATCTTCAGGAATCATAATACCAATGCGCATCAACTTCACACGGTCTTGCGTGATGTCAACGCTGCAAAAGTCAAACCCCATGTTGACAAGAAAATCAACAAGGGCCGGACAATTCTTTGAACTACTGCAACAACAAAAATAGGATATGTGTTAGATATGTTGCAACACATGTATTCTTCACATGCAACAAAAAAATCGAATTATGCAAGTGTACGGGTGCTTTACCTTGACCATTGGAAGATCAACACAGACTGCTTGAACGCGATCTGGATGACGGCAACATCACTCTGATTCGCCGTGTACTCCAGATCGAGCCCAAAGAACCGGTGTTCATCGGGAGATGCAAGATAGAGATCGGTCAAATGACCCAGAGCTTCGTGCAGCCTCTCGGTACTGTTGGTGTAGAGCACGTCCAGAAACTTGCCGCATGGTGTGGGACCTTCGTATTGCTCCCAAACTTCAGCCATTGCGTGTGTGTGCTTGGTGGATCGAGAAGAGATGAGGAGGAAGAAGAGAGTACAGTACAGAGAGCGAGAGGAAGAAACAGAGAGCGAGTGGAATGGCGCCCTTCTGCCTCGCTCGCGAAATAAAAACCGCCGCTTGGGAGGCGAGAAGTTTGATCTTTAGTCCCGGTTGGCCACGGGAACGGGGAATAAAGGACCAATAGTCCCGGGCGGCCAAGTCAACCGGAATTAATTCCCTCCACGCGCTGCAACGCGCTTCCCAACCCGCGACGTATGACCTTCTGTCCCGGGTCTCCTCCCGACCCGGGACTAAAGACTCATTAGTCACGGGGCGCGACGTTTGGGGACTGATGCTGGCGTACCGAAGGCCTTTTTTCTACTAGTGACCTCACTATGCCTACCTGAAGCTCAATCTTCCTGGAGAATACGGCCCCATTACCATAGATGGCGACTTCCAAAAATCTGACAAGTGCGACATCGATTTCAACGAGATCGCGAAATCTTTCGGATGCAGGAGGAACCAGAAGAATTGGCAAAGACCACGGACCACTCTGTGATGCCTCTCACCAAAAAGAATGCTCCAGAACTCGAGCTTAGTGCAAACAACGACACTCGAAAGCATCAAGTGCACCCGACAGAGCCCGCGAAGACGATGATGGTGTCCACCACCCTCTCGCCCGCATAGGAAGGCGTGCTCGTCGAACTCCTCCGTGAGTACTGGGAAATCTTCGCCTGGCAGCCTTCAAATATGCCAGGGATACCCAGGGAGTTCGCCGAGCACTCACTCGAAGTTTTGAAAGACGCCAAACCTATCAAGCAAACAACTCGACGGTTCTCAGAGCCAAATCAAAAGACACTCGGAGAAGAAGTGAACAGACTGCTCGCCGCAAAATTCATCCGAGAGATAAAGATATCCACCTGGTTAGCAAACCCGGTGCTGGTCCCGAAGAAAAACACTTACATCATTCGCGTGTGCATCGACTACACCTCGTTGAACAAACACTGCCCCAAGGATAACTTCCCCTTGCCACGGATCGACCAGATCGTGGACTCTACAGCAGGCTGTCAGCGCCTCTCCTTCTTGGACGCCTACTCAGGCTATAATCAGATCGGGATGAAAAAGGAGGACGAGGAGAAGACAACATTTATCACACCTCACGGTGTCTACTGCTACACGACGATGCCCTTCGGGCTAAAAAACGCAGGCGCAACATATCAGCGATGCATGCAAAAATGCCTCGCCAAGCTCATTGGTAAGAACGTACAAGTATACGTTGACGACATCATCATAAAAACTCGAGTGGAAGACACGCTCCTCGAGGATATAAGGGAGACATTCGACGCCCTTAACGCGTACATGATCAAGCTCAACCCGACAAAATGTGTCTTTGGTGTCCCCGCGGGACAACTTCTCGGGTATCTGGTGTCTGCCCGGGGAATCGAAGCCAACCTGGAGAAAATTCAAGCAATCCTGACAATGAAGGAGCCAACCAATCTTGGCGGTGTACAGCAGCTCGCAGGACGGCTTGCTGCTCTAAGCAGATTCATCGCAAGATTAGGCGAACAAGCATTGCCCTTCTAGAAGTTGCTGAAGAAAACGGACAAATTCGAGTGGACACCCGAAGCAAAAAAGGCATTCGCAGACCTAAAGCGAGCACTGCAGAGTAGGCGTGTTCTGGCAATGCCACAAGAACGGGAGCCACTATACTTATACCTAGACGCAACAAATCAAGTCATCAGCACGGTGATCGTGGTTGAGCGGCCGGAAGATGGCAAGGCGTATGGAGTTCAACGGCCAATTTACTACATCAGCGAAGTGCTCTCGCCGTGCAAACAACGATACTCCCACTACCAGAAGCTCGCATATGGGGTCGTACTCACAGCCCGAAAGCTCAAGCATTACTTCTAGGATCATACCGCCACGGTGCTAAACGATGCCTCACTCGGTACTATCATGAACAACCCTATGGCATCCGGAATAATCATGAAGTGGAGCATCGAGCTAGGCGCCTGGGACATCGTATACGCAGGACGCAACTCTGTAAAATCACAGGTCGTCGCAGAATTCCTGAGCGAGTGGACGGAGCTGCAGACACCAGGACCCCCAGAGTATACGAGCAAGTGGATCATGTACTTCGATGGGTCGAAAAGGAACGAAGGAGCCGGAGCCGGAGTTATTTTCATCTCCCCCAGGGGAGACAAGCTGCAGTATGTTTTGCGATTGGACTTCCCACCCGAGGACCCAGCATCCAACAACGACGCAGAATATGAAGCCCTATTTCACAGCATGAAAATTACGATCGCTTGCGGAGCCACCCGATTGATGATATATGGAGATTCCAACCTCATCGTACAACAGACGATGAATGAGTGCGATGTTATTGCGGATAACATGGTCGCCTATCTGATGGCTCCCAAGTGCAGGAGATCAATCGTAGTCTTTGATGGGAAGTATTACCCAAATTTGTAGTTCGACTCAGTGGGAACACAAGAATACCGGTGAGACTTTAGCAATTGGGACGTCACTCCCAACCACACCTGTGTATCAACAAACTTGCAGCGAGAGTGGTGAGTGTAATAATGCAGTGAAACTAAACAAACAGAAAGTAAATAGAGAGCAAGTGTTTTCCCAGTTTTCACCGGAAAAGAGTGAAAGTAAACCAAAGACTAAAACGCAGGCATGAGGTGACAGCGGGGTGTTGCACGGATAAGATTGATCATGTAATAATGTTTTGCTAGCAGCGGGGCCTTTCTCTATCTCAGTTTTATGTAGATGTGTGTTCCGTAAATTATTGTGCGTACTAACCAAGAGAATTTGCACAAAGCCTATTGTCCTACCTGCCCATTTCACCGGGGCCAATTTGGAACTACAGGTAATTAAGGTCTACCCTTTCGAATAGCCCGGACCAATGCATCAACACTCCATGAACACACATAATCCTCAAACTAGAACATATCCCCCTTGTTTTCCCTAGCTGTCACTTTAGGGTTCGCAGGTTCAACATAATAGCAGGTAATACACATTGCAGATAGATACCAAACTCAAATATATGATGTAGCAATGTAAGTTCAGTACTGAAATCATGCCACTTGGGCCCTAGTAACAAGCATTAAGCCTAGCAATAGTGCATCAACATAAGACATAAGAATTCTCAAGACAAACCCCTAGATCCCGCATACCGGGTAGCAATTACATGATCAATCTCATCCAAAACCCCTCACACCTCACATGCCTACAGCAACTACTCACACATGGAGGGGGTGATGGAGCTCATGGTTGATGGAGATGATGGTGGTGATGATGATGGTGACAAAGCCCCTCGAATCCCACCTCCGGGGGTAAAATCCCGGATCAATCTGACTCCGAAATCGAAGATCGTGGTGGCGGCGGCGCTCCGTTTCGCGAACAGCCCTCTCTTTCGAAACCCGTCAGTTTCTCATATATATGGATGGGTACGTCGAAGACCTAGCCGGAGTGGGCCATCTGGGCCCAAAAGGGGTGACCCCACGCGGCCAAGGAATCTGGCCGCGTGTGGGGCCCCCTTTTGGCCCTCGGGTGGTCCCCCGGCCCCATCTGGTGCTCATTCCCCTTCTTTTCCATAAAAAGTTACGTGGTTTTCGTCCCCTGTGAAAAGTCCTGCGAAAATAGACGGAAAGATGACTTTTGCTAAAAACAGCGTCAGATTCATTCAATTATGGGTGGACTTCGGAGAGAAATACGATGCAAAGTGCTTGGAAAAGTAGATGCATTTTGGGTGCATCAACTCCCCCAAGCTTAGCTCGTTGTTTGTCCTCGAACAACTCAAACGCAGTGCAGAAGCAATAAAAACGTTGGCAAGAACTTTGCATTGCATATGCATCATCAATTAATACTAGCAAATACTCAAGACAGGATTCCTGTAACAAGTAGCAAAATACTAGCAAGTGTGCATCTACTCAGTGTTGAAGCATATATATTTGTTGCAATAGAAATAACATGAAGTGTTAATACTTGAATGAGTTTGCTCAATTGTAGACATAAACAAAGGTGCATCGCTGATGATTGAATCATATCAAGATTTTTGAGATCTCTGATTCTTTCATATGTTGACAAGTAAAATCATTGTGCTTACTACCTTGCTCTCAGTTTTGCTAAAGCATTAATTTTTCATTTTGATTCTTATGCTTGACAAACTACAAGTTGAAAGCCTCATGCCCCTTAAAAGCGAAGTCCCGCACCATGATTACTCAACTCTAGATTCCTAATAAGCCTTGTACAATTATTGTAAGTATTAATGACATCATAGAGAGCTGCAATTGGGGTACCTCTTTCCCCATGACATGGAAACCAGCCCATGTCAAAATGGCAAGACAAACAAATGGAATGGACTCATTATCCTTTTTATTTCATTCACTATATGCATAGCTTCTTATTTTATTATAGGATATGTTGCGGAGTCCATTCTAGCTATAAGTAAATTTCCACCATGATATCGCATGGCTTGGGTTAGCGGCCCAATGCGTCTCTCTAATCATATATACTTACTCATCAATACTTACTATTCCTCTACCTCATTTCGGCATGACAGGCATCCACAGTTAAAAGAACATGATATCAACTTGAATATAGAATTCTTAGTGCAGCGTTGAAAGTTTTCCATGTGATACACATTTAGACTGACCCCCAACCATAAGTTTGTCAAGCATAAGACTCCACTTTTATCATTCATGAAATTTTCTCTTTTAATTCTTTCCTTGGTTGGCAAGTTCAGTAAGCACAATGGGATGCGTAAACCTTTGCTTAAGGCTACAATTATTCAATCCATCAGCCAAGTAATGACACTAAACAATATTTCAGTTGCATCAGAATATATTCTACTAAAACCACGGAGAAGATAAACAATGGCTATTATGTCACTAAGTGTTAAGGGAATCATAAGGTGTGCACTTGCTGTTATTAAAAAGCATACATAAGCACGGCAAAGGTGTCATACCTTTCATCCCTTCAAGCACATTATCATATCATTGTTGTTCTCCTCTCCCCACTTGAACTGCTCAATAAAAACTCAAATCTTGCTATAAAAAGTTACTGCATTCAGCAATTTGTTTACCTACCTAAACACCTCAAAAGTTTCTCATGTTTACAGAGGTGAAGGCCATAAAAAGTTGCAGTAGTGATTAAATTTTCAGCTCAAACGGAGTCACAAGTAAAGATTAAAGCATATAACAGTGAACATATTTCAGCAATTCCTGCAGCTCCGTATTTATACTAAACTCAAGAAAACAAAAATCTTTTTGTGGTTTTTGATTTTTAGAAACATAATGTAAATAACCAGAAGTAAACTAGCTAAAAAATAACAAAAATATTTTTGTGTTTTTCAGATTTAAAGAACATAAAACAACAAATAACATGCAAGTGATATAACACAACGAATGAGGTGGGAGATAAATACTCCCCCAAGCTTGTGATCAAGCTAGTATCCTGGGTGGTAATCATGTCCACCACTCGACGAACCTCCCTGGAAGAAGGATGGATCCTGCCATGCCTGTGCTCCAAGGTGTGGTTCAGGGAAGCCCCAGGGATATGCCATAGGCGCCTGGTATTGGGGCTCCTCCTGTTGTTGCTCTTCTTGTTGTGGCTCTTCTTGCACAGTCCACTTTGTCTCCCTGTCAAACAAGTCATCACAAGGGAGCCTAACAGACACAATGTGCCCATTAGAATCCTTATAGCAATATGAAAAATATTCTTTCTCAGCCCTGCTCATATCCATGCGAAAAAGTAAACCAAAATCCAGCAGTCGAGACTCATTTACCATGGTACCCAAGTTATCATTAAAACCTCGTTCTGCCATAATGTATTCATGGATTAAAGTGGCAATGGCACCAACATATAAAGGAGTTTATCCGTGCCATTCCTACTCACAGCTAAATGCAAAGTTCTAGCAAGTATGGTTCCCAGGTTATATATAGGTGCTGTATTTTCCATTGCACATTTTAATAAATAGATCATAGGACCAGTGCAAGCAGAAGTGTTATCCCTAGCAAGGAATCCTCTAGCAAGAAACAATGCAAAATATCTAAGGCCCGGGTGTTGGATGCATGTGAGCTTGCCTCTATTCATTATTTCAGGAATATTTTTAGCAATGCTACGCCAGAATGTGACAAGTTCTTCTCTAGAATCAGCATATGTTTCATCCCATAACCCCGTAGTTGGTACACGTATAGCCTTACAGAATTCCTCTAATGACATGACTAAACGCTGCCCCCTCATTGTAAATTTAATGACAAAAGTAGCTGGAGGAGGGTTCTTAGACTTACTTTTCCGGTGCACCACCGGTCCCTCAACCTGAATGTAGAGAGGAATTCCCTCGAGAGTTCCACATATGTGTTGCGTGGATGGCGTGAGAACTCAAGCAGCCCCGTAGTTGCAGCAAAGGCTTGGAAATCTTCAGCAATCCCCCAATGTTCAAGAACTTCGGGGTCTTGCCATCTTGTGGTATGGACACGCAGATTTTCACCTGCAAAAACCAATTCATCCTCCCATAACTGATTATCATCATGATTGTTGGACACACTTGATTCTCTTCTCCTTGTCCTTGAGGACATCCCAAGCAATGCCTTTTCCTTGTTCAGCATGTTACCTTGCTGTACCAAAATAAAATTCAACAAAAATTAAATTGTATCACTCTAAAACATTGCTAAGGAATCCATAACTAGTCCTCTAATCAATATCATGCATCCATATCAACCAGAAAACTTAAATTCATGGAGTTCTTAGACATAATAGGTGACACCTAGTGCAGCAAAATACTTCATACACAAAGCATGGGAGCAAAAAGTAATTGGATGAGTGAAGGAGTTACATACCAAGGAGTGATTCCATCAAACAGAATTGAAAAATCTACCTCAAATGTGGAGATCGAGGATTGACGGAGAAATAGAGCACGGAAAAATGGTGGAGATGAACTGGGGTTGGTTTTCGGTCGAAAGGGAGCATATGAGCATTGGATGGGCCCCAGCATCCACTTGTGGCCAAAAATGGGGTATCCCACGCGGCCAAGGAATCTGGCCGCGTGGAGGTACCTATTTTGGCCCCTGGTGGTCTGCTGGTGCTCCCCCACCGGCTGCTGGTCCCTTCGGGCAAAAAACTGACCCCCTAATTTTTCTGGAATTTTACGTGAAACTTTTCTACAGAGAATTTCTAAAACTTCATATTCTGTGACTTCTGATTCTAATTTTTTTAATACTATGTCTATGTCTCACAATTTTAAAGCAAACAACATAAAAAAATGCAATTTAAATGTTTGTGAATCATGCCTTTATCATTTCCACATTAGTAATGAGGTTGATCAGGTCTCATTAGCAACATGTAAAGAATATAGCTCATGATTCTTATTATTACTTATTATAAAACAATAAATCAAGTTACCTCATATTTGATTGGAATGGTCCCAATCATCAATATTTCATACCTTGGTGCTGGAGGTGGTATAGGTATTTCAATGCTACCAATCTTAATGGAATTTATTTGTATAGCATTCACACTTGTGCTCATACTTGTAACATGTTTCTTCTTGGGAAAATAAATAGTGTGCTCTTTGCCTTTAACATTAAATGTCACTTTGCTCTCAGTGCAATTTATCACAGCTCCTGCAGTATTCAAAAAAGGTCTACCAAGAATAATAGATAGATTATCATCTTCAGGCATTTCTAATATAACAAAATCAGTAGGTATCAACTCATTAGCAATAGAGATGGGAACATCCTCACATATTCCTAAAGGTACAGCAGTTGTTTTATCAGCCATTTGTAAAGATATTTCTGTTGGAACTAGTTTGTTCAAATTAAGCTTCTTATATAGTGAGAAAGGCATAACACTAACACCAGCTCCTAAATCACATAATGCATATTTCACATAGACTTCTTTAATTTTGCAAGGAATAGTAGGAATACCAGGATCTCCACGTTTTTCAGGCAATTTTCCTTTAAATGAATAATCAGCAAGCATAGCAGTAATAGCATCAATAGGTATCTTTCTTTTATTAGTGACAATATCTTTCATGTATTTTGAATATGGAGGATTCTTAATAGCATCAATAAGTGGAATCTCTAATTTCATATTCTTAATCATATCATAAAATTGCCCATACCTCTCTTCATCTTTTGTTTTTGATACCTCTTGGGGATATGGAATGGGTCTTTGTACCCATGGATCCCTTTCTTTACCTTTATCTTTATCTTTATTTGGTTTCTTCTTCTTCTTGGTCTTCTCAATAGGAGGCTGAGGATCCTCCTTACCAGCAGCTTCTTCATTATTATCATCATGTTGTTCAAAATCAGGTGGAGATGATTCTTCTTCTTCATTATTATCATCCTCAGTTTCAGCATCAGAAATAGAAATATCCTTGTCTTGCTCATTGGAGTCATCATCATGCTCATTTTCATTGGGAGATTTTCCCGCAAAAGATTTATCTTTAAGAGCAACTTGCTCTTTTCTTTTAGGATGATCATCAGGATAATCAGGATCCTGGGTGCTTGCACCTCCCCTTGTATTAACTCCACATAATTGTTTTTGTTTATTCAGATTTTCATACAATTGATTTTGTAAATAAATCATTTGCTCAACTTGATTGTTCATCATTTAACAATGTTTAACAATTCTTTTAACTTCCCCTACACTAGCATTTAATTTTCACGGAGGAAATTAATTTTATGATGGTTTTCCATGATAGTCATTCTAATTTTACGCTCCTCAGGATTATCATGATAAGCAAAATTGTTAACATAAGAGACATTAACAGGAGGTGTTACCTCCTCATTACCTTCCATAGGGAGTATAGAGTTCACTTGAATTGGAAAGCATGGTTCATCAGTAGGAAGTTTAATACCCATTTCAGATAATTCCTTGAGATGAGAGGTTTTAATTCCCTTCTCTTTAATATCCTTGGAAGCTTCAGCCATTGTTTCTTGGTTCAATTCGAGTATACCTCCTTTCTTCTCTGGGAGTGTCTCATTTTTATCTATCTCCTCAATGTTCCAATCAGCTTCATTCTCGAGAATAGACTCCAGTAATTCAATTGCTTCATCAACACTTCTGTCCCTAAAGATATTCCCTGCAATACTATCAAGGTAGTCTCTTGTTTCCCCATTAGTCCATTATATAATATATCAAGCAATTCATGAGGTTTAAAACCATGACCAGGACATTTATTACACATTTTACCAAATCTCCCCCAAGCTTGGGGTAGACTCTCTTTCTTATCTTGTTTAAAATTGCCAATTTCAACAGTTAATGCATGTATCCTTTCAGCAGGAAAATATTCATTGAAAAACAATTGCAAGCATTCTTCCTTACTAGTAATACATGCAGGTCCTAAACGATTATACCAAACTCTAGCATCTTCACCCAAAGAAAAAGTAAACAATTTTAAGAATAAATAATGTTGACGGATTTCATCATTTCCAAATGTAGTAGATAAAGCATGCAATTCAGCAATATGATCAAGAGGAGACTCCTCATCCTTTCCACAGAATCTAGACTTCTCAACTATCTCAATTATCTCAGGATTAACATTGAATTCATATTCTTTATCTCTAATTCTAATAGCTGGGCCACACAAATTCCTAGTAGCAGCAAAACAGTTTCCAAGAGATGCATCATCATAAATAGAGAGTTTATCAAGTTTTGTATAATCAGGTGATATAAAGCCTCAATAAATGCTTCTTCTTCTTCAGAAGAGGCCCCATATTCATACTCTACGAGTCTCATTTCTTTCTAGCTCAAGTACTACATTTTCATCTACAGAAGATTCAGGAATTTCAGTTGTTTCAGGTGTTTCATTTGCCTCAGGTGTTTCAATAGTTTCAGGAATTTCAGAAGCTAGTTCTTTGTCTACATTATCAAGTGTTTGATCATTAGATGTACTAGTAGACATTTTGACAATGGTGATTTACCAGCTATTCCTTTCTTTTTCTTAGCAGCCACAGTAGAAACAATATTAGGTGAAAAATTTGGTCTACTAGACAAATCATTACCAGAACGAGTAGTCGAAGGCATTACCTCCTTCGAAGTGTCCTTTCCCTTTCCCATTGTAGGGAACAAGAAAGTGCATCAAGTAGACAATAACAAGTGGTCTTACCAATAAAGCTAGGATCCCCGGCAACGGCGCCAGAAAACAGTCTTGATGGCTCCCAAGTGCAGGAGATCAATCGTAGTCTTCGATGGGAAGTATTACCCAAATTTGTAGTTCGACTCAGTGGGAACACAAGAATACCGGTGAGACTTTAGCAATTGGGACTTCACTCCCAACCACACCTGTGTATCAACAAACTTGCAGCGAGAGTGGTGACTGTAATAATGCAGTGAAACTAAACAAACAGAAAGTAAATGGAGAGCAAGTGTTTTCCCAGTTTTCACCGGAAAAGAGTAAAAGTAAACCAAAGACTAAAACGCAGGCATGAGGTGACAACGGGGTGTTGCACGGATAAGATTGATCATGTAATAATGTTTTGCTAGCAGCGGGGCCTTTCTCTATCTCAATTTTATGTAGGTGTGTGTTCTGTAAATTATTGTGCGTACTAACAAAGAGAATTTGCACAAAGCCTATTGTCCTACCTGCCCATTTCACAGGGGCCAATTTGGAACTACAGGTAATTAAGGTCTACCCTTTCGAATAGCCCGGACCAATGCATTAACACTCCATGAACACACATAATCCTCAAACTAGAACATATCCCCCTTGTTTTCCCTAGCTGTCACTTTAGGGTTCGCAGGTTCAACATAATAGCAGGTAATACACATTGCAGATAGATACCAAACTCAAATATATGATGTAGCAATGTAAGTTCAGTACTGAAATCATGCCACTTGGGCCCTAGTAACAAGCATTAAGCCTAGCAATAGTGCATCAACATAAGACATAATAATTCTCAAGACAAACTCCTAGATCCCGCATACCGGGTAGCAATTACATGATCAATCTCATCCAAAACCCCTCACACCTCACATGCCTACAGCAACTACTCACACATGGAGGGGGTGATGGAGCTCATGGTTGATGGAGATGATGGCGGTGATGATGATGGTGACGAAGCCCCTCGAATTCCACCTCCGGGGGTGAAATCCCGGATCAATCTGACTCCAAAATCAAAGATTGTGGTCGCGGCGGCGCTCCGTTTCGCGAACAGCCCTCTCTTTCGAAACCCGTCAGTTTCTCGTATATATGGAGGGGTACGTCGAAAACCTAGCCGGAGTGGGCCATCTGGGCCCAAAAGGGGTGACCCCACGCGGCCAAGGAATCTGGCCGCGTGTGGGGCCCCCTTTTGGCCCTCGGGTGGCCCCCCGGCCCCATCTGGTGCTCATTCCCCTTCTTTTCCATAAAAAGTTACGTGGTTTTCGTTCCCTGTGAAAAGTCCTGCGAAAATAGACGGAAAGAAGACTTTTGCTAAAAACAGCGTTAGATTCTGCAGATTTATTCAATTATGGGGGGACTACGGAGAGAAATATGATGCAAAGTGCTTGGAAAAGTAGATGCATTTTGGGTGCATCACTATCGCGACATGTACAACCTACTTGAAGGAAGTTTCAAAGGGTGCGAACTGAAACACATTGCACGATCCAGCAATGAGGAAGCGGACAAGCTGGCAAACATGGGGTCCACAAACACACCCATACCGCCAGGAATTTACTTCAAAAGAATGATCAAGCGTTCAGTCAAGGTCAAGAAGCCAGCGGGAACACCCGCAGCAGCAGAGACAGAAGCCATCCCGCAAATTGCTATGATGGAGCTCATCCACAATATTTCAAGGCAAGTTTTTCTGGTCGATCCAGTCTAGACACAGAAATACCTCGACTACTTGTCAAACAAACAGCTCCCAGCAGACATTTGTGAGGCTCGGCAAATCGTACGGCACAGCAAATCCTTCCGGGTGATCAACGGCGAGCTATACAAGCAAAGCATATAAGGGGTATTGCAGAGGTGCATAGCACCTTAAGATGGCAAGGAGTTGCTCCGGGATATCCACCAAGGAGACTGCGGCCACCACGCCAGCTGGAGAGCCATCATGGGTAAAGCCTTCAGGGCAGGATTTTATTGGCTCACAGCAGCCAGAGACGCCAAAGACCTCGTCGACGGATGCAACGCCTGCCAGAAGTTCGCACCCAACCCGCACGCCCCTTGCCACGGAACTACATATGATCCCAATCGCATGGCCCTTTGCGCAATGGGGGATAGACATGGTAGGATCATTACGGAAGTCGACACCTGGAGGATATACGCATCTACTCGTACCAGTTGACAAATTCACAAAGTGGATAGAGGCTATGCCAGTCACCTCCGCGCACGCCGAGTGCGCCGTGAAATTCCTCGACTCCATCGTGTGCAGATTTGGCATACCACACAACATCATCACCGACAACGGCAGCAACTTCATGGCCAAGGAAACACAGGAATTCTGCAAGAAAAAGAGAATCACCCTCAGCTTCGCCTCGGTAGCTCACCCACAAACTAACGGTCAAGTCGAGCGGTCTAAGGATTAGTCTTAGCTGGCCTAAAGAAGCGGCTACTTGATCGCCTGAACCCAGCAGCAGTACATTGGGCCGAGGATTACCATCAATACTATGGAGCCTCCGCACAACGCCAAATCGATCAACAAACTATACACCATTCTTCATGGTCTATGGAGCCGAGGCCGTCCTACCCGAGGACGTCAAATTTAGTGCTCCACGCGTCGTCGCATACAACGAAGAAACCTCAAACAGGGCACTCGCAGAAGACGTGGACGCACTCATCGAAATTAGAGACATCGCACTCGCAAGATCCTCGATATACCAACAATCAATGTGTAACTACCATAGTCGTCGTGTACGCCACAAATCCTTCGTGGTAGGAGACCTGGTGCTGCAGCTCAAGCAAAAAAAAGTACAAAAGCTCGAGCCACCATGGGAAGGACCCTTCATAATACACGAAGTTATCCCAGGTGGCGCTTACCGATTGAAGAACCCGGAGACCGGTGACATCTACTCCAACCCGTGGAACGTTGCGCATCTCCACAAGTTCTACCCTTAGGATTATCCTACTCGCAAAAAATAAGGTTGTACCAGCCATTCTGTATCTCGATCAAATACATGGCTTCTCAAGCATATCAATAAAACACATGACTCTTCAACCATAGCTATTCGCATCTTCTATTTTACATGCTAAAACAACAGGTATACACCTCAAACACACGGGGGCTACGCCTAACTAGCATAAAATTCAAATTTTCAAATACAAGGTACAACAAGGTGCACACCTTATAAACACCTTAAAACATACCGAGTGAGCTATACAGGGTTACAGGATATCTACATCCTACGATTACATCTGATGGTGAGCAGTCCTCTCCGCCAGCATTTTATCAATCTCCTCGGAAGTTAGTCGAACAATCCGCTCCGCCGCGGGCTGGACAACCGCATAATGAGGACAAAATCAACTAGAGCGTCGGGAAGCCGCGCCACCGAGTTAAAATTAATCTCAGGATGCCACACTCGACCAAAAGCAAGAGCTACCTGAGCTCCACAGATAAGTTGCTGGCGAACGCACTCTCGAACCTCTCCTACTCGACGAAAGACCCTTAGCAAACCGCTCCATCCTTCTGGAATGGTACCCAATGGGGAAAACGTCCGATGCACAGAAAAAAGAGCCTCGCGAAAAGACTCAAGAAGAATCTTCGCCTGGCTCGCCCGATACTACAAAGTGGCCAAAACGAAGCCTCGACTGTGGTCTGACCAAAAATTGTTTGCATGTGGTCTGGATCTACCTGCCTCATAGAAAATGTGGGTATCCACCCAGTGAGTCTCACAAGGCCCGTCGGGCTCAACAACTGCAAATTCAGCAAACATGTCAAAAACAGAAAGGGAAGCAAGCAGCCAAATACTCGGGGGCTTGCAGGCTTACAAAGCATGTCCTTTGCAACGGCCGCCAGCTCTTCCATCACAAACTTTTCACGCTCAGCCGCAAGTTTCTCCTTTGATTTGACGACATCAGCCATGCCCCGCAGCACCTTCAGTTTGTGCTTGCCATCCGCAACGCGGTCACGGAGTGAGGCGAATGTACTAGCAGCAGCAACAAGGGGATTCACCCGCACAACAGACCCACTCGAAGACTCTGCGCTAGGATCCACTACCTGGAAAGAAATGAAGCAAGTTCAGAAACACTACAAGACCCCACTCGAGAAATACACCACCTGTCTATCAGGTGCTCGGGGGCTACTCCCATCGGGAGCGCATAACAGCAAGACGTGACAATCAGACACTAAGGATCTCAAGAAGCACTTCGATTACGAAACATAAATACGGGAATACATCCCAAGGTTCATTACATCAACAGACAAAAGCAAATATAAACTAGCCTAGGGGGCTGCAGAAGTAGTGCCACTCGCAGCAGGCTGCCCCTTGCGACTAGCACGAGCAATCACTTCAGAGAGCTTCTTCGCAAGGACTTCATCCTGAGCGCCAAAGGGATGGAGCGCTACCTTTTTGCCTAAGGCGTCGTAGGGAAGCCTCGAGTACACCTTCTCCAGATCATCCGAGACTCCATGCGTCAGCGCAAATTGGATAGCCGTCCTAGCCCCGCACTCAGACTGAGCGACTGAGTAAGCCTGGAGGAGATTCTCATCGTCCAAGAACACCTTCAGAAGGCCGCCCAGCGTAGTCGGATGTAACACCCGGGGGATTTTCCCCCAAAGTAGAATTGTTTGCTCTCCTTTTGCATGGCATTGCATCATGACATTGCACTTGGTTTCAAAACCAATTAAAATTTTCGAAACACTTTCAAAAATTCAAACAATGCACATCTGTTTTCAAATTAAATTGTTTTAAATACACTTGAAGTGTAAACATAAAATTTGTTGGGTTAAATAACACACCTCTTACTAAAACCCCAATTTGAATTTCAAATTCAAATTTCAAACACCACCAACAATTTGAAATTTTCAAAACTAAATATCATGCAATTGGGCATTACCATTCCTAAATACAAATAAAATTATTTCATAAATTTTGGACAAATAAAACTCTCCCAAAATTCCATTCTTCTTCTCACCTTTCTCTTACAAAAAAAAAGGGGAAAAGAAAGAAAAACGAGCAGCAGCCCATCTCACCTCTTGGTTCAGCCCAGCACATCTCCCCCATCGAGCCCACCTTCTGTCTTTCTCCTTCCTTCCATACGCAGGTGACTCACGCAGGGAAGAGATCGAGCTCGACCACCTCCTGGTCCCCTCCTCCACCTGCTCCCTTACCTTTCCCCTCCATAAAACCAACCTCGGATCCCTCCTAAACCCTAGCCCTCTTCCCTCTCCTCTTCCTCCCAGCCGCCACCCTCTTTCTTCCTCCTCTGCTCCCTCAACTCTCTGTACTTTCCTGAACCGAAAACAACCACCATGGCCGATTCTTGGTGGCCATGGCGCCGTGGCTGCGCTCGCCGTTGGGCCCCGTTCCCCGCGGGAATGGAAACGGGGGACCTCCCTCTACGCCCTCGTCACCTCGTCCAGCCCGGGGATGCAGCAGGAGCCCGGCGCCATCGCCGTCTTCTCCCGGGCGTTGCTGCCGTCGCCCTGCGTCCCCGACAGTGCAGCTGCACGCCTTCGACCCTCCAACCTCTCCTTCGAGCCCCCCTCGGTGAGCCTCCGCCTCCTGGATCCCTCCCCTCAAACCCCTTGCTCTGGTGGCTAGCCTTAGCGCTACAATTTGTTAATTTTCCGGCGGAATTGCTCGCTGTCCGTCCGTCCGTTCCATCCTCGACGAAGCAGTTTCAGTTATTTTCCGCACGGTACCACCTCATATTCTGTGAGGGATGTATCGTATCACACGAGCGCACAGCAGCCCATTGGCTTGGCGCCCTGTCCCGCACCCTGGAGGCCCCGAGTTCGAATCCCCCCCCAGGCGCAAAGCCACCCTTTTTTCCCTCTATTTTTTTCTTTTATTTCCCGAATCCAGAAAAACAGATCTGAGCCTTTATTTGTAAAATCCATAACAAATTGAAAATTGCTCCGATTGCAATGATTCAAGTTTCTGTGGATTCAGAATCTTGTGCTCTTTCTATTAGTCACAAAGTTGCAACATGTTTCTGTAATAAATTTTGCACTAAATAATTAAATACAGAAAATGCAATAAAAATTGGAAACTTTGGAAAATCATAACTTGAGTTCTGTTCACCCAATTTGAGCAAACTTGGGCTCTAAAAATTTGTCTTAACAAACTCTACACATTGGTATTTTATTTGGTCACAATTGAATTAAATTTGAATATGTTTCCTTCTGTTTACTAAAAAGGGCAGAATAAAAATGCCTATGAAAATTGCATAATAAATTCAATAATGATCCAAAAATTATGTTTAATAGCTCAAAATGTTCCGTGAAACATTTATACATGTTTTCAACCTTTTCAATACAATTTGTTAATTGTTATTCCTAATTAAAATTGGAGTAATAATTCAATACTTTAATTACACCTTTTAACTTGCAAAATCCATAACTTGGGCAATTCAAATCCAATTCCAACATGTAAAATATGTTTTCCATCCCATTTTTCATGAACTTTGCAAATATCAACTTTGTTTTATGTTTTGAATAAATTAAATTGATGAAAACAACTATTTCTTAGTTAATGCATTTAAAATTGTCAATTTAATAACTTGCTCATCTAAAATCCAAATTCAACAAATGAAATATGTATTCCATCTAAAATTTTGTGTTCTTTCCAAATATAAATTTTGTTATCTGTTTGGAACATTTAAAATTGGTGAAAACAACAAATGCTTGTTTAAATCATTTAAAATGCCAAAGTTCATAACTTAATAAATAAAATTCCAAACTTGGTAAACAACATATCAAACTGAAGCTATTGTTGTTTTCTTATTGTTTTCATCATCCATGCATCATTCTAATCAACTTTCACATGATCGTTATTTGTAGATCATTTAATTCAACATTAATCATGGGCTTTTCCATGCAATCCAAATTGCATAAGGGCCCATTTAAATATGTTTACCATGTCAACTGGTTTACTTTGATGCACCAATTAATTGTCATGCATAAAATAGGATCATGCTGGATCTTTTTCCGTAGAAGTAATTGTTGCATCCGGTGTTTGTTCTAGTTCGTTGCTTCTTCGCGGATAGGACGTTGAGATGATGTGAGCAACGACAAGTTCTGCGGATGTACCTCTACTTGCTGGATTCCAGGCAAGTATACTCACTTGCTACCTATGGCTGCCTTTCATCACTTGTTACCGATTCTTTCCGTTATCTTTATTCTAGCCTTATGATTCGATGCTTGTGTCTCGATCCTATCATATGTTTACCTTGCAACCATGATATATCCTTCCTTCCACTTCCTATTACCTGTTGTTTGTTTACCTTGTTGGCCCTCGTGTCGTAGTTGCATGCTTAGTGTTGTTTGCGCTCAAGTCTTGTTGTCCGTCTTATCACCTGTTTAGTTTGATAGTTGGGTTTCAACTTAATCAACAACATGTCAATGTTTTGGGTAATAATAATTTGATGATAACGCACCGACAGGAGGCCCGGCGTGGTTTTGAGGCCTGCTAGTGTCGACCCTAATTAGGAAAAGGGTCTTGTCCTCCGATCCATGATGAGCGCGCTAACCGCATGTGGGAAGCGAGTATGGGCGTCCCCCCGCAACTTTGATTCGATTCGCATCTCGTCCAAATCGCCTCATTTAGTTCGGGTTTTCCATTTGCCGCATGCATATGCAGGTGCGAACCCTTGGCGCCAGGGTGGAACTTTTGTAGTCGGCATTTAGGGAGACACGTTCTTAGAGTGCTATGAGGGTCCCCTTTTCTTCGTGGGGCTTGATTAGCCGTGCGCTCAATTGCACGGGGTTCTTTGGGCTTGATGCGAAGAAGAGTTGGGTTGTGTTGAGTGGTCTGCTTGGTGGGTTTGCTCCCCGCCTGGCGGGTCATTCTTACGTGTACGGCCAAATTGGTGCATCCCTGCAGGGTTAAATCTTCTCGAGAAGCCGTGTTGTCCGCGGTTATGGATGACTTGGTGAAAGTGCTGGCTAACAAGTACTCAGACAACTTACACCTAATGATGATAACTTGACTAGTAATATAGATTACCTCCACCATAAAAATGAATGTCACCTTAATCAACCGTGTGAGTTTCCTTGGGTTGCTTCCTTAGTAGGGGGTAACCTTGGATGGGTATTGTTTGGTGAGTAGTTGTAGCTGGTTCTGATACGCTATCTTATCCCTTTCTTTTAGCCGGATGTTGTAGCGCATCTCTGTAGTTAGTTAGTGCAGCCAGCTGCCGCTTCTTTGCAATAATCCCTTCCTTCCGTTCTACCCAAAGTATTTGTATCTTGTGATGATTGGTTACGCTGGTATCTTGTGAGTATGGTTTATCCACTTGCCAGTACTTAACCGTACTGACCCACGAATCCATTTCGTGGCTGCATATTCCACATTGCAGTCAACAGGTTTGAAGTCTGACGATGTTAGCTTGGGAATCCCTCCGGCTTGGCCTGGGCAGGGATTGGACGCCATCGGTTATCTTCAGGACTCTTAGTCCAATTTGTATCTTGTCCGTAGTCGGACACTATGTTGTTTCTTCCCCTGTTATTTGGATCTTTGTATTGTATCAGTTGTATCCTTGACTCGTTTTAGTCGTCTTGTATATATATTTTCTGTTGTTGTTGCGGAATATTCGTGAACTGTTGTAATGTTATCACAAGTGGCAACCTGGAATCGGTTATTATGTGGATTTTGGCGGAAATGTTGAAATTTGCATAGTGCCCGATCACGGGGCGTCACAAATGGTATCAGAGCCTGGTTTCCGATTCCCAAAGTTGTTTCGATATGAATGGTTATCGAAGCAACGGGTCCGCAAAGCCTGTAGGATAACCTCGCTAACGGTCGTGTTTCTAGAGTGTCAAAAACTATTTGTGCCAAACCTGTTTTGGAAACATCTCAATAGGATTCTTGTTTTCTCCTTATCTCTATTCTATTTCTCCTCCTACCTTATTTGTTTTGGAGTCTCTTCCCTTATCTATCTTTTAAAGTGTTAGGATCCTACGTGGGTTGGACGTTCTCTTAGCCTTTAAACCTAATAGGTTCGATCTTCGGAAGGCTCTCAATGGAAGAACATCGTCGACACTCCGAGCAAGAATCTCTTGTTAGTGGTGTCGAGAAGCCCTTGTTAGTGGTGTCGAGGAGATCAACTGGAAGCATGAAGAATCGATAGTCGAACTTCTTTCCCCTCCCGGGTTAGTGGGTGGATTGCGAGGGCGCAATCCCTTGTTAGTGGTGTCGTCTGTAACACCCGGGGGATTTTCCCCCAAAGTAGAATTGTTTGCTCTCCTTTTGCATGGCATTGCATCATGACATTGCACTTGGTTTCATAACCAATTAAAATTTTCGAAACACTTTAAAAAATTCAAACAATGCACATCTGTTTTCAAATCAAATTGTTTTCAATACACTTGAAGTGTAAACATAAAATTTGTTGGGTTAAATAACACACCTCTTACTAAAACCCCAATTTGAATTTCAAATTCAAATTTCAAACACCACCAACAATTTGAAATTTTCAAAACTAAATATCATGCAATTGGGCATTACCATTCCTAAATACAAATAAAATTATTTCATAAATTTTGGACAAATAAAACTCTCCCAAAATTTCATTCTTCTTCTCACCTTTCTCTTACAAAAAAAGGGGAAAAGAAAGAAAAACGAGCAGCAGCCCATCTCACCTCTTGGTTCAGCCCAGCCCATCTCCCCCCTCGAGCCCACCTTCTGTCTTTCTCCTTCCTTCCGTACGCAGGTGACGCACGCAGGGAAGAGATCGAGCTCGACCACCTCCTGGTCCCCTCCTCCACCTGCTCCCTTACCTTTCCCCTCCATAAAACCAGCCTCGGATCCCTCCTAAACCCTAGCCCTCTTCCCTCTCCTCTTCCTCCCAGCTGCCACCCTCTTTCTTCCTCCTCTGCTCCCTCAACTCTCTGTACTTTCCTGAACCGAAAACAGCCACCATGGCCGATTCTTGGTGGCCATGGCGCCGTGGCTGCGCTCGCCGTTGGGCCCCGTTCCCCGCGGGAATGGAAACGGGGGACCTCCCTCTACGCCCTCGTCACCTCGTCCAGCCAGGGGAGGCAGCAGGAGCCCGGCGCCATCGCCGTCTTCTCCCGGGCGTTGCTGCCGTCGCCCTGCGTCCCCGACAGTGCAGCTGCACGCCTTCGACCCTCCAACCTCTCCTTCGAGCCCCCCTCGGTGAGCCTCCGCCTCCTGGATTCCTCCCCTCAAACCCCTTGCTCTGGTGGCTAGCCTTAGCGCTACAATTCGTTAATTTTCCGGCAGAATTGCTCGCTGTCCGTCCGTCCGTTCCATCCTCGACGAAGCAGTTTCAGTTATTTTCCGCACGGTACCACCTCATATTCTGTGAGGGTGTTATCGTATCACTCGAGCGCACAGCAGCCTATTGGCTTGGCGCCCTGTCCCGCACCCTGGAGGCCCCGAGTTCGAATCCCCCCCCCAGGCGCAAAGCCACCCTTTTTTTCCTCTATTTTTTTCTTTTATTTCCCGAATCCAGAAAAACAAATCTGAGCCTTTATTTGTAAAATCCATAACAAATTGAAAATTACTCCGATTGCAATGATTCAAGTTTCTGTGGATTCAGAATCTTGTGCTCTTTCTATTAGTCACAAAGTTGCAACATGTTTCTGTAATAAATTTTGCACTAAATAATTAAATACAGAAAATGCAATAAAAATTGGAAACTTTGGAAAATCATAACTTGAGTTCTGTTCACCCAATTTGAGCAAACTTGGGCTCTAAAAATTTGTCTTAACAAACTATACACATTGGTATTTTATTTGGTCACAATTGAATTAAATTTGAATATGTTTCCTTCTGTTTACTAAAAAGGGCAGACTAAAAATGCCTATGAAAATTGCATAATAAATTCAATAATGATCCAAAAATTATGTTTAATAACTCAAAATGTTCAGTGAAACATTTATACATGTTTTCAACATTTTCAATACAATTTGTTCACTATTTTTCCTAATTAAAATTGGAGTAATAATTCAATACTTTAATTACACCTTTTAACTTGCAAAATTCATAACTTGGGCAATTCAAATCCAATTCCAACATGTAAAATATGTTTTCCATCCCATTTTTCATGAACTTTGCAAATATCAACTTTGTTTTCTGTTTTGAATAAATTAAATTGCTGAAAACAACTATTTCTTAGTTAATGCATTTAAAATTGTCAATTTAATAACTTGCTCATCTAAAATCCAAATTCAACAAATGAAATATGTATTCCATCTAAAATTTTGTGTTCTTTCCAAATATAAATTTTGTTATCTGTTTGGAACATTTAAAATTGGTGAAAACAACAAATGCTTGTTTAAATCATTTAAAATGCCAAAGTTCATAACTTAATAAATAAAATTCCAAACTTGGTAAACAACATATCAAACTGAAGCTATTGTTGTTTTCTTATTGTTTTCATCATCCATGCATCATTCTAATCAACTTTCACATGATGGTTATTTGTAGATCATTTAATTCAACATTAATTCATGGGCTTTTCCATATGCAATCCAAATTGCATAAGGGCCCATTTAAATATGTTTACCATGTCAACTGGTTTACTTTGATGCACCAATTAATTGTCATGCATATAAAATAGGATCATGCTGGATCTTTTTCCGTAGAAGTAATTGTTGCATCCGGTGTTTGTTCTAGTTCGTTGCTTCTTCGCGCATAGGACGTTGAGATAATGTGAGCAACGACAAGTTCTGCGGATGTACCTCTACTTGCTGGATTCCAGGCAAGTATACTCACTTGCTACCTATGGCTGCCTTTCATCACTTGTTACCGATTATTTCCGTTATCTTTATGCTAGCCTTATGATTCGATGCTTGTGTCTCGATCCTATCATATGTTTACCTTGCAACCATGATATAGCCTTCCTTCCACTTACTATTACATGTTGTTTGTTTACCTTGTTGGCCCTCGTGTCGTAGTTGCATGCTTAGTGTTGTTTGCGCTCAAGTCTTGTTGTCCGTCTTATCACCTGTTTAGTTTGATAGTTGGGTTTCAACTTAATCAACAACATGTCAATGTTTTGGGTAATAATAATTTGATGATAAGGCACCGACAGGAGGCCCGGCGTGGTTTTGAGGCCTGCTAGTGTCGACCCTAATTAGGAAAAGGGTCTTGTCCTCCGATCCATGATGAGCGCGCTAACCGCATGTGGGAAGCGAGTATGGGCGTCCCCCGCAACTTTGATTCGATTCGCATCTCGTCCAAATCGCCTCATTTAGTTCGGGATTTCCATTTTCCGCATTCATATGCAGGTGCGAACCCTTGGCGCCAGGGTGGAACTTTTGTAGTCGGCATTTATGGAGACACGTTCTTAGAGTGCTATGAGGGTCCCCTTTTCTTCGTGGGGCTTGATTAGCCGTGCGCTCAATTGCACGGGGTTCTTTGGGCTTGATGCGAAGAAGAGTTGGGTTGTGTTGAGTGGCCTGCTTGGTGGGTTTGCTCCCCGCCTGGCGGGTCATTCTTACGTGTACGGCCAAATTGGTGCATCCCTGCAGGGTTAAATCTTCTCGAGAAACCGTGTTGTCCGCGGTTATGGATGACTTGGTGAAAGTGCTGGCTAACAAGTACTCAGACAACTTACACCCAATGATGATAACTTGACTAGTAATATAGATTACCTCCACCATAAAAATGAATGTCACCTTAATCAACCGTGTGAGTTTCCTTGGGTTGCTTCCTTAGTAGGGGGTAACATTGGATGGGTATTGTTTGGTGAGTAGTTGTAGCTGGTTCGGATACGCTATCTTATCCCTTTGTTTTAGCCGGATGTTGTAGCGCGTCTCTGTAGTTAGTTAGTGCAGCCAGCTGCCGCTTCTTTGCAATAATCCCTTCCTTCCGTTCTACCCAAAGTATTTGTATCTTGTGATGATTGGTTACGCTGGTATCTTGTGAGTATGGTTTATCCACTTGCTAGTACTTAACCGTACTGACCCACGAATCTATTTCGTGGCTGCATATTCCACATTGCAGTCAACAGGTTTGAAGTCTGACGACGTTAGCTTGGGAATCCCTCCGGCTTGGCCTGGGCAGGGATTGGACGCCATCGGTTATCTTCAGGACTCTTAGTCCAATTTGTATCTTGTCCGTAGTCGGACACTATGTTGTTTCTTCCCCTGTTATTTGGATCTTTGTATTGTATCAGTTGTATCCTTGACTCGTTTGAGTCGTCTTGTATATATCTTTTCTGTTGTTGTTGCGGAATATTCGCGAACTGTTGTAATGTTATCACAAGTGGCAACCTAGAATCGGTTATTATGTGGATTTTGGCGGAAATGCTGAAATTTGCATAGTGCCCGATCCCGGGGCGTCACATCGGAACCGCCGCATCCACCAGTAGACGCTCGTGGAACTGCGTCAACACTCGGGTGGCTGAACCAACGAGAGAGCATATCCCACTCGCATGCTCCTGGAGCTGGGCACAGGAATCCATAAGGGCATCCAATCGCTGGCTCCCAGGCAGATCCAGTGCAACCCCAAGGAAATCTACAAAAAGGACACCATAAATCTCTAAAGACGGTAGATTAAGCTACATCCCGACAGAAGAATGGTCGAGTGTAGCTTACCCGCAAATTTCTGAGCCAAGGGGCGGACGATGCCAACAAGATCACTATCGTGTTTGGCACCTGCCTCCTCCAAATGCTTCAGCGCCTCTTGAGCCTCGACAAGTTTCCCCTCGAAGTCAGCTGAATGCTTGCGAGTGGACTCCAGCTCCTTTCGGGAGGACTCCAACTCAGCTTCAAAGGCTTTCACACGAGCGACAACTTCAGGTTTCTCGGCCTTCAGGCGGGTAACTTGAGCTACAGAGCAACGAATACAGCTTAAGCAATTTTCGTGATCAACGGAAACAGTAAAACGGAGCGGATTAACCTACCTTGAAGAGATTGGCCGCCCTCGACGAGTCGATCGCGATCCACCCGAAGGGAAATGCAATATGCCTCATAGGAGAGCACTCGACGATCGATGGCAGCAAGGGAATCGAGGAGAGTCTGCAAAAGCCCAAGACAGAAATTCAAGTTAAAGGACAAAATCTCTTGAGCCTATACACGACTGTACACAGTCGAATATAGCCTCGGGGGCTACTCCCATCGGGAGCACTGCCGTTGCACCCGATAGAATAAAGAAAGACAAGGATGAAAAAAGTTCAACTTGAGTCCGTGGCAAACCGCAAGCAATTAACCACGGTCTCGGGGGTTACTCCCATCGGGAGCACTGTCGTGGACCCGATAGAAATTCCAACCAAACAAAGCAAAAGATGCAAGGATGAGGGATAAAATTACTTGTCCTTGGGCAGTAGACACAGGATCCGTTGAGCTGCCCGAAACCTCCTTGTGCGCAGAAGCTCCACCCGCAAAACCAGGTAGCCCGTACTCAGGAATTACGGCTGCCCTCGCATGACTTGAAGACCTTTGGGTGGCTTCTGCGGCTAGGACGTCTCCTTCCGCAACTTCTTTCCTCTTCACAGAGGGAACCGAGGAAGAATACTGCCCAGGGCTTATGGTTTGAAGGCTGCTATTGGACAGAAAGTCAAACAAAGACAAAGAAAAGGGGAAAAAATTCTCGACTAAAAGGCAATGCGCAAGAAAAACTTACTCATCCTCATCGTCGTCGTCCAGAATGTCCACATTCCAGGCGGTGGGAACCTTCGACCTGTGGCCCAGGGGAGGAAGCACATTTAGAGGCGCCACCTTAAGAGGCTCAGTCGCCTTGCCAGACCCATCCCCCAAGGAACTGTCCTTGGAAGTGGCTTTGTCATCCCCGTGCCTGCGGCGCTTGCGGTGATGTAGTTGATCACTACCCGAGTCTTCCACGTCATCCGAAGAACCGTGCTCAGAGCTCGAGTCAGCTTCAACAACGTTGGTCTCAAGAGGGGCCTCGATGTTGCTCGCGAGGAGATCCGAGGCATCTTCAGCCGAAACTGGCGGGTAGCATGTTGCTACCTTCAAGCTCTACGAAGGAAGAAGAAGAAAAAGAGAGAAGAACTTCAGTCGATAAAATTTCGGACTGTAAAAAGAACATACAAGAACAGAGAAAAACGTACATCGGCTGGAGGAGGTTTCTCTACCTCGAATGGCTCGAGAGAATAGCCGAGAAGGCCTCTCCTTCCTTCAGCTTGGTGATGGCCGCAATCTTTTTCTCGAACTCGGTGTTCGAGAGAAGGTCTTCGCAGACGCGGCTCGGGTCCTGCGTACCTTGATACTCCCACATAGTCGAAGGCCTGTCTTGAAGGGGCTGGATCCTCCGCCAAAGAAAGACAGTCGCCAGATGCAATCCATTGAGCGGAACCCCCATCGCCTTGTCGCGGAAGCTCCCTACCTTCGCGAGTAGAGGGGAGACAACATTGTTGTCTTCGGGGGTAAGCTTGTGCGCCGATGATTTCCTACGCTTCAGAACCACGAGTGGATGAAACTCAGGAGCTCCACCCGCGCTGTTGTCGATGACGTAGAACCACTTCTTCTGCCATCCTTGCGCGGAATCGACGAAGTACATCTCCGGGTAGGCGATGTCCGTCTTCACCTGAATCCCGAACCCGCTAGTGCGTAGTGGCTCCCCCTGCTCGCCCTGTCGCGACTTCTCTCGGAAGATGCGCACCTTGAACAGGGCCTTCGAGAGGCCCCAATGCAGGCGGATGCCTAAGAAGCCCTCGCAAAGCACGATGTGCTGAATCATATTTGGAGGCAAGTCATGGAGCTGTATGCCATAGACATACATCAATCCAAGAAGAAAGGGATGGAGAGGCAGAGAGAGGCCGCGCGAGACGTGCTCTGAGAAGATCACACGCTCGTTTGCACGAGGATTTGGTACCTCTTCCTTCTTGGGGAGGCGCACGCGCTTCTCGCCGTCGGGAGGCAGCAACCCCTCCCGTTGCATCTCATTGAGGCTCTTCCGCGTGGTGTTGGCGGAGCGCCAATCGCCTGACTTCACGGTGAGCGGCGCGGCGGAAGCGTCTCCGACCTCCTTTGACGATGACGCAGCAGCGCTGCGCTCTTCCCTCAAGCCATGGGAGCTCTCTGGTGCTTGCAGAATGAGAGGTGTGCGCGAGGAGGAAGAAATGAAGCAAAGGGCAGGGAAATGTACCCATCGCCTAAGGACGACTACTTATACACAGGCCAAAACGATCTGAACCGTAGATCTGGTGACGTGGCGCTCATCGCGTCCGCCACGTGTGAAGTGGAAACGAGGCGGCGTTGAACAGTTATCTGTGCCACGATCTTTTCAGCAGATCGTGCGCATTTACGACGCGTGGCTCGCGGGAAAACCAGAAACGACCTCTCGTTTCCAGTCAAAAAGCTGACAAGGTGGGCCATCCTGCTCTGCTCCGCTCTGTCACGTCCCATCGAGAGGAGTCAGAACGGGCAAGTGCGTAATGACATCATTGCGCACCTCATCAAATGCGAAAACTCTTTCCCATAAAGTCCCTGACATGAAATTTCTTTCCTATGGGCATATCTAGACGCGAAAATTCTTTCGCATAAGCTCCCTGACGCGAAATTTCTTTCGTATGGGCATATCAAGACGCGAAAATTCTTTCGCATAAGCTCCCTGACACGAAATTTCTTTCGTATGGGTATATAGAAGGGCATGACAAGACACGGGAACTCTCCCGCATAACTACCCACACACGAAATCTCTTTCGTATAGGTACAACAAGGCCCCTGAACATGAAAATTCTTTCGCATGGGCAAAATATTACAAGTGCAAAAATTTATTTTGCATAAGTACAACAGGAAGGGAAATATCTTCACTCGAAAACTCTCAAGATAATACTCGCGAGTGTGCAGTTCCTGCCACTCTGACACACGATGTATTTACACATCCTTGCCCTGGATCGTTCGGCCGACTAGGCACATCCGGATGCTGTATTCTTTCGAGTACGAAGGTAAGACCCAAATATCTCTCTTATGGGCCTGGAATCGCACTCAAGATGCGTCCTCTGGTAAATTTCCGTGTCAACAACACGAAGAAAAATCCTAGCGGACGCGCCGGGTACCCCTATAGGTTAAGTTCGACTCGGTAAGACCTCCACGACCCAGTCGCAATGATAACCTCGCCGAATTCGAGTCGGAGGTCTCGAATTTGTGTAGCCAGAACAGTTTTTTGCCCTAGATGCAATTAATTGGCCCTGAGCTTTTGGGAGAGCCAAGCAACTGAGCCATATCCTTCTGCGAAAACAACCGAAACACAGGCACATTCATCGCTCGATGCTCGAGTACAAGAAGCGCGTCGCGCACAGGGTATGCACCCTCTAAACATCAAACAGTTGAAGCAATCAATCGAAAGAAATCAAGACGAACTTTGAGCGTCTACCCGACAGATTCTCAATCGAGTAAACGCTCGGGGGCTACTGACGAGGGGATGAATCCTGGACCTATCGGGTGAGGCTACCCGGTACAAGGCCTAAGACCTATGCCCGAAGGGAGATGCCATAGACAGTTCTCGAAGGCCAATCAAGGCCCACTCACAAGGCCTTGATGGCTAAGAAAGGAAACTTGTAAACGTCTTAAGGTTAGGGTTTGTATCCCCCCCGGTACGGTTTGAGACCTGGCCACCTATATAAGGCCAGGAGAACCACCGGGAGGGGGACCAAGCCATATCACACCACCAAAGCCTTGAGCTTGAGATGTGACTCCCGACTCGAGCACCCCCCATTGTAACTGATTTATTGCTAATACAGATCGACAGAAGCAGGAGTAAGGGTTTTTCCTCTACGAGGGCCCCGAACCTGGGTAAATTGTGCCTCCTGTTTGCCGACGATTGTCACCAGTGCCTACACGTTCTCCGAATAGAAACCCTATCGGTTCACCCGAGGGACTTGTTGAGATGCATATTCGACACATGTCAATACAAATCCGTATATAAACCCGGACAGTGTAGAATCCATGTCGGATTGTGATCCAAATAATAGGATGGTGCACAATATTGCAGAATCCTGATCCTAATATGGACTGTGCCCAACTTTATACCCCTATCAAAATATAAGATGGTTTAGCGTTTTCTAAATAAAACGTATCTAGACATGTTTTCACCGGTAGAAAATAGGCCTTTAGTCCCGGTTCGCAAAGGCCATTAATCCCGGCTGCGCAACCGAGACTAAATATGCGCGACTAAAGGCCCCCTTAGTCGCGCCGCTTATGAACCGCGACTAAAGGTTCGTCCACGTGGGCGCCAGGAGTCCGTCGGGGCGGAGGACCTTTAGTCCCGGTTCTCGTGGCTAACCGCGACTAAAGGCCTCCTCCGCAGGTTTAGGGTTTTAGCCCCCCTAAACCTGGTTTCTTTTTATTTTGTAGTGTTTTATTTCTGTTATATTTTAGTTTGTGTTTTATTTTAATTTTGATGAAGTTTTAGTACACGTATTCTACGCTACTATATACATGCATATGAAATTTCAAACAAGAAGAGTTCAAGAGGAATATATAATATATATTCAATCTCGGGTGACCGTATACAACTTCGAACAAGTTTCCATACACAATTTACCGCATAAAAAGTTCTTCGTCCTCGGTATAGTGTTCTCCTTTAGGATTGATGACTTCCCTCATGAAAAATCCTGCTAATTCCTCTTGAATTGGTCGGAAGCGAGCTTCTGGACTAAGCTCCTTCCGCAAGTTATCCGTCGCCTTCCGCACGCTATCCGACTCCTTCCGCTCAGAGGTGTGTTTCCGGATGTTCTCACAAACATAGTATCCACATAGATTGGTCCCCGGTGGCTGCTTATCCACATTAACTAACCTTCTAAATTCTAGCTCATGTTGGAATTCACCGACAATTTGTTCTGAGAACCATCTCCAAACCCTACAGGGCAAAGAAAATTAAATGAACAAGGGAGTTATTAGTTACTTGATATTAGGAAATGAACGAAGAGACCGATCGATATAGAGCGCAAATGATTGAAAATAATTACTTTTGCAGCATTTTTCTCATGTCGGCCCAAAGCTTTGAATCCGAATTCATAGAGTCCATGATTAGAACTCTGGAGGTATAAAGTTCATTCATTAGCAGAATCCAGTGGAACCCGCGGACACGTTACATGCATAGTAATGCATAACTCATCGATTAGACATACCATGCATGGAGTAAACAAAAGAGAATGGGCACAAGAGAGAAACACTCACCCAAAATGGTAAGGAAATAGAATATGACTTTTGAGTTGATGCTTTGTAATAAACTTGTACAAGTCTTTCTCCACGTCTTCGGGGTGATTTTTTAACACATATCCATTAACGATATGTGGGTCAATGAACCCAACATCATGGATGTTTCTTTTTTTGCATTCCCAAATCTTCAATCTGCATAATAGCGTACGCAACAATATAGTTAGGAGTTAGGACAATGAAGAACGAGATGAGGTAGAAATAAATCACTTACAGAACGTAGCAACTCAGCATAGTTTTGTCGAGCTCGCGCAGATTGAAAAGGCTGGAACAATTCACTCATATGAACTTCTACAGAGTACCGTTTGGTGTGATGCTCCTCTGTAACATCCGCATAAACATATTCTTTGCCGGCCCATGTTATGAAATTCTCGTACCAACGTAGCAGATTTCACATTTGTGGTGCTAGACTCTTTTCCTGCGCAGGCTCGACGAGAGGCCCATTCCGCACATATTGTAATGCTATCTCACTTACTGGCACATCCTCAAGGTCTAACGAGGCACAAAGAGTCAAACCCATCTCGGACGCTTGTTTCATGGCACTCGCTACAGTCAATCCAAGTGCTGCCGCAGCTGCTATGATCTCGGGTCCTCTTCCGGACCGGCTTTCACTATGAGCGGGGGGATCGATTGTTTATTCTGCATCCCGAGCTGGTGAACTTGTTTCCCACTTTTTTTAGTTTCTTCCTTCCCCTCCTTCAATATTTCTGCTTGCCTACGAAGTTCACGTCCATAGTCGTCAGGCATATTCAGCTCGGCTTTGGACGGTGTCGTCAAAAAATTCTTAGCCCACTTCTTTTGCTTCTCAGTGAATACTTGCTTGGGCCCAGGCTCTTTTATCGCCTTCATATCCGCCTTCCATTTCTCATAATGAGCATCCGCGGCCAATTTGATTTCAGCTTCACTAAGTTCCCAAGGCCTTGGGAGGAGAGTCTTCAGTGATGGATCCGGTACCGTTGTGGTCTTAGGTACATAAGGGTCCGGGTTAATAGTCCAGGAGCGGGTTTCCTTGCTGTCCGCCTGCTTCTGCTTCTTCGTCGGAGGTGGATTGGGGGGCGTCGTACCCGCTGGAGGAGGATTGGGGGGCGGCGATTGCTTACCCGCCGGAGGTTGTGGATCGGGGGACGGCGTCGAATGGCATGAAGGAGGTGTAGGTGAACCACCACCACCACCACCACCACCACCACCACCACCATCGGAGGGGGTGGACTTGTTATCCTTGGCGCCTCGCCTGGAAACACTATGTACTTCTTTTTCCATAGAATGATCTGGCGCTTGACATCTCCAAGTCTTATCTCCCCTTCGGGTGTAGCTTTGTCAATCTCCAGGTCCTCAAACTCTTGGACTATGTCTTCCACCGTGACACGAGCATAGCCATATGCAATGGGGTTGTTGTGGTGGAGTGCTCCAGGTGTACAGGGTAAAGCACTGCCGGTAGCTACCTTCGTGGAAACGTTCCCCACGGGATAATGCAGATCACATTCTTTCATCTCCTTTACATCATCCACGGGGTAGTGAGGCTCCGGTGCACGAATCTCGATCGTCGGTGCATTAGCACCAGGCGGAGCATCCGTGGAAACCACGCTGCTTCTCCCCTGCTGGCTTCCGAGATCCGCTTCATGATCTTCATGCGGCCCTGCAGCCGATTTTTCTTTTACTAGTTCATGCACGGTCTGCTTCAACTCATGGAGTTCCGATGCAAACTACGCCAAAAGATCTGCATCCCGGTCCGTCTTTCTCTTACGGCTTCTGTAACAGTACGGGTCATTGTCCTGGGAAAACCCTACTTTCCACGGAATTCTGCCTTTGCCTCGTACATGTCCTCCGTGTTCATCATTCCCGAGGGCTGTTGTCAGTGCGTCTTTCTCTCTGTTGAACTTGATCAAGCCCTCTTGAGCTTGGGTCATTGCGTCAATAAGGGCTTGGGTGGGAGCAAACTTTTTCTTCCGGTGAACACACACCCCTGTCTCCGGGTCTAGCGATCCCCCATGTCCTTACCACCAGCTTTTGTGCCTTAAGTCCCATCCCTCTGTACCTAGAGGGATTCCTCGCACCCTCAGGCCCTCCTCCATCTTCTCCCACTTAGGCTCCGAAAGGCGGTATCCTCCTGGCCCCATAATATGATGGTACCGTTTCTTACCCACATTAACCTTATTTTTTTCGATATTTCCTTGAAATGCTCCGATTTCTTTTGCCTCACAAATTCTGGCCAATCATCTTTCAGTCTCTCATGTTGTCCATTGAAATCCAGAGTCTTGCCCTTGTTGACATAGTCACGGGTTAAATTTTTCTTGAAGTTCCGGAATGCTTCGGCCATCTTCTGAAGAGCGAACTCTTTGACTAGCCTCCTCCTCTCACGTCCACCCGGAACCTCATTACCGAATTCATCGACTTTGTTGTATTCCGGAGGTAGAATGAAATGTTCCATAAGCTTTCTCCAGCAATCATTTTTCGTTCTCTTCTCGACAAAACTGAAACTAAGACGTGCCTTCTTTGGCTCCTTCCATTCCTGGACGGTGACCGGGAAGTTGTCTCTAACAACGACTCCGCATTGGTTGATAAACTTTGTGGTGTGCTATAGGGGCTTGCCGGTTGCACCGAATAATTCGATGGTATATGTTTCTCCTTGTTTCATCCCCTTGGATTTGCCACGCTTTGTCGTACTCAATCCGGCCGAGGGCTAAAAAAAGAAAGAGAGTCGCGCGCGTTAATACATATGTATTCACATTTCAGTAAGTTTGTATCACGAGAGGCTCAATGTATATATATACCTCGCCGGAGGTGGTTGCTACTTGCAATTCGAGATTGTCGTTTGTCGACGGTTGACCTCCGTCGACAATGTCCGATCCTTCACCTTCTTGATCATCGACAATGTCTGTTCCACCGTCAAGGTTCAGAAAAGAAAAGATTACATCCTCTTCTTGCTCATCTTCTGAGCCCGGCACATAAGGAATCTCGTTGTTTATGATGCCCATTAAATAACGTTCAGCCTCCGGATCCCTAAGCGGCTCGGCTCTATCGTCCTCCATATGTCACTCCTGCATGTAGTAAAAATTAATTAGGTATAAAGGAATTAAAAAATAAGAATAAGGGGACATAGAGGAGGAGCAGCGACGGTTGTACGGTGTTAGGGAGCCGCTCGGGGGCGGAGGGGGTTTAGGGGGTACGGTATAGAGGAGGAGCAAATATTGACGGTGATTTTTTAGTAGATATGAGACTTAGCAAATATTAGTACAAATATTTTACTTAGTGAAATGATCGTACTTTTTTTTTACTTAGGAATATATATTTAGGGTTAGTAGTGCTTCGGATTTTTTTTAGCTTTTTTTGACTTAGGAATATTTAGGGTTAGTAGACTTAGCAAATATTAGTACAAATATATATTTAGGGTTAGTAGACTTAGGGTTAGTAGGAATTTTTTTGACTTAGGATTTTTTTTGAGAACTATAGATTTAAGGAATTTTTATTGACCTAGCAAAAAAACGAGTGCAGCCAGCCCAACTGCCAGCAGCCCGCGCGCCATTCTCTGTTTCTCTCCCTGTCTGACGCGCAGGGTGACGCGAGCGTGACGCCCAGGGTGACGCGAGCATGATGCGAGCGCCCCTTCTCTGTTTCGTTTTTCTCCCGTGAAGGCAGAGGCGCGGCACCTCTATGGCCACCTCCTGCTTCCCGCCACATGCCGGCTCATAGCACCTCCAGCACGCAAGCACGGGCACCTACCAGAGACGGGCGGGCACCTACCCCTAGCACGCACGCACGGGCACCTAACCGCCGTCGTTTCCGTCATCGTCTCCTCTACCCCTCAAGCACGCACGGGCGGGCACCTACCGGAGACAGAATCGGCGAGGGCGGTGGGCACCAACCGGAAACGGAATCGGCGAGGGCGGCGCGGAGAAGACCAGATGCGTTTGGTCCTTAGAAGACTTTCGGGGCAGCGAGAATATATAGGGCACCCCTTTAGTCGCGGTTGGGGACCCTTTAATCGCGGTTGGTGTCACGACCCGCGACTAAAGATTTTTTGGCGGCGTTTTCGTTCCCGCGCGGAAAGATCCTTTAGTCGCGGTTCGTGTCACGAGCCGCGACTAAAGGTACTTTTTCAAATACTTTTCGTTTTAAAATCTTAAAAATACAAATAATATATCAAAAGATTCAAAAAAAATAAAACTAATTCATTTTAAAATCTTAAAAATACAAATAATATATTAAAAAATTCAGAAAAATAAAACTAATTCATTTGAAAATCTTAAAAATACAAATAATATATCAAAATATTCAGAAAAATAAAACTAATTCATTTTAAAATCTTAAAAATACAAATAATATATCAAAAAATTCAGAAAAATAAAACTAATTCATTTTAAAATCTTAAAAATAGAAATAATATATCAAAAAATTCAGAAAAATAAAACTAATTCATTTAAAAAACCCATTTTCCCGCCATTTCTTCCCTGTCTTCCCGCCTCCCGCTTCCCGCCTCTTTCTTCCCGCCGCTTTCTTCCTACCACTTTCTTCCCTCCTCCTGTCTGCCCGCTCCCATTTTTTCCGCCATTTCTTCCCTGTCTTCCCGCCTCCCACTTCCCGCCTCTTTCTTCCCGCCACCTGTCTTCCCGCTCCCATTTTTCCCGCATTTCTTCCCTGTCTTCCCACCTCCCGCTTCCCGCCTCTTTCTTCCCGCCTCTTTCTTCCCGCCTCCTGTCTTCCCGCCTCCTGTCTCCGGCGTGAGAAGAAAACAGATCCCTTTAGTCCCGGCCTGTTTTACCAACCGGGACAAAATGGTTCGGGTTTCGTTGGGAAACGGATCGTCCCTTTAGTACCGGCCTGTTTTACCAACCGGGACGAAATGGTTAGGGTTTTGTTCCAACCAATCAGAAAGAATCACACGGATCGTGTGTTTCTTTCAAGCGCTTGTGAGTCGTTGGATCAGGGGTGTGTTTCTTTCGATCTGTTGTGAGCCGTTCGATCAGGGGTACGGTGTGTTTCTTTCGTGCGGTTGTGAGCCGTTGGATCAGGGGTGTTTCTTAACTGTTGGATCAAAACCCTAGCACAACACTTTGTGAGCCAGAGGACCCTATATATAGCCCACCTTCATACACCAGTGAGTTCATCGACCAAATACAAAATATCCGGATTCGCCAACATAAGTCCTGGTATGCATATATGTACTCAGTAGCCACGGCAGGGGTGTATGCTGAAGATACCGATTGTTTTGTTCTACATCCCCCTTTAAGGTTTGATACATCATTCAGTTCATCGACCAAATACAAATCATCCGGATTCGCCATCATACGTCCTTCCGTGCATTTGCTATGTATATATGCACTCAGTAGCCACGGTAGGGCTGTATGATGGCGATACCGATTGTTTTGTTCTACACCCCCCTTTAAGGTTTGATACATCATTCAGTTCATCGACCAAATACAAATCATCCGGATTCGCCATCATACGTCCTGCCGTGCATTTGGTATGCATATATGCACTCAGTAGCCACGACAGGGCTGTATGATGGCGATACTGATTGTTTTGTTCTACATCCTCGATCCCTTGAAGGTTTGACAAAAGGTTTGATACATCATTCAGTTCATCGACCAAATACAAATAATCAGGATTCGCCATCATACGTTTTAATTCACATGATCCATTCAACAAAGTTTGGTACAATAAATTATTACACATCAATTCTTCCCTTGTGTCCCTGCTTGCTTACGATTGTGCCGTATCCATGGAGCATTCTCATCATTTAACTTAATGCTTGGGCCAGTGTTCACTTTGAAGGGCGGAATTTCACCAGACATATTATGATCTTCTGACATGTCTGTCTTGTCCTCCACTCCCACGATGTTTCTTTTCCCTGAAAGAACAATGTGGCGCTTTGGATCATCGCATGATGTACTGATCGTTTTCTTATCTTTCTGTTTCCTCGGTTTGCTACTCATGTCCTTCAAATAGAAAACCTGAGTGACATCTTTGGCTAGGACGAATGGTTCGTCAAGGTAACCAAGATTGTTGAAATCCACCATTGTCGTTCCGTATTGCTTGTCCACCTTTATCCCACCTCATGTTAGCTTGAACCATTTGCACCGGAACAAAGGGACCTTAAAGGAGGGTCCATAGTAAAGTTCCCATATCTTCTCTATGTAACCATAATATGTGACCTTTTGCCCATTCTCGGTTGCTGCATCAAAGCGGACACCACTGTTTTGGTTGGTGCTCTTTTTATCTTGGGCGATCGTGTAAAATGTATTCCCATTTATCTCGTACCCTTGGAAAGTCGTTATAGTCGAAGATGGTGTCTTGGCCAACATGTACAGCTGATCTCCAACATCATTGTCATTCATTAAATGTTTTCGTAACCACCTGTAGAAAGTCTCCATGTGGGCCTTTCTAACCCAGGATTCAGGCTTCCCCGGGTTGTCCGAGCGTAAAATATTCTTGTGTTGCTCGAAGTACGGAGCCACCAAGCTGGAATTTTGCATAACTGTGTGGTGTGCTTCAGTCATAGAATGACCGTCCATACATATTGTTGATTTCCTTCCGATCGTGCCTTTTCCACTTAGTCTCCCCTCGTGCCGCGATTGAGGAATACCAATCGGCTTAAGTTCAGGAACATAGTCAATACAGAACTCAATTACCTCCTCATTTCCATAGCCCTTGATGATGCTTCCTTCTGGCCTAGCACGGTTACAAACATATTTCTTTAATACTCCCATGAACCTCTCAAAGGGGAACATATTGTGTAGAAATACAGGACCGAGAATGGAAATCTCTTCGACTAGGTGGAGCAGGAGGTGCGTCATAATATTGAAGAAGGATGGTGGGAACACCAACTCGAAACTGACAAGACATTGGACCACATCGTTATGTAACCGTGGTAGATCTTCTGGATTGATTACCTTCTGACAGATTGCATTGAGGAATGCACATAGCTTCACAATGGCTACTTGAACATTTTTCGGTAGGAGCCCCCTCAAAGCAATCGGAAGCAATTGCGTCATAATCACGTGGCAGTCGTGAGACTTTAGGTTTTGGAACTTTTTGTCCGCCATGTTTATTATTCCCTTTATATTCGACGAGAAGCCAGACGTGACCTTCATACTGCTCAGGCATTCAAAAAAAATGACCTTCTCTTCTTTGGTAAGAGCGTAGCTGGCACGACCTTGAAACCATTCCGGATGCCGGTCATCTGGGTATTTCAAAAGTTGCTGGTCCTGCCGTGCTTCCTTTGTATCATTTGTCTTCCCATACACGCCCAAGAAGCTTAGCAGGTGATGGCTCCCAAGTGCAGGAGATCAATTGTAGTACTTTTCGAATTAGAAAAGTTGTCGAACCCACGAGGAGCAGAAGGAACTGGTAAGTAGAATAGCAAAGGAATAATAAAAGCAACATGTGTTTTTGTGTTTTAATTGTGTAGTGCAAGTAAAGTAAAATGCGGAAAGTAAATTGCAGAAAGTAGTAGGTCTCAATGAGAGACAAAGCCCAATCCTCTAATGCGCAAGAGGACAAGCTCAAGTGTGTGTTTGTGTCTTATATGTGGAAAACGTTCCCGAGGGTTGCACGGATTTAGCTGGCATAGTGATTCATTGCATAACATGTTTGTATATCTTGTCTAGTTTTAATCTTCTTCGGACGGAGCCACAAATAGGAATAGCTAAATAAATAAACTATCACCCCTTATGATGGATCACGTGGCCAATTAAATGACAGCACGAGAATTATTAAGACATGATGTCCCACCATAGCCTTATGCTCTAAGGTCCCCGATACAAGTACCCTCATAATGCAATTCAACGACTCTATCTCAAGTTCCTGTCACCTAAAGACATCATCACGTCACTAAACTACGGTGTTCTCCTATGAGCCCATGTAGGTGAAGTGTTGTACAGTCGACGTTCGTACAACACCATCATAGAATCACATAAAAGATAAATACTAGACCAAATAACAACTCATCTCATGTAACAAATCATTGCCAATTCATCCTATGCCCTCAGGAACATGCGGGAACTACTCACAACGTGCAAACATGATCATGTATGGTGACATATGTGGTACAACACAATCTGAAACAATGGATCCACCACCAAATAATGACAAGTACTCAATCCCAAACATGCAACGGAGTACAATAACACGTATCTAGGGTGTAGCAATGATCAAACTATGAGGGGAACGGAGTGGATCACGGTGATGGTGATGGTGGAGATGCAGGTGCTGGTGAGGATGGTGATGGAGATGCCTCCTCCCACGCCAAGGAGGAGATGGGGATGAAGATGGGGATGATTTCCCCCTTCTCCGGAGCTCCGGAGCAGCAGGACCCGTCTCCCCCGCGGAGAGTTTCGAGAGTTTCCCCGCCCTGGCGGCTCTGTCTCGTCTCGGGAAAATTAGGGTGTTCGTTTTCGGGGAAGACGGAGTCGTCAGCACAAAGACCTCGGGGAGGAGGTGATGTGGGCCCATTTGGGGGCCCCACACGCGGCCAGGGAATCTGGCCGCGTGGGCTACCCCCTTTTGGGCCTCCTGGCCCTCCTCCTTTGTGTCTTGTGCCCACGGCCTTTCTCCCGAAGAAAAACTGACAGGGTTTCTTTCCTTTCGCAATTTGGATACCTGTAGCTCCTAAAACATCAAAAACATGAAAACAGGTGTTTTCTGACACCCAGAACTTAAATACCAAAAATAGGGACTTTGTAGGAAAGTCCCATAAAATCATCTAAAACATGCAAAACAATGACATAACATTGATAAAACATACCAATAATGCCTATATGGAGGGTATAAATGATGATATAAAATGCACGTATCAACTCCCCCAAGCTTAAACCTTTGCTCGTCCTCGAGTAAATAAGGACATAGATCATTACATGCATCAATGGACTTATGGTTGATAATGAAATACGGGCATTGTATCATCATCATGTTCAGTTATAATGCAAGATGAATGAATATAACTCATACACATAAGGATAACATGTTCGAAGCTCTAGCAAACACCTCATACTTTTGAAAGCTAATAACCATTGTATGTTGGACAATCGGATTATACTCTTTAATTTGGAGAAAGATAAATGAGTAGAGGTAAAACATGATCAAGTCTCATTTAGTTTCCAAACTATTCAGCTTAAATTACTAATTGTAATGTGGTATCCATTGGGCTAAGACTCTCATTGCCCCTTTATCATTAGCATCTTAATTTATGAATGTTGAAGTAATGTGGTTGAGAAGGTGTTGGTTGAATGTCTCATGCCCCGTGAGTGTGAAAACCTACTCCATGATTACTCAACTTAAGATTCCTAATAAGCTTTGTACAATCATAATAAGTATTAATGACATCATAGAGAATTGCAAAGAGGTACCTCTTGCCCCATGACATAGAAACCAGCCCATGTCACAATAACAAGATGAACAAACGGAGTAGACTCATCATCCTTTTTTATTTCATTCACTATATGCATAGCTTCTTATTTTATTGTAGGATATGTTTGTAGAGTCCACTCTAGCTGTAAGTAAATTTCCACCATGATCAAGCATGGCTTGGGTTAGCGGCCCAATGCAATTTCTCTAGTCATATATACTTACTCATCAAAACTTACTATTCCTCTATTTCATTTCGGCATGGCAGGAGTCCAAAAAACAAAAGCACATGACATCAACTAGATATAAAATTTCTTTGTGCAATGTTGAAAGCTTTTCACGTGATGCACGTGTTAGCCAACTCCCAACCAAAATCCTTGTCAAGCACAAAACTTTTAGCTCCCATTAATGGGTCATGTTTGTTAAGTGCAATAGAAATAAATGTGTGCATTCAAAAGTTCGTGAGAGTCTTATCCCAAATTCAGCCCATGCCAATTAATAACATAAGCATCTTAATTTAGAGCATAAATGAAACTATAACATGGTGAACATGCTCGGAATAGCCATTAAGCTAATAGATAGATAGTGGATTTATGTTATATTGAGATAATTCTACAATTGTCCAACACACTCAAGTTATTTAATTTCAAGGCAAGATGTGATTGAAACCTCTAAATATGCCATGCTCATTTGCATGAGTGTTACCCATAAATCCCCAAAACAAGGGAATCATGGATGACACCATACTTTATTATTCATTGATAAAACATAAGACGGGGATGCATGATAATGCTCAATGAGCTCACTCAAGCCTAAATGAAAACGGTAACTAGATAATAAAAGCAAGACACACCAAAACTAGATAGACATGATAAAGCTGATAAAACACGGGGGATAGGTGAAACTCCCCCAAGCTTAGATGGTTGCGGTAATTTCTTCATTCTCCCTTCTTCTCGTACTCAGCCCACCACTCTTTCTTCTTCTTCTTCTCTTCATAGTTGTCTTCAAGCTCTCCAATGATGCACATCATGAGGTTATAGGCTTGCTCAAATGCTCATGCAGCTTTTCCCAACCTTTCCATGAGGTCCTTCTCCACTGTCTCCTTGGGAGTTTTCCACTCCGGGCTTGGTGCTTTCTTCTTGGGAATAAGGTGATCCCAATCTCCAGTTCAACTCTTCTCAGTGGGAGTTTCCCTGCCAATAAGAGGAGAAACTGCGTTTTTGCTAGCAAGTGAGTGCCTTGGAGCCTTCCCTCCGGTGCTCATACGTGCGGACTGTCTCGTGTTTCCAAAAGACATGTTCACCCGTACACCAGCAACATGGATTGGTGATGGAGGTGATGTTGCAAGAGGTGGTATGTCGAAGATGGCCTCGTCATCTTCCTCGTCAGTTTCTTCATCGATGATCTCGCGAAGCTCCACGTCCTCGTCATCCGAGTAGTCCTTCCTCTTCCTATTCCTCCTGTGGATGGATGTGGGGCTGTTGCCCTCAAGCTCATCATCATCATCGTCCATGGAGGTGCATTGGTAGGAGTCACCCGAAGTCATGGCTTGGAAAACCTGACAGACAGAATAGACAAAACAAAGATCGTGCGAGAACTCTTGGTGCGGGATTAGATCGACAAAAGGGGGTATATATTGACGGTTTTTGGGGTAAGACGAAGCGTCGGAGTCGAAAACGAGACGGAACGTGACTCCGAGGTGGAAAAGGGGTACCTCCACGCGGCCAAGGAATCTGGCCGCGTGTGGGGTCCTCTTTTCCCCCTCGAGGTCCAATTCCTTCCAATTTTCTTGTCCCACACGTTAATTTGCATAAAAAATGAGTTCCGTAAGTTTTCACGCAATTCCGAGAAACTTCCAAACACAATAATTGTAAATTATTGAATTTGGGTTTCTGAAACTACAGGATCCCTTACAATTACCTCCTCCGGTGTCATTAACTTTATCTCCTCGATGGTTCCTATGAAGCTCTTTCCTGCAATATAATGTTTTAGGCGTTCTCCATTGACCACATGAGGTTTACCTTTCATATCACCGTGAAGACGGATGGCCCCCGAACGGTATACCTCCTGTACTACCAATGGACCCTGCCATTTTGAAGCTAATTTCCCTGCAGAAAACTTAAACGAGAGTTGTACAATAGGACTTGATCACCTACTTTAAATTCCTTTCTTTTAATTTTCTTGTCATGCCAAATTTTAACTTTCTCTTTAAACAATTTTGCACTTTCATATACTTCATTCCTCCATTCATCTAATAGATTTAGGTCAAGCAATCTCTTCTCCCCCGCTATTTTTAAATCAAAATTTAATTTCTTAATAGCCCATCTAGCTTTATGTTCTAATTCAACGGGTAAATGACATGCTTTTCCATAAACCATTTTATAAGGAGACATACCCATTGGATTTTTATAAGCAGTTCTATAAGCCCACAATGCATCATTAATTTTAAGTGGCCAATCAGATCTAGCTCTGTTTAACGTTTTCTCTAAAATAAGTTTAATTTCCCTATTACTTAATTCAACTTGTCCACTAGTTTGAGGATGATAGGGTGATGCAATTCTATGATTAACATTATATTTTGCCAATGTTTTTCTAAGAACACCATGCATAAAATGAGATCCACCATCAGTAATTAAAAATCTAGGAACACCAAATCTAGGGAAAATAATTTCTTTAAGCATTTGCATGGCTGTGGCATGGTCTGCACTCTTAATAGGAATTGCTTCTACCCATTTTGTAACATAATCAACAGCAACCAAAATGTGAGTATTTTTGTACTAGATGCAGGAAATGGTCCCATAAAGTCAAAACTCCACACATCAAATGGTTCAAGTGGTAATGTATAGTTCATAGGCATTTCATTCCTTCTATCAATGTTTCCTACTCTTTGACATTTATCACAAGTTTTAACATATTCATCACAATCCTTGAATAGAGTAGGCCAATAAAAACCACATTGTAATACCTTTGCTGCAGTACGATCTCCTGCATGATGTCCTCCATAGGGACTGTCATGACAATCTCTTATAATAGCCTGCTGTTCATGATCAGGTACACAATGTCTAATAATGCCATCAACACTTTTCTTATACAAGAATGGATCATCCCAAAAATAATGTCTAAGGTCATAAAATAATTTCTTTCTTTGCTGGTAAGTAAATTGTGGTGGCATAACTTTCCCAACAATAAAATTTGCATAATTAGAAAACCAAGGAGATGCATCTTTAGCACTAGAAACACTAACAAGGGCAAGTTGTTCATTAGCAAAACTATCATTAATAGGAATAGGATCACCAGGTATATTTTCCATTCTAGAAAGATGATCAGCTACGGGATTATCTTCTCCTTTCCTATCTACTATGTGTAAATCAAATTCTTGCAACAAAAGTACCCATCTTATTAGCCTAGGCTTAGCACTTTCTTATTCATCAAATATTTAATAGCAGAATGATCAGAGTGCACAGTGACTTTTGAATCAATTATGTAAGATCTAAATTTATCACATGCAAATATTACCGCTAAAAATTCTTTTTCAGTTGTAGCGTAATTTCTTTGAGCACCATCTAGTGTTTTACTAGCATAGTAAATAACATTCAATTTATTATCAACCCTTTGGCCTAAAACAGCTCCAACTGCATAATCACTAGCATCACACATAATTTCAAAGGGCAAGTTCCAATCAGGAGGTTGAATAATAGGTGCAGTTATTAAGGCTTTCTTTAAAACATTAAAGGATTCTATGCAATCATCATTAAAAGAAAACGGAACATCCTTTTACAAAAGATTGGTTAGAGGATTTGATATTTTAGAGAAATCTTTAATGAACCTACGATAAAAACCTGCATGACCGAGAAAACTTCTTATACCTTTGATGTCTCTTGGATATGGTAATTTCTCAATAGCTTCAATTTTTGCTGGGTCAACTTCTATTCCTCTTCCAGAAATACGATGCCCAAGAACAATTCCCTCTGTTACCATAAAGTGACACTTCTCCCAATTAAGAACAAGGTGTTGGTCTTCACAACGCTGCAAAACTTTGTTAAGGTTGAACAAGCAATTATCGAAAGAATTACCATACACCGAAAAATCATCCATAAAGACTTCCACTATCTTTTCAATATAATCAGCAAATATAGGATTCATGCATATCTGAAAAGTAGCAGACGCATTACATAAACCAAAAGGCATTCTCCTATAAGCAAATGTACCATATGGGCAAGTAAAAGTGGTCTTTTCCTGATCATCACTATGAACTGGAATTTGAGAGAAGCCTGGATACCCATCTAAATAACAAAAGTGAGAATGTTTAGATAATCTTTCTAGCATTTGATCAATAAAGGGCAATGGATAATGATCCTTACGAGTTGCTTTATTTAATTTTCTATAATCAATGCACATTCTATAACCAACAACAGTACGTTGAGCAACAAGTTCATCATCTTTATTAGGAACCACAGTAATTCCACCTTTCTTAGGAACACAATGAACACGACTAACCCATTTACTATCAGCTATAGGATAAATAATACAAGCCTCTATGAGTCGAATTACCTCCTTTCTTACCACTTCCTTCATTTTTGGATGTAGACGGCGTTGGAAATCAACAACAGGTTTAGCATCTTCTTCCAAATTAATTTTATGCATACATAGAGCTGGACTTATGCCCTTAAGATCATCAAGAGAATAACCAATAGCCTTACGGTGGGCTTTAAGAACATCAAGTAATTTCTCTTCTTCCTCAGCTGAAAGGTTAGCACTAATAATAACATGATATATATTTTTCTTATCCAAGTTTGCATATTTCAGATTTTCAGGCAAAGGCTTTAATTCAAAACTAGGATCTCCTTTAGGAGGTGGGAGTACTCCTAGATTATCAGGTGGGATATGCAATTGTAATTGTGGAGGTTGCTGCCATAATATTTCTTCTAAAGCTTCTTTTTCCGCATCATTAAATGGCTCTTCCTGATTAAGCATATAACGTTCCACCACGTCTGATGAAGCTACAGATATATGAGCTAGAGTTTCAATTATATCTTTAGATTTTGGTTCTTTCTTAGCAGGTTTATCAGCAAATTTAGAAAAATTAAATTCAAGGTTCTCTCGAGCACATTCAATAAACACCCTTTCTCTGGGCAAATCAATTTCAGCACCAACAGTATGTAAGAAAGGTCTACCAAATATAATAGGACCGAAAGAATCTTGTGGACAACCAAGCACAATAAAATCAGTAGGATATTTTATTTTCCCTACCAATACTTCAACATCTCTAACAATTCCAATGGGACTAATATAATCCTTATTAGCAAGCTGAATGGTCATTCCTGTTTCTTCCATGGTGATATGATCAATATCAGGCTTAATTTCTTGATAGAGAGAATATGGAATGACACTAATGCTTGCTCCAATATCACATAAACCATGATAACAAGAAGTCCCAATAGAGCATGATATAATTGTCTTACCAACTTTGGATGAATTCTCTTTAATAACTTTGGTAGCATCTTCACATAAATAAACATCAACAGGATCTTCTTCATTTAATTGCTTAATAATAGAGACTTGGTTCTTGACTTCCACCTGTTCTTTAGGTTGAGAACATCTCTTTCTACTTTTGTCAGCAACAACAATAAGCAAATTCTCTTTTACTTTTTCAGGATAGGGAGGTGGTTCAATATATTCTTCTATTACTACAGATGACATTGGTGTTTCTTTAATAAATTTAGGGACAACAATAGAAGATTTAACATGTTCAACATAATAATCAAAGCCACTTTTCGGAATTCGAATGTGCTCAGCAAATTTCTTAGCTATTTCAGTTACAACATATGGATCAAGACCAAAATCTTTAATAACATTCTTGAACAAAATAGAACTAGAGAAACTTTCTACACATGAATATCCATAATCAAAATAAGCTTCATTACCTTTGTCTAGGCCCAATATTCAGAGTTCTTCGAAATAATTTCCAATAAAATTCCAAGCTTCTTCTGCAGTATTATTTGTAAAGCTTCCACCAGATGAACCATCCAAATATTGCTTTAGCCTATCAGGTAGTCTCACATAAAAGTTTATCAATATAAGTTTATTTGTGAGATCATGACAAGGATTCTTACGAAGGAGGTCCTTAAGCCTCCCCCAAGCTTGAGTAATACTCTCTCCAAGGTGTGGCCAAAAATTAAATATAAAGCAACCGTTCTCATAAGCCTCTTTAGGAGTAAAATATTTAAGAAAGAAAACCTTCATAAAAAGTATCCCAATTATGTGTAATTCTTCATCCAGGGACATATACCATTTTCGAGCATCACCAGTTAAGGACTGGTACAATAACTTGCATTTTACCTCCTCCTCAGAAATAGCCTTGAGCCTAATTCGCCCACATATATCCTCAATAGCCCGTAGGTGATCACTTGCAGCCTTTGTTCCATCCCCTGCAAAATACTCATTCCTAACAGCTTTAACAAATTCAAGGGGAATAATATAACCATCATCATGAGGTGCTTTTTCAACAACTTTAGGTTTAATAGCATAAGCACTCTCATATAAAGCAAGTTTCAGCGAAGCATCTCTCATAAAAGCCATAATAATAACAGGTAGCAACGGCAAGTAAAATTCAGCTTTCAAGTTTCCTTACCAAACTTCTTACCAATAGCGCTACGCTCCCCGGCAACGGCGCCAGAAAAGTGTCTTGATGGCTCCCAAGTGCAGGAGATCAATTGTAGTACCTTTCGAATTAGAAAGGTTGTCGAACCCACGAGGAGCAGAAGGAACTGGTAAGTAGAATAGCAAAGGAATAATAAAAGCAACAGGTGTTTTTGTGCTTTAATTGTGTAGTGCAAGTAAAGTAAAATGCGGAAATTAAATTGCAGCAAGTAGTAGGTCTCAATGAGAGACAAAGCCCAATCCTCTAATGCGCAAAAGGACAAGCTCAAGTGTGTGTTTGTGTCTTATATGTGGAAAACGTTCCCGAGGGCTGCACGGATTTAGCTGGCATAGTGATTCATTGCATAACATGTTTGTATATATTGTCTATTTTTAATCTTCTTCGGACGGAGCCACAAATAGGAATAGCTAAATAAATAAACTATCACCCCTTATGATGGATCACGTGGCCAATTAAATGACAGCACGAGAATTATTAAGACATGATGTCCTACCATATCCTTATGCTCTAAGGTCCCCGATACAAGTACCCTCATAATGCAATTCAACGACTCTGTCTCAAGTTCCTGTCACCTAAAGACATCATCACTTCACTACACTACTGTGTTCTCCTATGAGCCCATGTAGGTGAAGTGTTGTACAGTCGACGTTCGTACAACACCATCATAGAATCACATAAAAGATAAATACTAGACCAAATAACAACGCATGTCATGTAACAAATCATTGCCAATTCATCCTATGCCCTCAGGAACATGCGGGAACTACTCACAACATGCAAACATGATCATGTATGGTGACATATGTGGTACAACACAATCTGAAACAATGGATCCACCGCCAAATAATGACAAGTACTCAATCCCAAACATGCAACGGAGTACAATAACACGTATCTAGGGTGTAGCAATGATCAAATGAGGGGAACGGAGTGGATCACGGTGATGGTGATGGTGGAGATGCAGGTGCTGGTGAGGATGGTGATGGAGATGCCTCCTCCCACGCCAAGGAGGAGATGGGGATGAAGATGGGGATGATTCCCCCCTTCTCCGGAGCAGCAGGATCTGTCTCCCCCGCGGAGAGTTTCGAGAGTTTCGCCGCCCTGGCGGCTCCGTCTCGTCTCGGGAAAATTAGGATGTTCGTTTTCGGGGAAGACGGAGTCGTCAGCAAAAAGACCTCGGGGAGGAGGTGCTGTGGGCCCATTTGGGGGCCCCACACGCGGCCAGGGCGCGTGGGCTACCCCCTTTTGGGCCTCCTGGCCCTCCTCCTTTGTGTCTTGTGCCCACGGCCTTTCTCCCGAAGAAAAACTGACAAGGTTTCTTTCCTTTCGCAATTTGGATACCTGTAGCTCCTGAAACATCAAAAACATGAAAACAGATGTTTTCTGACACCCAGAAATTAAATACCAAAAATAGGGACTTTGTACGAAAGTCCCATAAAATCATCTAAAACATGCAAAACAATGACATAACATTGATAAAACATCCCAATAATGCCTATATGGAGGGTATAAATGATGATATAAAATGCACGTATCAGCAGGTTCACGCAAATATTCTTCGTAACATGCATCACGTCGATTGCAGAGCGGACATCTAGGACTTTCCAATATTGTAGCTCCCAAAATATAGATTTCTTCTTCCACATGGGTGCGTGCCCATCAACTCCCTGCGGAACTGATTGTCCGCCAGGACCCTTTCCAAAGATGACTTTCAAATCCTTGACCATATCAAATATCTCAGCACCAGTACATTCCGCAGGCTTCGGCTGGTGATCTGCCTTGCCATTGAAATGCTTGCCTTTCTTTCTTACGTTATGATTTCGGGGAAGAAATCGACGATGACCCAGGTACACGTTCTTCTTACAATTATCCAAGTATACACTTCCGGTCTCATGTAAGCAGTGTGTGCATACTTTGTATCCCTTATTTGTCTGTCCCGAAAGGTTACCGAGAGCAGGCCAAACGTTGATGGTTACAAAATGCAACGCTCGTAGGTCAAATTCCTCTTCTTTGTGCTCATTTCACACACGTACACCAGGTCTGCCCCACAATTGTAAAAGTTTATCAACTAATGGCCTTAGGTACACATCGATGTCGTTGCCGGGTTGCTTCAGACCTTGGATGAGCACTGGCATCATAATGAACTTCCACTTCATGCACAACCAAGGAGGAAGATTGTTGATGCATAGAGTCACGGGCCAGGTGCTATGGCTGGAGCTCTGCTCGCCAAAAGGATTCATGCCATCGGTACTTAGACCAAATCTTATGTTCCTTGCGTCAGCTATAAAATCTTTGAACTCTCTGTCGATCTTTCTCCATTGCGTTCCATCAGCGGGGTGTCTCAACTCCCCGTCGGAATTACGGTCCTATTTGTGCCATCGCAACAACTTGGTATGCTCTTTGTTCCTGAACAGACGTTTCAACCGTGGTATTATAAGAGCATACCACATCACCTTGGCGGGAACCCTCTTCCCGGGTTTCTCGCCCTCAACATCATCACCAGGGTCATCGCCTCTGATCTTATAACGCAATGCAGTGCATACAGGGCATTCATTCAAATTCTCGTATTCACCGCGGTAGAGGATGCAGTCGTTAATGCATGCATGTATCTTCAGAACCTCTAAACCTAGAGGGCAGACAACCTTCTTTTCTTCGTACGTACTAGCGGGCAACTCGTTATTCTTTGGAAACATATTCTTCAACATTTTCAGCAAATTTTCAAATGATGAGTCAGCTACACCTTCCCGTGCCTTCCATTTCAGCAAATCCAGTGTGCATCCCAGCTTTTTCAGACTATTATCGCATCCTGGGTACAGCGACTTTTTGTGATCCTCTAACATGCGATCCAAATTCTCCCTCTCCTTGTCAGCTTCGCAACGTCTCCGTGCATCAGCAATGGTCCGACCAAGATCATCAGCGGGCTCATCATGTGCCTCTTCTTCACCTTCACCTAACCCTTCCCCACCTTCAGCATCATCCTCCATGAAAGTATCACCGAAATGATCATGATAGTTGTCATCGATATCATCCCCTTCTTCATCTTCTTCCATTCTAACCCCTCTTTCTCCATGCTTGGTCCAACAATTATAGCTTGGCATGAAACCGTGCCGAAGCAGGTGCATGTGAACGTCTCTTGAGGAGGAGTAACCCTTCTGATTCTTACAGACAGCACATGGACAGATAATAAAACCTCGCTGCTTGTTCGTATTTGCCACTACGAGGAAATCTTTCAAACCCGTAGTGAACTCGCCGGAGAGTCGGGTACCGTACATCCATTGCCGATTCATCTACAATATTATTATATAAAGTATATAATTAACCATCATGCATTTTTTAAACTAACTAGCTAGAAATAATACAAATTAAACAATGAACTACACACATGCATATTTTATCAATGACACATGAAAGGTTAAAGTTGCTAACCGCGATCGCGGAGGAAAAATAAATGAGAAAGCTCAAGTGTGGCTCGGACACTTCATATCATGTTTGTTTCATGCTCTCGGGCATTTCATCGAACACTTTGTGTGCATAGGAGGAACCAAAAGCAAACCCACCACCCCCCTTGTGAATATTGTGAATAGAAGTGGCACCAAATGTGGCTAAGTGAAGTGAGCTGAGTCCTATATAGGGATGGGCCTTTAGTCCCGGTTGGCCTGGCCAACCGCGACTAAAGGCCTTCGGGCCAGCCTGAGGACCTTTAGTCCCGGTTGGCCTGGCCAACCGGGACTAGAGCCTCTCCCGTCCGCCAGCTATCGACCGAGCGCGCTGGGCCCAGATAGTTGGTCGCGGGTCTCCTCCCGAACCGCGACTAAAGACCCCTTTGGTCGCGGTTCGATTATTTTGGGGACTAACGGGGGCGTATGGAAGTCTCTTTTTCTACTAGTGTTTAGTGTGTAGATTCATATGTATCGTACACAAAAACATATCTAGATTCTCTTAAAACAACATATCTAGATACGTTTTGTTTAGTCCCACACCTATTATAGAAGGATACGACCTCCCAAGCCTTTTATGCACTTTCCTCATGTTGCTATATTTCTCTCCGTGATCAGCTGCCAAGGCGGTTTACATACACTACGAGATTATGGCAAGACGCCGATGGACCTATCCCCGTCGGCGTAAACGAAGACCGACGGCGATCGTCGGCGTATTTCCCTATCGGCGTAGAAAAAGCCGTCAACGTAGATTGGGCTACGCCAGCCGCGTATGATTAGGCTAAATATTTTTTCCACACACTTTTTTTAAATTTTGTTCCTAAATTTTTTATTTGAATTGTTTAATCGCTTAATCACACTAGAGACATATTTATCTTTATTTCTAATCATTGTTTACTTTGATTTAAATCGCTCGCTTGTACTAACACTTCTCGACCGGTCACCTATTCTCACACGGCTATAGTCCTAGCACGCTTAACTTCTTTGTTAGTTTCCTATGAGCTGTCTAGAAGCAACGAATGATTTGTTAACAATACTATCCAGTCAATCTATTAACCTTGGACCATCATGTCACACGCCTTTATTTTGTGAATCTAAATAATTATTTAAGTAAAAATGAACAATTAATAATAATCTAGAATTCAAATAATAATTAACTTTTTTGCCCTTTTCATTTAATATTGAATAATTCATAGCTACAAATCCGTAAATCGTAATTTGACAAATAATATGTCTAAATTAATTAAAAAACGAGAGAATATCAAATATGACATCCATATAATATTTTCCATCATGTATATTACTTTACTAAATGGGGTGTTGAGTATATGATATATGGTTACCCAACCAAATTAGGGGTCGAAATTAGGGTTTACGGAGAAAACATGCCAAATTTCGGCACCAACTGATCAAACCATGTTGGAATGAGCCAAGATTTGGCAAAGTGAAACACAATGGTATTGCAAACAAACATTGACCTATGTTTGTGGAGTTGGGTGTGTAGTATAGAGTCACCCCAAGAAAATTAGGTGTCGAAAGTAGGATTCCTCGAGAAAACATGCCAAATTTGGGCACCAAATGATCAAACCATGTTGGAGTGGGCCAATGATATTGAACAAGCCCAAAGCAGACTTGTACACACTTGGTATGGAACCACCTAGTTTTTGGTTGGATTCCGACGCTCCAGAGCAGCTATCCGGCGAAACCATAGCCCCGTTGGAGAAAACCCCACCTTATATTTCTACACCCGGTACCGACGTCAGAAGAGGGTAAAAAAATGCAACTTTTTTGCTTTGTTGTTTTTGGTTAGACCCTAGGAATACCAAAACAAACTTATACCCTAACTCTTCATTAGATTCCCTCGAGTTCGACCGGAGTGGGAGTTTTCACCTATAAATCCACAAACTCACTATAGGGAAACCGATGACGGTGAACCTGCTAACACCCCGAAGCGGAATTCTGGACATCCGCAACTCAAAACATATTTGTACACACTTGGTATGGCACCATCTAGTTTTTGGTTGAATTCTGACGCTCCGGAACTCCTCTCCGGCGAAACCCTAGACCCGTTGGAGAAAAACCCACCTTATATGTATACACCTGGTACCGGCGTCAGAAGAGGTTAGCAAAGTGCAACTTTTTGCTTTGTTGTTTTCGGGTAGACCCTAGGAACACCCAAAACAAACTTATAACCCAACTCTTCATTAGATTCCCTCTGGTTCGATAGAAGTGGGAGTTTCCACCGATAAGTCCACAAACTCACTAGAGAGAAACCGATGAAGGTGAAACCACTGACATCCCGGAGTGGAATTTTGGACATCTACAACCCAAAACATAATTTTACACACTTGGTATGGAACCACCTAGCTTTTGGTTGGATTCCGACGCTCCTCTCCGTCGAAACCCTAGCCCCGTCGGAGAAAAGCCCACTTTATATGTCTACACCTAGTACCGACGTTAGAAGAGGGTAGCAAAGTGCAATTATTTTTTGGTTTAGGGTAGACGCTGGGAACACCCAAAACAAACTTTCACCCCAACTCTTCATTATATTCCCTCCGGTTCGACCGAATTGGAATTTTCCACCTATAAGTCCACAAACTCACTAGAGAGAAACAAATGACGGTGAAATTGCTGACATTCCGAAGTGGAATTTTGGACATCTACAAACCAAAACATAATTGTACACACTTGGTATGGAACCACCTAACTTTTGGTTGGATTGCGACGCTCCAGAGCCCCTTTCCCACGAAACTATTAATCATTTATATTTAGTTCCGTTCTTTCTCATGGAATTTTTTGAAGAATGTAGCTTGATTAATACGCATGATGATGTAGATCTGTTTCTCCTTTTCGAAACGAGTTAAAGAACGTCAAAATCCGAGTTCGAACGTAAAAGTGATGCTCAAAATGGTAAGTAAAAAAAAACGGAGCTAGACTAGGTCGAGGGCATTGTCGTCGGTGTAGATAAAAAAAAAGCATAGGCCGACGGCAAAATTCGCATTCTGGGTTCGCCTCATTGGCGCCTACGCCGACGGCCCCGATATTTGACCGTCGTCGTATGTCTTGGCCGTCGGTGTATTATTTCTTTCTCGTAGTGGTACCTTTGAAAATCCCTTAAACTCCCGAGGCATGCTACATCGAATCAAGTCACAGGACATACTATATCATTGCTTTTTTTTTTTGAGAAAGAACATAGTAGTAGTCTTTCCTTCCTAAAAGAGATGTCTCAACTTTTTCTAAATTTGTATATAACTAGACGCGTTTTTGTGCGTAGGTATGTATAAATTTAGAGAAAGTTGAGACATTCTTTTGTTTTCGGGATGGAGGAAGTACTCCTATATGTTTGCTGGGCTGTTTGGATGAGCAGTTGAGTGGAGTGTGGGTCGTCTTACGGTTGGAGAAATCAACCACAAGCGATTTGCAGAGAAGTCGACTTTCCCCACCCCGCCGCTCTTGAGAGTCGCCCGTGGTGCCTTGTGGAGAGCCTCTCCCGCCGCCGGCGTGCGCGATGGATGGCGTCGAGAAGGGCTTGGGTGGCTCCCCTCCGTGTATAGAGTAGGGATCTGTAGGAGTAGGGATGTGTTGTCGTTGTGGAGTAGATCCCGCGTCCTTTGCAGCCAAGGATGCGGGTTCTCGAAGTTCTGCTCTGTTTCTGCGGTGGCGTGGTGGCGCGCGGTGTCGCAAACAGTGGTCAGGGCGGAGAGCATCTCCGTGAATAAGGCGTGCAGCGGCAGCTTTGCCGGCGAGGATGCGGACATCTCGCTGGTTTTGTTGACCTTCTTTCCTCTTCAGGCTCTCGGGTTGAGAAGAAGGGGGAAGGGGATCGATCACTGCCTCAATAAGTCCGTTTTATCTGCTCTGCTGCATCGTCATCTTCTGTGCTTGCAATCCCAGGTCCGTGGCAGGCTCTCTGGGCGTGGCGAGTTGTTTTCATCAAGACGATGTGGTGGTGCTTGCACCACTCCGGTGAGTCTGAAGGCCGATCTTCTCTCTTCTTGGGATGCCTTGGTGGGATTGCAGGAGGAGAGGAGGAGGACGGAAGGCGATTTGGGATGGTGTTCGGGCCAGAGAACCGATGTTTGGAGCATATCGGCGAGCATCCGTGATGGAGCTCTGCCATCCATGGCCGTGAGATGGCCAGCGAAGCCAAAGATTGGCGTTTTAACCTCCATTGGGAGGCCCAACTGGAGCGAGCTCGCCGATGGATTTGCTGGGATGGAGACAAGTGGCCTGTTCCCCGTCGAAATCCTTGGCTGCGGTGAGCTCGTTCGTTGCTCCGCGGCGGAGAAGAAGAAGGCCTTGATTGCGATTCAAGTTTTGTCGGTAGGGGCCTTCTTACAAATGCTGAGGACCTATTTGCTTTTTTCTTATTCTTTGAGGTTCTCTGTAATTTCTTTTTCATCCGCTGTTTATCTGTAATGTAGGTTCTACCCTTCGGGGGGGGGGGCTCATTGTACAAAAAAAAAACAAGCGATTTGCAGCGGATACGTTCAAAGATGCAGTCCCGGAAGAAGCGCATGTAGTCCTGCACGTACGTCCTGGCACCGCGTTAATTAGATTCTCCACAGATTGAGCCACCGCGACAAGCACGAAACCACCGACGTCGTCGCTTAGGCAGGGCGAGTGTGGCAATGGCGTGCATCGATCGCTATGTAAACACTAACACTAAGGACGTGTTTGGTTGGCACGTTTTGCTCCGTTACCTCATTACGGAGCAATCTAAAACCGTTAACCGAGTTTGTTTTAGAACCTCTGTAAACAGGTCCCATGTAAACGGAAACCACCGTAGCTTTATCCTGTTACCGTCCAACCCCCACCGGAAACATATCGATACCGGAAGAGAAGACCTCTCGCTTGCGACCCCAAGTCGCCCCCTTCCCGACCGTCCTTCCGCGGAGTCCGCCGCCGACGGGGTAGAGGCCGACGTCCTCCCATGCAGCAGCACCACGCCGGCAGCAGCCGCCGCGCCGCCACGCAAGGAGAAGCACGGCGCGGTCGCCACGCATGGAGAAGCACGGCTCCGCCGCCACGCGAGGAGGAGCGGCCGGCCACCGCAGTCTGGTTCCCTGAGGCAGGGCTCGTTCGGATCCCACGCCGGCGTATTATCACCGATCATCTCCTTCTCTCCTCTCTGTTCTCAGATCTGTCAATATTTTCTTGTTCATCCCATGATCTTGTTCAGATTTGTCTGGTACGAACCGTTTCCATTACAGAGTTTTTACCAAACAAAACTGGAGTTTGTCCATACCACCGAGGATACACCCTGTGATCTGATTACATTACCGCTACCGTTTCCATTTATGAACCAAACACGTCCTAAAAGAAGTGTTAGATGGCATGCGACGCGACCAGAGTGGCCATGTAGCGCGATGGAGACCCGGATGCATGTGATGTGACATACCAGTAGCAGGACCAGTCCAGGTGTAGCGTAGGAGAAATGAAGCACGTACGTACGGATTATTTGCAAGTCTCATCACCGGCCGGGGTTTTCGCGCCAGATCGGTCGACCACCTAGGACGAAAAGAAAAAGACACGCGTACGTTTTCGAGTTTGGACCGGCTAGGCGCGCATGGCATGGCGCCCATCGTCACATGCACCATACCCCCATATGGATGGATGGATATGGGATCTTCTCGGGACAGAGCGTGTGCAGGTGCATATGGCCCTAAGAGTGGGACCATGGATCCAATCCTGTCTTGGTCACCCAGCATGCGTGCAGGCCTAATCATGCAACGCTACCACGCCACTCCACGACTAACCAGCTCCGAGCATCGCGGCTCTACGCGAGTGTGTGACTGTTCAGGTGCGCCGGCCCATGTAATAAAACGAACCCAACAACAACACAGTTGAGAGGAAGCAACACCGGCCCGTCAGGGTGAACGGGCAGAGCGCGCGGGTTTCGAGACCGACTAGGCTCGTTGCCGCTGGAAATCAGCTGAGGCGGCCCATGTAATAAAACGAACCCAACAACGACACAGTTGAGAGGAAGCAACACCGGCCCGTCAGGGTGAACGGCCAGAGCCCGCGGGTTTCGAGACCGACTAGGCCGGGCCCTGCAAACCGTCTGCTCAAGCAAAGCACCTGGACGGCTCGTTGCCAGTGGAGGAAATCTTTGAATTCTCAAGGAAAATAGAGGTACTACCGTACTAGGAGTACAATCTTTGCCACGAAAATGGTACGTCACTATCCATCAGTGATACCCGTGCCCGTCTGGGTTCCATTCTTTTTTCTACTCTTGATCACCGTAAGTTGTTCTCACCTGAGTTTTTCAAGCCATTTGTCACACCATGTCGGTTTCATTCATGTCCGGCCACTTCTACAGCAAACCTTCCATTGATAAATGTAGTTTTTATTTTCCTGGTAGACAATCGGACCACATCAAGGATTTTTTTTGAAGCAAAGGTCCATATCATTGAAGCACCGGTTATTTGTGCCTCAGCGGGGAAAAGTGTACCATCCTTACTTTATCTTATGCTTGGGGGACTCTCTTCCGATATTTTCTCTCTTCTTTTCGAGAACTAAGTTCTTACAAAGCTCTAAGGTTGGGGAAATTGTCTTTTGCATACCGAGAGTCTCATGAGTGTATTTATATTTGGTGATCATTTTCTCATTATGAGTTTGTTCTCGGGAGATAAAACTGGCATTACCATCAATGGGGAAATTGACAAATTCTTCAAGAATGGGAGAGGCACCACACCTTTTATTCCGAGCCGGAAATGACATTAGTCACGGTTACACCAAAAACCGGGACCAATGCTATGCATTCGTCCCGGTTCGTGCGGCCGGGGCAGCGTATATCTCCCCAGGGGCATTGGTCCCGGTTGTTTAGGGGGCATTCGTCCTGGTTCCTGGCAAGAACCGGGACTAATGCCTCGTCACACGCCGCGTGGCACGACAAATTCATTGGTCCCGGTTCATGCCACAAACCGGGACGAATGCCCTCTTGCCTATATATACTGCCTCCCAGACACCCCTTCCCTCTGTTTTTTTTTGCTCGGAGAAGTGAGAGAGGTGGGTGCTAGTGTGTGTTGTTTTACTATGCACACGAGGTGTTCGACGAAATACCCGAGCCACACTTAAGTTCACAAAAAATGGTCTTCGACCGAGGTTAGCAAACTTATCCTTTTCATCTGTAATTGATACAGAAAAGTTATATTTGTCGATGTACTATGGTCACTTCGCTATTGAAAATGTTATTGTAATGTTTTTTGATAAACTTAATTATACGATGCAGATGGATGCACGGCAGCGATGGATGTACGTTGACCGACGCACTTCCGAGTATAGGGCAGGCCTCGATGAATTTCTCGGTGTAGCTCATGCTCACAAAGAGAATGGCTTTATGTGTTGCCCATGTGTTGACCGTCGGAACGTCAGGGAGTCCTCTTCCTTGAGAGTCCTTCACGGCCACCTGCTTCAACAGTGGACGGCCCATTCATGGTTACATAGAGGAGATATGAGAACTTGACTATGGGCCCATTCAACAGAGGAGATATGGGAAATTGATAGTGGTGGCCCTTTTTGTATCATAGCAGCGATCGGCTATGTGAAACCAATGATACCTGAACCTACTCACCATGGTCGGCCAGTTCCACAGGGCTACGATGTTGCCGGGGTGGATGAGGTCATGAACGGATTCGAGCGGGTGAAGGTTGACTATTCTGCTGGTGAAGACGGGGAGGTGACTGAACTTGGAGACATCAAGAACTTGGCCATTGTATGGCTGAAAGAACACATCGTGCTTCCAAATTGGACGGCAAGGCATCCTTCTCCGCCGCCGCCTCAAGACTAGTCTCCAGCGCAACAGTCGTCTTCATACTCTCTGCCTCGCTCGCCGTCTCCAGCGCGTGCGTCTACGCCACCACGTCAGCCATCTCCGCCCACGCCGTCTCAGGACAACCAAAAGCGGAGGAGAACCACCGCATCACCGAAGCGTCGACTGTCGCCCTTACCAAAAGTACCTCATCAGAATCTACCCTAGTTACCTTACCACTATACTGACGAGCAAACCAAGGAGATCGCACAAGACGAATACGGGGTGTGGAAATCTAAGGAGAAGTCGCCGAAAGAGCCAGATTTTCCCAACGCCGAAGAAGACAAAGCCCGAGCGTTGAAAATGGTGAAGACCCTTTATCAACCCGAGCCGAGGCTGTCATCGGACTATAACCGTCCTATTCAGAAGTCACACGACGAAACGGTGCGGTCGAAGAAGAGCAGTAGCTCAAGAGGGAAGTGCGGGAAATCAGTTGACCAGGTCGGACAAGAGAAAAATCAATCCACCCCCCGCTCATAGTGTATTCCAATACCGAGGTGGGGCCGAGCACAGGTGCGGGCGAGCAAATTAACCTGGAGTTTACTGCAATGTACGGACAAGCGGCCGCTACCGCGGGTATGTCCATTCCGCAGTATCTTGCGACCTTAGCAACCTTCTGCCCTTCTGAATTAGCATACATATACCGGCACGGGCATCCTCTAGTCAGACCCGGCGAGGAAAATAATCTACCCAAAAAATACGAAGAGTGCATAATTGGTACATGGAAGCCTCGAAGGAATCTAATGACTAGATACTGATGTGAGTTAGAAACGAGCATCACGGGTATGGAGAGAGGATTATCCTAATTCAGTTTGTAGAATTATTTTAGCTATTCCAGCAGAAGGCCCTCGACAAATCTATCCTGAGTGCCTATTGTCTATAAGAATTTATTTCTGTAATTAAGTCTCTAGCTAGCTCACTTGCATTTGTAATAACACTCGCTATATTATAATTGCAGAATGAAGATTCTCGTATGCAAAAGAGGACAAATCTATGATATTGGGTTCATTGAGGCGTTAAGGTTTCACGAAACCAAGAGGAAAATACTCTTTCCTTACAACTTCGGGTGAGTGTTACTGTTTTGTAAACATTTTGTTTTCCTTACTCGATGATAAGTGTATAACTGATGAGTTATGTTGCGCAACTTCCACTATATTCTGCTCATATTTGAAACTGACAAAGGAAAAATACTGGTAATGGACTCGAAATATAAACCCCTTGAGCTGTGGGACGACATGCAACAACTGATCCAGCGGTAATTTCAATCTTTATGACACTACATAGACAACTTTCATTTATTTCTGATAACTCACTTTGTTCATTTTCTTTGCCGGGCAACGGTTGGAAACGGTTCACAAGAAAGGCTAGGGGTGAATGGAAGGAGAAGTTTACATTTGAACATCTGTCAGTAAGTACTACTAGTTAGATCCGCGCATCTACTTGATTCTAGATTCGATACCATTATAATGCTTGATTATTATTTTTATTGAAACCATGTTCTTGTAAAGTGTTTGGATCAGGGAGACGGGAACCACTTATGTGGATACTATGTCTGCAAATTCATTCGTCAGACGACCTGCGACAAGGGCAGAGATTTAGAAAAACTTCGTGTACGTCAACAATCACTTTTATCTTATTACCATCTATTGACAACCCCTTATATATTGACCACTCTTCTTTAAATTAGATTGAACGGTTGTGGGACAGTCTTCTACAAAGGGATCTCGTACGAGCAATTTAAGAGGAAATTTGTGGATTCATAGATGCAGAGGTCCTAAACCCAGGAGGAGAATACTATCGCCCTTTCAGCTGTATTGGATGAACTTGAGACTCGAATTCTTAGATGCATAGTACTTACCTGTATATTCGAGTCATGGTGCATGTGGTGGTGTATTCGAGTACTTACGGGAAAGAGTACCTAATTGTATATTCTTCACTCCTTACTTGTATATTCGAGTCATGGTACCTACTTACTTGTACATTTTTCAAGTATATTCTAATGCGATCACCATATATACTTGTATATTCTAATAAAATGGAATACAATAAAAAATCATGGTGGCTCAGGACCCCGCGCTAGTGAGAAAGAGAGTGTCGCGCCCGCTTCCTGATCGGTGGGGGCAACCTCTTCTCCCCCGGTGCCCACTACGGCGGAGGTTGCCCCGACCGCATCGCTCGGGGGCCAATAATCTTTTTGGAGACGAAAAACAATACAACAAACAAGCCCAAGATGACAGAAAAACAAGACAAAAAGTATATGTGGGCTGTTCTGTAACGATCGGGGCGCAACCTATTCTTTCCTGCGTACGTAACCACAATGCCACCTGTCGACTGAGACATAAGGAGTTCTCAATCGACTGTGACATAGACACACCCTAAAAGTAAAGACACGTTAGGGGTTACGTGACTTCTCAACATATAACCAACCGTGTCAGTTAGGGGTTACATGACTAATTTTTCTGTTAAATCCTAACCATAGATTTTAGATCCAACTACCAAAATTATTTTGATGACGTGGCTCAACGTGGTGTCTCTATTTGACATCCTTATATTGCTTTTAGTATAGATAGATAGATAGATAGATCCTTATGATGTGGCTTAACGTTTGGATGCCGGATGCTCACGGCTGATGGCGGTCGTTCGGGCTATATTCAGCAAGGGTGGATGGCAACACACTAGGCGCCTACAATGGATTGTAGTGCGATTCTTTTGGTGGCTGATTTTTGTTGCAACTTTGGTTGACCGTTGAGCGGTCTATTTTGTAAACTTCGTCTAGGATATGAATATTTATTTTTAATAATAGGCTGTGTGTTACCATCTCAAAGAAAAAAGATAGATAGATAGATGTGGAACGGATACTACACATCGCGCATACATAATACAATTCCATGTCTTCAAAACATCAATTGACGAGAATGCTTATTGTCGTATACTTATCTAACCATGCATAGATGGAAAGGCCGTAGGATTCACCGCCATATTCATGGAGCACTTACTACTTTTTGCACACCACACCTTGGCCTTCCATGCCACTGGCGCAGGTGATAGCAGCGAGCTCCGATATCGCGGGAGCTCCATCGTTGCCACGGCTGGTTCCGAAGCGTGCCACGGCGCAGTCCGCCGTGAACAGGCTGGAAGCAGCAAAGCTGTCATCTCCTCCCATTGTGGGCATGGCGGCCCTGACGTTGAACTTGTTCACGTAGTCGGAGCGGTAAGTCTGACCGACAACACCGTGGACGTCGTCGGTGAGGGTGTCAAACTTGAATGCGAGCTCGAGGTGAGCGAGGCAGTCATCAGAGGTGACGCCGTAGCGGTGCACCCTGGAGTCCTCCTCGGTGATCGGCACGACGTTGGCCCTGATGCTGAACTTTCCATCGAGAGCGACGAGTACTCCGTTAGTCGCCTTGGTGCGGGTCACCGACAACGCAGGTACGCTGCTGGAGGTCCATTTGGAATCCTCGACCAGCTGGTCAGTGGGGAGGTGGACGGGCTCGCCATCAAGGGTGATCTCGAGGTGTTCGATGGTGTCGTCCCAGGTGCCGGTCTTCCTGGCGCCGAGGTAGAGGCGATGGCCGTCGAAGAGCACGCCGATGGCCTGGATCCATGTGAAGTCCCTAGACATGCCACTGTGGCCGCGCTTGCCGATGAAGTGCGCGTTGATGTGGAGATTGGGGTCGGAGACGACACAGAAGTCGGCGTTCGTGCGGCCATGGAAGTAGAACGTGTTGCCGTCGCCGCCGATGAATCGTGGGTCCCCGCACGCTCCAGGAACGCTGCACACTGCACGTTCAAAGCATGGATGGATCGTAACCATTAGCCAAAAAGTGAATCAAACGTAAGTTTTGAGGAAATCGAGAGTGCATTAATTCTCACCACAGACGGGCTTGCACTGGTTGCAGTCAGCGAAGCATGAGTCTGGACAGTCGGCTGGGCAAACCATCTTCTTGCTATAACAGTATGCGTACTCGTTGTCCTTGCCCTTGGTATTGCACTTGACCTCCCTCGGCTTGGGCTTAGTTTCCTTGGTTCCCTGCGCCTTGGGTGGCCTTGGGTCCTTCTGTGCGGTGGCTGCAGCCGCCGCCGCGAGAAGGACGACCACCGTCAAGGCCAGCACCAGCCTCTGGCGTCTCGCCATGGCGAGCCCTCACACCGGATCACTAGATTAGTCTTAGTTACAACTGGTGTCTTTTGGTGCCTGATAATGGATGGAGATGGGTATGTTTGTATGCATGCCTCCTAGACAATTTATAGGCGATTGACCGAGTGTTGATACCCATGTAAGCTCGCTTCATACGTGATGCTCGTCAACGCCTCTATATCTTCAACGGAACGTAACGTGGCTGCTGCTCGCTTCTACCTGGCTCTTGCGTACATTAGATGTATATATGAGAAGCTTTATGCATGAATTCTACTGGCTATTATTATCTAGCTACATGCATGTAAGTATTGCTAATGCGTTCTAATCGTAATTCCAGGTTAGCGTCCCATGTTTTCGGGACCAGATTACAAGTGGGTGCACAGTTTAATCCGGCCTCAAGAAAAGGCGCTAATGCGTGTGCTTAACATCCTGCTAAAACAAGTGATCCGAATCTTTTTTGCCATCCTCCATTTTAATATCGTATTCTCAAGTCTTAAGACACTTCTTCCCGTCAAAAGAAAATAATCTCAGACACTTCTTGTCATATTCGTTTCCTTCGATCATTCTGAAGTCATATGCGAAATGCCAATATGCAATGCTTGTATGTGAGAAAAAGTTGCAGGTGATCGAGTAATACCGAATTGATCCCATCCGTCATATATACCACTCTTGGCACAAAGTACACCTACATTCATGGACACGTCGGTGTTTAAGTTTTTATTATTTTCGAATTAGCGTATTAGTTTCCCAAGATAAGCGCAACATAGCTAGCCTATATATCCGAGTTCAATATTTGACCCTTTACCCTTGTACCGTTATGAAGATGCACAGCCTTTTAACTCAAAACCAATGTGTAATATGAATCATTATTATGACACATATGTACACATAATATTCCTTTTGGGCATACATCCAACACTCATCACTACACGATCAAATTGGTATGATTGTTTGATCATTGACAAGTTTCTTTTCATAAATTCACACCTTAACTAACCACCACAATCCTTCTCATCTAACCATCCCAATCCGTTTCCATTTCCATGTGTGTATTGGCTCTAGTTATATTGTAATTCATATGTTCCGCAATATAATCTTTTTAGCAAGCTAAACTAGCTCACAAAAAAGGCTTGTACTATGGAACCGAGGGAATCTATAATATCTAAATGGGAGCAACCCACTATGTGATTTCTCTCAACATGCAGCCTATACACCTCATCAACCTGCCACATCAGCATACTTACAGGTCATCATACTTTGTGTAATTTAATTTTTTTTGACAACCCATATTAATTCAGAATTCGTCTGTCATCATATTCCACATTTTCCTAATCGAAACGTCACCTATTAATTCTTGGTGGTTCTTAATCCCTTACGCTTTGCCCACCTCCCTCCTCTTCATCTCCCAAATTTTCTTGCGCCTGACCCGAGTCGCCTACAGCAGCCTCTTCCCTGTCAATTTTGCTGCTCCAGATCCTACTGAGAATTAAAACAGAGGCTCGATCTGCTATCACACAGACGGGTGGTAGATTTCATTTGATTGCCTCTCAAGCTTCTGTAGTTGTATCCTTACCTCGGGTCATCTTCGTCATCTCACAGCTTCTTTCAACGTAGCGAACAAGTTCAGGTTCAGGTTCAAGACCGAGATTCGAGAGATGTTATACTTATATGTGTACAGATCTGTTCGCTCGCCTATGAGTCCGCTGATCTGCCTCGATAAAGCTGGAACATCCGTTTAGGTACCTTTCTCTACTGCAGATAGAAGAATTCAGTACTGTACCTTCTTTGTCTCTCCAGCAATGTGGATATACAGAACCATCTTTCTTATTGGCAAGGCCATTCCTTTGGATTTGCTAATTATACTTTTGTACCGTTCAATTCCCCAGGTTCGTGCACCTAATGTTTTATTTTGCTCCGCAATTTTGTTTCAGACCTACAGATCATGCATGATAGAGGTGTTCCTTGATTTCTTGCCTGCTATGCCCATTGATGTTCTTGCCTGCTACTCCTAGATACTAATAATATGTTCCCTGTCAGGTGCCAGTTTGCCTGCTAAGTGTCTGATGGAATGCCTATACCGCCTAAGAAAAATCTCTTCTCCATTTTTCGCATTTATCTTGGAATATTATTGAGTGCCTCCACTAGGACTGAATCATGGTTGGCCATCCAATGATAATGTTCAGGATTGAGTTTTGATAATGTCAGCTAGCTTCATATGACACCGAGCAAACAACACATGCAACAGAGAGGCATTCATGTAGTCGCCGTGGTGCATTATGTGTGGTCAGCTAACAACTGTTTGCTCCCTTCGTTTCAAGTATATTCACCAGCAGTAGTGAAAATGGAGTTTAACGGAGAACGAGAGTTAGCTATGACTTTGTCTTCGGGGTTTATTTGGTAGCACTTTTCAAGTCCAATTTCTTATATCTACATACATGATTATGTTTTGTATCTTCAAATTTAAATTATATTGTTTGTTGGCTGCATACGAAAAATGAGTGACTTGCAGATAGAAGTAAATTTTGATGATCAGCAGAAATCCAGTATCCCCTTCACAATGTTAAGTTATAATATCTCACAGACTATTCATTTCATATATATTTTATACTCTCATGTGATAGAAAGAATGACCGTTTGGGCTATTCCTGATTACCATTTCCTTTACATATGTTCTGTTGCCCAAATCCTTTTTGACATCATTACATCTATCCTATTGCAGTTCATATCTTGTGACGGTGTTCTGTTGCCCAAACCTTTTTTGGCTTCATTATATCTATCCAATTGTAATTAATACACGTCGGTTTCTTCACAACATTTCTAACTACTATGGATCAACTGATTATTTCCTTATATCAATACTAAATCTCTACCTTCCAAGAGGAAACCATTTTGAATCCTTTTGCTGGCTTGAACTAAAATGAAGGAGCTGCCATCCTGACTTACAACATCATATAGGTAATGCCTCTTTCAGTTCTTTTGTCCGACTTTGTTCTGCAAATAATTCTCCCTTTCTATGTTTTCTTCCTTACATCTCCTTCAACAAAAAGGTTTCAACTTATGATGTATTAAACATACAGAATTGTTCCTTAATACAAAAGAGCAATTTGATTTTTGTTAGATTTTCCCTAATATGTACATCAAGATGGAGCCGGTTTTTTTTTACACGGCACTTTGCAACGCGGTATATGCAACCCTTAAGTAGCTTCTCTTTAAGGTAGCCAACAGCATACACATGCATAGCTCTGTTTCCTAATAGCAACTACAAACTGTTCCTTATTTTTGTAAATTGTATTAGAAGTGCAACGTTACATTATATCAATCATCATAAACAAGAATTGCCGCAGCAACGCGCGGGGTATCATCTAGTAACAAATATTAGTGGAGCCATATCTATGGCGTACCGACCCCACACCATTAATATGACTGTTGGCACGCCCCTGACAACCTTCGTTGTACTAGTCCACACTAGTTTCTACATTTTCTAAGAACACAATATGTGTTCGTTCGACAAACTTAGTGATACTATCATGGCAATAAAAGGGTTATCCATTTAACTTGTCAGGATACGAAACAATCGATAGCTCACAGTCTTACGTAATAGATTATAAAGCTGTGTATTATGGCACATTTATTTTGGTGGCTTAGCAAAGAAATATCACCTTTTAACTTTGTGTTCTATGTGGTAGAAAGTAGGTGTCGTAGTGGGGAAAAAATATGAAATGAAACGCTTTGTGTTGTTGCACTGGTCAAAGCCAATCACCGTTGCACTCTGGTATGAAATGGATGCACTACAGGAATCGGCCGATATGCCGACGGCAATTTGTCGGGGCCATCGGCATAGATCCAGTGAGGAAATCTCAAATTGCGAAAAAAAAAATTTGCTGTGCCGACGGCAATGCCGTCGGCCTTTTGTTTTTATTTTTATTTTTTTGAGCTACGCCGACGGCTGCCGTCCGCATCGACCCTAAGAGGGAATTCCGAATTAGGAAAAAAAATTGAGCTATGCCGACGGCAAAGCCGTCGGCATAGCCAAGCTCAATTTTTTTTTTGACTTAATCACCGTTTTGATCATAACTTTTGCATTCCAACTCGAATTTTGACGTTCTTTAGCTCGTTTCGAAGAGGAGAAACATATCTAAATTATCATGCATATTGTTAAAGCTAAATAATTAGAAAAAAATCATGATAAATAACGCAACTAACAATAATGGGTTAACAGTTTCGTCTGAGAGGGTTGTGGGGCGTCTGAATCCAACCAAAATCTAGGTGGACCTACAAATCATGAGAAATAGGTAGTTGTGTACCTAAAAATGATTTTTCTCAAAAATCATGAGCAAACTATGAGGCACCTGTAGTTCAAATTTGACCCGTTTCCAGCTGAATCGGCAGAAACTTGTGTTCTTCAGAAGAGGTGGATGAAAACCTTTTCAGAGAAAAATAATTGATTATTTGTGCATATAACTTTTTATTCAAAAGAGGTGGATGAAAACCTTTTTTATTCAATGAAAAGCAAAACTTTCTTCGGGAACATTGTTCGTGCTTCCAATATGCATGTTTGTGTGGAATATGGGCATATTTAAACAAACTATGCCATGGCTATTACACCCGTCATTTGGCTTGTTTCCAGCTGAATCGGCAGAAACTGTCAAAATGGCCACCATGGCTATTTATCAAAAGAGTTTAATTTTTTTAAAACTATCGATGTTTTTATGATATGGATGCCATGTTTGAATTTCCCTAATTTTTCTAATCGATTTAGACATTTTATTTGTCAAATTTCGATTTACGGATTTAAAGATATAAATTATTGTATATTAAATAATTTATTCACAAAATAAAGTAATTTCTAACATTATATTGTTATTTAGTCAATAAAGATAATTATATAATCATTGTTATTTGTTCAAATATTGTTTTAAATTTAAACAATAGAAAAGTTTAACATCATTCCCCACAGGTTAATATGATTGATATGATAGTAATATCAGTAAGTTCTAACATCTCATATGAAATCTAGTTTTGAAGGAAATCAAAGGTTAAGCGTGCTTGGGCTGGAGGAATTTCAGGATGGGTGACCGAACGGGAAGTTTGACTAAGTTAAGTATGTTGACTAGATTAATTGTGTAATTAGAGATTAGAGATTAAATATGTGCCTAAGTGAAAAATTCTGGAATAGAATTTCAAAAAAGTTAAAAAAAAATTCAAAAAAATTTGAATTTTTTCTTGATTTTTTTTCCAATTATTTTGGAAATATTGTGCCGACGGCTTTGCCGTCGGCATAGAGCTTGGTGTGCCGACAGCTTTACCGTCGGTATAGCCTACGCCGACGGATTTTAGTGTGCCGACGGTCATTTGATCTGTGCCGACGCGGTCATATGTCGACGGCAAGGTGCCGACGGCGGCTGTGCCGACGACATTTTAGCCTGTGCCGACGGCCAACCGTCGGCATATCGTGCGATTCCTGTAGTGATGTGGGAACGCCTAGACTTCTACCCAGTGAAGGCGGCAGCCTCCCGTAACAAAATGGAATTGACATTGTTGAGTTGTTCGATATAGTTGTTACCGAGATAGATATATATGTACTCAAGGCGAGCCTTCAAAAATCATTGTCGCCACCTTTTCAGTTGGGCAAACGAGTGTAAACACTTCTGTAGTGACTATCTAAAGGGTTGGGATGGAATTCAGATCATTACTAAGTTTCACAAATAAATGCCATCAACTGATGCATAGATGAAATCTCACCAAATTTCAGACCTTCTGACGATGTTACACATTTACAACGTAACTACTTATTGACCATTCACGAAGTATGCACAAGTGAGGGGGCCACTGCCCCCTCCCCTACAGTTTAATTTTTGTAAACTTATTAATCTTTTTTAGATAACATGTTCGAAAGGCCCCACATTAAATTAATAACACAGATTCTTAGGAAAAAATATTTCCATTTTTTTTTTTATCATTCATTACATTCTTGGCGAAATTCTAATAGTCCTTTAGTAAATCCCTATAAATTATTTGAGGTTTACTGAATTTCTAAAAATGAAAACGAGAACTTTGACACATAAATAAGCCTAATAAAATATTTCCACATATGTTATTTTTATTAGGAAATTTCTTTTAATCCATATTTTTAGATAATGGAAACAAGTGTTGATAACTACACTTAGATAATTGAAACAAGTGGTGAAAACTACACTTAGATTTGGATATTTGTAGACTATTACAAGGTCGCTAAATATCCAAATGAGTGTGAGTAAAATGCAATTGCAATGTTTTTGGGCTTGTCTAATAGTCTATTTACCAAGATTTATAATTGGAAATAGTATGATAATTAACGATTTAATTGTTTTTCGCACAAAGTTGTAACTATAGTTAAAAAAACCTTCATTTTCAAGATTTTTCACTCCTATAAAATGAAATAATTTTACTACAGAAGATACTCTATTGGCTGATCTATAGTTCTCATTTTTAAAGTTTGTCTCTCCATAATATACATTAACAACATTTTTAAACATAATAATAATAAATTATGAAGAAAAGTTAGCACCAACCAAACAAGGAAAATTTTTAGGGTTTGATGAGTAGTTGTATAAATTTAACGGATACATCTACACGACTATTTTTTTTTATGATTATAGAATTTATTTAATACTTGATAAGTGTGCAGCATTTTTTATCCGTCTCTATAATATTATTCTCATCTAATCAATATCTGCATGACTATATTCCCAAAATTAATGGTACATCATTTTTACCGGGTAGACACGTAGAAGAGGGGTCATCCTATTTATACACCCAACAATAAAAACAATATTTTTACTAGAATATCCCTTGTAGGTATCCTTAACTATTCATTTATCTTAGTATTTTCATCGCAGTCGAAACTAACTCATGCATAGTGGCCACCTATTGTAGTTTTTTTTGACTTGCCTAATGTTTCAAAGGATTATTTTACGTATTGATGGCCACAATTTGCAGTTGAAAGATACGAGGGTCCTTCTGCAATGAAGTAGCACAGCGGGCCATAGAGTGTGCAGATGCCAGAAGTTCCTTTTTTGTCTCCGATCTAGATATTACGAGCCTGTTAACTTTAGGGCCCATCCCATCAAAAATCACAGTACACTCAGCGGTTCATTCCTCTCCAAAAATTAAAAAGGAGAGAAGAAGACTGTGAGGTGAATAGCGGCGGCCGGGTTTGTCCCAGGAGTGACCCGGCTCAACCCTGGACTGTTTGAGAGTCCGCTGTAGGAACCCGTATTTGTAATCAAGGAATATCCTTCTTATACTATTTTCAAATTTTTTGGAAAAATTTAAACAATTCTGATATTTTTGGGATGTTTCATTTGTAGAGCTAATTCATTTTTTTACTACCGGACATGTTTTGTTGATTTCTAAAAAAGATTTTTTAAATTTTTTTCATGTCCGTTACATTTTATGATTTTCGATGTTTGAAAATAATAGATATATGTGCACCATTGTCATTGATATTTCATATTTGCAATATTACTCTCATCTAATCAATCTTAGTAATCTTATCTAAATTAAAATAAAATTTACGTCATTTTGACTAGGCAGACAGATGGAAGAGGTGCTACACTATTTTTACACTTACAAATGTTAATATACACGTGGCAACAACCTAACACTTAAAATAAAATATATATTTTACTATAATACTACTTTTCATTTATACTTACCTCTAGAGTTATATTGTTATTTTACTAACTAGTTTTAACTAAGTCATATAGCAGCAATCATTTCTCGTTGCAAGAAAAAACATACACTAGTGGAAAAGGGGCCTTTCGTCCGGGCCATTAGTCCCGGCCGTGTCCCCCAAAATGGCTCAGCCCACGACAGCCCTTTAGTCTTGGCCTGTTAGGACCCTTTAGTCCCGGTTTGAGATACAAACCAAGACTAAAGGGGGAGGGGAAGGGGGGGGGGGGGGTAGAGGCTGTAGCGGGCCTCATACCCCTTTAGTCCCAGTTTGTATCTCAAACCGGTATTAAAGGGTTCTAACGGGCCGGGACTAAAGGCTGCCGTGGGCTAAGCCGTTTTGGGGGCGATGTGTCCGGACCATTAGTCCCGGCCGGGGCCACGGCCGAGACTAATGGCCCGGACGAAAGACCCCTTTTCCACTAGTGTGCATGGTTTTAGCCGATGACATCTAGGCTCACACTTATTTGCTATCATAATTTCCACGTGGAAGAAAATATATCAGCGGCTATATTAAATAGTTGATGCAAAAATGGAAATAAAAGTAGACATACTTGAAGACTTAATATGGCGTATTTTAGGATATATGTTTCAACAAATAAGACGGCTAGGCGTGAGCTAGCTAGCCCTGTTTAAACGGAACGACCGCTCAGGACCGCAGGAGGGAGGAACTTAGAGAGAAGTTTTAGCATAAGCACCTCCCATTGAGCATGACCTTAGTCTAAGATCCAGTCTAAGTGCGTTTCCCATGGCTTGGTGCTGATCTTAGTCTAATATCGAATCCTATCATGATCGTCCCGTGGCTGGGCTTGCATGCTTGCTGCATACTTATCGGAATGAAATATGCAAACTGCAATTCTGGTGTCAAGTTAACTGCATTGTTTCATAATTCAGTTTGTATCAAGTTCAGAAAATTGAAAACCAATAGCAAGTGCCGTACCGCTGTCCCTAACAGGTAATACTCGGATTAGGAAAAAAATTGGTGATTTAAAATTAAAAATTAAAATATGATCCATATTTCTTTGAAAAATAAATGTGCTCGCCTCTTTTTATAACATAAATCTGCTCGCTCTTCGTATGGTAGAAATTTGCAGTGGTTACGGAATATTATCTTCAATTTTCTTTTGTTTTTATTTTATAGAAACTAGCATGGTGGCCCTCGCAAATGCGAGGGCATCATTTATAGTTTGTTGAAAGTGCTAAAAAAATAAAATTACAGTTTCATTGGTATCACATTATTGTGAAAAAAATGATTCTACAACTATCACGCATGTTTTGGTAATTAAAATATCACGTATCCGATTGACATCTTTGTCATTCTGAATTTAGTGGGCAAATGATTATCATGCCATATGTTGATATACCCGTGTAAGTGGTATTGGATCCGTAAACTGAATTATAGTGCTTTACATGATGTTAGATCAATACGTGAGGTTAGTTATTTTTGATAAAAAAATCGTTGATAGGTAGGCCACCTTAAATAGTGAGAATTATCTTGTTCGGGTGTTTCTTCGTCTGACGTAATCATTACATCTCCCAGTCTACAACATTTTAGAAACATGACTACGGTGAAAGTTTGGTCACTATTGTTATATGAATATGCTGCTAAATATAAATTATTTTCTTCGAACATATTTGTTAACATGTTTATACTACAACAATATTGGGACATATTCGTTAACATGTTTATACATAAATACCCGAAAGTTAGACATATATGACTCAAGCTTTCTAGACTCACTTATCACGATCATGTTTTAATGATTCTACACCCAGGTCACATCTATTTTCCGTGTTATACAAAATCACTATGTATTCAAGTGTACTAATCAGTCGTAAATTTACTATGCAATTTTAATGACATGTGCTCACATGTTGATTTTATTAACTGAGACAAAGATACATACAATAATCAAAATATCACTGCCATACAAAGCTAGTAATATCCACGAAAACAATTGATTTGAATTAAATGTGCGTTTTCCAGTGCTCGGATTAAGAATAGTATTGACACCTTGTGTGTATCTAAATATGAAACATATCAAGTGGTAATTTATGGTGACTTAGCCTTGTGTGTATCATGAAGCCAAAATATTTCATACGTTCTCGTCGATAGTGTGTTGAGCAATGTTGTAGCTCCTCAATTTTTGAAGGTCTGACGCTCCGTATCTCGTCAAGTTGGAATATTCCGTCACCGGGGCAAAATTTTCTTCCTGGCGAGTATATGTGTTGACTCAATGATGCGTGTGGACACACGTTCATTGGGAGACCCCAACAGGAAGGTATGAAGAGTACAGCAGCAAGTTCCCCTCAGAAAGAAACCAAGGTTGAATCGATTAGAAGGAGAAAGAAATCACTTCTGAAGGTTGTTGACAACTCATGTTGGCAGGGTGCACTACTAGGATCAGCAACAACGTGGAATCTGCACACAACACTACCAGGCTGATGTTGATCCCTCTTCTTAGAATTTGCTGGTATGAACCACGGGGGCATCCCCAAGCTTTGGCTTTTCACTATTCTTGATCACATTATATCACACTCTTCTCTTGACCCTTGAAAACTTTCTTCACACAAATTCGAAGTAATTCTCATTAGAGGGTTAGTGCATAATCAAAAACTCACATTTTCTGCATGGACACAAGTATTATTAATACATTTTAAACATTAGCTACAACCACTGATGTTTTATGGAGCAAAGAAATCAACTCAACAAAGTAAAAGAGGGAATGCAAAGTGAAAAGGCAGAATCTGTCAAAACCAGAACAGTCTATAAAGACGAATTTTTTGAGGCACTTACGCTGCTCAAATCAAAAAATATAAAACTAGAAAAAGTTTTGGAAATAGCCGAGGATTAAGCGCAAAAATCTTCAGATCATTTTGATCTTTCTGGAATTTTATACGAATTTAACAATGGACAGCAAAAATCTGTTTCTGCGCAGAAATCCAAATCTAGCACCAACTTTTCACTAGAGACTTTACTTGGCACAACAAATATGAGAAAATAAAGATACAAAGGAGTTTCTACAGAAGTAAACAGCACCTTGACTCAAAGAAAACAGAAGAAAACATTGCAAAAATAAAAACATGGGTATCTCCCAAGAAGTGCTTTTCTTTAACGTCTTTCAGCTTGGCTCAGAAAACAAGAATCAATTATTTTCAAGTGAATAAGCATCCAATAGAAGACCACGAGCCTTACATTTACCTTTCTTACCCTTACTCATAATTTTAGGGAACATATGATTGAGGCCCGGTATGGAGGTGAAATTCATGGTGCCTTTTCCCATATCAATAGTTGCTCCTAAGAGCTTTAGCATATATTTTCCAAGAGTAATTTGGCCTTCTCCTACACATTTAATAACAAGATAACCAGTCGATACCGTTCTTCCTAGGAGTTTTGTAAACACCCCTTCAGCTATCCCAATGGAAAATATAATGAAATTATTAGTAAGAACTATTCCTTCTCCACTCTCAAGAAGTGCAAAAATAAAAACATGGGTATCTTTCAAGAAGTGCTTTTCTTTAACGTCTTTCAGCTTGGCTCAGAAAACAAGAATCAATTATTTTCAAGTGAATAAGCATCCAATAGAAGACCACGAGCCTTACATTTACCTTTCTTACCCTTACTCATAATTTTAGGGAACATATGATTGAGGCCCGGTATGGAGGTGAAATTCATGGTGCCTTTTCCCATATCAATAGTTGCTCCTAAGAGCTTTAGCATATATTTTCCAAGAGTAATTTGGCCTTCTCCTACACATTTAATAACAAGATAATCAGTCGATACCGTTCTTCCTAGGAGTTTTGTAAACACCCCTTCAGCTATCCCAATGGAAAATATAATGAAATTATTAGTAATAAGTATTCCTTCTCCACTCTCAGAAAGTCCCCAAAGACTCAAAGATTCATAAATCTCTTTAGGCATAAGACAAAATTCAGACATAATATCACAACGAGCATGAAAAGTTTCACCATTTATAGCTATTTTTACTGCAGGGATCCAATTTGAGGCTTCACAATTTACTGGGACATAATCATAATGTTCACGAATATGACTATAACCTTCTTTTAAGCAAGATATATGTGTATTAAGAGTGTTTAATTTAGCATGAATGCTTGCGAGGGATATATTAGGTTTACTAGGTGAGCTATAGGTTGCAATCAAATTTTTTATGGCATTAAAAGCTTGATCTCCATCACAATGAAGGAAATATCCTCCCACTACAGTACCCAAAGTATATCTATAGCAAAGAACAACACCAAAGTAAAAACTACGAAGAAACAGGCTTACATTCATTTTATGTTCAGTTTTACAATAGGAATCAAAAACTATAGACCAAGCTTCTTTAAAAATCTCCTCACTCACTTGTTTGAAAGTGAATATCATTTCCTTAGGTGACATGGTAAAAGGGACATTACTAGACATAAAGGCAAGTTTAAATGGGAACTATTTTTTTTGGGTGTTTTGATATAGAGAAGCAAACACGACAAAATAAAATAAACTAAGCGAAACTAAAACAAAGTAAAGAGATTAGAGGTGAGAGACTGCCCTTATAGAAATCATTTTCCTCCCCGACAACAACACCAGAAAATTTGCCCTATGTGTGTGGACACACGTTCGTTGGGAGACCCCAAGAGGAAGGTATGAAGAGTGCAGCAACAAGTTCCCCTCAGAAAGAAACCAAGGTTGAATCGACCAGTAGGAGAAAGAAATCACTTCTGAAGGTTGTTGACAGCTGATGTTGGTAGGGCGCACTACCAGGCTCAGTAGCAACATGGAATCTGCACACAACACAACCAAGATACTTTGCCCAACGAAATAGTGATGTTGTCAATTTCACCGGTTTTGCTAACACAAAGGATTAGATGTATAATGTGGAAAACAGTATTTGTTTGTAGTAAATGAAAAGAGAACAATGATGGCAGTGAATGAAAGGAAAATAGTGTTTGAAGTGGTTGTATTATCAGTGTAACAGAATGGACTGGGGTCCACAATTCACTAGTGATGTCTTTTCATAAAATATAGATAACATGTTGGGTAAACAAATTACAGCTGGGCAATTGAAAGATATAGAGGCTGCACCGTAGTGTATATGCATGACATGATGATTACTATGTGATTCATGCGGGCATTACAACATAATTCATAGACTGTAATCCAACTTCATCTATGACTAATTTTCCACCCTCAAAACGTAATCCAAGAAGACTTTGGGTATTAAGTTGCAAGCAACAGATTATTGCCTTACGTAAAGTGCGTAATGTAAACAATGAAAACATTGTTGTTTTCTCCCTAATGGCAACAACACATCCCCCATCCGTGACGTTTCTCTCACTCGAGCATGGATGAAAAGGAGGAATGAACCCACTATAGAGCATAAATACTCCCTCTAGGAGTTACAAGCATCAACTTGGCCAGAGCATCAACTAGTAACGGAGAGCATGCAAGATCATAAATAACATAAACATGATAGATCGATAATCACTTAACATAGCATTCAATATTTATCGGATCCCAGCAAACACAACATGTAGCATTACAAACAGATGATCTTGATCATGTTAGGCAGCTCACAAGATCTAAACATGGTGACATAAAGAGGAGAAGACAACCATCTAGCTACTACTATGGACCCGTAGTCCAAAGATGAACTACTCACGTATCACTCTGGAGGCAGGCATGGTGATGTAGAGCCCTCCGGTGATGATTTCTCCTCCCGGCAGGGTGCCGGGGAGAGCTTCAGAACCCTCCCGAACTAGGGTTGACGATGACGGCGGCTACAGAACTTTTGGTGGATGGAGGCTCGGGTCTTTAGGGTTAACCCGAGAATTAGGTTAAATAGGCGAAAGGGCGATGTCGGTGGGCGCCCGAGGGGCCCACACCACCTGGTGGCGCGAACGGGAGGGGGGCGCCCTATGGTGTGGTGGCTCAAGGGCCCCCCTCCGGGTCTCCTCCGGACTCCATGTACGTGACAAAATTATAAGGTCCTGGGATTTTGTTTCGTCAAATTCCGAGAATATTTCCAGAACAACTTTTCTGAAACCAAAAACAGCAGAAAACAAGAATTAGCTCTGTGGCATCTTGTTAATAGGTTAGTCCCAGGAAATCCATAAAAATGACGTAAAGTTTATAGAAAACATGTAGCAATTGGCATGAAAACAATATGGAACATAAGAAATTATAGATACGTTTGAGACGTATCACTCAACCATTTGTATCATTAAACTTGGATATCAAGGACATTCCCTTCATTACTTTCGCATGTATTTTATGTGTGTGTTGGAAGTCGAATAAATTGGTCATTCATGTGTACCGAATTATAGAAACAATGAACATAGTGTGACTATTGTCCTAACTTTATTTATTTTAAAATTTCGCAACTTCAAACTTCTAGACACGATTTGTGAGCGTGTTTATCTAATGGAGGTCGAATAAATGTATCATTTATGTGTACTCAATCATAGAAAGAATCCCTACCTTTAGTGTTCTGGATTTGGTAAAAAATAACCTTTATAAATTTTCACCAAATGTATGGGAAAAAATATTGATGTCTAATATATAGAATCATTATTATTGTCTTAAACAATTTATTTTCATATTATACTATGCATTTTGATAATTGTTTTATATATGTTTGGTCAAATTTTACAAAAAAATTACTTTAACTAAATTCATAAAGCAGGGTAAATGAAACAGAGGAAGTTATTACCCATCAATTTATTTATTTTCTAAATTTCCCATATCCTAACCTTGCTTGTAAGTTGCACATGCAGAAGTGCATCATTATACGTCGAAACTAGATCGCTCATAATATTGAATTAAAAATATATAAGAAACCTATAAAAATGAGATTTCTAACCTTTTTCAGAGAAAAATAAATTTGAAGCTACCGATGGGGCTGAACATATGCTATTGTTCAAAGGCGCGGCGCTAAGGAAAATGAAATAAACCCCATGGAGTAAAAGAATCGCCAAAAATATCAGCCATGCAATCACCTGGACTAAATGATCTCCGCAAATACACGATCGAAATAAAATGCACCCGCACCCGCAATTTACTTTGTACTATGAAGAAATAAATCAAATGAAAATGTTAAATGGAAAAATCATTTATATCTAAAATTGTGCAACGAATTGACTCAAAACAGCATATCATATTGACTTGCATTTGTTGTCGGGCCTCTTCTTTTTCGCGCTTCGTCTTGCCGATTCTGATTATTTGGAATGGAGAAAGAGAGGGGAAAATAGGGGTTGCAATGACGTTCTATATACTTCTGTACGACAGTATATAAGACGTGGGTGTAGTTACACACATGGGTAGGACCCATTTTCCTACATATACAAAATTATTTAGGGTGGTGTGCGCATAATTGAAGCTACCCAGAAAAATTTGTGTTAAAATTAAAGGGCAGAACAATGTTTCCTACATTAACTAATTGCACATGTGATGCATGTAGACACACGTTCGTTGGGAGACCCCAAGAGAAAGGTATGAAGAGTGCAGCAACAAGTTTCCCTCAGAAAAGAAACCAAGGTTGAATCAACCAGTAGGAGGAAGAAGTAACTTCAGAAGGTGAAGCAGCTGAGATGGCAGGGCGCACTATCGGTTCAGAAGCAACGTGGAACCTACACAACACAATCAAATCACTTTGCCCCAACGAAGCAGTGAGGTTGTCAATCTCACCGGTTTTGCTGAACACAAAGAGGTTAAACGTATGATGTGAAAAACAGTAGGAAAATAGTAGGAAAAGTATGAGAGAAATATGAAAGCAATATGAAAGCAGTAGGTGTTTATCAGTATGAGGAAAAAGGACCGGGATCCACATTTAACTAGTGGTGTCTCTCCGAGAAAGATAAATAACATGTGTGGTGAACAAATTAGAGCTGGGCAATTGACATAAATGAAGGCTGCACCGTAGTGCATATGCAAGACATAAAGATTACTATGTGATTCATGCGGGCATTACAACAAGATACATAGACCGTTATCCAACTGCATCTATGACTAAAAATCCACACTTCGAATATCATCTGAACAAACGTTGGGTATTAAGTTGCAAGCAACAGATAATCGCAGTAAGCAAAGTGTGTAATGTAAACAATAACATCATCCTTATACAAAGCATTGTTGTTTTCTCCCTAATGGCAACACCACATCCTCCATCCGTCACGTTTTTGTCACTCGAGCATAGATGAAAAGGAGGCATGAACTCACTATCGAGCATCAATACTCCCTCTTGGAGTTACTAGCATCTACTTGGCCATAGCATCTACTAACAACGGAGAGCATGCAAGATCATAAATAACATAAGCATGAAGATAACATGATAAATTGATAATCAGGAGACATAGCATTCAATATTCATCAGATCCCAGCAAACACAACATGTAGCATTACATAAAGATGATCTTGATCATGTTAGTCAGCTCGGGAGATCTAAACATAAGGTACAAAGTGGAGAGAACAACCATATAGCTACTGCTATGGACCCGTAGTGCAGGGATGAACTACTCACACATCACTTCGGAGGAGGGCATGGTGGTGTCGACCTCTCTGGTGATGATTTCCCCCTCCGGCGGGGTGCCGGGAAGAGTTCCATAACCCTCCCGATCTCGGGATGACGGTGACGGAGGCCTCGGGTGTTTATCGGGTAAAAGTGGGATCTCTTTAGGGTTTACGTCTCGGGGGGAATATATAGGCGAAAGGGCAGAGACGATGGAGGCTCAGGGGCCCCACACCACCCCTGGCATGGACAAGGGGGGCACCCTATGGTGTGCGCCCCCTGAGGCCCCACTCCGGGTCTCTTCGGAACTCCGTGGAACCTTCGGGATTTTTAAGACTTCCGTTCTACAAATTTTCCAATTCCGAGAATATTTCCAGAATAACTTTTCTGAAACCAAAAACAACAGAAAACAGGGAACTGGCTCTATGGCATCTTGTCAATAGGTTAGTCCGGAAAATCGATAAACATGACATAAAGTGTATAACAAACATGTGGGAAACGATAAGAAAACAACATGGAACATCATAAATTAAGGATACATTTATGACGTATCAACATGCATGATCTTAAATCACATAGTATACCGGCTAACAATGGTAGAGAGTTCCCGTGTACTATCTTGTACCGGTGCGCGGAGCAGGCACCAACGGCGAGCCCTCAAATTCCGAAGTGGCTGCAACAATATTAATCATATATGAAAATAATGGTTTTCTATCAAACAACTTCTGGTGCTTAGGATATGCTATGCAACAACTTGTTGAGTGGAAATACAATTGCACGGAGTATACTTTTCAAACGCCTAATAATCTGATATAGAATTAACAATGCAAGTTGTCACAGAATTGTGAGAAGCAATCAAACATTATTATTTTTTACCTCAAAACAGAAGTCCGGAAAGGAGAATCCGGCAAAAGCGTCAACCGTTGCATTGCTGAGGGTCCCACATTGATATTTGGCCGGCAAGTATTCTAAAAAGGTCCGGAGGAGTAAGCAAATGAATAAGCAGATGTTTAGTTGTTTAGGTTTTACTAGCAAAATGTGCCCGTACGTTGCAACGGGAGAAATAAATCTTTACTGTCTCTAGCATTATATATTAGGTTAAAATCGGTATCGGCATCACATAGGAAATAAACATGGTACTTGTTTCTATTTCCCTTCGCTAGCCATCCAATTAAACCATTCTCTCCGTGTTTATTAACAACCCAACATCCAAATTGGTATCATACCTGGACAGAATGAAAAGATGGTAGTTTGTACATGTAGCTGAAGAAAAAGGGTTAGAGCATCTCCACTCGCCCCTCCCCAAGGCGCCCCCAGGCTGCTTTTTCGGCCTTTTGGCGCGCCGGCGAATGGAAAATCCCCCATTCGCCCCCAGCGGCCTAAAAAACGACGGATTGGGACGAAAATAGAGGCGACGATCCCAGGCCGAACCCAACGCGTTGGGGGGCAGCTGGGGGCGCCGGGCGAAAGAAAAACGCGGGAGAAATGCCCGCGACATTTATACGCTAATGGGGCCTGGCTGTAGTGGGCGAGCGAGTCGTTGCCACGGCGCCTCGTTTCCCCTCCGCCCCGCTGTCCACACTCTTCTCCTCGCCTTCCCCGTCTCCTCTCGCCTTCCCCGTCTTCTCTCGCCTTTCCCGTCTCCATGCACCCAAGCTTCCTCGCTTGAGAGCCATGGCCGAGGGATTCCCCTGCGACGACGCAGCGGCCAACGGCTTCGGCCGTCGTTGGCTGCAGGAGGAAGAACTGCGCCTGCTCTACGCGGCGGGGTACCCCGTCCCGCCTGACACCCACGTCGGCGGCGGGTGGAGGATAAGCGCGGCGGGCTATCCCGTGCCCCCTGTGCCCACGCCGGACGAGCTGCAGGCCAACATGGACGAAGCCCACGCCGCCATGACACTGACAGAACGGGCATAGCCGGCGAAGAAGCGCCTCAACCTCCCGTGGTGGCGCGCGTTCGTCCGCGGCCGCCGCGAGGAAAAGTTGGCCGACTACGACGGTCCACTCCCCACGACGGCAAACAAGAACTCGGCAGGGAGGACACGGTGGTGGAGCGGCCAAGGGCGCACACTCGCCGTCATGCTAGCCCACATCGAGGCGGGCAACAACACGCCGCTGGGCTGGTCGGATGTCCCCGCTGTGCCTCTTCCACGGCGCCGATCTTTCACGCCCAGGCCCGCGTCGAGGATGTCGGTGTCGGGCTCGTCTTCGTCAGCATGCCGATCCACGCCTCTGGCCAAGGTGAAGACGGAGAGGGTCAGACCCCCGCCCTGGGCGCGCTAGGTGGGCATCAACATCGGTGTGTCGCGCGTGAAGACGTTCCCCCTGCCCCTGGCCACCGTCAAGAAGCAGGGCGTCGTAACCTCGACGGAGGAGTACGATGCCATGGCTGCCGATCTCGAGGAAGGCCTCGCCTGGTTGAGGAAGCAGTGGGTCGTCACCGAGATAGAGCGCTAGAAGGCTGCCATGGAGGCGTTTGAAGCACGCCGCCGCGGCCATGACGAGGGCGGCGTCATCATCCTCGACGACAACGACTAGGACGAGCCGGCGGCGATGAAACCCTTCCGCTCCGGCAACCTGGGCCAGGGCTCCAGCCGCGCCCCGAAGGACGAGCCGCCCAACTACGGCGACTACGGCGAGGCGATCTATCGCAGCCTCGACATGTAGTTTTAGGTTTAAATTCCAAATTTGTATGAACTGGCTTGTATTTGGCCTTTAATCAATGAAATTTAAGTTATTTTGAATCTTTTTTGAAATTTAGCCGAATTGGGCCTAAGTTCGCCCTGCTGTTTCGGCCCAACGACTGGGAGGCATCGCCCTCCCGGGCCTAAGTTTACGCCGGCACGCCGCCTGGCGGCGATTTTTTCGATGCAAAAACGGCCTGAGGGGGCCGTACGAGTGGAGATACTCTTATATTACCTAGTACCCGTCAAGATAAGACAACGTCTTAAGAAGATTGAACCCTTAGTTACCGTAAATCAAAGTTGTGAAATTTTGGTACTATTAATAGATCCTTCTATGGCCTTATAGAATAATATGGTAAGGTTGTTGATAAAAAGAAACTTCATTGGTTTTTCAGGATCGCGGATGAAATGCAATTGGCAAAAGATGAGTTTACTTGCCTATGTGTTTAGTGGGTAATGAAGAAAAAAAGTCTTGACTGCAAAAGGTTTACTTTATATATGGCACAATCCAGATAAGCCTTTAGGAAGGTAGTTGAAGTATAAAATTAATTTACATCTTTCCTATAATAAATATATCTGAATCTTATGTGAGCATGCAACCAATTGATGCTTTGACTGAATGCTTTGACCTATCTGAATGCTTTGACTGAACCACTATGTTGAACATTCGTGAACCTGACCGAGTGAACATAGAATTTGGCATCAGTAAATTATTAGCTGAATCCACCAAGGACATAGGCGCTAAGCAACCAACCTATAGGAGACTGATTCCATGAGCAATCTCGTGATCCGACGGATGAAGAACAAAGAGAAAAAACAGGATGACAACCGGCAATGAAAGAGGCAGACCATGAATCTATTTCCCTATTGCCGTTGCCGTGTACATAGGAGGTAAAGCAGATCCCCGATGACCAAAATCCGTACCTTCCTTCGAATGCATGCAACCACGGATCAGCGAGCCACCAGGCTTCTCGAACTGGATGACGCCCTCGAGGACAGTGTCCTTGGCGGTGGGTGACCAAGAGGGGCCCTCGCTGGCGGCCGCGAGCGCGGGAGGTGACAGGGGCGTCTGGGGAAGAAAATCTGGACCAATACTGACGCCCAGCGTTGGGGAGTTGGAGGGGGCCTCGCCGGCGGCCGGGGGCGGGGAAGGGGCGAGGCTTAGGGAGACGCGTTCAGTGGTGGGGAAGAACAGGCAGAGGAGATAAACAAAACAACATGCACCGAGTACATCAGTCTGAACTTTACGCCAAATTTCAGACAGAGCGTCTAATTCCGGCAGCCGCGGAGGAGACAAGGGCCTCCACAAGCACGACGTTGCACTCCTGCCGAGAGAACCCCGACGCGCGGATGACCTGCCCGATGCCCATCGGTGGGGGCGTTGTACGCGACGGTGTCCATAGCTCACGGCCAACACCGTTCATGTAGGTCCCCAGAAGCCTACAGACAACAACGCTTATTCTTCGCTGATGGAGGCGACGAACGGCCGGAGGGAGCGTTGGCGGGGTGGTAGAGCTCGAAGGCAGGGGATCTGGAATTCTGGATTGAGCGGCTGCCTGCTCGATAGGGAACGAAGAGGTATGGGGCTGGGTCGTGGGAGCAGAAGACTTTTTCTGTTCTTACATATAGCAACCGTTCCGTGGCAAAAGTGCAGTAATATGTGCTTTGGTGGGAGGGCAAATCGGTAAAATTGTGTTGGATGAAACTTTTGGCAGAAACCTTAATGCCTTTATTAGTAGGTATATATATAGATTACGGGAAATACATGCATGATCTGTGGAAAGGCACCCGCTACCGCACTATGACGGAGATTGGAGACGGCTGAGGCGGATGTAACATGAACAAACTGGAGAAAGGTGAGGAGTGCCCAGGGAGGAGGATAAGGAGAGATTGGAAATAACATAACTGGCCTTGTGGGGGTGGGGGGGGGGGAGGGGTTCAAGGGTGTAGAAATAGGCCCTTAGGCAACAATCTCAGCTTTGAGTACCAAGGAGTAACTAATGGAGGGGCTGATAAGGGAAAATCTGTGGCTTCTTCAGTGTTTGAGACAGGACAATCCTCAAGATCTACTAGTCTATCCTTTGGTACTAGAATGAACCAAATATTTTATGGAGATGTGTCAAGAAATGTTAACAATGTTGGGCCAAGGGGACACTTCAGACAAAACTCTAGTGTTCTAAGTCCAACATCAAATTGTCCAGGCACTTGCTCAGGAGGGGGTTCCAGCAGGTGGAGATGTTGGGGATATTGCAGATGGAGATATTGAAATAGGAGAAGACATTGCTGCGGAGGGAGACCAGGACTTGCAAAATGATGGGCAAGAATTTAAGGCTTTTCTTCAATTGCTAGTGGAATCTGGTAGTGAGAAATCACACTCTCACAAGAGGATGTACCAGCATCTTCTAGCACCTATTAATGAATAGGAGGAACAAGAGCAGATGGAGCAAGAGGAGGTTGAGGGGAATGAAGATACAAATGATAGTAGCCAAGAATCATTTGGCTCTTCTACTGACTCAGATGCTGGCTCTGACGTTCCTTTCCTCCCTAGAGGGGTAGTTGTCTTTGCTCTACCTACTCCAGGGGGCACCTCTGGGCGTGCTGAAGTAATCCCTCTGGATGGATCACAACCCGAGGTGAATTCTACTCAGGAAATGGAAGCTGGTGATGAGGATGAACAGGAGCAGAATGATGTAGCAGTGGGTGTACAAGAGGCTAATGCACAACCAACCAGACAAAGTTCTAGACCGAGGGTAAGGCATGATACTCAGGTAAGAGTAGAAGATGTGGCTAGGTCTCAGGATTCTATCAGAAACCTCCAAGGTACTAACCCAACTTACTCTAATTCCTTTTATATTCTGGATAATGATGATATTATGCATAGAGACTTAGAGTTTGGTGTGGATCCTACTTCTTTTAATCTTGAAAAATTGATAAAATTAAAGACCTAGAGATTGCAGACATAATTTGGTGAATAAGCAAGGAAGTGTTGAAGTGGATTCACAAGGGGGAGATAGTAGGGTCTTGCTTCTTGGCTGGAAGAATAATGATACAGATATAGAAGGGTTCACACCTGTTTTGACCAGGAGTGCAAAAATAAAGCTGAAGATTGCATATAGTAAAAATTTGAGAGGAACACAATCAAAATCAAGTGTTTCCTCGGGGAGAGTAAGCAATAATCACCCTTTGTGTGATGTGCTTACTGGTCCCAGGGTTAGAAAACAAAATCCAAAATATCAATGATAGGAGCAACTTGGAATTGCAGGAATATTGGCAAGAAAGGAATGGGTGATTATTTACAAGATTTTCTTAGACATAATTTTGTGGATTTTGTTAACCTTCAAGAAACCATGGAAAAAGATTTTTCTCCAACTTTTTTCAGGAAGATTGACCCTATGTGTTAGTTTTCCTGGAGCTGGCTTCCTTCTAATGGTAAAGCAAGTGGTATCCTAGGTGGTGTGAGAAAAGAGTGAATTGATATCAAATCAATCTCTCTGGGTAAGTTTCATGTGAAGATTATAGTGATGTACATTAAAATGCAGACTGAGTGGTGCTGGGTCACTGTTTATGGAGCTGCCCATGAGAATGAGAAAAGCGAGTTCCTCTCTGAACTGGCTAACATCTGTTCTGATCAAAGCATTCCTTTACTTATTGGTGGGGACTTCAATTTGTTAAGATTTGCGGCTGACAAGAATAAACCTATCAGATCTATGAGGTGGGTAGACCTGTTCAAACAGTTGATTCACTCTCATGATCTGAGGGAGATTGACATGTCAGGGGGCAGTACACTTGGACCAACAACCAGGCTGTTCCAACATTGGAAAAACTTGATAGATTTTTTATGAGTAGAAGTTGGGAATTATTGTTTCCATTGGTCACTGTCCATAAAATTACCAGGGATATGTCCGACCATAACCCTCTGATCTTGGACACTTTGAATGGACCTAATGTAAGAAGGAAAGATTTCAGGTTTGAGAAAAGGGTTGAAAGAAGTTGACTTCTTAGCTAGAGTGGAGAAAATCTGGAAGAAGACAGTTAGGGTAAATTCTAGTCTGGGAAGAATTCAGTTGAAGATTAAGAATATTAAAAATGACTTAAAAGGTTGGGGTGTATTAGAGGGGAGAGTAAGAAGAAGAAGTTTCTTTCCGAAGAAATTGCTGAGTTGAAGATTCTAGAGGAGAGTGGACCCCTTTCTTGTGATCAGTTAATTAGAAAAGGGCAGATTCAAAAAGCTCTTATGAAAATCTTTGAAGATGAAGAGGCTTACTGGCAACAACGATGTAGTGAGAAAAGGCGACAAAAATACTGAATATTTTCATAGAATTGACAATGGGAGTGATGCTTCCCCTTGGTGGTGCGTTAGGAACCCCAAGAGAAGGGTCTGATGAGCACATCGGTAGAAAACCCCACTTAGTTAATAACAAAGGTTATCAATCCAGTAGGAGAAAGAGGATCTTCAGAAGGTTGATGCCACTGACGGTGGTGATGGCGCCTCACCGATGTCAGCAACAACGTGGAACCTGCACACAACACAACCAAAATACTTTGTCCCAACGGTACCGCGAGGTTGTCAATCTCACCGGTCTTACTGAAAACAAAGATTAGACGTATATTGTGGAAAATGGTGTATGCTTGCAGTAAGTAAAGAAAGCAGGAAATTGTAGTGGTTTGTTTAACAGTGTAAGAAAATGGACCAAGGTTCATAGGTTCATTAGTGGTGTCTCTCCATAAAAGACAGCATGCTAGGTGAACAAATTACAGCTGGGAAATTGACAAATAAAGGTTGCACCGTAGTGCACATTCATGACATGATGACTACTATGATATTTAGTGCGGGCATTACAACAATATACATAGACCGTAATCCAACTGCATCTATGACTAATAATCCACCCTCAGGTTATCATCCGACCCCGCTTAGGTATTAAGTTGCAAGCAACAGATAATTGCATTAAACAATGTGTGTAAAGTAAGCAATGATTGTACACGTGGGCACTCACACCGCTGTTTTCTCCCTAGTGGCAACATCATATCTTCCCCGTCACGTTTCTGTCACTTGAGCACAGGAAAAAAGGAGGCATGAACCCACTATCAAGCATAAATACTCTCTCTTGGAGTCACTAGCAACTACTTGGCCAGAGCAACCACTAGCAACGGAAAGCATGCAAGATCACAAATAGCATATGCAATAAAGACTATAATCAACTTGGCATAAGTTGAATATTCATCGGATCCCAGCAAACATAGCACATAGAATTACATAAGAACAATCTCGATCATGTTAGGCAGCTCACGAGATCTAGCTACTGCTATGGACCCGTAATCCAAGGATGAACTACTCACGCATCACTCCGGAGGCAGACATGGTGATGTAGATGGCTTCGGTGATGATTTCCTCTCCGATAGGGTGCTGGGATACAACTTCAGAACCCCCCTGATCTAGGGTTGACGACGACGGCGGCTGTGGAACTTTTTGGGGATATTTTACCAGGTGTCTAGGGTTTTCCATACGGAGGGAATAAATAGGCGAAAGGGCAAAGGCGGTGGAGCCCTGGGGCCCCCACACCACCAGCTGACGCGACCAAGGGGGAGGGGTGCGCCACCCCATGGTGTGGGCCCCCTGGTGCCCGTCTTCGACTCCTCTTCGGTCTTCTTGATGCTTCCGGGGGAAATAGGCACTTCGGGCTTTGTGGGGTCCAATTCCGAGAATATTTCCAGAACAAGTTTTCTGAAATAAAAAACAGCAGAAAACAGGGAACTGACACTTGTCATCTTGTTAATAGGTTAGTCCCGGAAAACGTGTAAAAATGCTATAAAGAAGGGAGAAAACATGTATCAATTGGCATAATATTATCATGGAGCATCAAAAATTATAGATAAGTTGGAGACGTATCAAGCATCCCCAAGCTAAGTTCCTACTTGTCCTCGAGTAGGTAAACGATAAAACACAATATTTTCTGAGGTGACATGCTACTAACATAAACTTAATCATTATAATGTAAAAGCATATGTACGCTGAAATCATAGAACTTCAAACACAAACATGTAAATAGAAACTTAATAATAAAGCATAGCAATCATTTTGCATCATGAAGAGTATCTCAAATAAAGGATCATGAATAATAATGCAAAGAAAGATAAACGTTTATTTCAGGTATACAGAAAGCATGTCAAAGTGGTATTTCGCTAGTACTTAAGAGTAGGACAAAACATAAATGCCAGGACATCTTCAAAGTTCATGAGGAAGACTAGAGAAAATAATTTAAGAACAAACAATATCACATCATGAATCAATTATTGATGTTTATGGGACAAATTCACATAGAACTCAGAATGGCAAAAATGCTCTTTCAACTGTGCATAAAGTTAGAAGATGGAGACTCAACATAAAAGCAAAAGAAAGGCCCTTCGTGGAGGGAAGCAGGGATCACTCATGTGCTAGAGCTTTTTATTTTATTAATAGATGTATTAAAAACATTTTTAAGAGAGGTGTATGCTTATGTCAACGAATGGTAAACGGAAAATATAGTACGTCACACGCCAACTAGATTCACAAGAGCGGCACCCATGTGAAGGACGCATCAGGGTAGAAGGTCATCCATCTTTCTCTTTTGTTTATACAATTATGCTTTGACTGATAAATCAGGGGAAAAAAGTAAACATAATTTGTTTGCATTAATTTGGGGTTGTGCACCCCGTTGCCAGCTCTTCTATCATTTGGATAAGCGGATGAAGCCACTAGTCCAGGGTGTGAAATCCAATCAACAAGTGAGATAGAGATTCTCCATTGACGTCCTCATGAGCAAAAACAAGAACACAAAACATGAGTAATTTTGAAAGTTTTAAAAGTAGCACATGAGCAATTTACTTGGAGTGGCAGTGAAATACCACACGTAGGTAGGTATGCTGGACACAATGAGAAAAACTTTGGTGTAAGGGAGTTGGATGCAAGAGTAGAGATCGTACTCAGTACATGTGGAGGCTAGCAAAAGACTGGGAGCGACAAATCAAGAGAGCATAAGAGCCATAATCATGCATAGCGACATAAACATCATTAACTAAAGCATAAGCGGTATCACAAGTTCAAAATCTAAGTGTTCATGGAGGCTATTTGTGACTGGTTCATAGTCATAAATATGGTGTGAGCATGCGCCAAGTCAACCAAATAAAACATTCGAAAGAGAATACCATAAATTTATGCTTTACTATGACAAGAACAACTCATGAATCTTTCAATGGCATATTAAACACTCTTAGCTATTTGAGGCTATTCACGCTACTCAATAACCACAAGGCTTTAAAACTAAAATAACATTTAGCATGGCATGAAAAAGTTCTAGCCACAGTCTATACAAGCTTCTACTTGCACTGTTATAAATTCTACTTCAAGCAGCAGTTTCTTTTCCCAACAAGCACCATACAAGATATGTTTTAACAAAAATAATCTTTATGACACAACAAGAAAAATTGAGAGTACTCCCATAACACTACTAAAACTAACAACTCTGATAAGAGATGCATGCAAAACAGAAGCTAAATAAATGCAGCAGCCAGACAAAGATTAAGAATACATAGTATTCCCATGAAAAAGCGGAGCGTGTCGCTCTCCAATAAAAGAATGCCGGGGTCCAACCAAGCTTATTGAAAAAATAAAAACAAACTGAAAGCAAAAATAAAAGATGCTCCAAGTAAAGCATATAAGATGTGACCGAATAAAAATATAGTTTCGCTAGAAGTGACCTGATAATTTGTCGATGAAGAAGGGGATGCCTTGGGCATCCCCAAGCTTAGACGCTTGAGTCTTCTTGGAATTTGCTGGGATGTACCACCGGGGCATCCCCAAGCTTAGGCTTTTCACTCTTCTTGATCACATCATATCATCCTCTTGTCTTGACCCTTGAAAACTTCCTTCACACCAAACTTCTCATAATCTTCATTAGCAACGTTAGTGCAATCGAAATAATAAATTAACATGGTTCAGTTTCAACACATGCCTAACACTCAGAAACACATTAGCTACTGTCACAGATTTTTTTAAAACTCTTTTTCTCAAAAGAACACCAAAAGAAAGAGATTAAGATGCAAATGCAATTATTGGCAGAAATCTGTCAAAACAGGACAACATGTAAAGAAGATTTTTTCGAAAATCTTATGTTGCTCAAATCAAAACATGGTAAACTAAGAAAAGTGGCGTATACAGCCCATGATTATGCACAAAGAAAATCAGGTCATTTTGAATTTTCTGTGATTTTATACGAATTTAACAGTGGACAGCAGAAATCTGTTTCCTGCGCAGAAATCCGAAATATAATCTCAACTTTCCACTAGAGGCTTTACTTGGCTCAACAAAAACACAAAATAAAAGATAAAACATGGTTTCTAAGGAAATAGACAACACCCAGGTCCAAACAAAACAAAACAAAACGAAGGAAAACAGGTTGAAAACAAAGAAATAAAACATGTTGTCTCTCGGTAGCGCTTTTCTTTAACGCCTTTCAGCTAGGCATAAAAAACAACTCAAGTATTTTCAAGTGAAGAAGCATCAACATCAAGCTTAGAAATCTCCTCAACAATGAATTGCATTTCATCTATAGAAGTTTTAGATGTCCCTTTATCAGCACTTTTAGGCACACTACTTTCATCAAATGGGTTTGCAGGAACAATCCAATCAAAATTCTTTTCTAGAGTTTCACACATTCCTACCAATTTAAAGGGTATTGGTATTTTAATTTCCTTATCATTGGCTTTACTCAGTGTGCTATTAACATCTACACATGAGTCTGACATCTCAAATCTTTTCTAGAGTTTCATACATTTCTACCAATTTAAAGGGTATTGGTATTTTAATTTCCTTATCATTGGCCTCAATGGCAACATCACCAAATACTTTAAACAAAGTTTCTAGAATAAACTCTCTTTTTTCTCTATCCTTAATGTTTTCAAGGTCGAGGAACATTTGTTGTATTATGGGATTAAGGTTAACAAACCTAGCTTCCAACATACGAACTAGAGATGCTGCAGCGGTTTCATAATCTGGGCAAGTTCAGCTAAGGATCTATCCTCAAATTCTTTGTGCTTACTAACATAACTAAAGAACTCTCCAATATTATCTTCTCCAATTATATCACCGCTACCTATTGGTACGTATTTCAAGGTAAACTTGGGTTGAATCATGATTAGAGATTAAACTAAGAGCAGAAAAGCAAAAAAAAAAAGCTATAAAGTAAACTATTTTTTTTTGTGTTTTTGATATAGAGAAGCAAAAAAAGACAAAAATAAAAACAAGACAAATAAAAAAATAAAGAGGTTGAGAGTGAGAGACTCCCCTTGCCAGAAGACTTCTTCCTCCCCGGCAACGGCGCCAGAAATTTCCCTTATGCTTCACCTTGGTGGTGCGTTGAGAACCCCAAGAGGAGGGTGTGATGAGCACAGCGGTAGGAAATTCCCCTTAGTTAAGAGCCAAGGTTATCAATCCAGTAGGAGAAAGAGGATCTTCAGAAGGTTGATTCCACTCACGGTGGTGATGGCGCCTCACCAGTGTCAGCAACAACGTGGAACCTGCACACAACACAACCAAAATACTTTGTCCCAACGGTATAGTGAGGTTGTCAATCTCACCGGTCTTGTTGAAAACAAAGATTAGACGTATACTGTGGAAAATGGTGTATGCTTGCAGTACGTAAAGAAAGCAGAAAATTGAGTGGTTTGTTTAACAGTGTAAGAAAATGGACCGGGGTTCATAGGTTCACTAGTGGTGTCTCTCCATAAAAGATATCATGTTGGATGAACAAATTACAGCTAGGTAATTGACAAATAAAGGTTGCACCGTAGTGCACATTCATGACATGATGACTACTACGATATTTAGTGCGGGCATTACAACAATATACATAGACCGTAATCCAACTGCATCTATGACTAATAATCCACCCTCAGGTTATCATCCGAACCCCCTTAGATATTAAGTTGCAAGCAACAGATAATTGCATTAAACAATGTGTGTAAAGTAAGCAATGGTTGTACACGCGGGCACTCACACCGCTGTTTTCTCCCTAGTGGAAACAACACATCCTCCCCCGTCACGAGTCTATCACTCGAGCACAGGAGAAAAGGAGGCACAAACCCACTATCAAGCATAAATACTCTCTCTTGGAGTCACTAGCAACTACTTGGCCAGAGCAACCACTAGCAACGGAAAGCATGCAAGATCACAAATATCATATGCAATAAAGACTATAATCAACTTGGCATAAGTTTAATATTCAACTGATCCCAACAAACACAGCACATAGAATTACATAAGAACAATCTCGATCATGTTAGAAAACTCACGAGATCTAAACATGGAGGCATATGAGGAGGAGACAACCATCTAACTACTGCTATGGACCCGTAGTCCAAGGATGAACTACTCACGCATCACTCCAGAGGCAGACATGGTGATGTAGAAGCCTGCGGTGATGATTTCCTCTCCGGCAGGGTCCCGGGAGACAGCTTTAGACCCCCCTGATCTAGGGTTGACGATGACAGCGTCTGCGGAACTTTTCGGGGATATTTTATCAGGTGCCTAGGGTTTTCCATCCGGGGGGAATAAATAGGCGAAATGGCAAAGGCGGTGGAGCCCTGGGGTCCCCACACCACCAGCTGGCGCGGCCAGGGGGGCTCCACCCCATGGTGTGGCCCCCCTGGTGCCCGTCTTCGACTCCTCTTCGGTCTTCTAGATGCTTCCGGGGAAAATAGGCACTTCGGGCTTTGTGGGGTCCAATTCCGAGAATATTTCTAGAACAACTTTTCCGAAATGAAAAACAGCAGAAAACAGGGAACTGGAACTTGGCATCTTGTTAATAGGTTAGTCCCGGAAAACGTGTAAAAATGCAACAAAGAAGAGAGAGAACATGTAGCAATTGGCATAATGTTATCATGGAGCATCAGAAATTATAGATACGTTGGAGACTTATCAGGGAGAAGGAGGAAGAAGATGATGTTCTCCCTGAGCAATGGACATGACATTACCCAAGGGACTCCTGACTTGTTAATTCATGCTACAAGATTTTATAAGGATTTGTTTGGCCCTGGGGAATCTGCAGGTTTTAACTTGAGACCAGAGGTGTGGGCACAAGAAGAAAATCTCTCTGATGAAGATAGAATTCTCTTGGAAATGCCTTTTACTATGGAATAAATTTAGGAGACAGTGAACTCAATGGAAAAAAATAAAGCTGCTGCCCTAAAGGAATTCCTGTTGAATTCTATCAGGCCCATTGGCATGTGATTAGGAATGACATGATGGATCTTTTTACTGGCTTCTTCCAGCATAAAATTTACCTGGCCAGAATTAACTATGGGATCATCACTCGGATTCCCAAAAGTGAAGATGATGATTGTATTAAGAAGTACATACCCATTTGCTTGCTTTAGGTGATCTTCAAAATTATCACTAAAGTTCTAACAAATAGAATTGAGCCCCTCATGGGGAAGCTAATCAACAAGTTTCAGACTTCTTTCATTAAAGGCAGAAATATTGCTGATGGTGTGGAGTTGCTACAGGAGGTTCTGAAGGAGAATTTACTATGAGAAAGCATATGATAAGGTGAATTGGGAATTTTTGTTGGAAACTTGTAAACAAAAAGGCTTTAGTGAGAGGTGGTTGAAATGGTTAAAAATGTCATTACTTAGGGGACCTTGAGTGTGAAGGTGAATAATTCTTTGGGCCCTTACTTTGGAAGTTTTAAAGGTGCCAGACAGGGAGATCCTCTTTCCCTTTTCTCTTCAATGCAACTGCTGAGAACTTGGCTAAGATGGTGCATAGAACTCAGAATGCATGAATGTTTACTGGGTTAGATGACCACTTGATTGATAAGGGAATAGCTATCCTACAATATTCTGATGACACTATCCTCCTTATCCAGGATGACCTTGAGGGGGCCAGAAATCTAAAATTACTCCTATACATTTTTGAACGCATGTTAGGCCTCAAAATCAACTTTGAGTAGAGTGAGGTGATGATGATTCTAGAAGATGTTGAAAAACAACAGCAATATGCAGAGAAGTTCAATTGTCAAGTGGGATCTTGGCCCATAAAGTATCTTGGGTTCCTGTCAATGCTAGGAGAAGCTCTGTTTCTAACATGAAATTTCTAAGTGAAAAATTGAAAAAGATGATGGATGGCTGGATGGGTGGGGCCCTGTCTATTGGGGGCAAGGTCATTAGAACTGATTTTTTCCTTTCCTCAGTAGCAACTTACCATATGTTTATGTTCCATCTCCATAAGACTACTCTGGAAAAAATAGATAAGCCAGAAGAGCTTTCCTCTGGCAGAGTTCGTCCATTAAAAGAAGATACCATTTGGTTTAATGGAAGCTGGTGTGTAAGCCAAAAATGAAAGGTGTACTTGGGCTGAAAGATCTTTCCAGGTTCAACATTAGCCTTATGTGCAAATGGTGGTGGAAGCTAGAAATAGAGGATGGACCTTGGCAGAGATTTATGAGAGCTAAATACCTGGGTGATGGGGGGATCTTCAATATTAAGCATAAGGCCATGGACTCGGATTTCTGGTCTGACTTACTACACATTAGGGAGTTATACCTCCTAGGTCGCATCATGGTGATTGGCAACGGCAAAAGAACAGACTTTTGGGGGGATGCCTGGTGTGGTTCCACTCGCTTAAAACTATCCTTTCCAGATCTCTTTGAAATTTGCCAAGATCAAATAGTAACTCTAGCTCAAATGGTTGCTAGGAGGTGGAGATTTAGTTTCAGAAGGTGGCTGACAGGAGGGCTCCAGAAAAATATGAGACTGTTACAAAATAAGCTGACAGGTGTTGCTTCGAATGACTCAGAAGATAGACCCATGTGGAAGTGGTAAAAAATGGAAAATTTACAGTTAAGTCGATGTATTCCCATATTTCTAGCAGTGGGGTTGATAGGTCCTTCAAGCACCTTTGGAAAGCGAAAATTCCATATAGGATTAAAATTTGGCTCTGGCTTATCTCGCACAATGCAATCTCTACCAAGGACAACATGAAGAAAAAGAAGTGGCAAGGAAACACTCTCTGACAATTCTGCAGAGAAGAGGAATCAATCCTGCACTTGTTCTTTCGGTGTGATGCAGCGAAGTATGTGTGGTCAGTCATTGGGGCGGCGTTGGGAGCTAGAGATCGCCCTGGCTCCTTCCTGCATTTTTTCTGGTGGATTCCTCAGCACCTTTCTGCAAGCAGGAACATCCAGATCAGTGGGGTGGCAGCGGTTTGCTGCGCCATTTGGAAACTTAGAAATCGAGCTTGATTTGAAAGAAAAATAATAAAATCCCCCTTTGAACTAATTAGCTACGTATGTGCCTTTCTGAATCATTGGGCAAGTCTTCATCCCGCACAGGAGCAGACTGACATCAGGGAGGGTGATGCCGTCCTCATCCAGACAACGAGGGCTATGGACTTATCTTCTAGCAATGCCCAAGCGCCAAGTGCTGCGCTACAGCTCGAAGACTCGCAAGATACTGATATGAATGCTGATGAAGGGGAGAACATCAACTAGGGGTGTGTGTGCTTCTTGGAGAAACTCGTCTTTTAGGTGGAACTTCAGCGCTTTTTGCCTTGTGGGTTCTAGTGGTTGCTCCCCTTCTTTCGTGGCTCGCTGGAGTTCTTTTGCGACTTAGTAGACTTTGTGTTGGCCTGTTAAAAATTGTTGATCCGTTCTTTTGTTTCGTTTGACTTTGTCTGGTCGGTGACTGAACTTTTGTAAATATCCTCGAGCTGAGACTCGTGAATGCTGGCGGTTGCGGTGGGCTCCATTATTATAATGATAATGGAGCACGAGCCCATATTTTGGGGGGTGTCGTATGTAAAAAAAAAATCTTTAGTCGAAGTGTGGAACAAATATTGCTACTGCGCATTGCGCATACATAAATACAATTCCATGTCTTCAATACATCAATTGACGAGAATGCTTATTGCCGTATACTTGGCTAACCATGCATAGATGCAAAGCGTAGTAGGATTCACCGCCATATTCATGGAGCACTTATTACTTATTGCACACCACACCTTGGCCTTCCATGCCACTTGCGCAGGTGATAGCAGCGAGCTCCGATACCGCGGGAGCTCAATCAGTGCCACGGTTGGTTCCGAAGCGCGCCACGGCGCAGTCCGCCGCGAACAGGCTGGAAGCAGCAAAGCTGTCATCTCCTCCCATTGTGGGCATGGAGGCCGTGACGTTGAACTTGTTCACGTAGTCGGAGCGGTACGTCTGACCGACAACACCGTGGACATCATCGGTGAGGGTGTCAAACTTGAACGCGAGCTCGAGGTGAGCGAGGCAATCATCGGAGGTGACACCGTAGCGGTGCACCCTGGAGTCCTCCTCGGTGATCGGCACGACGTTGGCCCTGATGCTGAACTTTCCATCGAGAGCGACGAGTACTCCGTTGGTCGCCTTGGTGCGGGTAACGGACAACGCGGGCACGCGGCTGGAGGTCCATTTGGAATCTTCGACCAGCTGGTCAGTGGGGAGGTGGACGGGCTCGCCATCAAGGGTGATCTCGAGGTATTCGATAGCGTCGTCCCAGGTGCCGGTCTTTCTGGCGCCGAGGTAGAGGCGGTGGTCGTCGAAGAGCACGCCGATGGCCTGTATCCATGTGATGTCCCTAGACATGCCACTGTGGCCGTGCTTGCCGATGAAGTGCGCGTTGATGTGGAGATTGGGGTCGGAGACGACACAGAAGTCGGCGTTCGTGCGGCCATGGAAGTAGAACGTGTTGCCGTCGCCGCCGATGAATCGTGGGTCCCCGCACACTCCAGGAACGCTGCACACTCCACGTTCAAAGCATGGATGGATCGTAACCATTAGCCAAAAAGTGAATCAAACGTAAGTTTTGAGGAAATCGAGAGTGCATTAATTCTCACCACAGACGGGCTTGCACTGGTTGCAGTTAGCGAAGCATGAGTCTGGGCAGTCAGCTCGACAAACCATCTTCTTGCTGTAACAGTATGCGTACTCGTTGTCGTCCTTGCCTGGCCCTTGGTATGACACTTGACCTCCCTCGGCTTGGGCTTAGTTTCCTTGGGTCCCTGCGCCTTGGGTGGCCTTGGGTCTTTCTGTGCGGTGGCTGCAGCCGCCGCCGCGAGAAGGACAACCACCGTCATAGCCAGCACCAGCCTCTGGCGTCTCACCATTGCGAGCCCTCACACCGGATCACTAGATTAGTCTTAGTTACAACTGGTGTCACTAGTGGAAACAACCCCTTTCGTCCAGGGGGCAGGGGGCATCTGTCCCGGTTGCACCAAAAACCGGGACAAGTGCCATGCATTGGTCCCGGTTCGTGCGCCCGAGGCAGCAGAAACAACCTGGGGGCATCTGTCCCGGTTCGTGGGGAGCCAATGGTCCCGGTTCGTGGCACGACCCGGGACGAATCCCTAGCCACAGGCCACGTGGCGCGCGCATGGGCATTGGTCCCGGATCATCCCCCTAACCGGGACCAATGTCCCTTCCCCTACAAATGCGGCCACAGCCCCCGTCCCCTTTTTTTTAAGCTTGGGGGAGTGAGAGAGAGGTGTGGGTGGTAGTGTGTATTGTACCTCGTGGCGCGGGAGTCCTGCCGCGTGGCGCGGGAGTTGTAATGCGTGGCCATGAATGCGCGTTATAAACTGCCGCACCTCCACTCCACGCACCGTCGTGCCACCACCATGCCTCCGAGGAGGAACAACACTATCCGCTTCGGGGACGACCGCATCCCCCTCGGCTCCTTTGCGACGGCCTCGGAGGCCGCCCGCGCTTGGGACGCGGCGGCCTGGCGCCTCAGCCGCCCGCGGTCGTTGATGAATTTTAACGACTGCCACACCCTCTGTGAAGCGGAGGCCAGGGCGCCGACGCCGCAGATCGTCACTGCCGCCGAGCACCGCCACCTCAGGCACCGCGCGTTTCAGGGCCTAGTCGACGCCAGGGACGACCGCGTGGTCCGCGAGTATTACCGGAACAATCTGGGTGAGGAGAGCGCCGACGAGGAGCTATGGCAGACCCGCGCGGCTGAGCGGCGGAGCGGCGCCTCGAACGCCAACCCTCGAGTTAGATGCCGCTCGAGAGGCAAGGACGAAGGCGCTGCAAGCGCTCCGTAGGGCCGGACCACGCCGGCGAAGTCTGGGCCTCCGACATCCGAGGTGGGGGCCTATCTCGGAAATACCATCATGCACCTCCTCCGACGACGAGGACGAAGAGTACGCGCTAGCGCGTCTGTTTCTGTTGGCTATTTAATAAAATAATTTGTTGTATTCCGGCAACAGTGGCCCTCTAGCTCGTCTGTTTTCTGTTTTCCGTGTGATTTTTCCTGATTTGTTGGATTCAGATCTAATGGCATTTCGATAGACGTTAAAAAGAGGGGACATGCATTTCGATAGATAAACAAGGCACGGTACACATAATGGCAAGATTGGATCTAAATCTAAACGGAGAGCATAGATCTAAATAAACAAGGCAGTACATAATGGCAAAAGTGCATCGATCTACTAGTCATACTCCTGCCTAGGCCTATAGTACATGTACTCGTAGTCGTCGTAGTCGCCGCCGCCGTCGTCGTCACTATCGTCTGACGGTGCTCTGCACTCCCTCGGAGGATCGCGACTCCAGGCTGGGCCTGAGGGTAGCGCATGCGAGGGATATCGCCGCCCTGATGTAGTCCATGACGCTCTGTAGAGTCCGGCCGGACCACCATAGCCGACGACCGGCCTCGTGATAGTTCCCAGGAGGCAGACCGTCGTCCTCATACCTGGCGAGCGCCCTCTCACCCGATTGATGAAGAAGGCATCCCAAGTATGGGTTATCGGATGCCAACTGGGATTCCTCCGCTGCTCCCGTGAGCTCGTGGTATGGTTCGTGATGGCCGCCCGACGCGCCACACCTTGAGGAAGAGGAGGGACCAGCACTCCTCCGCGCTCAGCATCCAACCGGCGGGAACGTTGTAGCCGCACGGGCAGGGTAGTTCGAGGCGGAAAGTGCCTCCGCCTGGATGAATGTTAGAGTGGGTACGGTAGAAGCCATGAGAGAGTGGTGAGTTTGTATGTGTTTATGGCAATGGAGTGGCAATGTATACATATATAGCGAGAAGAAAACATCTCTTTAGTCCCGGTTGGGGACACCAACCGGGACTAAATGGGTTATGGTTTCATTGGGAAACGGATCATCCATTTAGTCCCGGTTGGGGCACCAACCGGGACTAAATGGGAATTAGGGTTTCGTTTGGACCAATCAGATAGAATCACACGGATCGTGTGTTTCTTTCAAGCGCTCTTGAGTCGTTGGATCCGGTGTGTTTTTTTTCGAGCTGTTCTGAGCCGTCCGATCAGGCTACGGTTGTTTCTTTCGAGCTGCTGTGAGCCGTTGGATGAGGTGTTTCTTAACCGTTGGATCAAAACCCTAGCTCAACACTTTGTGAGCCAGAGGACCCTATATATATATAGCCCAGCTTCATACACCGGTCAGTTCATCTCCCAAATACAAAACATCCGGATCAGTGTTTAACACATTCATCCATGCATGCTTGGGTCATTGTTGACTTGGCGCTCGGGTAGTAATGTGCACGGGAACATCATCCGCGGCGTCCGAGCACGGTAGAAAAGAAATTTGTATTTCAGCGACACTGCACGCGCTAGCGCGTCTGTTTTCTATTTAAAGTAATTATTACTAATTTTAAAACAATATAAGATATTTATATTTAAATTAAGTGCAAATAGTGAAATAGTTAATAGTTTGAATAGTTAGAATAATTATTTAGTTAAACAGAAAACGGATTTGAATTAGTTATGCAAATTCAAACAATTTTAATGTTGTAATTTTTTCCTAATTTGAAACTATATAAAGTTATTCACGTGCATATTTAATATATTCAAATTTTGGCGCTAAAACAATTGGCCAAAAGTACTTCTGGCCCCGGTGCGCGACCAGCCGGGCCTTCCGTCCCGGTCGGTGGCAATAACCGGGACGAAAGCCCCTTCCGTCCCATTTCGTGGCAACAACCGGGACGGAAGGGGCTTTCGTCCCGTTGTTGCCACCGACCGGGACGAAAGGGTGATAGGATATATACACGTCACCGCCCCCCTCAGCTCCAGACCGCGCGCAGGGACGAAAGTGACGCCGCCAGGCTGCCCATTTTTTCCGTTCCCCCGCCCTCCCCTCGCCCCGTCGGCGTCCTCGCCTCTGCGGCGCCGTCCCTACGTCCCGTCGCACCCGGCGCCGCCCCTCGCCCCGTCGGCGTCCTCCTCTGCGCCGCTCATTGCCCCCTCGCGCCCTCCTCTGCGCCGCCACCCCCCTCGCCCCCACGCGCCGCCCCTCGCCCCGTCGGCGTCCTCCTCTGTGGTGCCGCCCCTCGCCCCACGCGCCGCCCCTCGATCCCGTCTAGCCCCCGTCGGCGTTCTCCTCTACGGCGCCGCCCCTCGCCCCACGCGCCGCCGGCCCGCCGCTGCCCCGCGCCGGCCTCCACCGCCCCGCGCCGCCGCTGCCCCGCGCCGCCGGCCCGCCGCTGTCCCAAGAGGAGGTAAGGCCTGCCTCCATCTCGCCCTAACCCGGGGCCTTTTTTTTTTTTCCCTTTTTTTTACTTAATTACTGTTTTTTATTAGTTTACAAATGTTAGAATTATTAGTTTATGAATGTTAGAAATTTTAGATTAGACTTATTAACTTTAAATTTGTTTAGAATTGATATAGAAAATTTAAGAATGTTAGAAATTTTAGATTAGACTTAGCAATTTTAGATTTATACGTTTAGAATTGATATAGGAAATTTAAGAATGTTAGAATTATTAGTTATTAGACTTAGCAATTTTAGATTCGTACGTTTAGAATTGATATAGGAAATTGAAGAATGTTAGAATTATTAATTATGAATGTTAGAAAATCTAATTAAGATAGTGTTATAAATTTAAGAATGCTAGAAATGTTATCGTATGTTTAAATATTTCATGAATATATGTTGCTCTTTTGTGTATTATCTATAAACAATTTTGATGAAAATAATTGATCATTAGTTAATTATTATGTATAAGCAATTTTAATGAATTGGATCTGAAATATACTTACTCTTTTTGTATAGTATGGAGCCAAGAGACGAAGATGCCGAAAATATGATCGAGGGTTTAATCCGCGGCCCGACGTAGAGCCCGATGTGAGCCAGTGGATGAACGACTCCGGTGAGGGAGATCCGGTGCTCACCCAGGGAGACGACTCCGATGAGGGAAAGCCGACGGCTCCGATATGGGAGCAGCCGACGGCTCCGGTGGAACCATACAAATTATAAACACCGGCTCCGAGGTGCATATATATATATATGTTAATTAATGAAGCATCCGTTGTCTATATACATGTATTAACAGTCTTTATATTTTTAGCCATCCGGTTCAAATATATCAACCGAAAAAAGACTAAACGAGGCGCAACAAAGAAGTTGAAAGATACAGAAAGATACAGGATCGACACGATCACAGCAGACGCGCCACCCGAGCTTCCCGCTGATGTTGCCCAAAAATTGTGAAGCAATGCGGAGTGCTAGTTAGAGATCACATCCCGATCACTGTTAATGAGTGGAATGAGCCAAAAGATCCGCGGAAACAAGGAATTTCATATGTCGGCAAAATAGCCAAAGATCATCTTTTCTCAAAGATTTTGGCTAATTTCAACTTACCCGTGCCGGAGGTGGACGAGAATGAAGCGGATGTGACTGAGGCCGATGTTACTAAAATGAAACATGAGATACGGGAAAAGGTCAAAGCGTGGACCCTGAAAAAGATGGCCGAGCAATTCAAAAACTGGAAGAAAAGATTGAACCTTGATTATGTTAAGAAGAACAAGACTCCTGATTTCACTCAAGGGTATGAGAAAATAAAACCCGTATGGGCAGACTTCGTGAAGTACAAGGTGGCAGAGAATGAACTGGAAAGGACGAAAACAAATGAGAAAAACGCCGCCAAAAAGGTATATCACCATGTTATGGGGCAAGGTGGCTACAAGGGTTCTAGTCCCAAGTGGGAGACATGGGAGAACAACCTGATTCAGCAGGGGATCACTCCCGAGCCGTTCTTGTGGGTCGAGCGGACAAGGTCATGGTTCTACGGGCATGGGGCAGGTTGGACGCCGAAGGAAAAGCAATATATAACCTAAGGCATAAAAAGAGTCGTCCTCTACCCATAGAGAAGCTGAGAGACGCAATAAAGGACGTTAAAGATGGGAAGTTCGTGCCAGATAGAGAGAACGACGAGCTCACACGAGCCCTAGGGAATAAGGAACAAGGAGGGCGTACACGAGGCACAAAAGGCACTCCTCCGTGGAGTGTTGCGTTCGACTCCACCAAAAAGTATACCCAGATAGAAGCCGTCAACGTAAAAAGGACAAGGAGGCAGCTGAAGCAGAGAATCAGGCAAACTGGAGGCGTCAACTTGAAGAAATGGTAAAGCTGACACAGGATGTAGCAAAGAAGCAGCAGGACCAAATTAACACACTTAGCCAGCAGATAGTGTCTACCGCGCAACAGTACACATGGTAGAAGTTGAAGTCGAGGCTCCCGACGCCGCACATTCTCATCGCAAAAGCAGCGTTGCGTCCACACATCTACCGGGTGATGATGCACCGCCGATGATTAACCCGGTGGATGAGATCACGGAAATGACATCCTGTGAGCTCCACGTGAAGGTCGTCAATATAATCATCAAGGCGGCGGCCGGCTATGCCTTACCAATTGGCAACGAACCAACTCATCATAGTCTTCCGGTTCCACGGGGCTACGCTGTTGTTGGGGTCGATGAAGTTGTCAACGGATTCGAGCGGGTAAAGCTTGATTTTCCTGAAGGTGAAGACGAAGAGTTGACTGAACTCGGAGAAGCCAAGAACTTGACCGTTCTATGGCTAAAGGAATGCATTGTGCTCACAAATCAGACGACAAAGCAATCGAATCCTCGCCTTTCTCCAGCGCAAAGGTCTCCAGCGCGGTCGTCTTCGCAACGCATGCCGTCTCCGGCGCGGTCGCCTACGCCGTGCACGTCTCCAGCGCGGTCGCCTACGCCGCCGCGTCAGCCCTCTCCGCCCACTAAGTTTCTGCCGAAACGTAAAAAATCACCGAAACGTCAACGGTCACCCCTCCGAAGGTACCAAAAGAGGTACCCAAGTTACCTTACGACTATACTCCCGAGGAAACCCAGAAAATCGCAAAGGACGAATACGATGCGTGGAAATCAAAGCGGAAGGAGAAGCAAAAGCCAGATTTCCCTGAGACCGAAGAAGAGATAGAACGAGCTTGGAAAATGGTGAAGACTCTTCATCAACCCGAGCCGAGTCTGTCATCTAACTATGACCGCTCTATTCTGAAGTCACACCAGGAAATGGTGCGGTCAACGAAGAGTAGTAGCGCAAGCGGGAAAAAGGGGAAATCAGTTGCTCAACTCGGAGAGCAGAAAAAACAATCCACGTCCCCGCTCAAAGTGATTTCCAATACCCAGGTGGGGCCGAGCACTAATATTGCTGATGAGGATATTGATCCGGAGTTTATAACGCTGTACGCAGACAAGGCAGCTGATGCGGTTTTGTCCATTGCTGAGTATATGCAAACAGTGAACTACTTCCCCGCAGCTGAATGTGCGTACAAATACGAGTACGGGAAGCCTCTTGTCAAACCCGAGGAGATAAAGGATCTACCAACGAAAATGCGAAGAGTGCATAGTTGGTATATGCAAGCCGCTGATGAATCTGAGGACTGGCTATGTCTCAACGTTAAGGACGAGCACTATGGAACTGGAAATGGATATGTTATGATTCAATTTGAGGAATTGTTTCAGTTATACCAGCAGCAGGCCCTCGACAAATCTATCCTTAGTGCCTATTGTCTGTAAGCACTTATTTCTCTAGCTCACCTCATTCAATTGCATATTCATATATATATATATATATATATATATATATAATATATATATATATATATATATATAGTACACTCATATATTATAATTGCAGAATGAAGATTCTCGAATGCAAAAGAGGTGGAATCTATGATATTGGGTTCATTGATCCAAATATATTTTTGAAAAGACTCTTCGCAATCTCCCAAGGATACAGAAAATAATATTCTGAGGGCAATAATATTTAACCAACACCGACGGGAAATACTATTTCCTTACAACTTCAAGTAAGTGTTACTCTGTTGTAAACATTCTGTTTTCCTTACTCGATGTTCATTGTATAATTGATGAGTTCTGCGTGCGCAGCTTCCACTATATTCTGCTAATCTTCCAAATTGACAAAGGAAAAGTAATTGTAATGGACTCAAAACGTAAACCCCTTTCAATGTGGGCTGACATGCAGGAAATGATCCAGCGGTAATTTCAATCTTTATTAATTTCAGTATTTATATATTGCAATATATCGACTACTTTGTTTCATTTTCGGATATCAAGTAATTACTAACTCTTTTTATTCTTTTCTTTCTCGGGTTGGGTTTGGAAGAGGTTCATAAAGAAGTCTCCCGGTGAATGGGAAAAACAGCTTACATTTGATGTTGTGCAAGTAAGTACTATCTAGATCCGTGCCCATCTCCTTGATTCTAGTGTCGATACCATTATCATGCCTGGTTGATTATTATTTTGATTGAAACAATCTTCTCGTATAGTGCTTGCAACAAGGAGACGGGAATAACTTGTGTGGATACTACGTTTGCGAGTTCATTCGTCAGACCACATCTCCCAAGGGCAGAAATTTAAAGCAACTTCATGTACGTTAGTCGTCAATTCTTCTTATTACTATCTATTTTAGTTACTTAGCTTCATATATTTTAGTGACCACTCTTCTTTATATTAGATCGAACGGCTTCGGGACGGTCTTCTACCTAGGAACCGCATACGAGCAATTCAGGAGGAAATTGCGGGCTTCTTAGATGCAGAGGTCATAAACGTAGATGAAGAGTACCATGCCTCCGGTTGGAACTAAGTTTGATTTTGTAATACACTCCATCGGTCATGTAATATGCTCGATATACTTTGCTTCTGTAAGTGTTTCTTATTCTGCTTTATATACTTATTCGCTCGTGCGATCCGGGGGCTCGGTGGAGGGTCCACCGAGGCTCCTCTCTTCTCGAGGTCCGGGGAGGGGCCGCCAGGAGGTCTCGGGGACCAAAAAACGGAAATTGTAAATTTCTGCCGCGGCAGAGAAAAGGGCAAAAGCCCTGCCGCGGCAGAAGGGGCATGCATCCCGGGTCGTATTCAGAACCGGGACTAATAGCCCTGGCCAGGTTCCAGCGCTCGGACCACGTGGTCAGCCCCATTTGTCCCGGGTCCTGCCACAACCGGGACCAATGGGGAGGGGTATTTGTCCCGGATGCCCCGTCCCGGTTGCACAACCGGGACAAATGGGGGCCTACGAACCGGGACTAAAGCCCCTGTTTCCACTAGTGTGTCTTTGGTGCCTGATAATTGATCGAGATAGGTACTCCTAGACAATTTATAGGCGATTCATCGCGAGAAGGACAACCACCGTCATAGCCAGCACCAGCCTCTGGCGTCTCAACTGGAGTACGTTTGTATGCATGGCTCCTAGACAATTTATAGGCGATTCATCGGGTGTTGATACCCAGCTCGTCAACGCCTCTATATCTTCAACTGAACGGAACGGAACGTGGCTGCTGCACGCTTCTACCTTGCTTGCGTACATTAGATGTATATATATGAGAAGCTTTATTCATGAAGTTTACTGGCTATTATTATCTAGCTACACATGCATGTAAATATTGTTAATGCGTTCTAATCGTAATTCCAGGTTAGCATCCCATGTTTTCGAGACCAAATTAATTACAAGTGGGTGCACAGCTTAATCCTCAAGAAAAGGCGCTAATGCGTGTGCTTAACATCCTGCTAAAACAAGCGGTCCGAATCTTTTTGCCGTCCTTCATTTTAATATTGTATTCTAAAGTCTTAGACACTTCTTCCCCTTAATAATAATAATAAAAAATCTCAGACACTTCTTGTCATATTCGTTTCATTTTATCATTCTGAAGTCAAATGCGAAATGCCAATATGCAATGCTTGTATGTGAGAAAAAGTTGAAGGTGGTCGAGTACTGCCGAATTGATCCCATCCGTACTACTCTTGGTAAAAAGTACACTTACGTTCATGGAGACGTTTTTTTTTTTGAAATGGATTCTGCTCGCAGCCTCTGCATCAAAATGATACACACATCATTTTTTTATGAATAATAAAATCTAAACCACGAAGCCTTAAAAAGAGTTACAACGATCAACCGGAAGTCACCTCACCGAGAAAATCGTCACACCTACAAACTCTTGATGACGGGGGTGGTCATTGTCGGAGCCACATGCCCTAACCTAACTCACCAACGCGCATCATCTAATCTGGTTGCTTCCACTAATCCGTCTGATGGCGAACTGGGAGCATAAAACCGGTTAAGAATGCCCGCAATATACACCGGTGAGCACAGTCGGAAGCCTCTGCCGCCGACATCCACGAAACCATCTTCTGGAGAGATCGATGCAGAAACCTTGTCAGACCTGTCATTGATGCCGCCATGGCACCAAACAACACCACCTTCCTGCGCGCATCCATCGCCGAGACTCCGCTGGGCCACGCAGCCAAGGCTCACTGTTTTCGACGAAGATGAAACACCGCACCACCAGCAGACCCCCTCCAAACAACCCATGTTCCAAAAACGATGCCCCAAGAGGGTAAACGACACCAAAGGTGCCACCATCATCCGATCTGGAAAACCAGATCTAGGGTTTCACCCTGACACAGTGCAAGAGGCGTGCGAGTAGCGGCGGCGACTCCTTCAACAAGGTAACGACACTCGCTGGTACCGCAATCGTCGTCCTGAGCCCGGCCTGCACCAGCCGCCCTCCTCACCTCCAAGATTTGATAACCAAGATGGTCGGGATCTGAAGTGAGATGTCACCACGCCGCGAGGCCGATCTGCCTGGAGGAGACCATCACACAACCCGCTGCACCACCGCCAGGAAGAAGCAGCGCCATGACGACAGCGGGCGCGCCACGCCGTGGCCCATAGGACTCCACCCGCGCCGGCCCATGGGTAGAAGGACAAGAAGATGCCCCGCCGCCGCCGGCGACAACTAGGCTGCGCCCGGTCGCGCCCCTTGGCAGCGGCGAGGGAGAAGGAGGGGTGGGGTAGGTAACTGGTTGGGAGTATACACTAGTGGAAAACAGGGCTTTTGCTTGGTGGCGAGCACCCCTTTCGCCCCGGCTCGGCCACCACCCGGTGCAAAAGGCTGCAGAGGTGGGGCTGGGGCGAGCAGGTAGCGTGGTGGCTAGGTCTTTTGCCCTGTTTGAGTCACAAACCAGGGCTAAAGGCCCTCAACGAGCAGGGCGCGTCGTGGGGGGGGGGGGGTCTTTTGGCCCGGTTGGAGCCACCAACCGGGGCAAAAGACCACCCACTATATAAACCCTGCCAGCCCTCTCCTCTCCTCATGCCACTCACTTTGGAGGACATATTCTAGTTTCGTGGTGTGTGCTCACTTGTTTTTCCCTCCTATGCACAAGAGGTGTTGGATGAAATGTCCTTGAGAAAAACGTCATCTCAGCTCGCAGAAAACAAACAAGATTTAATTTGTCTGGGCCACACTTAATTAAATAAGATTTCTCGTCCTTCTTTCCTCCTCGGTCGAGGTACCAACTTTAATCTTTCATCTGTCGATGTAACATTAGTTATTTCTCTATTCACGGTGTTCTGTAATAGTTCTTAATTAATATTCATATAATGCATATGAACCGACAATGGATGTACGCTGACCGACGCTCTGCCGCGTTCATGAAATTAAGGCGTGAGTTATTTTCTCGAGGTGGCCCAGACAAACAAGCGGAATAATTTTATGTGTTGTCCATGTGTTGTATGTCGGAATCAGAAGGAACACTCTTCTCACAGAGTCATCCACTTCCACCTGTTTCAATCCGGTTTCATGCACGGCTATAATTGTTGGACCAAGCACGGAGAAAGAGGGGTTATGATGGAATACAACGAAGAAGAAGAGAATGATGACAACTATCATGACATGTTCCCTGAATAAGGTGCCGGTACTGGAATGGAAGATAACGATGAAGTAGAAGCAGAAGACCGGGCAGAAAAAGCTGGGCAGCACACTGGAATTGCTCCAATGGAAGGCTGAGAATGGTGTGACTGACAGCGGCTTTACAAAGTTGCTACAAATAGTGAAAAAGCAACTTCCTAGAAACAATGAATTTCCCTACAGTACATACCAAGCAAAGAAGCTTGTATGCCCCCTAGGATTAGATGTGGAGAAGATACATGCCTGCATTAATGACTCCATCCTCTACCGCCGTGAGAAGTACGAGAATTTGGAACAATGCCCGGTATGCACTGCATTGCGGTATAAGATCAGACCAGACGACCCTGGCGATGTTGAGGGTGAGCGCCCCAGGAAGAGGGTTCCTGCAAAGGTGATGTGGTATGCTCCTATAATACCACGGTTGAAACGTTTGTTCAGAAACAAAGAGCATGCCAAACTTTTGCGATGGCACATGGAAGATCGTAATAAAGACGAGATGTTGAGACACCCCGCTGATGGGTCCCAGTGGAGAAAAATCGAGAGAAAGTTCCCGCACTTTGCAGGTGACGCAAGAAACTTATGGTTTGGTCTAAGTACAGATGGCATGAATCCATTTAGTGAGTGATACGTCATAAATGTATCCTTAATTTCTGATGTTTCATGTTGTTTTCATGTTGTTTCCCACATGTTTTCCTTACACTTTATGTCATTTTAATCGATTTCCCGGGACTAACCTATTGACAAGATGCCACAGACCCAGTTCCTGTTTTCTGCTGTTTTTAGTTTCAGAAAAGTTGTTCTGGAAATATTTTCGGAATTGGACGATTCGAAAGCCAGAAGTCTTAGAAGTCTGATGGTGCAGATCTTGCACTCGTTGGGATACCCCAAGAGGAGGGTGTGATGAGCACATCGGTAGGAGTTTTCCCCTTAGTTAAGAACCACGGTTATCAATCCAGTAGGAGAAAGAGGACCTACGGAAGGTTGATGCCACTGACGGTGGTGATGGCTCACTGGTGTCAGCAACAACGTGAAACCTGTACACAACACAACCAAAATACTTTGTCCCAACGGTACAGTGAGGTTGTCAATCTCACTGGTCTTGCTGAAAAGAAAGATTAGACGTATAGTGTGGAAAATAAAATATGCTTGAAGTAAGTAAAGAAAGCAGGAAATTGCGGTGGCTTGTTTTAACAGTATAAGAAAATGGAACGGGGTTCATAGTTTCACTAGTGGTGTCTCTCGATAAAAGATAGCATGCTGGGTGAACAAATTACAGTTGGGAAATTGACAAAGAAAGGTTGCACCATAGTGCACATTCATGACATGAAAACTACTATGATATTTAGTACGGGCATTATAACAATATGCATAGACCGTAATCCAACTGCATCTATGACTGATAATCCACCCTTAGGTTATCATCCGAACCCCCTTAGGTATTAAGTTGCAAGCAACAGATAACTGCATTAAACGAAGTGTGTAATGTAAGCAATGATTATACACGCGGGCACTGTCACCGTTGTTTTCTCCCTAGTGGCAACAACACATCCTCCCCCTTCACATTTCTGTCACTCGAGCAAGGTGAAAGGAGGCATGAACCCACTATCGAGCATAAATACTCCCTCTTGGAGTCACTAGCAACTACTTAGCCAGAGAAACCACTAGCAACGGAAAGCATGCAAGATCACAAATAACATATGCAATAAAGACTATAATCAACTTGGCATACGTTCAATATTCATCAGATCCCAGCAAACACAATACATAGAATTACATAAGATCAATCTCGATCATGTTAGGCAGCTCACGAGATCTAAACATGGAGGCATATGAGGAGAAGACAACCATCTAGCGACTGCTATGTCCCGTAGTCCAAGGATTAACTACTCACGCATCACTCCGGAGGCAGACATGGTGATGTAGCAGCCTCCGGTTATGATTTCCTCTCCGGCAGGGTGCCGAAGACAGCTTCAGAACTCCCCTGATCTAGGGTTGACAGTGACGGCGGCTGCGGAACTTTTCGGGGATTTTTTATCAGGTGTTTATGGTTTTCCATCCGGGGGGAATAAATAGGCAAAAGGGCAGGGCGGTTGTCGGATATATACTGAATAGGGGTATAGAAGATGGTAGACAAAGAGCCGGACTACCAGGGTGGCCTACATGGTAATGGGCTTAGGTCCATTGGGCGGCCCAGTAGTCCGACGCGTAGAAGCCGGATTCTAGAAGAACCCGGATCACGGCCCGCGTGGGCTTGGAGGAGAAGACGGATTCCTTACTTTCCAAGTTACAAGTTAAACGTAGTCTTCTAGGTTTCCTGTTCGTAAGCCCTAATCCGGCTATATAAAGCCGGACGGGAGATAGATTAAATAAGCACAAGTTAGACACAAGTTCAAGCTCTACGCAACTCGCCGAGAAGTTCATCCTCGTCGAGTAGCTAGATCTATTCCCTCACATTGTAACCCTGTTATACGGGCTTTAGTCCCAATTAGTGAGAAGTGCAGGAGTAGGTACGCCGTACTGTCGCGACGTACCGAACCTGGGTAAAATCCCGTGTTCTGTGTTACTACACTATCCCGTTACCCCACGTCTCTACCGTAGTCTCATGGCACCCCCGTCTATGAAAACTACTACGATGTCTCGACAGTTGGCGCCCACCGTGGGGCAAACGACGTCAGGCGTGAAATTTCGATCTGGGATACTCGGCGGAATTGGAAGATCGATCACTGTCGGAAGCTTGGAATTCGACGACGACGTCGGGCGCTCCTCGACAACGGATCCTACATACCGGCGCAAAACCACCTGGTAAGTGCCTGCGTGTTACCGATTGGATCTGCTAACATCTTTATCGGACTAACTGCAGAAGCAATGGGGTTTTGCGTGGAAGTAAATTTATCCCACCCGCCCTATACCCAGTCGAAGACGACTATGATCTCGGATTCTGCTCAGATCGCCGACAAAACAGTGATACACACTTTATCGGCATGGTGCAATCCGAAATCGCCGAAAACACGGATGATGGAAATCCCGTGCAAGAGGCAGACAACAACCTACCCGTCGTAGAAACGGAAGAACAAATACCCGTCACAGAGACGGAAGATCCGACATCCGTCAACCAGACGATGAACTCGGAAGCAGAGTCCGTGCCTGCCGCCATTGAGGCGAGATTGGAGTCGGAAACCGGATCGGATAACTTCGACTCCGAAGACGAAGACGAGGATGCCTTCGTAAGAAAGGTTAAGTCCTTTCAAGAGGGATTCCATGAAGTGCTAATGGCAAAACCAGCTGATACAACGGGTGCCGACAGCCAGGAAAGCCCTAAAAACCCCTCCGCCAGTGGAAGAGAGAGAAGACGGAGAAACTTCTCCGATATTCCCCAATGTTAAGGAGATGACAGAGGATGAGCCTGTCAAAAAACCTCCTTCTTCCAAGAAAAAGCACCGTGCTTCTAAAAAACTCCAATACAAACTCCGGAAGAAAAAATCAGCCGATCTCGCTGATGAAAACCTGGAAGTTGGAGATATTAGCGGCACAAAGCCCGCGGAAAAGAAATCTAAGGAAATCACTGCTCCGCCAATGACAGAACTGGAAGAGCAAGAGCTATTACAAACACTAGTGGGACCAGATGAACCCCCTGAAATGCTGGAAGCCAGGAGACAAGCTTTCCAACGGCAACAGCAACATCTGCTTAGATCTCGGCAACATCTCCAACAAACCCATAATGACATCAAAGTCATGAAGGAAGAAATAGAGGAGTACGAGAGAAAGCATAGATCTGCCTTAAAACCTACTAGGTTACCCGGAATCGCAAAACCGGAAGAACTGCCGCCAAAAGAAAGGTTTTATAACCCATCTTGGCAAAAGCAGTTAAACGGCAAAGATGCCAAGGGCGAACCAATATACAAAACCGCAGCAGAAAACGCGGAAGCAGCGTTCGCCATCCTAAACAACGATCTGTACTCTAACGGGGAAAAACTCCAAGGGGTGTATGCTTTCCTAGGAAAAGCATTACAGCAGCAGCAACGAGGCCAAGAGCGATCAGGGAGGCTGCATGATAATTCCGCCCTCTGCAAAACAGTTACTTGCGCGGCTGGAGCACCTGGACCGGAAGAACCCGGAGATTCGGATAAAAAAGAGGATCCGAGGAAAGACAAGAAAAACCCCGACAACCGGGACGCAGCGTCTAGAACCGGACCTCATCTCCCGAAAGATGGATATAAACCACACGATCGGGAAGACAAACACCGGAATGACGGCAAAATAATGCCACCTCCGAGAAACCCAGCTGAAAAAGCTGGAAGATATGATATACCTCACAGACGTGAAAGATCCCGGACACCTCCTAAGGATAAGGAAAGGCATAGAAGCAGAACTCCGCCTAAAGGACGTGAACACGGAAGAGATAGAGATAACTTCGGAAAAGCGCGTCCGCGCAACAATGGAAAAGAAAGGAGCAGATCCCCTTCTGTCCATTCAGCCGGGAGATATTCTGCACACATTGATAGAGCAGAAAAGGATGATCTATACTTTGGTCCTAAGTGTTTTACTGACAGGATCCGAAGGATAACCCTGCATTCTGGCTTCGCCAAAGTTGGTCCAACCTACCAAAAGTATACCGGCAGTACAAACCCGGATACCTGGCTCTCAGATTATTATACAGCCGTCCAAATCAACAATGGGACAGACCTGGAAGCTGTCAAGTTTCTTCCCCTAATGTTGCTAGACGGAGCAAGAGATTGGATCAATGGTTTACCATCAAGAACCGTCGACAGTTGGGATGATATGGCGAGGGTATTCACTCAGCATTTTCGGGGAACATACAAACGCCCAAATAGCATCAACCAGCTGAACCGTTGCACCCAATTTGAGGACGAACCATACGTGGATTTCATCTCCAGATGGACTGCAATGAAGAATAGTTGCTCTGGAGTAACTGACGTACAAGCAATGCATGCTTTCGTCAATGGCCTAAAACCCGGACTCGTACCGTTCATGGTTGGTTCTAAACAGCACAAAGATCTCGGATCTATGCTTACAACCGCTAATGAGCATGCTGCAGCCGAAGATGATATCAGAGCAAGAGGAGGCAATATTGAGTCACTGATACTGGCCAAGAAAACCCCTCGTTCTGACAAAAAAGGAACTCCGGAGTCAACAACAAAGCCCAAGGAGGTCAACATAGCCTTTGGAGGAGAAAAGGTGAACAAGTGGAAAGGCCGCAGTCCAGATCCAATCAATTACACTCCCGAAGAATGGGAGAGAATTAAGTCGGAACCCTGCGTCCACCACTCTCAGTTTGGGAAACCAACCCACACAAACGCGCAATGCCGGCTAAACAAGCATATGAAAGGCAATGCAGGATACGGAAATAAAGGGAAGGGTTCCAAAAGGAAACTTGCCAAACAAAAGCCAGAAGCTGAAAAAGAAGACAGTGAATCGGACACTGATGACAAAATCCAGGAACAACAGAGAAAAGGCGAACCCAAATTTACGAGAGTTGACGGAGAAGCAATGTTAACTTTCCTAGCAACCCCGTCAGCAAAGGTGGCCAAAAGAACACTTCGAGAAATAAACGCAGTTGTTCCTGCGACCCCGAAATTCTTGAAGTACTCCAACACACCGATAATCTGGGATCAGTCTGATCATCCCGGAAATATCCCTGAACCCGGCACACAAGCTCTTGTTGTAAGCCCTATTGTTCAAAACACTAGGCTAAGAAGAGTGCTGATGGATGGAGGATCCAGCATCAATATAATGTATCTGGATACGCTGAAGCACTTGAAGATCTCCGAGTCCCAGCTCAACTACAGCAATATACGCTTCCTTGGCATTGTTCCTGGCAGGCAAGCACGATCCCTAGGAGAAATTTCCCTAGATGTCACCTTCGGAGATAAAGATCACTTCCGGCAGGAAAAAGTATCCTTCGAAGTAGTGCCGTTTGAAAGTGTGTATCACGCAATACTCGGACGCCCGGCTTTCGCCAAATTTATGGCAAGATCTTGCTATATCTACAACAAGCTGAAGATGCCAGGACCCAAAGGAGGAGTAATCACCATTGCCGGTGATTTCAAGCTGGCAAATGAGTTGGAGAAAGAAAACGCCCTTTGCGCTCAGAGAGTTATAGCAAAGGAGGAACTGAAGGAATTAGCCAAGGAGGTATCGCCGAAAGAAATGCCGGCAGGAAAAAAACTCGGAAGCCAACAGATAGTTTCAAGGCGTCCGAGAATACAAGACAGGTAATCCTAGATCCCAAAGATCCGACAAAATTCGTCGTCGTCGGGACTGGGATGACTGAAAAATAGGAAGGCGAGCTCATCAAGTTCCTCCGTGAGAACTGGGATATTTTTGCCTGGTGTCCAGCTGACATGCCAGGCGTACCCAGGGAACTTGCTGAGCACCAACTCAAGGTTATTCCCGGATCAAAACCCGTCAAACAAGGTCTCCGTCGATTTGACGGAAGAAGACGGAAGGCTATTGGCAAGGAAATTATCCGGCTTTTAGCAGCGGATTTCATCAAGGAAGTAATCCATACTGATTGGTCCGCAAATCCGGTATTAGTGCCGAAGAAAGACACCACTGCTCTTAGAATGTGTATACATTACACAGGATTGAACAAGTTGTGTCCGAAAGATAGGTTCGCGTTACCACGAATCGATCAAATAATAGATGCCACTGCAGGCTCCGAGCTTTTATGCTTTTTGGATGCATACTCCGGGTACCACCAAATACGCATGAAAAAGGAAGATCAAATCAAGACTTCTTTTATAACCCCGTATGGGACGTACTATTACATAACCATGCCTTTTGGCCTGAAGAACGCAGGTGCAACCTACCAGCGTTGCATGCAACGTTGTTTGCATAGTCAAATTAGCAGAAACGTCCATGTTTACGTGGACGATATTGCCGTCGTAACCAAGGAAAAAGATACACTCCTTGAGGATTTGCGAGAAACTTTCGAAAACTTGCGCACTTACAAGATGAAGTTGAATCCATCTAAGTGCGTATTCGGGGTTCCCTCAGGAAAACTTCTGGGCTTCATTGTTTCCCACCGAGGAATAGAAGTTAACCCGGAAAAGATCAAGGCAATCTTGAACATCTCAAAACCTACATGTGTAAAAGATGTCCAAAGCTTGACGGGTTCCGCTGCAGCCGTCAGCAGATTTATCAGTCGGCTGGGGGATAAAGCCTTACCACTATATAAACTGCTGAAGAAATCCGACAAGTTCGAATGGACAGAAGAGGCTGATGCAGCGTTGGCCCAGTTGAAGGAAACCTTGATGAACGCTCCCATCTTGGCATCTCCAAAAGACGAAGAAGCCATGTTATTATACCTTACGGCTACAAGTCGGGTTATTAGTGCGGTAATCGTTGTGGAGCTAACAAAAGAAGAACAAAGCATACCAGATCAACATCCGGTATATTACATAAGCGAAGTTTTTTCCGAATCCAAACAAAGGTATCCGCACTACCAGAAACTAGCATATGGCGTATTTTTTGCATCCAGAAAACTGCGCCATTACTTCCAAGGGCATTCCATAACAGTGGTATGTAAAGCACCGCTAGGGGATATTATAAACAATGCGGAGGCAACCGGCCGAGTAGCTAAATGGGGTATCGAGCTGGCAGCCTTCGACATTAAGTACCAGCCAAGGACGGCAATAAAATCCCAAGTTTTGGCAGATTTCGTCGCCGACTGGACAGAAGCAATGGAAAATACACCGATGCCAGAATCCGAGTATTGGATCATGCACTTTGACGGATCCAAGATGAAGGAAGGAGCTGGGGCTGGCGTAGTCCTAAAATCTCCCAAGGGAGACACAATGGAGTACGTATTACAAATACACTTCAACGCCAGTAACAACGTGGCAGAATACGAAGCTCTGCTTCATGGCTTGCATATTGCAAAAGAAATAGGGGTAAAACGCATCTTATGCTATGGAGACTCGGATTTGGTACAGCATCAGCTCAACCAAACCTGGGACGCGAAAAGCCCTATAATGGCCGAATATCGGAGGACGGTGGATGATTTGCCATCTGTTTCTTCGGGTTCGAGGTCCTTCACATAAAAAGGGAGGAAAACTGGAATGCGGATGCGTTAGCCCGCATGGGATCAGAGAGAGTAAAAACTTTACCACCAGGGGTATTCGTCCAGCACTTGTATGAACCATCCATAAAAGGTGGAGACGTTGATTACCCTCTGGCATCTGAAACAATCGAGGTCATGCTCGTTAAACCGGATTGGACAATTCCATACTTAAACTTCTTAGTCAATCAGAAGTACCCGGAAGGAGCAGACGAAGTCTTGCAAAGGCAAATACAGCGTCGGAGCAAAGGATACGTGGTGATCAACGACCACTTGTATAAACGCAGTACTTCCGGAATTTTTCAGCGGTGTATTTCACCAGAAGAAGGAAGAGAAATACTGGAAGAAATCCACGCCGGCGATTGCGGACATCATGCTCAATCAAAAGCATAGTCAAAAAAGCATTCCGGGCGGGGTTTTTCTGGCTAACAGCCAAGTCAGACGCCGAACGCATAGTGAATACATGCGAAGGATGTCAATATTAAGCCAAGCAGACCAATTTGCCGGCCCAAGCACTTAAAACTATCCCTATCACATGGCCGTTTGCGGTCTGGGGGCTAGATATGATGGGACCGTTCAAAACTGCAAGAGGTGGACTTACACATCTACTCGTAGCAGTGGATAAGTATACAAAATGGGTAGAGGCTAAACCCATCAAAAAGCTGGATGGCGCAACTGCCAGAAATTTCATTATTGATTTAGTAATGAGGTATGGCGTCCCACACAGCATAATAACTGATAACGGGACAAATTTCTCCATTGGGGAGTTGGCAAAATACTGCCAACAAACGGGAATCCGCTTAGATCTTGCATCTGTGGCACACCCGCAATCCAATGGACAGGTTGAAAGAATGAACAGTTCAATCCTGCAAGGAATACGCCCAAGACTCGAATCTCCTCTCCATAGAGCAGCTGGAGCGTGGGTAGAAGAGCTACCTTCCGTGTTATGGAGTATTCGAACGACGCCAAATAGGTCAACTGAGCAAACCTTGTTTTTCCTAGTTTATGGTGCGGAAGCTATTCTTCCAACGGACATGATCCATGATAGCCCAAGAGTGCAGAATTTTGACGACTCAGATGCCGAAGAAGCACGACAGGATGCCGTCGATCTCTTAGAAGAGGAACGAGAACTTGTGCTTCAAAGATCTGCCATCTACCAGCAAGGTTTACGACGTTATCATAGTCGGAAAATCAGACATCGTTCTTTTAAAGAAGGTGACTTAGTGCTGAGATTGGTGCAGCAAAGGAAGCACAAATTGGCCCCAGTATGGGAAGGACCATTTGTCATCAGTAAAGCCATGAACAATGGATCATACTATATTGTCGACATTCGAGATACGGAGGATGATCCCGAGAAGCCGAATCGCAAAAGAAAGAGAAAAATAGATGATGAACTAGGAGAGACAAAGAGGCCTTGGAGTATCCAGCAATTACGTCCCTTCTATACTTAGTTCAAATTCTATGTAAACATCTTTGAGACCATGAAATAAAGTTGTCGGAATGTTGTCATTCATATTTCATTATAAGTACAAAATATTTCCGCCCCATCTATTTCCCAATGATCTTACAAATACTCAATGTTAACCCGAATTGTGCCTTCGTGCTCGGTGTTTAAAAGCTGAATGATTCGGCCTGTTAAAGGTTAAAGGAAACTCGGATTGTGCCTGCGTGCCCAAGTTTCAGAGCAGTTCCCTGTCTTCTCTAAATTCTATCTGATTGTGTATGTGTTGGGTTACTGAAACTAGTCAGTAAAAATGCTTCTAGCATGATCCATGTTTCTGAGTTTTAAAACTGTTTGGTTCGTCCCCAGTTACTCGACATGACGATACATATTTCTTGTTGAGTCATTTTTTAACACTAGAACAGTTAAAACACAGTTGCCAGATTACTTAGAAGATAAAGGAATGATCAAAACCCAAAAAACTTGCAAAGAATTTCATAATTTAAAAAACTGCAACAGACGGAAGTTTCATTCATACAAAAGAAGCATTACATTTTGGATTACATTAAAAGAACAGTAATGCTCCTATTGTCTATTTTTTCTATCCAGGTTCCAGGTAACCCTTCAAGCATCTGACTCCTCCTCGCTGCTTTCGTCTTCGGGGATTGGAGGGATCTCCGCTTCTGGATAGTTGACGGAGATATTTACCATGGAGGCAATCTGGGTGGCGTGGCCTTTGACTTCACCAAAGATGGTGTTTCGCTGCATATCCGTGTATCCTTGAGGGACACCGGACGCCACGCGCCAGGATTTAGCACTAGGGTAGTGCATGCGCATGAGGCCAAGAGCCATGCGCGCACCACCCCGTGCAGCGGGGCGAAGGAGAGATTCCTTAGACTCCGCCACCTCCATGATGGCACCCGGAAGTTTTTCAACCTCCGAGCACTCCCCAGATTTTTCGGGAAGAAACTTGTCCACCAGCTGCGTTGCAGCAGCCTTGATCAAATTCCATGTCTCCCCGAAAGCTCGGATGCCTGCAATCCGAGTGCCATCTGGGGTATCGCCTGTTTTTTCTAGTAAAACACCTAAAAAAGTTAAATGGAAAAACAGAGCAAGTAAAACTTGGAAAGACGACAAATGAATAAGAGATTTACCGATGAGCTTGTCGATCTCGGAAACTTCCTCCAGGCGAAGGTTCAGAGCGTCGGTCAAATCCCGAATGGTGGATTTGTCCTTCTCCGCCTGCTCGGAAGCCTTGGAATTAGAAACTCCAAGGGCCAGATTGCTGGCTTCCAAGTCTTGTTGTGCTTTCACAAGGTTCTTGTGAAGCTCAACATTCTCCTTGCGGAGAATTTCGGCATTGCCAGAATCTTCTGCTGCTTGTTCAGCCTCCGCTAATGCAGCTGAAAAGCAAGGGAAAAATCCGAGTTAGCCAGCTCCTCGGAAAAAACTTAGGCAAATAATTGAATTGGAAATTTCAGGAGGAAAATGTTTACCTTGTGTTTCCGACAATGCGAGCTTAGCTGATTCCAGCTCTGCTTCCCTTTCTTCAAGAATAGAGAGAAGACTTCTAACTTCTTTATTCTTGATGGTAAGCTTCCTGAAAACTTCCCTGTTGATGGCTTCGGAGTTTGCTGAAACATGGCAAGGAGAAGAATGAGTACAAAAAGCATCAAAGCAAAAAGCACGCATTTTAATTAATGCTTGGGGGCTAGAGTTATATACCTGGCTCATGCGCTGCAAACCTGCCAAGTTTTCTTTGAACTCTTTCGCGTATTCCGCGAAGAGATTTCCGGTTGCGTCCAAGCCGTCATTGATAGCTTTGAAATCCTTGTCAAAGGTGGGAATCTCCTCGTCGAAAGTCCGAGTTAATTTTTCCACCTCTGGGGCCGCCCTTTCCCTCGTGTCCGGGTCGGACACAATGGGCTGGCTGGGCTCTGGGGGCTTGGTGGTGGGGGCTGCAGTAGGCTCTTCCGCCATCGTGCTTGGCGTGTCCGGGGCGACGGCGGGAGAAGGTTGGCTGCCTCGGCTGGAAGAAACCTTGTGTTCTTCAGCTTCTTCGGCTTCAGGGTGGAAGGTGGCAGGCTAAAAACATAAAAACCCGGAAAAGGTCAAAACACCGAAGATGGATGAAAAAAGTTCCCATAAAAGAAAATTCCAGAAGAAAGAACCTGGAGATGGCGACGGGGATTCCGTCAAGATCGATAATTTCGTCCGAGGAAGTTATCTTCTTGCGCTTGCGTCCACCTGTAGCGGCGCAGCGCGTCCAGCTCAGCCTCAGACACCAAGTCCGAGTCTGAAAGATCCTCGAACTGTCGAACAAGCAAGATCAAAATCAGAAGCTAGGAAATCCGAGATAAAATAGAACTGTACCCAAATGACTGAAAAATTACCTTGGGAACCGGATTTTCGGCCGTGTACATTGGCCGACTCTCTGTGTATTGGTCGCGCGAGGCGACCAACTGGTTGATGCGCCGCCGAAGTTCCTTTGCGGGCAAATCCTTGGCGGATGTCCGCATCGGATCGTTGACTCCCGTGTATTCGCACAGGAAGCGGCCGCTGTGGTTGGCTAGTGGCTGGATCCGCCTAATCAGCCAGCATAGAACCGTGTCCATGCCGGTTAGAGGAGGATCCATGGAGGTGAGCTTGGCGATGCGCCGTTTGATCTTTAGCAGATCTGGCGGCATAACTTGGACGGCTTCTGTTCCCCAGTTATCCTGGGGAACGGCGGCGGAGTTCACGAAAGGTGGAACCCCGACGGCCTTTTTAGGAAAAGGCACGTCGGGATGATAGAAGAAAGAACCCGTCCAAAATTTGACGGATTCTGAAGTTTTGATCTTGGGGAACCAATCCTCTCGGAATCTCCGAAGAGTGAAGGATATAGTTCCGCAAGTTGGGAGTGCGCCCTCCGAAGAGTTTCGCTTAACTCCAAAACAGTACATCCAGAAATCTAACCTAGGTTCTAGCCCTAAGTAGCCTTCGAACAAGGCCTGAAAGCCGGCCATGTACAGAATGGAATTGGGGGGAAGATTGTGGGGCTGGATGTTGTAATGAGAGAGAACCTGGAGGAAGAAAGAAGATGGTGGAAGTCCCATACCTCGCAAAAGGTGGGAAGAAAGGAGCACCCTTTCGCCATCTCGTGGCGCGGGTTCGGTTTTTCTTCTGGCAGCCGCCATTTCTTCTTGAGAACCAGGCCCTCCTTTTCCAAGTTTGGAAGGAGAGCCGGGGGAATACTGCAGGCACTCCAGTTGCCTGCAGATTCCGCTTCCTCGTCCGCTCCGGTGGCGGTGGCGGCGGCGGCCTCCGCGGCGGCGAGTTCGTCGCCGAGGAGCTCGATCTTTTCCTCCGCCGTTTCAGGTGCAAACGGCGGGGTTGTCGCGGCGCTCGATGGCGTAATGTCCGCGGCGGTGGAATTGTTTCCTCCACCCGCCGCGGAAGCAGCAGTCTTCTCTGGCTCGCCGCCGGCGTGCGTCTGCGATCCCGGCTGCGGATCCAGATCGTTGACAAGCTCGTCGATGGCGGTGCGGGTTGGTGACGACGGCGAGGAGGCCATCTTTCGGTGGTGCTTTGCGTTTCGGTGCGTTTGATGCTAAGTGAGCCTGGGACAAGGACTTGCTCTCGAGCTCGCGTGCGCAGCAATGGCGTGGGCAGTGAGGGAGTGAGGAAAGTTTCGGAGGAGGACGATGACGGCTATTTATAGCCAAAAATCCGTTTAGATACGTGCCAACGGCTCTTTCGACCGTTGGATGTTCGACGCGTGTCGCTCGCCGGAAACTACGGGAAATATAACGACAGGGGAATGATGGCTATCTCCTCGTTTCCCGTGAGAATCTGTCAGAGATACGTTGCAGGGTTTCCCGCGTGAAACCAAGCGTCGCCTGCGTCAGCATGATTAAAGCGCTGACGTTAGAAGTTCCTTTTCCTCGAAGGATCGCAAGAAGAAAAGCCGGATTTTCATAGTTCCGAGTTTTATGTTACCATCTCCTTCAAAAGGAAAGTAGAAAGAATCAAGACTGCTGAATCAAGATTTCCCGGACAAAATGTATTTGACGAAAGACGGAGAATCAGAGTTTTGATCCTTCCTGGGGCTACTGTCGGATATATACTGAATAGGGGTATAGAAGATGGTAGACAAAGAGCCGGACTACCAGGGTGGCCTACATGGTAATGGGCTTAGGTCCATTGGGCGGCCCAGTAGTCCGACGCGTAGAAGCCGGATTCTAGAAGAACCCGGATCACGACCCGCGTGGTCTGGCTTGGAGGAGAAGACGGATTCCTTACTTTCCAAGTTACAAGTTAAACGTAGTCTTCTAGGTTTCCTGTTCTGTAAGCCCTAATCCGGCTATTATATAAAGCCGGACGGGAGATAGATGAAATAAGCACAAGTTAGACACAAGTTCAAGCTCTACGCAACTCGCCGAGAAGTTCATCCTCGTCGAGTAGCTAGATCTATTCCCTCACATTGTAACCCTGTTATACGGGCTTTAGTCCCAATTAGTGAGAAGTGCAGGAGTAGGTACGCCGTACTGTCGCGACGTACCGAACCTGGGTAAAATCCCGTGTTCTGTGTTACTACGCTATCCCGTTACCCCACGTCTCTACCGTAGTCTCATGGCACCCCCGTCTATGAAAACTACTACGATGTCTCGACAGCGGTGGAGCCCTGGGGGCCCCATACCGCCCACTGACGCGGCCAAGGGGGCGCGACGCCATGGTGTGGGCCCCCTCTTCGTCTCCTCTTCGTTCTTATGGAAGCTTCCAGGGAAAATGGGCACTTCGTGCTTTGTGGGGTCTAATTTCGAGATTATTTCCAGAATAAATTTTCTGAAACCAAAAACAGCAGAAAACATGGAACTGACACTTGGCATCTTGTTAATAGGTTAGTCTCGGAAAACGTGTAAAAATGACATTAAGAAGGGAGAAAACATGTAGCAATTGGCATAATATCATCATGGAGCATCAGAAATTATAGATACGTTGGAAACGTATCAAGCATCTCCAAGCTTAGTTCCTACTCTTCCTTGAGTAGGTAAACCATAAAACAATAATTTTTGAGGTGACATGCTACTAACATAATCTTGATCATAAAAATGTAAAGGCATATGCAAGCTGAGATCATAGAACTTCAAACACAAAAATGATAATAGAACTTTAATAATAAAGCAAATCAATAACTTTTCATCATGAAGAGTATCTCAAATAAAGGATCATGAGAAACAATGCAAAGAAAGATAAACGTCTGTTTCAGATACAGAGAAAGCATGGAAAAGTGATATTTCGCTAGTCCTTAAGAGTGGGGCAAAACCATGGAAAAAAATAGCACGCTATTTCGGCGCTAATAGCACGATATAGCATATCTGGAGGGTCCACGCTAAATTTTAACACTTTTGCTTGCTATTGCGCTATTCACGAAATATCATGCTATATCATGCTAAAACGACGTAACGTTATAGCGCGCTATTATTTTTTTCACGCTATTGGGCCAAATGCCCGAGTTTTCCACCTTAGGAGTAAGAAAAAGTTGCTTCATGTTTTTCATAGCGATAAAAAACAATCGACAAGATGAAATCGCTAGGTTTCAAATTCCGAATAAGTAATTTATATTGTGTTATTTTCCCGTGTGATGTTGATGTTAGGATCTAACAGCCTATGGAACATTTTTTTTGTGATTATACATATATTGTTATGACATTTTTATACTACATCATTTATTCTTGTTGAAATCCTTCAAATTTTTATACTACATCATTTATTCTTGCCGCAAAACATAAATGCCAGGACACCTTCAAAGTTCATGAGGAAGACTAGAGGAAATAATTTAAGAACAAATGATATCACATCATGAAGTAATTATTGATGTTCATGGGACAATGCATGTAGAACTAAGAATGGAAAAAATGCTCTCTCAACTATGCATAAAGTTAGAAGATGGAGACTCAACATAAAAGTAAAAGAAAGGCCCTTCGTGGAGGGAAGCAGGGATCACTCATGTGCTAGAGATTTTATTTTATTAAACAGAGGTATTAAAAATTTGACACTCCTCCCATCCATCTTTCAGAAACCATGGCTAACCGAATTCTCGGGTGCCTGCCAACAATCACATACCGTGGAGGAATGCCTATATTTTGGGAGATGTATGCTAATGTCAATGAATGGTAAACAGAAAATACATTACATCACAAGCTAACTGGATTCACAAGAGCAGCTCCCATGTGAAGGACGCATCTGTGTAGAAGGTCATCCCTTTTTTTCTTTTGTTTACACAATTATGCTTTAACTGATAAATCATGGGAAAAAATACTGAAGAGATTTTGTGTGTATTAATTTGGGGCCAGTAACCCCGCTGCCAGCTCTTCTATCATTTGGATAAGCGGATGAAGCCACTAGTCGAGGGTGTGAAATCCAATCAACAAGTGAGATAAAGATTCTCTATTGACGTCGTCATGAGCAAAAACAGGAACATAAAGCAGGAGTAATTTTGAATGTTTTAATGGTAACACATGAGCAATTTACTTGGAGTGGCAGTTAAATACCACATGTAGGTAGGTATGGTGGACACAATGGAAAAAATTTGGTTTAAGGGAGTTGGATGCACGAGTAGAGCTCATACTCAATACAGGTGGAGGCTAGCAAAAGACTGGGAGCGACAAATCAAGAGAGCATAAGAGTCATAATCATGCATAGCGACATAAGCATCATTAATTAAAGCATAAGCAGTATCATAGTTCAAAAACTAAGTGGTCATGGAGGCTATTCGTGAATGGTTTGTAGTCATAAACATGGTGTGAGTGTAACATCCACCTTTTTGTAATAAACTGTTGTGTGTTTGTGTTAGTGAGCATGTCATGTCATACATGCATTTTTTAACCATAGGTTGGTTTTAAAACAAGTGCACTAAAATTTAATACCGGAGTTTATTGAAATCACTTAAAAGTGCCAATTTAAATGATGGTTTAAAATGGTGCAATTTTGCAAAACAAAAATGTGTTAAGGAACTCAAAACTATTTTTTGTCAAATTTTATCATTTACAGAAAAGTCCCCAAAACTGTTTTTAGTGTGCTGTTTTAAAAGGAGCGGGGACCTTTTTGCAGTTCTAGAGTTTCCAGGGGGTTTTCGGAAAAGGTTTCTTGTCTTCTTCTTCCTTGTGCCAGTGGACAGAAGGTCCACGACGCCGCCCTTCCCTACCACCTCCTGCTGCTTCCCGCGCAGATAGGTGTCCAGGAGACGTCCGCATCGCTCCCTCTCCTCGCAAACCCCCTCCCCACCTTGGCCCTCGCTCACTCCCTCTGTCTCTCTGTCCCTCACGTACAGGCATCCCCAAACCGAACCCTACCGCCGGTAACCGCCAGTCCCCTCTGGCGAATCAGCCGCCCCCACGCCCCTCCGAGCTCTCCACCTGCTCCGCCTCGTCTCTCTCGTCCTCCTCGAGCACGCACGGCAGTCGGAACGGCCGGGAGGGCCTCAATTTCCCCGCCGGAATCCGCCACGGCCGCCGCCGTCCTCCTCTCGCCGCCGGCGATTTCCGCCGTCCCTCGCATCGCCGTCGACGCCATCGTGTTCACGGTGAGCACACGAGCACGCCGGTGCCTCCCCTTTTCTCCCTCCCCCTCCGCAACTCCCTGCCGCCGCCGGCCGACTACCGCCGCCGCGCCCGAGCTCGCCGGCGCGAGCTCCGACGACCATATGGCAAGCCGCGACCACCCCTAGCATCCCCTTGATCACCTACATCTCGTGGTGGGTTTTGATTTCTGAAATTTCGCGTGGATTCGTCAATTGCATCGTTTCTATGAGGATTTGGCCACAGGTGACGTCAACACGACGTCATGCTCGCGTCATCGGTCTATTTTCTGTTTAATTTCATTTAAATGAAAATGGTACTGACACGTGGACCCCACCTAGGTTTAAATTACAAAAAATTAACTAATTTTATAAATGCAATATCTTTTGTTTCATAACTCAGAAAAATGTGTTCAATATACCATTTTGTTCAGAAAAATGTAATCTACATGTTTATGTCATTTGCACACATTTTTGACAAAGTTGAATTTTGAGCATTATTTAAATCATTTAAAATAAAGAAAATAAGTTTTTATTCATGAAAATTAGAAAATTACAAATTATATGTCAAAATGCTTAGAATGACAAATGCAACCTAGTTATGGTGTTTTCAACCCCTTTTGATCAATTAAAATTAGTCTCACTTTCAGAATTGCCCGAATCGGCCTGCGAGGTCCATTTTGGGACTAAATTCACTAAAACTGTTTCGTTAACATATGAACCCTAGCAACCCGTGAAACATGTTTAGGGCTTATCTTTAATGCATTCAAATGTTCATTCATACATATTGAGCATTGCATCGATGCCTGTGTTGAGTGTTGTTCTCTTTCTTTCCGGTGTTTGCTTTCATCGGTAGACCTCGAATCCGGAGAGAAGTTCGACACCCCTGTTGCCGAATACTTGGTCTAAACAACCACGTCAAGCACTTATTCCTTGAAGCCTTTATCTGGTTTTCTTGAAACAAGGCAAGCATAACCTCTTGAAACGATGCATGCTTTACAAAGTATCTTGAGTCAGTAGATAGAGTTATCCTATTTATTTGCATAACCCATATATCATGATTCAATGCTCCTAGCAGACATAGGATTTGTTTGTGTGAATCGCCAGAGCCTCAAATATGTCATGCTTAGTCATACATGTCTGTTGATCTCTGCTCCATCCGGTTGATGAATTAGAGTTACGAAATGAATCTAGTATGATAGGATGACGTGGGAAGATTCGAGATATGTGTTTAATATGATAAAAGGCTTGGATGAGTTGCCACGTGGGATGTGGTGATTTGCCTCGTTCATGCCCCTAGGAGCGAGTTCGCGTCTTTGAAGCCAAGACTGATCGTGCAACCACACGAGGATTGGATTCCCCTCGGTTTCAACTTGTCTAGTTTGTTCCATGAGTTGCCTAGTTCGGGCGTTCCATTTGGATTTGCTGGGGATATCAAAACGTTTTCAAAACGAGGACGTGGTGGTGTATCGACGCTCTGCGGGTAGGTAACCGTCGAGCATTGCGCACAACGATAGAGACCCGGAAGGAGATGGCCACTCCCTATTGGCGGTCTATCTCTACTCGGAGTGACTCATGGAATAGGCGAAGCAAGGGAAAGATCGTGGTCAGCCACCCTCTGCCGGCACAGCATTGGAATTGTGCCAATATCTTGGCATTAAGAGTCGGTTGATACGTGTGGGTAAAGTTGTACACCCCTGCAGGGTTTAATCTTTTCGAAAAGCCGTGTCCGCGGTTAAGGACAACTTGGTGACGGATCCTGAGATCATAGATAACTTGAACCGGACGTAAAAGATGTTGGCAATGAATGTTTAGTCTTAAGAGGTGGTTCCGGTTATCGTGTGCTGAAGATGATGCTTCGAAGGTCTTGAAGACAATACCCGAGGAAAGGGTGTTCTTTTAAAAGATTTGTGAAAAGCTTCTCAGTCTCCCTCTATTCGAAACAAAGTTGGCTTTACGCAAAACAACCTTCATAAACCCTTTCAAACAATCATATATATAATAGGTTAGTTAAGTCTTGTTGAGTACCTCTCGTACTCATGTTTGCTTCATTTTGGTTCAGGTGGAGTTCCATACCTTTGGTGCTCTATCAACGTGGACATCGACGCATAGTTTGGGGTTTCCCAGGTAGCAGCCTGGAATCTCTAGGCTGGGACGTCGCCTTATGTTGCGGCCTCTTAGGCCTTTTTGGTTCTTGTTGAATAGCAACATAATTTTCTTTCCGTTGTCTGATGTAATGTTGGGTCATGTGACCTCTGTTTGTAAGCTATACTCTAGTAACATCTGTTTAATAAAGCTTCATGTCTAGAGTGTTGCTTTGATCGATTGTTGGTTTCGAGCCCGTTTTTATACAGTTTTGGCTATGCCTGCATAGTTGTCGCAGTCGAGGGGTTGTGGAGCCCATGATCCATGTCCGAGCCCGCCTGCCGATGTGATTCGGCCTGGGGCGAGGTAACCCCAGTAACCCTCGATTGTTGTTGCACTTTCTGGACACATAGCAGCTCTGTATAACTTTGGTCCCGTTCCTTCAGTTTCATCCGACTCGTGGACGCTTGGGTATACATATCTGGTTATGACTAGCATGGACACAACGAGTAGTAGACCGGGGATCCGGACTACGTGCCTATGAATCCGGTCTGCCTGCCGTTGTTTGTTGCGGCCGGGGCTGGTAACCCTGAAGCCCTTGTGAGTCCATTGCTAGGAGCACATGACAGTTTGTATATCTCTGGGTCCGGGGTCTGACAGGTCATGGTATCAGAGCAGGACTGCCTGTAGGAAAACCCTTGCTATTGGTCGATGTTGAGTCTAGAGTTTGTTAAAACTATTTTCGAAATGACAAATGAGTTGAGAAACCCTTCTTAGTGTTCTTTTTACTCCTTACCTAGTATCGCTCTAACTCTGAGTCACCGTATCTCATTTGGTTTCAACTGTTTTACTTCTCACCTGTTAACTTCAAAGTTAGGAGCAAAATTGTTCGGTGTTTTTCCTAGTACTCCGTGTCAGGTTGCTAATGTTCTCAGAGTTTCCAAGTTACCTCCTTTTGTCCAAATCGTTGATTCCTTTTGACTTCAATTGGTCCATATCAAGTCATGAATCTTTCTGTTGCATTCATTCCCATGGGAGTGTTTCTCATGGTTCCATTTCTTTGTACTCAGGATGTCCAGGAGTACTCGAGATTCCGTTGAAAGTGGTCATGTTGAGGAAGAGTCATCATCTTCCTTAATGACGCAAGTTCTTCAGGATATCGAGACCAACCGCCTGAGAAATGAACATCTCCTTGAGCGTGTGGCGCAAAACACTGAAATTCATCATGACGAATGCGTTACATTTGGGGATTTAGTTCATGCTAAGATTCCATCTTTCAGCAGTCTCAAGGAGCCCATTGATGCTGATGATTGGCTTCGTACTATTGAGCGCAAACTTAACGCTCTCCATGTTCCAGAAAGTGACCGTGTGAACTTTACCGCCTATCATCTAGAGGGTGAAGCTGGTTCATGGTGGGAAGGTTTCTTGGCGTTGCAATCGCCGGGACATAAGGTTACTTGGGAGGAGTTCCGTAAAGAGTTCCGTGCTTCCCATGTTCCTGAGGCAGTTATGGACTCCAAAAGAAAAGAGTTCCTGGATCTGACCTAGGGACAGATGGATGTTGAAACTTACGGGCGTGAATTCACCCGTTTGGCTCGTTATGCACCCCGAGATGTTGCAGATGATGCGGATAAACAAGAGTTGTTCCGCAAGGGTCTGGATTCCGGAGTTCGCTATGAGCTATTGTCTTTCCAGTTTCCAACCTTCCATGACCTTTATAATCATGCTCTTACCTTGGAGCGTGGCAAAAAGGAACTGGAAATTTCTTTGAAGCAGATTTCTGGAGAGTCACATGCGTCTTCTTCTGGTTCCAAGAAGCGTCGTGTGTTCGTTCCGTACAGTGCTATTCCATATCCATCTGTTGTTCAACAAGGTCACCTTGGTGGGCAATCTAGAGTTGTTGGTGGTAAGAAACGGCTGGTGACATGTCATGTATGTGATGAACTTGGCCATTACTCCGACAAATGTCCTCAGAGGATATCTCCTGCACCTCAGCTTGTTCCTACACGTTTTGTTAACCGTGGTCGTTTGAACCATGTTCTGATTGAAGAAGCTAAGAAAGCACCTGATGTCGTGTTGGGAATGCTTCGTGTTAACCTAGCTCCAGCCTCTGTTCTGTTTGGTTCCGGAGCGTCACACTCATGTGTGTCAAGAGCTTTTGTGGTGTTGCATGACATACCTCTTGCGAGTATGGTTCCTCCGTTGATAATTTCCACCCCAGGGTCCTTCTGCTGGACTAATCAGTGTTGCCCTGGTGTCCGAATTGAAATAGGAGGTTTGGTGTTTCTTTCTACACTTGTCATCATGGACTCAGATGACATCAACGTCATATTGGGCATGGACTGGTTGTCAACACATCATGCTATGACTGATTGTGAAGCCAAGTCTGTTACCCTGATTCATCCATATGGTCAAAAAACTCGGTTGTTGTTTCCTTGTGGGACAGTTCAACCACAACCACGTCCTCAGCTTAATGCAATCGAAGTTCGACCATCTATCGAGATTCATGAGGTACCAGTGGTGTGTAAGTTCTCGGATGTCTTCCCGGAAGAGCTTCCTGGTATGCATCATGATTGTTCAGTGGAGTTTGTTGAGGAACTAATTCCTGGAGTGGCTCCTACTTCTGAAAGACCACACCATATGTATCTAGAAGAGCTGGTTGAGTTAAAGAAGCAAATAGAGGAGTCACAAGGAAAAGGTTTCCCTCATGCCAACACATCTTCTGGAGGATACCCTACGCTCTTCGTCATGAAGAAGGATACCACAGTTCCCCAGCTAGTCAGTGAATGTTGTTCGTTCAATTATGTGACAATTAAGCACAAGTGTTTTCTTCCTCGGAAAAATGATTTGTTCGACCGTCTGATTGGTGCCACTGTTTTATCCAAGATACACTTAATTCTTGGTTATCATCAACTTCAGACCAGGTCCGGGAATGTTTCTAAAGCGGTTGTCAAAACTCGTTTTGGTCTTTACGAGTACACTGTTATGTCTCCCGAACTCTCCAACGCTCTATACATGTTGATGGGGCTTATGAAATCCATTTTCATGGAGTATCTTGACAAGTTCGTTGTGGTTTACCTCAACAATGTTATAATATACTCCAAGTCCGAAGAAGAACATGCTGAACATCTTCGGCTAGCTTTGACAAAGCTTCGTGAGCATCGTCTCTATGCCAAATTCTCCAGATGTGAGTTCTGGTTGAAAGAGCTCATATTTCTAGGCTATGTCCTATCTGCTGACGGAGTTGCAGTTCTCCCTAACAAAGTTCAAGCCATATTGGACTGGGAGTCACCTAAGTCCATCAAAGAGGTTCGAAACTTCCTCGAATTCATTGGTTGTTATCACCGCTCTATTGAAGGTTTCTCCAAAGCTGCCAAGCCAGTGACTGAAAAAGATAAACAATTTGTATGGTCAAGAATGATAGAAGAGAGTTCCCGGTTGTTGAAAACAAAGCTGGCTAACGCTCCTATGCTTGTCTTTCCGGACACGCTAAGGACTTTGTCATCTTCTGTGATGCCTCTCGTCAAGGTATAGATTGCGGTCTTTTGCAAGATGGTTGTGTGGTTTCTTATGCTTCTCGACAACTGAAACCACATGAACTCAAATATCCAACTCATGCTCTTGAGTTAGCAGCTGTTGTGTATGCCTTGAAACAATGGCGTCATCATCTGCTAGGAAATTGATGTGAGTTCTACTTCCACCAGCAGAGCTTCAAATATCTTTTTACCTAACCAGATCTGAGTCTCAGACAAAAGAGATGGTTGGAACTAGTCAAAGAACCCAATGTGGAGGTCAATTGTCAAACTGATAAAGGTAAAGTCGTGGCTGACACGACAATCCAGAAGTCTTACTGTAAAAGCTTGATGATAGAGCAAGATCCACCTTCTCTCCACAAAGAGTTCTCCAAGCTCAATCTTGAGGTTGTTCCCTCTGGTTATTTGGTTAATCCAGAAGTGAAACCATCCTTTGAACATCAAATCAAAGATGCCCAAAAGAGGGATCTAAGCATTACCTTGGTCAAGAGAAAGATTTCTCGTGGAATTCCTACATGTTTCTCTGTTGATGATCAAGGTACCGTTTATTTTGGTGAACGTCTTGTTGTACCGAAAAAATGGAGTCTGAAACAACTTATCCTCTGTGAAGCTCATGAGTCACCTCCCTCTTTTCATCCTGGTAGCACCAAAATGTACCGTGATCTACGTCAAAGGTTCTGGTGGACCAAGATGAAGCGAGATATCGCTCAATTTGTGGCTGAATGCGACGTTTGTTGTCGTGCTAAAGCTGAACATCAAAGACCAGTTGCTACTCTCTACCCTACACCTATTGCTGTTTGGAAGTGGGATGAAGTGGAGATGACTTTCATTGTTGGTCTTCCAAGAAATGATCAGGGACACACCGCTATCTGGGTAGTGATTGATCGTCTGTAAAAAGTTGCTCATTTCGTTCCTATCCATCAGAGCATCATTGCTAAACAACTGGCAGATTTATATGTCTCCCGGATAATACCTCTTCATGGTGTTCCTAAGAAGATCCTTTTTGATCATGGAAATCTGTTTACTTCCAAGGGTTGGGCAAGTTTCAAGCAAGCTATGGGAAGTCGTCTGCATTCCACCATAATTTATCAATCATCCCGTAATGATCACCTCGGGAGTCTGAATCAAACACTTGAAGACATGCTTCGAGGTTGTGTTGTATCTTTCGGTAATGATTGGGAGAAGTGTCTTCCATCTGCCGAGTTTGTTTACAACAACTGCTTCCAAGTTATCTTGGCCCAAGCTCCGTTTGAAGTTCTCCACAACAGAAGTTGTTCAATTCCGTTAAATTGGTTAGAAACCGGTGAAAGACAGTTCTTTGGACCGAAGAATCTGATCAATGAGACTGAGGAAACAGTGTGTATCATCCGTGAACATCTGAAAGCGGCTCAGTCTCGCCAGAAGAGTTATGGTGACCGTCAACAAGATATTCGTTATGATGTTGGTGGACAATCCTATCTTCGAGTCACACCTTTGAAGGGTGTTCATCGTGATGTCATGAAGGGAAAATTACCGCCTCGCCATGTTGGTCCTTTCCCTGTTCTTGCAAAAAGTGGGAATTTTGCTTATCGTCTCCACCTACCTTCAACGTTCCCACGGGTTCATGCTACAATCCATGTCTCACAACTCCATCGTCGCTTCAATGAATCCAACCGTGGTGTTGATCATGAAACCATTGATCTTAAGGATGATCTGACCAACCGAGAATGTCATGTCCGTATCCTTGAGGCAGCTGAACGAAAGATTCGATGCCGAAGCATCAAGTGCCTCAAGGTTCAGTGGTCTCATCATTTTGAAGCTGAAGCAACCTGGGAACGAGAAGATCGTTTACGATCTGAGTACCCGTCCTTCTTTCCTAAAATCGAGAGGAATCTCGGGACGAGATTCTTGTAAGGGGGGTAGACTTGTAACATCCACCTTTTTGTAATAAAGTGGTTGTGTGTATGTGTTAGTGAGCATGTCATGTAATACATGCATTTTCGAACCCAAGGTTGGTTTTAAAACAAGTGCACTAAAATTTAATACCGGAGTTTATTAAAATCACCTAAAAGTGCCAATTTAAATGATGGTTTAAAATGGTGCAATTTTTGCAAAACAAAAATGTGTTAAGGAACTCAAAACTATTTTTTGTCAAATTTTATCATTTACAGAAAAGTCCCCAAAACTGTTTTTAGTGTGCTGTTTTAAAAGGAGCAGGGACCTTTTTGCAGTTCTAGAGATTCCAGGGGGGTTTTCGGAAAAGGTTTCTTGTCTTCTTCTTTCTTGCGCCAGTGGACAGAAGGTCCACGACGCCGCCCTTCCCTGCCACCTCCTGCTGCTTCCCGCGCGCATAGGTGTCCAGGAGACGTCCGCATCGCTCCCTCTCCTCGCAAACCCCCTCCCCACCTTGGCCCTCGCTCACTCCCTCTGTCTCTCTGTCCCTCACGTACAAACATCCCCAAACCGAACCCTACCGCCGGTAACCGCCAGTCCCCGCTGGCGAATCAGCCGCCCCCGCGCCCCTCCGAGCTCTCCACCTGCTCCGCCTCGTCTCTCTCGTCCTCCTCGAGCACGCACGGCAGCCGGAACGGCCGGGAGGGCCTCAATTTTCCCGCCGGAATCCGCCACGACCGCCACCGTCCTCCTCTCGCCGCCGGCGATTTCCGCCGTCCCTCGCATCACCGTCGACGCCATCGTGTTCACGGTGAGGACACGAGCACGCCGGTGCCTCCCCTTTTCTCCCTTCGCAACTCCCTGCCGCCGCCGGCCGACTACCGCCGCCGCGCCCAAGCTTGCCAGCGCAAGCTCCGACGACCATATGGGAAGCCGCGACCACCCCTAGCATCCCCTTGATCACCTACATCTCGTGGTGGGTTTTGATTTCTGAAATTTCGCGCGGATTCGTCAATTGCATCGTTTCTGTGAGGATTTGGCCACATGTGACGTCACCATGACGTCATGCTCGCGTCGTCGGGCTATTTTCTGTTTAATTTCATTTAAATGAAAATTGTACTGACACGTGGACCTCACCTAGGTTTAAATTACAGAAAATTAACTAATTTTATAAATGCAATATCTTTTGTTTCATAACTCAGAAAAATGTGTTCAATATACCATTTTGTTCAGAAAAATGCAATCTACATGTTTATGTCATTTGCACACATTTTTGACAAAGTTGAATTTTGAGCATTATTTAAATCATTTAAAATAAAGAAAATAAGTTTTTATTCATGAAAATTAGAAAATTACAAGTTATATGTCAACATGCTTAGAATGACAAATGCAACCTAGTTATGGTGTTTTCAACCCCTTTTGAGCAATTAAAATTAGTCTCACTTTCAGAATTGCCGAATCGGCCTGCGAGGTCCATTTCGGGACTAAATTCACTAAAACTGTTTCGTTAACATATGAACCCTAGCAACCCGTGAAACATGTTTAGGGCTTATATTTAATGCATTCAAATGTTCATTCATACATATTGAGCATTGCATCGATGCCTGTGTTGAGTGTTGTTCTCTTTCTTTCCGGTGTTTGCTTTCATCGGTAGTCCTCGAATCCGGAGAGAACTTCGACACCCGTGTTGCCGAATACTTGGTCTAAACAACCAAGTCAAGCACTTATTCCTTGAAGCCTTTATGTGGTTTTCTTGAAACAAGGCAAGCATAACCTCTTATCTGCACATATATGTTTTCGAAGTGTTTTCTTTCTCGTACAATGCATGCTTTACAAAGTATCTTGAGTCAGTAGATAGAGTTATCCTATTTATTTGCATAACCCAGATATCATGATTCAATGCTCCTAGCAGATATAGGATTTGTTTGTGTGTATCACCAGAGCCTCAAATATGTCATGCTTAGTCATACATGTCTGTTGATCTCTGCTCCATCCGGTTGATGAATCGGAGTTATGAAATGAATCTAGTATGATAGGATGACGTGGGAAGATTCGAGATATGTGTTTAATATGATAAAAGGCTTGGATGAGTTGCCACGTGGGATGTGGTGATTTTCCTCGTTCATGCCCCTAGGAGCGAGTTCTCGCCTTTGAAGCCAAGACTGATCGTGCAACCACACGGGGATTGGATTCCCTCGGTTTCAACTTGTCTAGTTTGTTCCACGAGTTGCCTAGTTTGGGCGTTCCATTTGGATCTGCTGGGGATATCAAAACGTTTTCAAAACTAGGACGTGGTGGTGTATCGACACTCTGCGGGTAGGTAACCGTCGAGCATTGCGCACAACGTTAGAGACCCGGCAGGAGATGGCCACTCCCTATTGGCGGTCTATACCTACTCGGAGCGACTCATGGAATAGGCGAAGCAAGGGAAAGATCGTGGCCAGCCACCCTCTGCCGGCACATCGTCGAAATTGTGCCAATAGCTTGGCATTAAGAGTCGGTTGATACGTGTGGGTAAAGTTGTACACCCCTGCAGTGTTTAATCTTTTCGAAAAGCCGTGTCCGCGGTTAAGGACAACTTGGTGACGGATCCTGAGATCATAGATAACTTGATCCGGACGTAAAAGATGTTGGCAATGAATGTTTAGTCTTAAGAGGTGGTTCCGGTTATCGTGTGCTAAAGATGATGCTTCGAAGGTCTTGAAGACAATACCCGAGGAAAGGGTGTTCTTTTAAAAGATTTGTGAAAAGCTTCTCAGTCTCCCTCTATTTGAAACAAAGTTGGCTTTACACAAAACAACCTTCATAAACCCTTTTTGAACAAGAAGATATATAATAGGTTAGTTAAGTCTTTTTGAGTACCTCTCGTACTCATGTTTGCTTCATTTTGGTTCAGGTGGAGTTCCATACCTTTGGTGGTGTATCAACATGGACATCGACGGATAGTTTGGGGTTTCCCAGGTAGCAGCCTGGAATCTCTGGGCTGGGACGTCGCCTTATGTTGCGGCCTCTTAGGCCTTTTTGGTTCTTGTTGAATAGCAACATAATTTGCTTTCCGTTGTCTGATGTAATGTTGGGTCATGTGACCTCTTTTTTTAAGCTATACTCTACTAACATCTGTTTAATAAAGCTTCATGTCTAGAGTGTTGCTTTGATCGATTGTTGGTTTCGAGACCGTTGTTTTACAGTTTTGGCTATGCCTGCATAGTTGTCGCAGTCGAGGGGTTGTGGAGCCGATGATCCATGGCCGAGCCCGCCTGCCGATGTGATTCGGCCTGGGGCGAGGTAACCCCAGTAACCCTCGATTGTTGTTGCACTTTCTGGACACATAGCAGCTCTGTATAACTTTGGTCCCGTTCCTTCAGTTTCATCCGACTCGTGGACTCTTGGGTATACATATCTGGTTATGAGTAGCATGGACACAAGGAGTAGTAGACTGGGGATCCGGACTACGTGCCTATGAATCCGGTCTGCCTGCCGTTGTTTGTTGCAGCCGGGGATGGTAACCCTAAAGCCCTTGTGAGTCCATTGCTAGGAGCACATGACAGTTTGTATATCTCTGGGTCCGGGGTCTGACAGTGAGCATGCGCCAAGTAAACCAAATAAAACACTCGAAAGAGAATACCAAAAAATTATGCTTCCTTATGACAAGAACAACTCATGAATCTTTCAATGACATATTAAAGACTCTCAGCTATTTGAGACTATTCATGCTACTCAACATCACAAGGCTTTAGAACTAAAATAACATTTAGCATGGCATGAAAAAGTTCTAGCAACAGTCTATACAAGCTTCTACTTGCACCAGTATAAATTCTACTTTAAACAGCAGTTTCTTCTCCCAAGAAGCACCATACAAGAATTGTTTTAACAAAAACTCTCTAAATGCTAGAACAAGAAAACATGAGAGTACTCACATAATACTACTAAAACTAACATCTCAAATAATATATGCATGGAAAACAGGAGCTAAATAAATGCAGCAGCCAGACAAAGATCAAGAATACAAAGTATTCTCATGAAAAAGCGGAGCGTGTCACTATCCAATAAAAGAATGCTGGGGTCCAACCAAGTTTATTGATAAATTAAAAAAAAACCGAAAGCAAAAGCAAAAAAAAACTGAAAACAAAAAATAAAAGACGCTCCAAGTAAAGCACATAAGATGTGACCGAATAAAAATATAGTTTCACTAGAAGTGACCTGATAATTTGTTGATGAAGAAGGGGATGCCTTGGGCATCCCCAAGATTAGACGCTTGAGTCTTCTTAGAATTTGCTGGGATGTACCACCGGGGCATCCCCAAGCTTAGTCTCTTCACTCTTCTTGATCACATCATATCATCCTCTTCTCTTGACCCTTGAAAACTTCCTTCACACCAAACTTCTCACAATCTTCATTAGCAACGTTACAGCAATCAAAATAATAAATTCACATGGTTCAGTTTCAAAACAAGTCTAACACTCAAAAACACATTATCTACTGTCACAACTTCTTTTAAAACTCTTTTTCTCAAAAGAACACCAAAATAAAGCGATTAAGATGCAAATACAATTATTGGCAGAAATCTGTCAAAACAGGACAACATGTAAAGTTGATTTTTTTTTCGAAAATCTTATGTTGCTCAAATCACAAAGTGGTCTAGTAAGAAAAGTTGCGTATACAGCCCAGGATTACACACAAAAAAACTCAGGTCATTTTGAATTTTCCGTGATTTTATACGGAATAAATAGTGGACAGCAGAAATCTGTTTCATGCGGAGAAATGCGAAATATAGCCTCAACTTTCATCTAGAGGCTTTACTTGGCTCAACAAAAACTCAAAATAAAAGATACAGTGGGGTTTCTAAGGAAATAGACAACACCCAGGAGCAAAGCACACAAAATAAAACAAAGGAAAACGGGTTGAAAACAGCGAAAGAAAACGGGTTGTCTCCCGGTAGCGCTTTTCGTTAACGCCTTTCAGCTAGGCATAAAAGGACAACTCAAGTATTTTCAAGTGAAGTATTCAAATCAAGTTTTCGCAATTATTTAATAGTGCATTGTATTTTATCTAAGTGAGTTTCAGAGGTTCCTCTTTTTGTACTTTTAGGCTTACTATCTTCATCAATATAATTCTCAGGAACAATCCAATCAAAATTCTTTTCTTAGGCTTCGTAAAGTGCCACCAATTTAAAGAGGATTGGTATATTTTCCTCGTTTTCATTATTAGATTCAGTTTTTTCTAGATTACCAACAATGTCTACACATGATCCAAGCATATTGAAATGATCAAAGACTTTTCTAGCTTCTACAACAACATCTCCAAATTCTTTAAGCATTGTTTCTAAGATGAAGTTTCTTTTTCTCAACATCTTCAATGTTATTCAAGTTGATGAACATATGTTTTATTATGGGAAGGAGGTTAACAAACCTAGATTCTAGCATGTGAACTAAATAATTTGCATCACTCTCGTAATTGGGAGCAAGTTCTACTATGGATTTTTCCTTAAAGTTATCAGGCTTACTAACATGATTAAAGAATTCTTTGATAGTGTCCTTTCCAAGTATAGAACCACTTCCTACTGGCAACTCATTCAAGGTAAACTTAGGGAATAACATGATGAAAAATAACAACGTAGTGAAAAAATAACAACTAGAATAAGAACTAATTTTTTTTGTGTTTTTGATATAAAGAAGCAAAACAAGACAAAAAATAAAAACAAGACAATAAAAAAATAAAGAGGCTGAGAGTGAGAGATTCCCCTTGCCAGAAGACTTCCTTCTCCCCGGCAACGGCGCCAGAAAAAGTCCTTGATGGTGCAGATCTTGCACTCGTTGGGATACCCCAAGAGGAGTGTGTGATGAGCACATCGGTAGGATTTTCCCCTTAGTTAAGAACCAAGGTTATCAATCCAGTAGGAGAAAGAGGACCTTCTGAAGGTAGATGCCACTGACGGTGGTGATGGCTCACCAGTGTCAGCAACAACGTGGAACCTATACACAACACAACCAAAATACTTTGTCCCAACGGTACAGTGAGGTTGTCAATCTCACCGGTCTTGCTGAAACAAAGATTAGACGTATAGTGTGGAAAATAAAATATGCTTGCAGTAAGTAAAGAAAGCAGGGAATTGTGGTGGCTTGTTTTAACAGTATAAGAAAATGGACTTGGGTTCATAGGTTCACTAGTGGTGTCTCTCCATAAAAGATAGCATGCTGGGTGAACAAATTACAGCTGGGCAATTGACAAATAAAGGTTGCTGTAGTGCACATTCATGACATGAAGACTACTATGATATTTAGTGAGGGCACTACAATAGTATACATAGACCGTAATCCAACTGCATCTATGACTAATAATCCACCCTCGGGTTATCATCCGAAACCCCTTAGGTATTAAGTTGCAAGCAATAGATAACTGCATTAAACAAAGTGTGTAATGTAAGCAATGATTATACACGCGGGCACTCTCACCGCTGTTTTCTCCCTAGTGGCAACAACACATCCTCCCCCTTCACGTTTCTGTCACTCGAGCTAGGTGAAAAGGAGATATCAACCCACTATCGAGCATAAATACTCCCTCTTGGAGTCACTAGCAACTACTTGGCCAGAGCAACCACTAGCAACGGAAAGCATGCAAGATCACAAATAACATATGCAATAAAGACTATAATCAACTTGGCATAAGTTCAATATTCATCGGATCCCAGCAAACACATCACACAGAATTAGATAAGATCAATCTCGATCATGTTAGGTAGCTCACGAGATCTAAACATGGAGGCATATGAGGAGAAGACAACCATCTAGCTACTGCTATGGACCTGTAGTCCAAGGATGAACTACTCACGCATCACTCCGGAGGCAGGCATGGTGATGTAGATGCCTCCCGTGATGATTTCCTCTCCGGCAGGGTGCCGGAGACAGCTTCAGAACCGCCCCTGATCTTGGGTTGATGGTGACGGCGGCTGCGGAACTTTTGGGGGATTTTTTATCAGGTGTTTAGGGTTTTCCATCCGGGGGGAATGAATAAAAGAAAGGGCAGAGGCGGTGGAGCCCTGGGGGCACCACACCACCCCCTGACGCGGCCAAGGGGGGCACGCCACCCCATGGTGTGGGCCTCCTGATGCCCCTCTTTGTCTCCTCTTCGGTATTCTGGATGCTTCCGGGGAAAATAGACACTTCGGGCTTTGTGGGGTCCAATTCCGAGAATATTTCCAGACCAACTTTTCTGAAACCAAAAATAGTAGAAAACAAGGAACTAGCACTAGGCATCTTGTTAATAGGTTAGTCCCGGAAAACGTGTAAAAATGACATAAAGAAGTTAGAAAACATGTAGCAATTGGCATAATATCATCATGGAGCATCAGAAATTATAGATATGTTGGAGACGTAACAAAGTCTCGGAAGTATCCAGAAGTCCCGAAGAGCCCCGGAGGGGGGCCACGGGGTGGCCACACCATAGGGTGGCGCCACCACTCCCTGGCCACGCCACCTGGTTGTTTGGACCCCCGGCCACCCACCGACATCGCCCTTTCGCCTATATATACTCCCCGATGCATAAACCCTGGAAGAATTGACATTTCCCACAAAATACATCTGCAGCTCCGCCGCCTCTGCGACAAGTTTTGTGGGACAGATCTCTGTTCTGGCACCCTGCCGGGACGGGGAAGTGCCCCCGGAACCATCTCCATCGACTACACCTCCATCTCCATCGCCGTTGTTGTCTCCTATGTTGAGGAGGGAGTAGTTCTCCCCCGAGGCTGAGGGTTCTACCGGTACCTATGTGGTTCATCTCTCTCTCTCGTGGTGTGATCTATATGTGATCGTGAGCTTTTTAATATGGTTGAATAAGTAGATGTTACTCTTCATCTTGTGCTACTCAAGTGTTTTATTAATATGAACTTTGGAGTCACCTTGTCCCGCGGTGTGAAGGTGACAGTGTGCACATCGTGTGTGTCTCCTCTATGAATTGTGGTGTTTGTCTAGTACCTTCTAGGGCGCTCATAGTGACAGCGTGGGGCTAAGTAGACGTGGGAATGCTTACTTTAAGGAATGCTTTTTGCAGCCCTACGCAATTATTAGTGTTCATTATCCAACCGGAGAGGGCTAAGAGTAGCATAGTGAAGAGAAGATATTTAGTTATTCAATTTTGTGATCATTGTTGAGAGTGTCCACTAGTGAAAGTAGGATCCCTAGGCATTGTTTCCAAGCATTGAAACACTGTTTTCCGCCTGTTCTGCTACATGTTTGCTTGCTGCCATATTTATTTCAGATTGCTATTATTACTTATAACCATCCATATTACTCGCATTTCACTATCTCTTCGCCGAACTAGTGCACCTATATACCTGACAAGTATATTGGGTGTGTTGGTGACACAAGAGACTTCTTGTATCTTAATTGCAGGGTTGCTTGAGAGGGATATCTTTGACCTCTACCTCCCTGAGTTCGATAAACCTTGGGTGATCCACTTAAGGGAAACTTGCTGCTGTTCTACAAACCTCTGCACTTGGAGGCCCAACACTGTCTACAAGAATAGAAGCGTGCATAGACATCAATCTCTTTTCTGGCGTCGTTGCCGTCGAGGTAAGGTAAAATGTAATCACATCCTCGGATGTGAGTGCTTGGAGTTATTTCCTTTAGATTCTACAATTAAATCTTTTTGTTTCTTGTTTTCACTAGTTAGGCTTATTTTTACTTATTCCTTATTTTTATATTTACTAGTTAGACTTAATGTAAAACAAAAAAATGAGAGAGATTTATAATATTTATCTTGAGTTAGGACATGAAGTGTTTGAAGAGAAAATTAAAAAACTTATGGAGCTTTATTTGCATGCTATTGGCAATGTTATTAGTATGAACTCTTTAAACACCATTATTGCTAATGCTATGGAAAATTCTAAGCTTGGGGAAGCTAGTTTTGATGAATATGATATTTTTAGTCCCCCAAGTTTTGAGGAGGAAATTTCTTTGACGATACCTTGCCTCCAATATATGACTATTATAATGATTGTGGTATTCTAGTTCCACATGTTTACAATGATGAATATGATATTTTCAGTCTACCTACTATTGAGGAAAAAATTAATTATGATTACAACATGCCTCCTATATTTAATTATTATGGTGATGAGAATAATAATGATAGCTATTTTGTTGAATTTTCTCCCACTACTATTAATAAGAATGACTATGCTTATGTGGAGAGTATTAATTCTTTTATGCATGTGGCTCATGATAAGAATGTTTCTTGTGATAGTTATATTGTTAATTTATTTCATTATGCTACTGAAAGTTATTATGAGAGAGTGAAACATGGTTTTATACATCTCAACAATATTAAGTTTCCCCTCTTTATGTTGAAATTTTTGAAGTTAAACTTATTTTGTCTTCCTATGCTAGTCACTTTGTGCTTCGTTGACTTGTTTTTCTACAAGATTCTTTTTCATAGGAAATGGATTAGACTTAAATGTGTTTTATATTTGCTTCTTGATGCTCTCTTATTGTTCTTCAACTCTTATTCTTATGTGAGAATCTTTTAAAAATCATTGTGCCTAGCTAAAAGGCTTTAAAGAAAAGCACTTCTAGGGAGATAACCCATGTTTTTATTTTTGCATTGTTTTTCTCTGATTTCTTTGAGTCAAGGGGTTGTATACTTCTGTAGCAACTTCTTTGTATCTTTTTTTGTGTCTTTGTTGAGCCAAGTAAAGGCTGTAGTGGAAAGTTGAGACTATATTTCGGATTTCTGTTGTCCACTGTTAACATCGTATAAAATCACAGAAACTTCAAAATGACCTGAGTTTTTTTGTGCTTAATCCTGAGTTATATACGCAACTTTTCTTAGTTGACCAATTTTTGATTTGAGAAACAGAAGATTTTTGAAAAAATCGATCTTTACCTGCTGTTCTGTTTTGACAGATTTCTGCCAATAATTGCATTTGCCTCTTAATCTCTTTCTTTTGGTGTTCTTTTGAGAAAAAGTGTTTTAAAATAATTTGTGACAGTAGCTAATGTTTTTATTAGTGTTAGGCTTGTGTTGAAACTGAACCATGTGAATTTATTATTTTTATTGCACTAACGTTGCTAATGAAGATTGTGAGAAGTTTGGTGTGAAGGAAGTTTTCAAGGGTCAAGAGAAGAGGATGATATGATATGATCAAGAAGAGTGAAGAGACTAAGCTTGGGTATGCACCGGTGGTACATCCCAGAAAATTCTAAGAAGACTCAAGCGTCTAAGCTTGGGGATGCCCAAGGCATCCCCTTCTTCATCGACAAATTATCAGGTCACTTCTAGTGAAACTATATTTTTATTCAGTCAGATCTTATGTGCTTTACTTGGAGCGTCTTCTATTTCTGTTTTCATTTTTTTGGTTTTATTTGCTGTAATAAATGTGTGTATCTTATCATACTTGTGTGCGATAGAGACACGCTCCATTTTTATTGCTTAGAACACTCGAGTTTTCATTCTTACTGTTCGGTGAGTGTTCACTTTTTGCTAGTACTGCGTTTAGCCTTTGTTTTCATGTACCTATTATTCAGAGTTGTTAGTTTTAGTAGTGTTATGTGAGTACTCTCATGTTTTCTTTTTGTATCATGTAGAGTATTTTTGTATGGTGCTTGTTGGGAAAAGAAACTACTGCTTGAAGTAGAATTTTTAATGGTGCAAGTAGAAGCTTGTATAGACTGTGGCTAGAACTTTTTCATATCATGCTAGATGTTATTTTAGTTTTAAAGCCTTGTGGTTATTGAGTAGCATGATTAGCCTCAAATAGATGAGAGTGTTTAATGTGCCATTGAAAGATTCTTGAGTTCTTCTTGTCATGTTGAAGCATAAATTTATGGTATTCTCTTTCGAATGTTTTATTTGGTTGACTTGGCGCATGCTCACACCATGTTTATGACTATGAACCAGTCACTAATAGCCTCTATGATCATTTAGTTTTTGAACATGTGATACCTCTTATGCTTTAGTTAATGATGTTTATGTCGCTATGCACGATTATGGCTCTTATGCTCTCTTGATTTGTTGATCCCAGTCTTTTGCTAGCCTCCACCTGTAATGAGTATGAGCTCTACTCGTGCATCCAACTCCCTAAAACCAAGTTTTACCATTGTGTCCACCATACATACCTACATGTGGTATTTAACTGCCACTCCAAGTAAATTGCTCATGTGTTACCTTTAAAACCTTCAAAATTACTCCTGCTTTATGTTCCTATTTTTGCTCATGAGGACGTAAATAGAGAATCTTTATCTCACTTGTTGATTGGATTTCACACCTTGGACTAGTGGCTTCATCTGCTTATCGAAATGATAGAAGAGCTGGCAGCGGGGTGCCCAGCCCCAAATTAATACAGACACAATCTCTTCACTATTTTTCACCCTGATTTATCAGTCAAAGCATAATTGTGTAAACAAAAGAGAAAGAGGGATGACCTTACAACCAGACGAGTCCTTCATATGGGAGCCGCTCTTGTGAATCCAATTGGCTTGTGACGTACTATATTTTCCATTTACTATTCGTTGACATTAGCATACATCTCCCAAAATATAGACACTACTCCATGGTATGTGATTGTTGGCAGGCACCCGAGGATTCGGTTAGCCATGGTTTGTGTAAGATGGATGGGAGGAGTGTCAAACTTTTAATACCTCTGTTTAATAAAATAAAAGCTCTAACACATGAGTGATCCCTGCTTCCCTCTGCGAAGGGCCTTTCTTTTACCTTTATGTTGAGTCTCCATCTTCTAACTTTATGCACAATTGACAGAGCATTTTTGCCATTCTGAGTTTTATGTGAATTTGTCTCAGAAACATTATTAATTGATTCATGATGTGTTATTGCTTGTTCTCAAACTATTTGTTCTAGTATTCCTCATGAACTTTGAAGGTGTCCTGGCATTTATGTTTTGCCCCACTCTTCAGGACTAGCGAAGTACCACTTTGCCATGCTTTCTCTATACTTGAAACAAACATATATCTTTCTTTGCATTGTTATTCCTCACCTTTTATTTGAGATACTTCTCATGATGCAATGTGATTGCTATGCTTTATTATTAAAGTTATATTTATCATGTTTGTGTTAAAGTTCTATGATCTCAGCTTACATATTCTTTTACATATTATGATCAAGATTGTGTGGTAGCATGTCACCTCAGATTTTTTTTTTATTGTATACCCACTCGAGGATGAGTAGGAACTAAGCTTGGGGATGCTTGATGCGTCATAACCGTATCCTTAATTTCTGTTGTTCCATGTTGTTTTCATGTTGTTTCCCACATGTTTTACTTACACTTTATGTCATTTTTATCGATTTCCCGGGACTAACCTATTGACAAGATGCCATAGAGCGAGTTCCTGTTTTCTACTATTTTTAGTTTCAGAAAAGTTGTCCTGGAAATATTCTCGGAATTGAACGATTCGAAAGCTAGAAGTCTTAGAAGTCCCGGAAGCATCCAGAAGTCCCGAAGAGCCCTAGAAGGGGGCCACAGGGTGGCCACACCATAGGGTGGTGCCCCCACCCCTCTGGCCGCGCCACCTGGTGGTGTGGCCCCCCTGGCCACCCCCGACATAGCCCTTTCACCTATATATACTCCCCGATGCATAAACCCTAGAAGAATCGACCTTTTCCACAAAATACATCCGCAGCTCCGCCACCGCCGCCGACAAGTTTCAGGGGACAGATCTCTGTTGTGGCACCGGCGGCGCATAGGTGCGCGCCGGCAATGCCCACGCAGGTGGTAAAAACTTACCGCCGGCGCACCAACATCCCACGCGCCGGCGGTAACATTCAGACTTTTTTTTCGAAATATGTTTTTTTATGGAGTTTTTTTATTTTTTTTAAAATTTTATTTTTTTCCAAAACAAATAAAAACATATATTCGACTTATTTGAATTTGTGCGCCGGCGGTAACATTCAGACTTTTTTTTCGAAATATGTTTTTTTATGGAATTTTTTTTATTTTTTTTAAAATTTTATTTTTTTCCAAAACAAATAAAAACATATATTCGACTTATTTGAATTTTTTCAATATCATTCTAGGTCCCCTTTGTCAAGTTTAGTCAACTTCCCACTCGGTCTCCCATCCTCCCACTACTCTAGCCCGAGCACGCTCAACTTCTTAGTTTCATCCCACTACTCTACCTAGGAACAACTCATTCTTTCTTGTAAGTATAGTACTATCAATCCTTTTAACTATTGCACCATATCTACAAATTCGTAATTACAAATTCGACAAATGACATGTCTAAATTGATCAGAAGAATACGAGGAATCCAAATATGATATCCTTATTATCTTTTCTAAAATAAAAATATTTTTTTATTTTTTGAATTTTTTTATTAATTTGATTATGTAGGAAAATTTAGTGTGTCTGAAATAACTTTTTTTCCTTTTGGAATTTGCCGATTCTAAAAAAACCTCATAGGCCGAAAGTTATGGCCGTTTTTGCTCACAATTTTTTTGATATATTAAACGCGTTTTTTCGATGTCGTATGCAAAAGTTATGGCCGTTTTACGTTTTATTTTTGAATTTTGCATAAAAGGTCAAATGGAGTATTTAAAATTTTCCATATCAACTAGACAGTCCACCCTACCCACATATCAAAGGATTTTATTTTTTGAACATTTTATCATTTTTGTTTCTACTTTACAAAATTTTAAAAGGCGGTCCACGGGGGGGAGGGGGTGGAGAGAAATATCTGCATACGCGCCGGGGGTAAGTGCAGGGGTTACCGCTGGCGCCGTGGCCACACAACGCGCCGGGGGTAAATGCAGTTACCGCCGGGGCGCGGGGAAGCGGGGCGCCGGGGGTAAGTTTACCAGAGGGGGCGGGGGTGATATGCCTTTACTGCCGGTGCGGGGCGTTGCGTGCACGCCAGGGGTAACGAGCTAGCACCGGCGCACCAACATTTTGTGCGCCGGCGGTACATACCGCTAGCGGAGACGAATGCATGTGCGCCGTCGCTATGGGATGCGGCTATAGGCCTTTTCCTAGTAGTGCCTGCCGGGACGGGGAAGTGCCGCCAGAACCATCTCCATCGACTCCACCGCCATCTCCATCGCCATTGCTGTCTCCTATGATGAGGAGGGAGTAATTCTCCCCTGAGTCTGAGGGCTCTACCGGTAGCTATGTGGTTCATCTCTCTCTCCCATGGTGTGATCTATATGTGATCGTGAGCTTTGTAATCTATTTGAATAAGTAGATGTTACTCTTCATCTTGTGCTACTCAAGTGTTTTATTAATATGAACTTTGGAGTCACCTTGTCCCGCGGTGTGAAGGTGACAGTGTGCACATCGTGTGTGTCTCCTCTATGAATTGTGGTGTTTGTCTAGTACCTTCTAGGGCGCCCATAGTTACAACGTGGGGCTAACTAGACATGGGAATGCTTACTTTAAGGAATGCTTTGTACAGCCCTACGCAATGATTAGTGTTCGTTATCCAACCGGAGAGGGTTAAGAGTAGAATAGTGAAGAGAAGATATTTAGTTATTCAATTTTGTGATCATTGTTGAGAGTGTCCACTAGTGAAAGTAGGATCCCTAGGCCTTGTTTCCAAGCATTGAAACACCGTTTTTAGCCTGTTCAACTACATGTTTGCTTGCTGCCATATTTATTTCAGATAGCTATTATTACTTATAACCATCCATATTACCCGCATTTCACTATCTCCTCGCCGAACTAGTGCACCTATATACCTGACAAGTATATTGGGTGTGTTGGGGACACAAAAGACTTCTTGTATCTTAATTGCAGGGTTGCTTGAGAGGGATATCCTTGACCTCTACCTCCCTGAGTTCGATAAACCTTGGGTGATCCACTTAAGGGAAACTTGCTGCTGTTCTACAAACCTCTGGACTTGGAGGCCCAACACTGTCTACAAGAATAGAAGCGTGCGTAGACATCAGTGAGTAGAGCTGTAACCATAGCACCTGGCATGTAACTCTATGTATCTATAACCTTCCTCCTTCGTAGTGCATGAAGAGGAAGTTCATTATGATGCCAGTGCTGATCCAAGGCCCGAGACAACCGGGCAACGACATTGATGTGTACCTAAGGCCATTAGTCAATGAACTTTTACATTTGTGGCGTGAAGAAGGTGTACTCGTGTGAGACGAGCACGAACAAAAAGAATTTAACCTACGAGCGTTGTTGTTCGTAACCATCAACGATTGGCCAGCTCTTAGTAATATTTCTGGACATACAAACAAGGGATACAATGCATGCACACACAGTTTAGATGACACCAAAAGTGTATATGTGGATAAATGTAAGAAGGTTGTGTACCTCGGGTATCGTCGTTTTCTTCCGCGCAAACACCCCTTAAGAAAATCTGGCAAGCATTTCAATGGTGAGGCAGATACCTGTGAGACGCCTATCCTCCCACCTGGTGATGATGTATTTGATATGGTGAAGGATTTGAAAGTAATCTTTGGAAAGGGTCCGGGCAGACAAGCTGTTCCGAATGAAGCTGACGGACACGCACCCATGTGGAAGAAGAAATCTATATTTTGGGATCTATCCTATTGAAAAATCCTAGATGTACGCTTTGGGATCAACGTGATGCACATGACGAAGAATCTCTGCGTGAATCTGCTAGGCATCTTTGGCTTGTATGGGAAGTCAAAAAATACATCTGAAGCACGGCAGGACCAGCAACACACGAAAGGAAGAGACGGCACGAATCCTGAGCGGTTTCAAGGTGGTCCTGCCAGCTATGCTCTTACCAAGGAAGAGAAGGAAAACTTTTTTGAAGCACTAAGTAGTATCAAGGTAACGTCTGGCTTGTCGTCGAATATAAAGGGAATAATAAATGTGGCATAGAAAAAATTCCAAAACCTGAAGTCTCATGACTGCCACGTGCTGATGACACAATTGCTTCCGATTGTGTTGAGAGGGATTCTACCAGAAAATGTTTGACTACCCATTGTGAAGTTATGCGCATTCCTCAATGCAATTTCTCAGAAGGTAATCAATCCAGAAAGTCTATCAGCGTTACAGACAGATGTGGTCCAATGTCTTGTCATCTTTGAGTTGGTGTACCCACCATCCTTCTTGAATATTATGACACACCTCCTAGTTCACCTAGTCAAAGAGATTACCATTCTTGGTCCTGTGTTTCTACAAAATATGTTCCCCTTTGAGAGGTTCATTGGAGGCTTAAAGAAAAATGTTCACAACTGTGCTAGGCCAGAAGGAAGCATCTCCAAGGGTTATGGAACAGAGGAGGTAATTGAGTTTTGTGTTGACTTTCTTCCAGACGTTAAGTCGATTGGTGTTCCCGAATCGTGGCATGAGGGAAGAATGAGCGGAAAAGGCACGTGTAATATCCCAGTGTTTGGGACGTGATAAGGTTCTAGTTATAATATGTGCATTTGCAAAGCATGCATCTAAAAGTACATGAAATTTTGGCGCGAAAGTTTAAACGAATTAAAGTGACCAAAGTTTCACTTGACTTGATGAAATAGGTCTAGTTCATCTAGTCAAGAGTATATTTGGAGTGATCTTTATAACAAGTATCTTAAGTAACTAAATCATCTGATTACTCAAACCATAATTAGTTGTGACCAACACAAACTCTCAACAACCTTAACCACAAGTCTTTAAGTGACTTGGGATAATTCATTAGGTATCCACAACCCAAAGAAAGGGGAGTACCCAAATCACACAACTGATAATCATACCTCCACCAATGAGTAATACACAATTGAACCATCTCATCAACAGAGGTGTTATGTCCTCTCAAACAATAACTCTTTAAGTTATCAACCATTCACACAACATCTTTCCAGATTATTTATTACCTACTAAGAGATCCTTCACAAGTAAATAACCAAGGTTTAATAGAACACAAATCATACAGACAGGTGTTAACTCAAAACCCACAAGTGGAAAATGACATAATAATTGTAATAACATATTTATCGAATATGTACATATCTCATCAATCATAAAAGAAGTACCTACAAGAAGAAATAAATCTTCTTCAACTATTGATAAACCTTGATCATTACATATGATATTTCCAAACCTCTACATCTGTATTGTAAATGACAAAGGTAATAAAGTGATGAATATAAAGTAAATCATGACACCTGGGAAAAACAAATAACAACTATGACATAAGTCATTAAACCTCAATAACTTTCACATGCTCAGTGTTCCATCATCTTATATAAGTGAGTATCCGAAATCTCAACACATCAATGAACCATGTGAACAATTTACTATTAAGTTATCATTCCATAAGCATTTCACACTTCTATTCAAATCAAGATTCAACAAGTAAAGTATCTCTGATATAACTAATGAATAACAAAAAGTTATAACCTCTACTAGAGGAATTGAATGGATAGCTAAGTAACACCAAACATATATGAACAAGCCCGTATCCTATGGGAAATAAAATAAGAAATATATGGAAGGATGATAAAAGCATGAACTAACTCTTAATCTAGATCTTGATATGTTGGCTAGACCTTTGTATCTTGTTTCCCAACCCTCTCCAAGGTATTCTGCAAGAGAAGAAACCACAAGGCAGGAGGAACTACCACAGAAAGATCTTCAAGAAGATTATTTAGAGTATTCTAGAAGTGCTACTTCAATCTATTATAAGAGTATTTGGAAACTCTTATATCTTGATCCGATCTTATTAACTCCTCTTGAAATAGTGTGATATTCCAATGTTAGTGTTATATAGAAGTAGTTTGGTAACAAGTTTCTAGACCTTGTTAACAGATAACTTTTGTATACTCAAACAATTGAATGTCATACACAAATTCAAAGAAGGTTGAATAACCTAGTATATCTATGCCATCTGGATATGAAAAGTAATTTGGGACAAGCCTTGCAAACTTGTTCACAGATTCTTCTTATATGCATAGGGAAAATTGATGTCATAAACTACATCTACATTCCTTTTGCAATCAACCAAGAGAAAGAATAACACTAAGGAAACAAGAAACCACATTACAATCATTTAAGTAAAATCTTTGCTTGGAATAACTGGTTGTTTTCACCACAAGGGTGAGATAGTTAAAGATGGAATCCAAGAGCAGATATTACTTGCAAGTGACAAAAGATGATAACATAAGGCTAGTGGCAACTAGAGAGAAGAACATCAAGCAACAGAAGACCACAAGAAGAAACACTGCCTCAGTAAGGGATCATAAGAAATTATCCAGTGAATCATCAGGACATATTAGAAAACCATTAACCTCTGTCAAACTCATCAGATATGAGGAGCTCATAATAATATCTTTAATGGAAATAACTATCAAGTATGAAATAATAACCAGCCATTGCATCCACATGTCTTTGATATGTGGAGGTTAATGTTAACAAACTTAATACCTTGTTTCCCTTATCCTTATCATATGTAAGACTAACAGATGATAACAAAAAATCATCTACATATAATAATGTAAATGATTACATGTTCTAAAACAACAAGAGATAATATCCACATTTGGAAACTGGTGAAAAACAAACAAATAGGTTCCAAAGACACACATGTTTTCCACTTGGTAAAGAACCTAATTTATCAAATAAGACTTACACCCACCTGAGTAAAATGTCAACAAAATTACTAAGAGTTGGAACTGTGAGGATAACCAAGTTACATAATAGAAAAACAAGTCTTTTCATCAATCCAAACCATCTGGCATGGTTTGGTATAATAACCAATGGTTGGTGATTTATCTATAAGACATAAAAACATGACTAAGTAGATGTATAAGTTGTTTTCTATAAGACTTGTATCAAAATTATTTAATTTTGAACCACACACTAGGTTATCCACATGATTGTTGTGTGTACTCTTATTAAACATGCCTAAACATAATTTTAAATCCATTTAATAAATAAAATGAAGAGAAAACAACAAAAAACGCTTAATCTAGCACCCTAAATAAAAAATACAAATATTCTTCAAATTCACCAAAACAAAACATGGTGGAATGTAAAATTTGATAAGGAATCCAAATATGATTTTTAATAATTTTTATGTTTACAAATAAGCCCTGAAAATAGTGTTTTCTTCTCAGTTTTAAAGACAGAAGGACTAAGTTGTAAATTTCAGAAACTCTAGGGGGTTATCGAAATTTCACGATTTGTTTTCCTTTCTTCTTCCTCCGCCAGAAGGCAGAGGAGAAGGTCGTGCTGTCCTCCTCGCCGCTGCCACCTCCTCTTCGACCGCTTGCAGGGGAGGATAAGTACACCACGCCGACGCCGTGGTCATCTTCTCCCTCTCTCGCTCGTTTGCTCTCTCTCTCTCTCTATGTCTAAATCGAATAGAAACCCAAAACCCTAGCTGTACGGCCGCCGCTCGCCACCGTCATCTCCGGTCACCTCGAGAGGAACCGAGGCCACCATCGGGTGCGTCGTGCTTCCCTCTACCTCTCCACCAAATCTCGTTTGCTGGGAAGGTCGGGAGCCCGAGAATTTCTCCATTCCCTTTGCTCTCTGTCTCCGGTCGCCGTGGACCTCGCCGTCGATTGCTACCTCGCCGTGCTTCCTCAACCCTACCACGAGACTCATGGTGAGCTGGGGAACCCCTGGGTGCTCTCCGTTTTGAAATCGAGCCATGAATTCCATGATTTCGCCAAGCACCTCCACCCGCCGCCGTGCCGGTGGTCGCCGGCAGTGTTCCGGTGACCATTTGGCCACAACGATGCCACTCCTAGACTCGTTGTGTCATGCTCTACAACATGGTACCAAGCAATCAGCCCAATTCGAAGTATATCTTATGATTTAAGATCAACAAAGAAGAATTTCCTGTTGCTGATGCATAGATGAGGTCATCATGACGTCATGGGAGGATTTCTTTTCTTTTTCATTTATTTTTATTTAAAATTCGAATATGACAGGTGGGACCCACCTGTCAATTTGAATATTGGCAGAAAAATCATTAAACTTATTAATTCAATAACTTTTAATTCACTTATCAAAAGAATACAAATAAAATTTATAAATGCTTAGAAAATTATAATCTAAATGTTTATGAACTTTTCAAAAATGTTTGATAAAATTTAAAATTAAATATTTTCTGAATTAAATTAAATCATTTAAAAATTGAGAAAATAATAAATAATTCATAAAATAAAATAATTACAAGTTATATACCAAAATGCTCCAAATGACAAATACAACTCATCTATGATGTTTTCAAATTCATTTGACCAAGTTTTCATGTGTGCAATACTTTGCCTAGTCATTTAATTCATTTAACCAAGTTTTCAGGAAACATAAAATGTTATATAAAGAGAAAAGAATTTCCAATTCAAATATGTCAAACATAAAATATTTTGTTTAACTTATAAACTTGTTTCTAATGGTATAATGGAATTCTATAATATTCCATTATAAACAGAAATAGCTGCCACATCATTATATTCTTTATTAATAAAACCCTCATGTTTTCACACCTACTAAACCTATAATTACTAAGTCATTAGCAAACATGTGATGATAGATTTATTTGTATTAGTTCCTCATTTTCAAATAAACTTGATGTCATAAGCTCTACACTTTTGAATATAAAATAAAATGTGTCTGTTATCTTCTTAATAGTTGTTTTCCATGTGTTCTGGTTTTGTTATCTAACCAAGTAATAAAAAAACTTCTACCTAAACATGATAACAACTCTTTGCTAAGTAAAAGTGAAACACATGTAAGTCTATGAAGGGGTCGTTGCATAGAAAACAAAAAAAAATCTACGCGAGAGACACCCGAAATGTCAAGATCTAATCTAGGAGACAAAGTGCAACGGGCAACGAGAGGGTTAAGGAGAACACATACCCTCGAAGACACAAAGCGTTACGAGATTAAATCTCATTGTTGGCGTTGTCGTAGTCATACCGATGCCGATAGCAAGAAGATGTGCACCGCAATCCGGCGGTGCCTCCATGATCGGTCACACGTACGGTTGATGACGACCTCCGTTCCCTCGATCCATCGGGGCGCGGAAGTAGAGGATCCCTCGGAACTCCAGCAGCACGACGGCGTGGTGGTGGTGAAGAATCCCACGGTCAGGGATTCGCCAAGCCGGAGACCATGGAATGGAAGAGCGGGTGGAGGGAAAAGGAAGTGGGCAAGTGTGTGAGAGAGAGGGAGCTCATGCCCTCTATTTATAGGAGAGGGGGAGGCAGCCCAAGGGGTGTGCGGCCAGCCCCATGGTGTGCTCCCACCTCTTCCTTGATCATGTGAGTGGACACTCCACTCACATCCACTCATTTTCCCTTAAAACTCCACTTAGAAAATTCAAGAGTTTTTCTTTAATAAATAAATAAAACATTTTTATTTCTTTATTTCAGCATTTGTTAATCTATTAACAAACTTTTGCATATTGCACCTCGAATCATTTGTTAATTCTATTAACTACCATTCGACGAAAAAACTCTTGAACTATTTCAATTTTCCCCGAAACAATTTTGGTGCTGCCCAAAATATTCTTCGATATTCCGTATCCTCTCAAACGCGTCATCGAACCTTAAGTGTGTCACCCTACTGTTCGCGAATAAGATAGACATCATCAAGACTCCTCTCCGATCAATAATCAACGGCAGGATCTGGAGATCTGTGATGACTCCTATATATTCAACGACGACTCTCGTGATCGTGGGAACCAACAACGTCGTGACTAATTCCCTTTGTCTCGCAATATTTTACTTGTCCGAGATTCGATCATTGGTATCAACCATACCTTGTTCAATCTCGTTACGGACAAGTGATATTTTCTCGTTTCCGTGATATGACATCCTTGTGACCTAGTCACGTGCTTGCAAGCGGCGTCGATGTGATATCACTGAGAGGGCCCAAAGTATATCTCTCTGTCATTTGGATGGAAAAATCTCACTCTTGATCCATGATCCTCAACTAATACTTTCCGAATACCTAACGTCACCTTTATAGTCACCCTGTTACGGTGTGACGTTTGATGACATCAAAGCACCCTTCCGGTATCAGTGATTGACATGATCGCATGGTCTAAGGAAAAAGTTACTTCGTATGTTTGATATAATAATGTAAACTTAATGACTTGATCGCATTGCTATATTCACTTTGGGTATATGTTCATCTCATCATTCTTCTAATGACATGACCCCGTTATTAACAACATCCAATGTTCATGACCAGGAAACCTTGATGATGTATTAATCAACGAGCTAGTTAAAAGAGAGGCTTTACTAGGAACCATTGTTTGTTTATTAAACACACATGTATCAACGTTTCCGGTTAATACAATTCTAGCATGAGAAATAAACATTCGTCATAAACAAGGAATAAGATAATAACCATTTTATTATTGCCACTCGGGCATATTCCCTTCAGTATCCTACTTGCACTAGAGTCAATAATCTATTCTGTAAGCACTTCACACATATGGCGTTCCAGTGTTATTACCATACTTCGCATGTGGTAAACATCATAAAAAATATCTGAACTGTTCAGGTCCTATTGTATTTGCATGTTCTTTGCGTCTACACGCATCACTCATTCTCTAATTAGATGGCTTTGTATATATATGGTCAATCGGTGAAACCTTGATTCCTCAGCTTAAACTAATGTCACTAACATTGTGAAAATGTAGCTTCATAGTGTTAGCATTCTTGGAAATTCACCATGTTCAATAAAGAACTCCTTGACACAAAATACGCTTATTACCAGTTGTCAACACAACGATATAATTTAGCCTTTGTTGTAGTATCTGTCACAATATTTTAATTTTGAAACTCTTTCAAATCCAGCATGGAACTTTCTTCCATCCTATTGTGCTACCCTTCATCACATATTTTAATTGAGATAATTTTATTTGAATATATGACAAGACTATTAGTGTAACATATTACAACTAACATTTTGTCATTACTACATAGGAAAACATATCCATATCATTTCTAAAATGACACAAGGATCTCTCCCACTGTTGTCTAATCATCATATGAATTATCCTGCTATAACATTTTTATAGCATAGGACTCATCTGGTTGTGTACATAGCATGGAAACATGACTTAGAAATCTCAATTTCAATGATGCTTATCATGTGTCAAAACACTTGAATCTTGCTCAATTATTTTCCATATGACAAGAACTCTTTCTTGTCATTTCGATATTGACTTACTTCAATATTTTATCTATGTAATTTGGCTTCAATCATACCAAGCGCTTCAATCCATCTATTATAGATATCGATGCCCAATATCTTCTAAGCCTTTCATCAAGAAGAAAATATTAACCATGATAATTTAAAATACATATTTTCCAATCAACCATATGTCATCTACATAAAGCATTGGAAATATGTCATAGCGCTCCCACTTAATTTCTTGCAATTCTACAAGCATCTTTATCGTTCATGATGGAATCAAATTCTTTTGATAACTTCATTAAGGTAAAGATTTCAACTTCGTTATTGATAACTAGGTAAAGATTTCCTTTTATTTTACTTAAAATGAAGTGTGCATACCTTTGGCAAGTTTACACTCTCAGTTGATCAATCTTTGATCAAACTTCCTCGAGAGGAGAGTTGGTTTTTTATTCAACTTCCATATCATAATAGGTAACTTTGCTAGAACTATCCACAAAGACTAAGCATCACTATGGAAGATCAAAATATTTTAGTAGTCAACTCTTTGAACTTCGTCGAAAACAACTTTTCTTCAAGCACAACTTTCAAAGGATGTAAAAATCCGTGTCTTTGTCGCTATATAGACCTTTTGCTATCGTTAGGCATCAATCCTGTCGAAAGGACTACCAAGTCACATCCTTGATATACATACAAGGATACTATGGCGGATATAACGACTCATAGTCAATTTTACGAAGTCAGGTCCCATCATTTGCTTCCTTTATAAGGTTCAGATCCTTTTGTTGTCAAAACAACACTTTACTCTTAAACCACAAGTTGTCTAAGTACAAAGTTTTAGGACTTTTGTGGTTCAGTACGCAAACTCATCCGAAGTATCTACAACACATGTAGTGTCTTCTACTTTGTCAAAATAGCAAACCCCGGAAAACCTTCCAGTGCTGCGCTACTCTTGACATGATAACGAAGATTCTCTAATCTCGTTGAATTTGTATTTTTCTCCCACTCACTTGTTTCGCAAGAACTACTTTCTCGAGAAATCAACCCTTTTGAACAAACAACATATGTCTTTTGGTTTGGCGATAGGAAAAGTACCCAATGTTTTATTTGGGATAACCTTATAAATATATATTTATCCTATTTTGGTTGTAAATATTTTACACATGCTATGCATACCAAAACATAAGAAAATGACAATTAGGGTCACTACCCAAACCATATCTTATATGTTGTCAATTTCAACGGATCATGATGGTGCTCTTTTCAGTGGAAAAACGGTTGTCACTAATGCATAAACTACAAAATTATAATGGCATTTTTATTAATCTTACCATGTCCAACAAGGTTTGATTTATTCTCTTGAATACTCCAAACTAATGTGGTCTATTCGAGAAGTATAAGTTGTAGAATGTAACACCCGAGGTTTTCCCCAATTAGTTTTGCTTGTTTGCTTTTGCATCGCCATGCATCATGCCATCATGTCATCTGCATTATAAAAACTCACCAAACATTGAAAAATTTGCCAATCCTATTTTTCATGAAAACTGAGTTGAGTTTGTGGCTCTAAAACTATTTTTTGATTTTTGTGCCTAAAACAATTTCTGGAAAGTATTAAAACAAATCAAGAGAAGAAAAATGTTATAAGAGGGAGAGAGAGCAGCCCAGCCATCCAAGCCCAAAGAGCACAGACCGAAACCAGCCCAGCAAGCCCAGCAGCCCAGCTAGCCTCATTCTACCTCGTCCGTACAGAACACACGAACACACATGCAGGAGACGTGACCTCCCCTCCCTGTCGCTTTTCACCTCCACCATCACCACCAACTCTCCTCCTTTATCTACCCGGGAGAGGCTCCCCAAACCCTAGCCTCGTTCCTCTCTTCCCATCTGCTGCTGCCACTAGCCCTCTTCTCCTCCCTCCTCTATCCCTTTGTCTACCCCACTACCTCCACTGTCCATGGCCGGAGATGGGAGTTCATAGAGCCGAGGACTCACTCACCGACCAGAACGTTCGATGATGGGAATGGAATCGCCGCGCTAGCCTCTTCGTCATAAGGTCAAGGACCGGAGATTACTGGATTGTCGGCGCCGTCGAGATCTTCCCGACAAGCACCCTCCGCCTTGCTCGCCTACATCGTCTGCAACCGGTCATCGAGAGTCTTCTCCGAGCCCGTCCCTTCAACCGGCAACCTCAAGGTGAGCCTTCGCCTCTAGGACCTTTCCCTTACCCCTCCCCATGCTCTGGGAGCGGCGCCTTCGTGCGTCGCCCGCTGCAGTTCGTCGCCGGCCTGGCTTTGTCCCCGCCGCGCTGTCTGAATTTTCGTGTTCAAAAATTCAGTTAACAGTGCCGCGTCGTCTCATATCACTCACGGATCCGTATACTATCAGAAGCACTCACCCCGCCCAGTGGCTTTGCTCTTTGAATGGAGGCATGAGATCGCGGGTTCGATCCCCGGCCGAGGCATATCCTTCAACATTTTTGGCGAATTTCACCGAGGGCGTGGGTCCACCCGTCAGTGAGCCCGAAGGCCACCTCAGCCGTCTCCGCGCCTCGTCAGCACCGCGTGGCGCCAGGGCCCACTAGTCAGTGTATCCGACTAGCCCGCCTGTTGGTGGAGATCTCTCAGATCCAGAACTGGATCTGGAAACATTCACACCCAGACCCCTGGATTTTCCCGTTTTGCACCGAAGCCCTCCCACTCTCTGTTTTCATCACGAACAAGCCCCTGTTTTCTAGAAAACACCCTAATTTTCAAATGCCCATATCTTTTGTTTTACAATGCCAAATAATGCAAACTTTATGTCTATTTCGATCACAAAAATGCAAGGAATATTAATATGTCATCCATGCTCATGTTTGCATCTTGAATCTTGCCTTGTTAGTAGTGTTATGCATGTCCACCTAATTAATAAACATGGAATATGTTTGGGTACTTAATCTAAATTGTGCCCTATTCCATTTAATCTTGTGTAGCTTATCTATATCTTGTTCTCTATGTTAACCAACATTTAATTTTGATGGTTAGCTAAATAACTTGAACCTATAACTAATTGCTCGGACGCCGGTTCCGCTTAAATTGGTTAAGTTGCATCCCGCATGTCATGCATCCCTATCTTGATCATGCTGGATCTTTTGCCGTAGTAGTAAGTGTTGCATCTTTGGCTTCTTTTAGTGTTTTCTTCTTCGCGGATAGGACGTTGAGATGATGTGAGCAACGACAAGTTCTTCTACCTCTACAAGCTGGATTCCAGGCAAGCTTTACTCACTTGCTACCTATGGCTGCCGTTCCTCACTTGTTACCGATATTTTTCGTTGTCTTTATTCTAGGCTTATGATTTGATGCTTGTGTCTCGGTCCTATCATATGTTTATCTTGCAGCCATGATATAGCCCCATCTCCCACCTTCTATGACATGTTTGTTTTTCTTGTTGGCCTTGCGAGTCGTAGCGCATGCTTAGGTTCTTTGGCGAGTTTGGTTCTTTGTCACCTTACTAGTATGATAGGTTGGTTCAACTTATTTTAAAATTATCCGAACGTTTGGGGTAATAATAAAATTTGAAATCGAGTTAAGCCACCGGCGGGAGGCCCCTCGAGGCTTTTGGTCCCTCTGGTGTCGCCTTAGGAAAAGGTTCTTGTCCGCTGATCCAAGAATGAGCACACTAACCACTCACGGGAGGTGTGTATGGGAACCCCCCTTGACTTAGTACTAGATCCTCTGATGGTCTTGGGAGCCACAACTAGTTCGAGTGTTCCATTTGCTCATACGCATATACACATTGCATTTATGATGAGAGGTTATGAGATTGGGGGGTCATACAGGTGCGGTACATGCGAACGGACAGTTCCTACTTGGTTTGATCCGTCTTGCACGTAGTCAAAAACTTTTGAGCCGCTACGGAGTTTTCGGTCGGACTCTTGACGCGGGTCAACTCAGATGGGTGGCTTCCCAGGACTTGAAAGTGGTGATAGGGACGGTCATGTCGAGATATCCTGCCTTTGTGGCTGTGGATTGATTGAGCGTGTATGGCTACATTGGTGCACCCCTGCAGGGTTAAATCTTTTCGAGAAGGTGTATCGTCCGCGCTTATGTGACGATCTTGGAGAAAGTGCTGGCTAACAAGAGTCAGATAACTTACACCTAATGATATTTGTTAACCTGTGCGATAACAATGATTACTATTTCAACATGTGTGAGTTTTTCCTCGGTTACCTCCTGGCATTGGTTGTTGGGGGCTAAATCTTGGATGGGTTTGCTTTGGTGAGTAGTTATAGTTGGTTTCATCGCGCTCTCTCATCCCTTTCTAATAGACGAGAGTTGTAGCGCGTCTCTTTAGATTGCTTAGTGCTGCCCGCTGCCGCTTCATTACAACAACTCATTCCTTTGTACCCAAAGTATTTGTATCTTGTGATGACTGGTTGCATTGGTATCTTGTGAGTATTGCTTTCCGCCTGCCGGTACCTTCAAGTACTGACCCCGTTGATTCGGGACTGTATTCACAATGCAGTCAGCAGGTTTGAAGTTGACGACGTTAGCTTGGGAATCCCTCCGGCTTGGCCTGGGCAGGGATTGGACGCCATCGGTTATCTTCAGGACTCTTAGTCTAATTTGTATCTTGTTCGTAGTCGGATATTTTCGTCTTCCGCTGTTATTTGGATCTTTGTATTGTATCAGTTGTATCCTTGACTCATTTGAGTCGTCTTGTATATATCTCTTCTGTTGTTGTTGTGGATTATTCGTGAACTGTTGTAATGATTACCAAAAGTTGACAACCCAGGATCGGTATTATGCGGATTCTGGCGGGAACGCTGAAATCCTCATAGTACCAGATCCAGGGGCGTCACAAATGGTATCAGAGCATGGTTCCGATTCTCGATATTGTTTCGATACGAATGGTTATCGAAGCAACAGGTCCGCAAAGCCTGTAGGATAACCTCGCTAACGGTCGTGTTTCTAGAGTGTCAAAAAGTATTTGTGCAAAACATGTTTTGGAAATCTCTCTATAGGATTCTTGTTTATTTCTTTCCTCAATTCTACCTCTCCTTTTATGTTATTTGTTTAGGAGTCTCCTCTCTTATCTATCTTTCAAAGTGTTAGGATCCTACGTGGGTTGGACGTTCTCTTAGCCTTTTAACCTAATAGGTTCGAACTTCGGAAGGTTCTCACAAGAGAAGCATCATCATCAACAACGAGCAAGAACCTCTTGTTAGTGGTGTCGAGAAGATCAACAAGGTGACCGAAGACTCGATAGCTCCGACTTCTTCCCTCCGCCGTGGTTGTGAGCGGATTGTGAGGGCGCAATCCCTTGTTAGTGGTGTCCTCTGTAACACCTGGGGTTTTCCCCAATTAGTTTTGCTTGTTTGCTTTTGCATCGCCATGCATCATGCCATCCTGTCATCTGCATTATAAAAACTCATCAAACATTAAAAAAATTGCCAATCCTATTTTTCATGAAAACTGAGTTGAGTTTGTGGCTCTAAAACTATTTTTTGTTTTTTTTTTGTGCCTAAAACAATTTCTGGAAAATATTAAAACAAATCAAGAGAAGAAAAATGTTATAAGAAGGAGAGAGAGCAGCCCAGCCATCCAAGCCCAAAGAGCACAGACCGAAACCAGCCCAGCAAGCCCAGCAGCCCACCTAGCCTCCTTCTACCTCGTCCGTACAGAACACACGAACACACATGGAGGAGACGTGACCTCCCCTCCCTGTCGCTTTTCACCTCCACCACCACCACCAACTCTCCTCCTTTATCTACCCGGAAGAGGCTCCCCAAACCCTAGCCTCGTTCCTCTCTTCCCATCTGCCGCCGCCACTAGCCCTCTTCTCCTCCCTCCTCTATCCCTTCGTCTACCCCACTACCTCCACTGTCCATGGCCGGAGATGGGAGTTCATAGAGCCGAGGACTCAGTCACCGACCAGAACGTTCGATGATGGGAATGGGATCGTCGCGCTAGCCTCTTCGTCATTGAAGAAGATCAAGGACCGGAGATTACTGGATTGTCGGTGCCGTCGAGATCTTCCCGACAAGCACCCTCCGCCTTGCTCGCCTACATCGTCTGCAACCGGTCATCGTGAGTCTTCTCCGAGCCTGTCCCTTCAACCGGCAACCTCAAGGTGAGCCTCCGCCTCTAGGACCTTTCCCTTACCCCTCCCCATGCTCTTGGAGCGGCGCCTTCGTGCGTCGCTCGCTGCAGTTCGTCGCCGGCCTGGCTTTGTCCCCGCCGCGCTGTCTGAATTTTCGTGTTCGAAAATTCAGTTAACCGTGCTGCGTCGCCTCATATCACTCACGGATCCGTATACTATCAGAAGCACTCACCCAGCCCAGTGGCTTTGCTCTTTGAATGGAGGCATGAGATCGCGGGTTCGATCCCCGGCCGAGGCATATCCCTCAACGTTTTTGGCGAATTTCACCGAGGGTGTGGGTCCACCCGTCAGTGAGCCCGGAGGCCACCTCAGCTGTCTCCGCGCCTCGTCAGCACTGCGTGGCGCCAGGGCCCGCTAGTCAGTGTCTCCGACTAGCCCGCCTGTTGGTGGAGATCTCCCAGATCCAGATATGGATCTGGAAACATTCGCACCCAGGCCCCTGGATTTTCCTGTTTTGCACCGAAGCCCTCCCACTCTCTGTTTTCATCACGAACAAGTCCCTGTTTTTCTAGAAAACACCCTAATTTTCAAATGCCCATATCTTTTTTTTTACAATGCCAAATAATGCAAACTTTATGTCTATTTCGATCAGAAAAATGCAAGGAATATTAATATGTCATCCATGCTCATGTTTGCATCTTGCATCTTGCCTTGTTAGTAGTGTTATGCGTGTCCACCTAATTAATAAACATGGAATATGTTTGGGTACTTAATCTAAATTGTGCCCTATTCTATTTAATCTTGTGTAGCTCATCTATATCTTGTTCTCTATGTTAACCAACATTTAATTTTGATGGTTAGCTAAATAACTTGAACCTATAACTAATTGCTCGGATGCCGGTTCCGCTTAAATTGGTTAAGTTGCATCCCGCATGTCATGCATCCATATCTTGATCATGCTGGATCTTTTGCCGTAGTAGTAAGTGTTGCATCTTTGGCTTCTTTTAGTGTTTGCTTCTTCGCGGATAGGACGTTGAGATGATGTGAGCAACGACAAGTTGTTCTACCTCTACAAGCTGATTCCAGGCAAGCTTTACTCACTTGCTACCTATGGCTGCCGTTCCTCACTTGTTACCGATATTTTTCGTTGTCTTTATTCTAGCCTTATGATTCGATGCTTGTGTCTCGATCCTATCATATGTTTATCTTGCAGCCATGATATAGCCCCATCTCCCACCTCCTATGACATGTTTGTTTTTCTTGTTGGCCTTGCGAGTCGTAGCGCATGCTTAGGTTTTTTGGCGAGTTTGGTTCTTTGTCACCTTACTAGTATGATAGGTTGGTTCAACTTATTTTAAAATGATCCTAATGTTTGGGGTAATAATAAAATTTGAAATCGAGTTAAGCCACCGGCGGGAGGCCCCTCCAGGCTTTTGGTCCCTCTGGTGTCGCCTTAGGAAAAGGTTCTTGTCCGCTGATCCAAGAATGAGCGCACTAACCACTCGCGGGAGGTGTGTATGGGAACCCCCCTTGACTTAGTACTAGATCCTATGATGGTCTTGGGAGCCACAACTAGTTCGAGTGTTCCATTTGCTCATACGCATATACACATTGCATTGATGATGAGAGGTTATGAGATTGGGGGGTTATACAGCTGCGGTACGTGCGAACGGACAGTTCCTACTTGGTTTGATCCGTCTTGCACGTAGTCGAAAACTTTTGAGCCGCTACGGAGTTTTCGGCCGGACTCTTGACGCGGGTCAACTCAGATGGGTGGCTTCCCAGGACTTGAAAGTGGTGATAGGGAAGGTCATGTCGAGATATCCTGCCTTTGTGGCTGTGGATTGATTGAGCGTGTATGGCTACATTGGTGCACCCCTGCAGGGTTAAATATTTTCGAGAAGGCGTGTCGTCCTCGCTTATGTGACGATCTTGGAGAAAGTGCTGGCTAGCAAGAGTCAGATAACTTACACCTAATGATATTTGTTAACTTGTGCGATAACAATTATTACTATTTCAACATGTGTGAGTTTTTCCTCGGTTACCTCCTGGCATTGGTTGTTGGGGGGTAAATCTTGGATGGGTTTGCTTTGGTGAGTAGTTATAGTTGGTTTCGTCGCGCTCTCTCATCCCTTTCTAATAGAAGAGAGTTGTAGCGCGTCTCTGTAGATTGCTTAGTGCTGCCCGCTGCCGCTTCATTACAACAACTCCTTCCTTTGTACCCAAAGTATTTGTATCTTGTGATGACTGGTTGCATTGGTATCTTGTGAGTATTGCTTTCCGCCTGCCGGTACCTTCAAGTACTGACCCCGTTAATTCGAGGCTGTATTGACAATGCAGTCAGCAGGTTTGAAGTTGACGACGTTAGCTTGGGAATCCCTCCGGCTTGGCCTGGGCAGGGATTGGACGCCATCGGTTATCTTCAGGACTCTTAGTCCAATTTGTATCTTGTTTGTAGTCGGATATTTTCGTCTTCCGCTGTTATTTGGATCTTTGTATTGTACCAGTTGTATCCTTGACTCATTTGAGTCGTCTTGTATATATCTCTTCTGTTGTTGTTGTGGATTATTTGTAAACTGTTGTAATGGTATCAGAAATGACAACTCGGGATCAGATATTATGTGGATTCTGGCGGGAACGCTGAAATCCCCATAGTACCCGATCCAGGGCGTCACATAGAACAGTTCTGCAACTTCTCAGATGTTTTGCTAAACTTGTAACTCAAACTTTATCCTTTACGATCCAATCATAAATACTTGATTATCTTGTTACAATGATTTTTACTTCACATTAACAACCTTTTGAACCAATTCAAAATGTCAAACTCCGTTCTCTTTAAATAGATATACTCACATATCTACTCAAATCATCGACATAATTTTATGAAGGAAAAATTAATCCACCATACATGACTACACATAATGGACTATATACATCAATATGTATAATCTCCTCTAAATTAGTCGTCCATTCTACTTTGGCCTAAGAACGGAATTCTAGTCATCTTGTGGAAGAGGTCTCACAAGCGTTAATTTATTCAAAACAAAATGACTCCGGCAATTTATTCAAAACAAAATGACTCCGAAAGTCCATCAATATGGAGTTCCTTCATGTTTTCCTTTCCGATATGAACTAAAAATGGTGGTGTCACAATTTAAGTGAAACTGTTTTACGTCTTGCAACGTTTAGCATTTAATCTTATAGATGTTTACTTTACCAACACGATTTATATTAACATATCCATCAATTATGGAATATGGTCATAGTTTGAACATTCTCATTTGTTCTCACAAAAGACCAGAACAAAATAACAACTTATTAAGTTCTTAAAAGAAATCTAGAATGTTTGGTTCGACACGACAATGAACGCAATAACACTTTATTTCTGTTCTTGTCATAATCGATTCCACATCTATTACTAGTTCCTTTTAGGCCCTTGTATTTCTTGCATTGCGTTGCTTTGTATGACAACTCATACCAACCAATGTGGTATCAAAATACCCAAAAAATACTTTGTTAACTAGTAATACATCTATAACTTGTATATCAAGCATATACTCCTAAGCTGGACTTTTCCAGTTATCTTTTTTTTCTGCCATATATCTTTTTGTAATTCTATTTTCAATATTCCCTTTCCTTTATAGAAGAATCATTCAACATCAAACAATGCTAGTCGTACTAGCTCATTTTCTTTGGCGTGTTAGTCATATACTATCACCCATTGAGTCATACTTTGAGTTTGATTGTTCTACTAATATCAGCATATTAATAGTATTCTTCTAGATTCCACTCTTAGCAATCTCCAAGTAAGGTAAACGACTTTACCCATACTTTTATACCATCCCATCATAACAATTTTATGATTAAGCTACTATAGCTCGAAGGAAGGAATTTAGAGGATAATTTTTAGCGCCCAACTTCTTGGAATATTCAAACGCCTAGCGTCTTCAATCATTGCATATATTCAGATAATATAAGCAAACATTGTCACGCTAAATTATACTCAGTCATGTTTCCACAAATAAGTTCCTAGATATCAATATATCTTTCACTTAATTGTTTCTGTAAAACAACTCTTTTCAGTTCCTAAATCACCTTGATCAACAAAACATTCTTTTGAAGATAAAGTAATATGGAAGCAACCATGACTCTGGATTCTAAGTAGGAATTATTTGCTCTCTAGATCAATCAAGCATTAACCATATGGAGCTAGGTAGGAAATACCGAAAATCTACAATAGGACTCAATTTTAAATTTCACTAATACGGTACCAATCTTAAATGATTTTTACCAGATTATAACAGTTATATCTCAATTAACAATCTAAGTGTAAGGTAGTCTTGTGGATACCAATGAATACTACAATTTTTGCAAATTTACTTTGATTGGTTGTTCATGATAAATAAGTTCAACTTAATTCAAAATTATGCCATAAACTCCCACTCAAAAACAAAATGCCTCTTAGTCGTCTTTAGTGATTACACGAACCAAATTCACTACACCAAAACCGATCATCACGTGAGATGATGTAGCTTCAAAGGTGGACATCGACATGTTCATCATATCATCCATATGACTCATGCTTTAACTTTCGGTTACGTGTTCCGAGGCCGTGTCTGTACATGCTAGGATCGCCAAGTAGAACCGTAGTATTGCGTGTGTTTCAAGGACATGTCTGTACATGCTAGGCTTGAAACACCCGTTGTATGCAAACATTGAGTCTGTCACACCCGATCATCACGTGGTGTCTCGAAACGACGAACTTTCTTAACGGTGCATACTTAAGGAAGAACACATTATTATCTTGATATTAAGTGAGAGGGATCCTCTTATAATGCTACCGTCGCTATCTAAGCAAAACAAGATGCATAAAAGGATTAACATCACAGACATCACATGTAAGGATAACGTGATATGATATGGTCCTCCTTGCACTTGATCCCATCATGTGCATTATGGTATGATCTCCATCATTCCACCGGCGTGGTACCAAGTACCTTGGCACCCCAATCTTGATTGTCCATCAATAATAAGACAACCATATGGATACCTTCCGGTATATCAATAATTTACAAAATGGATCATCTCATAATCAAATTTGTAACATTGACCATATCACATCACATGCCCAGCAAAAACTAGTTAGACGCTTCTAATTTATTTTTGCATATTTTAAGTGGCTTAGGGCTTTCGAGGATAGAACCGTTCAAACCTACGAACATCAACAACAATGTTGATAAACACATTTTTAACAACCCTTCGTAGATTAGATCTTAACTATAGTAGGAGAAACAGACACTTGTAAGCCACTTATGCAATACAAGTTGCATGTCAGTTGTGGAACAAGTCTCATGTACGTGGACATGTAAGGTTAGTCTGGGCCGCTTCATCCCACTATGCCACTAAGATCATAAAATAATCAAGGAGGTAATAACATGATCATAAACGCCCACATACACCTATGTGTTCCACCCGTACAAAACATCTACGCGTAGATCCGGCTCTGATACCACTGAAGGGGTCGTTGCATAGAAAACAAAAAAAATTCCTACGCGAGAGACACCCGAAATGCCAAGATATAATCTAGGATACGAATTGCAACGGGAAACGAGAGGGTTAAGGAGAACACATACCCTCGAAGACACAAAGCGTTACGAGATCAAATCTCGTTTTTGGCGTAGTCGTACTCACACCGACCCCGATAGCGAGAAGATGTGCACTGCAATCCGGCGGTGCCTCCATGATCGGTCACACGTACGGTTGATGACGACCCCCGCTCCCTCGATCCAGCGGGGCGCGGAAGTAGAGGATCCCTCATAACTCCAGCAGCACGACGGCGTGGTGGTGGTGAAGAATCCCACGGTCAGGGCTTCGTCAAGCCGGAGACCATGGAATGGAGCAGCGGGTGGAGGGAAAAGGAAGTGGGCAAGTGTGTGAGAGAGTGGGAGATCATGCCCTCTATTTATAGGAGAAGGGGAGGCAGCCAAAGGGGGGTGCGGCCAGCCCCATGGTGTTCCCCCACCTCTTCCTTCATCATGTGAGTGGACACTCCACTCACATCCACTCATTTTCCCTTAAAACTCCACTTAGAAAATTCAAGAGTTTTTCGTTTATAAATAAATAAAATATTTTTATTTCTTTATTTCAGCATTTGTTAATTCTATTAACAAACTTTTGCATATAGCACCTAGAATCATTTGTTAATTCTATTAACAACCATTCGACGAAAAATCCCTTGAACTGTTTCAGTTTTCCCCGAAACAATTTCGGTGCTGTCCAAAATATTCTTCGATATTCTGTATCCTCTCAAACGCGTGATCGAACCTTAAGTATGTCACCCTACGGTTCGCGAATAATATAGACATGATCGAGACTCCTCTCCGATCAATAATCAACAGTGGGATCTGGAGATCCGTGATGACTCCTATATATTCAACGATGACTCTCGTGAACCAACAACGTCGTGACTAATTCCCTTTGTCTCGCGATATTTTAGTTGTCCGAGATTTGATCATTGGTATCAACCATTCCTTGTTCAATCTCGTTACCGACAAGTACTCTTTTCTCGTTTCCGTGATATGACATCCTTGTGACCTAGTCACGTGCTTGCAAGCGGTGTCGATGTGATATCACCGAGAGGGCCCAGAGTATATCTCTCCGTCATTTGGATGGACAAATACCACTCTTGATCCATGATCAACTAATACTTTCCGAATACCTAACGGCACCTTTATAGTCACCCTGTTACGGTGTGACGTTTGATGACATCAAAGCTTCCTTCCGGTATCAGTGATTGACATGATCTCATGGTCTAAGGAACAAGTTACTTCGTATGTTTGATATAACAATGTAAACTTAATGACTTGATCGCATTGCTATATTCACTTTGGTTATATGTTCATCACATCATTCTTCTAATGACATGACCCTGTTATTAACAACATCCAATGTTCATGATTAGGAAACCTTGATCATCTATTAATCAAAGAGCTAGTTAAAAGACAGGCTTTACTAGGAACCATTGTTTGTTTAATAAACACACATGTATCAACGTTTCCGGTTAAAACAATTCTAGCATGAGAAATAAACATTCGTCATAAACAAGGAATAAGATAATAACCATTTTATTATTGCCTCTCGGGCATATTCCCTTCAGTCTAAAGGAAGTAATAACACATCACCACAAGTAATGAAACATTTCACCTAAAACCTGTCTGAATACGTTATCGTGTCAAACATGGCTTACACTTGTAATCTAGGGTATTTACAGGGTATTTTACGATGCATCTCATTATTATGCAAGTATCATCTTGCCAATGTTTTCTGTAGTCCTTACCGGCACTACTTTGCTATCTTTCAGATGTCGGGATTTTCTACGCGACCTCGAACCCGAAGACATTGATTATGATGGTTATTTCAATCTCAGGCAAGTTCATCACTTGCTCATATCCTTTGCATTACTTCAAAACAAACTAATTACAAAAACTCTATCATATTACCACCTAGTCTCAAAAGAATGCATGATCCTATTTTTATAATAATATGACTAATTGAATGACTACCCGAGTGGTAGTGTTATGTTTGGTGGGCGGATGGGACCATGGTAAGATGAATAGGACAAAGGAAGGTTCCATCTGCATGGGAAAGCATTACTTAGGACTTAACCACAAATGCCGTCAGAACTCGGTGTGCCATAAATACCGCGTTGACGATGGGTCTTCTATGGGGGGAGTAAGTCAGCTGGGATCATCTCTTGTTCGCATGTCAACGGGCTGCCAGAGACGTACGTTGCAGGTCTTGCAGGACTACATGCACATGGGTGGGAGCCCTTACGTCCCACGGACTCTGGGGTCTATGATTGTCTGCCAGGGGCGCCTAGATATCCATCGTGAGGGGTGGAATCAGGGGTTCAACCTGCTGGTGGAAATGGGTGGGCATGCGTTGTGCAGAGAAGCACGGTTTGGCTTGGACCACCAACCGGGCCCCACACCTGAGTGGGAGTGGACAGGATCTCGAGCCTGGTTGTGCAACATGGTCTTGGTCTCCCATGGGTAAAGTAACGCACCTCTGCAGAGTGTAAAAGGATGTGGCATGTTACCCCTTGTTCCGGGAAGGAACTGCGAGCGCTACAGGAAAGGCAACTCCATGAAGTTCTAGTCCTGTGATGGTCTGGCGGGCATAGTTTTCGAAATTAAAAGCAACCTCTTGAAGAAAGATTTACAAAACCTTGCATTAGCTTATGACTCTTTTGAGTCTAAAGCTGTAGATAGTGCATCAAAATACCCACTATATATCATGAACTTGCTGAGTAATGCTCGTTACTCATTCGTTCCCGTTTGACCCCCTGCTTAGAGTTGAAGCCTATGGAAGCCGTCACCGTGAAGCCATCGCTACCTCATGAAGGTAGGTGGAGTCATATCTTACTTAGCCGGTAAAGCATCATCATCAACAACGCTGGTGGAGGAGATGCTATTAAGGTGTAGGTGGAGCCCATTCTTGGACTTAGCTGTTTCAAGCCATTTATTAGGGCTGACATCAGGCGTAGTAGATTTAGTTCTGAGCTAGAGTTCCTCTCCAGCTTGGATCTTCGAATTACTTCTTATGATGTTTCATTTGCAGGAGATCTTCTTGATTCATCAAAGAGATTATCAATATTTTGTAATGAAGTTTTTTTTGTAATGAAGTTTGTATCCTATAGCTTTGCTTAGACCCGTTGTGTTTCTGTTGTACCACTCTGAGAGATGTAATATTCACAGATAAGTTCTTTTGTGAGTATTATGTCACCGACTTGCGCACTACACATGCAGTGGTGTGTTGGGTCACCACAGATGGTATCAGAGCGAAGCGACCTTAGGTTTAAAACCTTTTAGGAGATCTGTAGGTTGGTAAAGACTATGGGAAGCCATCTTATCTAAACCACATTTCCTACTACTATGATGATCATTCACTTGAGAATGATATGATCATACTTGTATAGAATATTCTTACTCAACTTGAGTAAAGCTACTTATCTATTTTCTTTATACCTAGGTATGAATAGTTAGATGTCTAGCATGTATCAGTTTTATTGAGAAAAAAGTTCCCACATAGTCTGAGATGCTCAAGTCATAGTGGTGATTACCCCATTCTATGAATGCATAGTTTGGAGTCGAACATGGGATTTAGTTAAAATAGGAGGCATCAAGAAGGGATGTTTGAGAACCATGGTGAGTCATTAGACCATGGTAACTATGGGATAAATACCATATCCTTAGTTATCAAGTATAGAGGTGAATCATTATAGTATAGTATAAAATTAGGAGAAGGCACAAGCATTGATGGAAGGTACATTACTACGATGTGATCAACAACATGAAGGATCAGCAGATGCCATGAGAAGCTTATTATAGCTAAGATGAAGTAACTCAAATAACATAGTACTTAGTCCTATATGGAACCAAGTTAGACAACAACTACTATAGGATCATTTTGTTTTGGTTTATTCCATTGCAGTAAGGCATGCAATTGGAGTAATTACCTGGGCAAAGAGTGGATGTGTAGAATAGGATTGCAAGGTATAATATACCTACTTGTAGTGTATAGCATTTAAGAGCCTTGGTACTTGAGATGTTTTACTCTAAGTACTTTTATTTCACAAGCTTTTGATGCATGAGTGATAAATGCATTTGGGATTTATTGGATCTTATTTGGATCTTTGATTGACTAGATCTATCCATGAAGATTGAACTTGATGTGCAAATGCATGTGCAAACATCAAGTTCTATCTTGATGTTACTAGTCTAGAGGGTATATGATTAGAATGAGAGCGGTCTGAATTATCAGCAGATGGAAGCATCTACCAAAGCTGTGGAAGTCCGTGAAGTCAAGAAGGCAGAAATCAATAAAGCCACTCATGGGAATGGACCACATTCACATCTTGTTTGGAATTGGTGAGATACTTCATCAACACATGGTGAGCTACCACAAGTGATGCCAAGATGATAACATCAGTAGTTGTATCCTACAAAGAAATATGTATAAGTTCGATAAGTTAACTTATAGAGACCCAAAGATGTAGAAGGACCATAGTAAGTAACCAGTGGAATAGGTTATAGTCACCTGTAGGAATGAGTTAAAACTCGAGGAAAATCAAAGATATGTTCATTAAATAGATGAGTCTAAATCAATGTACACTATGTTACACAAGTTTAATTGAGAAATATTTTTCTTGAGACCACTAGATTTAACCAAATGGAAATCTAACCATAGACGGTATCCAGTGTACCGGAAGAATAGTATTGGTTATTCATCACTCGGTGGATATACCAAATGTTCTTCGGAAAGCTGTGAGAGGTAGGAAACCATGCCTATTCATAGGAGAATGAAACTTGGTATCCACTATATGGTGAAAATACCACGTGTTCTTCGTGTGAATATTAGGAAGGTAATGTAACAAACAGAGTTGTCATAACAACTGGCAAAGTATTAGATCATAGTGCAAGATAGTGGAAGGTAAACAATCAATACAAGAGGCTACACATGCCAAGGTCAACACAAGAAAATAGCTGTGAAGATTCAACGGTCTGCAGAAGTTCTCTCTACCTATCTTTACGTTAGAGAGGTTGAACTTCGGGACGAAGTTCTTGTTAAGGGGGAGATACTATAATATCCCAGTGTTTGGGAGGTGATAAGGGTCTAGTTATAATATGTGCATTTGCAAAGCATGCATCTAAAGGTATGGGAAATTTTAGCGCGAAAGTTTAAACGAATCAAAGTGACCAAAGTTTCACTTGACTTGATGAAATAGGTCTAGTTCATCTAGCCAAGAGTATATTTGGAGTGATCTTTATAACAAGTATCTTAAGTAACTAAATCATCTGATTACTCAAACCATAATTAGTTGTGACCAACACAAACTCTCAACAACCTTAACCACAAGTCTTTAAGTGAATTGGGATAATTCATTAGGTATCCACAACCCGAAGAAAGGGGAGTACCCAAATCACGCAACTGATAATCATACCTCCACCAATGAGTAATACACAATTGAACCATCTCATCAACAAAGGTGTTATGTCCTCTCAAACAATAACTCTTTAAGTTATCAACCATTCACACAACATCTTTCCAGATTATTTAGTACCTACTAAGTGAACCTTCACAAGTAAATAACCAAGGTTTAATAGAACACAAATCATACAGACAGGTATTAACTCAAAACCCACAAGTAGAAAATGACATAATAATTTTAATAACATATTTATAGAATATGTACATATCTCATCAATCATAAAAGAAGTACCTACAAGAAGAAATAAATCTTCTTCAACTATTGATAAACCTTGATCATTACATATGATATTTCCAAACCTCTACATCTGTATTGTAAATGACAAAGGTAATAAAGTGATGAATATAAAGTAAATCATGACACCTGGGAAAAACAAATAACAACTATGACATAAGTCATTAAACCTCAATAACTTTCACATGCTTAGTGTTCCATCATCTTATACAAGTGAGTATCTGAAATCTCAGCACATCAATGAACCATGTGAACAATTTACTATTAAGTTATCATTCCATAAGCATTTCACACTTCTATTCAAATCAACGTTCAACAAGTAAAGTATCTCTGATATAACTAATGAATAACAAAAAGTTATAACCTCTACTAGAGGAATTGAATGGATAGCTAAGTAACACCAAACACATATGAACAAGCCCGTATCCCATGGGAAATAAAATAAGAAATATATGGAAGGATGGTAAAAGCATGAACTAACTCTTAATCTAGATCTTGATATGTTGGCTAGACCATTGTATCTTGTTTCCCAACCCTCTCCAAGGTATTCTGCAAGAGAAGAAACCACAAGACAGGAGGAACTACCACAGAAAGATCTTCAAGAAGATTATTTAGAGTATTCTAGAAGTGCTACTTCAATCTATTATAAGAGTATTTGGAAACTCTTATATCTTGATCCGGTCTTATTAAATCCTCTTGAAATAGTGTGATATTCCAATGTAAGTGTTAGATAGAAGTAGTTTGGTAACAAGTTTCTAGACCTTGTTAACAGATAACTTTTGTATACTCAAACAATTGAATGTCATACACAAATAAACAGAAGGTTGAATAACCTAGTACATCTATGCCATCTGGAATGAAAACTAATTTGGGACAAGCCTTGCAAACTTGTGCACAGATTCTTCTCATATGCATAGGGAAAATTGATGTCATAAACTACATCTACATTCCTTTTGCAATCAACCAAGAGAAAGAATAACACTAAGGAAACAAGAAACCACATTATAATCATTTAAGTAAAATCTTTGCTTGGAATAACTGGTTGTTTTCACCACAAGGGTGAGATAGTTAAAGATGGAATCCAAGAGCAGATATTACTTACAAGTGACAAAAGATGATAACAGAAGGCTAGTGGCAACTAGAGAGAAGAACATCAAGCAACAGAAGACCACAAGAAGAAACACTGCCTCAGTAAGGGATCATAAGAAATTATCCAGTGAATCATCAGGACATATTAGAAAACCATTAACCTCTGTCAAACTCATCAGAGATGAGGAGCTCATAATAATATCTTTAATGGAAATAATTATCAAGTATGAAATAATAACCAGCCATTGCATCCACATGTCTTTGATATGTGGAGGTTAATGGTAACAAACTTAATACCTTCTTTCCCTTATCCTTATCATATGTAAGACTAACAGATGATAACAAAAATTCATCTACGTATAATCATGTAAATGATTACATGTTCTAAAAAAACAAGAGATAATATCCACATTTGGAAACTCGTGAAAAACAAACAAATAGGTTCCAAAGACACACATGTTTTCCACTTGGTAAAGAACCTAATTTATCAAATAAGGCTTACACCCACCTAAGTAAAATGTCAAAAAAATTCTAAGAGTTGGAACTGTGAGGATAACAAAGTTACATAATAGAAAACAAGTCTTTTCATCAATCCAAACTATCTGGCATGGTTTGGTATAATAACCAATGGTTGGTGATTTATCTATAAGACATAAAACATGACTAAGTAGATGTATAAGTTTTTTCTATAAGACTTGTATCAAAATTATTTAATTTTGAAACACACACTAGGTTATCCACATGATTGTTGTGTGTACTATTATTAAACATGCCTAAACATAATTTTAAATACATTTAATAAATAAAATGAAGAGAAAACAACAAAAACCACTTAATCTAGCACCGTAAATAAAAATACAAATATTCTTCAAATTCACCAAAACAAAACATGGTGGAATGTAAAATTTGATAAGGAATCCAAATATGATTTTTAATAATCTTTATGTTTACAAATAAGCCCTGAAAACCGTGTTTTCTTCTCAGTTTTAAAGACAGAAGGACCAAGTTGTAAATTTCAGAAACTCTAGGGGGTTATCAAAATTTCACAATTTGTTTTCCTTTCTTCTTCCTCTGCCAGAAGGCAGAGGAGAAGGTCGTGTTGTCCTCCTCGCCGCTGCCACCTTCTCTCCGACCGCTTGCTGGGGAGGATAAGTACTCCATGCCGACGCCATGTTCATCTTCTCCCTCACTCTCTCGCTCGTTTGCTCTCTCTCTCTCTCTCTCTCTCTCTCTCTCTCTCTCTTTCTAAATCGAATAGAAACCGGAACCCTAGCTGTACGGCCGCCGCTCGCCGCCGCCATCTCTGGTCACCTCGAGAGGAACCGAGGCCACCATCGGGTGCGTCGTGCTTCCCTCTACCTCTCCACCAAATCTCGTTTGCTGGGAAGGCCGAGAGCCGGAGAATTTCTCCGTTCCCTTTGCTCTCTGTCTCTGGTCTCCGTGGACCTCGCCGTCGATTGCTACCTCGCGGTGCTTCGTCAACCCTACCACAAGACTCACGGTGAGCCGCGGAACCCCTACGTGCTTTTTCTTTTGAAATCGAGCCATGAATTCCATGATTTCACCAAGCACCTGCACCCGCCGCCGCGCCGGTGGTAGTCTGCAGCGCTCCGGTGACCATTTGGCCACAACGCTGCCACTCCTAGACTCATTGTGTCATGCTCTACAACATGGTACCAAGCAATCAGCCCAATTCGGAGTACATCTTCCGATTTAAGATCAACAGAGATGAATTTCCTGTTGTTGATGCATAGATGAGGTCATCATGACGTCATGGGAGGATTTCTTTTCTTTAAAATTCGAATATGACAGGTGGGACCCACCTGTCAATTTGAATATTGGCAGAAAAATCATTAAACTTATTAATTCAATAACTTTTAATTCACTTATCAGAAAATACAAATGAAATTTATAAATGCTTAGAAAAATATAATCTAAATGTTTATGAACTTTTCAAAAATGTTTGATAAAATTTCAAATTAAATATTTTCTGAATCAAATTAAATCATTTAAAAATTGAGAAAAATAATAAATAATTCATAAAATAAAATAAATACAAGTTATATACCAAAATGCTCTAAATGACAAATACAACTCATCTATGATGTTTTCAAAGTCATTTGGCCAAGTTTTCATGTGTGCAATACTTTGCCTAGTCATTCAATTCATTTAAAATTAATAAATTAATAACTTATTCTAATATTTTCAGAAAACATAAAATGTTATATCAAATTAAAGAGAAAAGAATTTCCAATTCAAATATGTCAAACATAAAATATTTTGTTTAACTTATAAACATTTTTCTAATGGTATAATGGAATTCTATAATATTCCATTATAAACAGAAATAGCTGCCAAAACATTATGTTCTTTATTAATAAAACCCTCATGTATTCACACCTACTAAACCTATAATTACTAAGTCATTAGAAAGCATGTGATGATAGAGTTATTTGTATTAGTTTCTCATTTCCAAATAAACTTGATGTCATTAGCTCTACACTTTTGAATATAAAATAAAATGTGTTTGTTATCGTCTTAATAGTTGTTTTCCATGTGTTATGGTTTTGTTATGTAACCAAGTAATAAAAAAACTTCTACCTAAACATGATAACAACTCTTTGCTAAGTAAAAGTGAAACACATGTAAGTCTAAAAGAAGTAATAACACATCACCACAAGTAATGAAACATTTCACCTAAAACCTGTGTGAATACGTTATCGTGTCAAACATGGCTTACACTTGTAATCTGGGGTATTTCCAGGGTATTTTGCGATGCATATCATTATTATGCATGTATCTGTAATACCCCAAAATTTGACGGTAACAAATTATTTTTATTTCATAAAAAATAAATAGGATCGTGACGATATTTAAATATGATTTTTTAATAGAAGGTAAGCGAAACTAAAAGAAGGGAAAAATATAATAAAGAGAATTAGAATAGTGCGGTTTAGTGCTAGCTAGAACCCACGACCCTAGTTTGTGTAAGCCTGATATCTCAACCGGTTATTCATTTGTTCTGTTTATAATACCAAGCTAGGCACGTTTCGCCTTTCATTTATCCCACTTGGCAGCCTTTCATTTATCCCACTTGGCAAAGAAAAGAACGGGCTGGGCTAGGCTTCCTGTACTCCACCGAGACTCATATGCCCTGGCGTTGCTCGTAAAGTAGAGTCAGAGTTGGACGCCGCCGTTGCCGCTACGGATCTGCCCTAAATAATTTTCTAGCGCTAGTGCCTTGAACTGCCGCTGCTGCATCCTATCGTTCTTCAACCCCGCCGCTATTAGGTCCTCGCAGTCGTTGTGAGGCCGCAGCGCTGCCCTCCTCAACTGTTGACATCAAGCTGTTCTACAGCAACGTCGTCGTCCAGTCGTTGCCGCTACTAGTTCGCATCTTTCACGAGCTGTGTGTTTCCTACTACGGAAAGCGTGCCGTGAGGGGTCGTCATTGTCGTCGACGGCGGTACGTACCTGTTGTCGATGCCGTCTATGATGGAAAGTTGATTTTTCCCTGTAGCTATCCGATAGGATTAGGTCTGCACTTAAACTATTTGTGGTCATATAAACGAGACATGCACGGCTGTTGCACTAGAATTGGTAGAGCTTGCATAGCTGGGACGTAGTGGAGATTCAGAAAGAAGCAAGCGATGCTTGGATTCCTCTAATTTCTATGATTTGGTGAATGGTACTACTCCTGCAAGGCTGTAGTTGTACTTATTGGATCGGTTGAAATAAATTGATAAATTTAGTTAATCTTCTGTCCATGGATTTGTTGAAATCTATTCGTTGGTGTACTTTTGTAAGGTCACTAGCTTTTGTGGCAAACAACAAAACGGATGCAAGCTACAAGTAATTAAGAATTTGCTAGGCCTTTCTAGTTAATTATTGTCTGGGACAGACCGTGAGGAACTTTCTCGTGCTCTTGCTTAGCTCCAGGTCTGATGCGTAGTTAAGTTGTGGCTAACTAAATTCTGTAGGTCTTTTCTAGTAGAAAAATAAAAGAAAGAATTATGGTTATTGTTTAGCCGACAGCTAGATCCTTATGGTTCAGATTGACCATTCGTAACTTTTAGACATTATCCGATATTTATATTAGTGAAGGTTAGCTACGGAGTCTTGCACATAGGAGCGATGTTATATTTCTTCTTGTATACCTTCGAAGTGATGATCTGTATTGAGGTGATAAATGTTTAATAACAGGTATTGGTACTTAGGCCTCAAAATCCGGCAATTCATTGTTTCTACACCACGGTTGAGGCAAGTCCATAACGGGATAATACTTTGCATGATCCCCTTCACTTGACTTTTATTTTCGAGCAGTTGTTGTTTATTCTACTGTCTTGGTTATGGTTTATAAGTGTGGAGACAAAGTTGATATGGCAAAGGATACAGTGACGCTTGCAATTTTGCATATCATATCATACACTGCATAGTGGTGTGACCTACTGAGGTAGGCACGTTGAGACCGTCGATGACGGGTCAGGTCCCCCATTGTGGGCAATCTCCATAAGTTGGAGTGAGTGGATGCCGACGGGTGTCCACTCAAGCGATACCGGTATACGCAAAGAAAAGTGAAAGCACAGAACATCTAGGCATATAGGGTCATGGTTGCGTTATGACAAGTGTGGTTGTGTTATGAAAAGTGTTAAAGATAATCTTTGGTGTTGTGTTTTATGCAAATGCTTATTATTTCTTTATGTACTTGTTGAGTACTTTGTACTCACCCTTGTGGCTTCTATGTTTTTAGGTGCTATTGATGATGACATGCATGGCCCTGGAGTAGCACATCTACATGTTTCGACACACTATGATCACACACGCCAATCTTTTATACATAGATTAGTTTAGCCACACTAATACCTGAGGTTTGGCTTATGTTAAGTGGCTATCGTGTTAGTCGTTATGAGGTATCCTTGATATGAATTATAACTTGGTACATTGAACCTGCTGGTGCATATGTGTATGTATAAAATTGAAAGTTTACTCTTATTCTGGTGTTGTTGATCTCCTCTTAAACAAAGGAGACTTTGCCGAAATTTATAGGCTGCCATGCTCTTTGGAAATTTTAAAGTATGTGTAGCATTGCCAGATAGGGTTGATATTTGGGGTGTTACAGTTGGTATCAGAGCCTAGGCTTTAGGTCTCTGGAGATGTTTAATAGTAAATAGGATAATTTATAAGGATCTTTAAATAATTAAAAACTTGACACACTGGTGCACAATAGGATGGTTTGGGTTATGCATTGCATTTATGATTCCACTATATTTTTTATCCCTTCTATCCCAATATGTTGTTGTGATTGTGGGAATGCTGTTGTAGTGGGTGATTTTTTGTGCTTTTGTTTGAGTATCCTTGTCCCTCTGTGTTTCTAGTGGACTAGAGAGAGAGGGAGAGAGGGAGAGAGCGGGAGAGGGAGAGGGAGAGAGAGAGAGAGGGAGAGGGAGAGGGAGAGGGAGAGAGAGGGAGAGGGAGAGGGAGGGAGGAAGAGGAGCGGGAGGGAGGGAGCGGGAGAGAGGGAGGGAGAGAGGGAGAGGGAGAGAGAGAGAGAGAGAGAGAGAGAGAGAGAGAGATTTTTCATGATTGATGAATTCAATATTGGAACGAAAATATTTGATCTTGTACGCTCGTTCAATATATTAAATATATTTGTGCTGCTTAGTTGGACTCTCAAGGAGGTAGTTGACGAGTTGGTTTCTCGTCAAAGTTTGATTTTAATGCATCGTTATTGTGGAAGATTAAAGTTTGGTTTGACAGGACCCGCTTGAGATTTCGATACATGTATTAGGTTATTGCAAAGGGATTTGAGGGGAACTTTTCTAATGTTTAAGATGACGTGGATAAGGGGTTTAGAAGAATGAAATTAGGTTGGATTACATGTCTAGTGATCTAGTGGAGTAGATAAAATAATATATCTTGATCCAAAAAAAATATGATAAGCTCTTTCCTCTATCCATGTCAGCTAACCACAATTTCCAATTGGCTTATCATTCATTCATCTATTCTTTGTTGTGCATCACCTGCATTTTTCTTGGTACGATGATCGTCGTCTGGTAGTTGAATTATCGATGCTAGCTTATTCTTTGAGGTTGATGAAGTGGTTTCAATCTTACTTAAAATGCCTCTCTTGTTGACTACTAGTCTTCATAAATTAACACCTTCTTTTGGTTCCGTTCTATCTTTGTTTTTTCCTTCATTGACATTCATCAGTGCCCCTTGCTAGTTTCCCTTGCTAGATCAAGTCACTAAGTTGATTCTCTTCTTTTAGAAAGTGTGTTTTCTACACATAATCTTTTTATATCGATAAATTGTTTTTTACTAGCTATGCAAGAACGATAGAAGGGAGTCAACCTCGAACCTTGGTTCGTGCCCATAAAATCCATTGACAATGCAAGTGAGGATGCCAAGTGTTAGTGTTGCGTGATTCACTATTTCAGCTCCAGAGTTAATAGTCGGGGTACAGGATGGATTGGCCCCCATACCATTTACCCTTATTATTCGCTTTGTTACGCGGAGTTGTGAATCAATGTTTGAAATTCTTTCCTTTAATTAGTTGAGAAACGACGTTGTGCGACCGTTGTGGATCCTGAACCTAGAATGGTACGATGTGCCAAACGTAGTAGATGCGACCGCTGCTGATAGTAGGAGATGCGGTGAGGCTAAACCTTTGTTGTTCATGGTACTACTATATCAACAAATACACCATCCTAGACCACCATGAGAGTTTCATATAGGTTATGTGGTGTTCATTAGTCATGTTTTAAAGGTGAAGAATGTTGATCATGGATTTTTCACGTGACATCTACATTATCAACTAGGATTACATTGTCTACCAAGGATATGTACATTTTCTGATGACGAAGGTAGCTTGTTCCAAGTTCTTTGAGAGTAGATTTACATTAATCTCGGACCTTTCTAGGATCATTCATATACTAGAATATTGAAAAGAGTGCCTTCTCCTATAGGTATGAGTATAATGAATTTAGGGTTATCATCTGGACAAATCAATGCCCTTGTTGTCTTTATAAGGGCAATGAACAAATACCATATACGTTCCTTGATAATTTGTGGTAGAGTTCAATGATATCCTCATTTATTCCAATACAAAACAGAGAGAGCCATTTGAGCTTTGTGCTTGAAACATTTAGGAAGAATAAAGTTCATGTGAATTTAAAGAAATGTGAGTTTTGGCTTTCGGAGGTGGTTTTTGTAAGTCTTGTTATCAATCATCCAGATATCTTGGTTGATCGGCGTAAGGTTCCTACCATTATAGATTATCCAAAACCATCCAACGTCAAGGAAGTGAAAAGTTTCTTGGGCTTAGCTGGTTACGATAGGAAGTTTGTGCACCATTTTTCAGTTATAGCAAAGTCAATGCCCAAACTAACTCAAAAAGATGCTAAATTCTAGTGGACTGATGCGTGCTTAGATTTTGTATTCTTAAGAAATAGCTGCTGGCTGCAACTGTTCTTACTCTTCCTTCATAGTATACTCTGATGCTTCCCTAGTTGGAATCGGTTTGTTCTCCTGCAAGATAGTAAGGATATTGCACTCAAGCTGTGGAGGCCTTATGGTTTTAGAGAATCTTGTGATATTTTTACTAATCATAAGAGTTTAAAATACCTCTTTCGATGGAAGGAGTTGAAATTTGGGAAAATATGGTGGCGGGAATTGATAAGAAAGATGACCTCACTATCTAGTACAACCCAGGCAGAGCAAAAGTGATTTTGGGCGCCCTTAGTCGTTAGTATGTTCCTTCCTCTATAGGTTGTCTCAGCATTTTTAACCGATGGGCATCTCACATCGTGTTCTTACTGTAGCACATGAGGAGACACAATCTTTCCTTAGTCAAGAATTCAAGATAGAACTAGACAGAAGATTGTCTGGTATCTCCTCATTGCTCTCATACACTGGCATGCAAAAATGGCTAGATACTTTATGAGCTGTTGAGCCTCTTGTAATACTTTGTACATTCCCAATTCCCTCTACAAAATCTATTAAACTGACAAAGTAGGGAATTTTCCCTACTATCTTTGTGTCAAAAAAAAGAAAGAATAATATAGAACTAGATAGTTCGCTATAAACGGACATGGTTTGTTCGGCTTCTTGGACGCAAATGTGTACCACATATGTCTCAGTTGATGTAGGGAATTCTGAGAGAGGCTCATTGTACCCCTTACATCATTCATCCTGGAGAGACGTATACCTAAAAAAAACTTATCGGTGAGAATAATAATATAAATCGTTGTGGCTAAGTAAGTGTCCCCTTGTGAGGCTTGTTAGCGAGTAAATGCTAAGCATTAAAGGCTAGTTGGTGTGTATGGAAAATTGGAGGTTCTGGAACGCCCATGGTATGTCATTTTGTCATGGATTTTCTTGTAGTCCTACCACATGTGGAGAGGAGGGATTCGATTTTGGTGGCCATGAACCGACTTAGTAGATTAGCTTGTTTTGTTCACTGGTAGAAAATAGGCCTATAGTCCCGGTTCGCAAAGGCCATTAATCCCGGCCGTGCAACCGGGACTAAATAGGCGCGACTAAAGCCCCCCCCCCCCCTTTAGTCGCCCCTCTTACGAACCGCGGCTAAAGGCCCGTACACGTGGACGGGTGGCGTGCGCCGGGGGCGGATGACCTTTAGTCCCGGTTGGCCACACGAACCGGGTCTACATGCTATTTCGTTATTTTTTTAGTTCATTTGGGTTTCTAATTATTTTTCACTCCCTTTTTTTTCAGAATTTTTATTATTTGCTTAGTGTCTAACTACAATTATCTCTAGTCAAATTTCTTACTCGTGGTCAAACTTCCCGCTCAGTCACCCATCCTCCCACTACTATAGCACTAGCACGGTTAACTTCCGAGTTCCATCCCGTCCCGCATCCAAGTGTTTCACACGCATGTATGTGATACAAGTATCATATCAATCCTATTAACATGTTGGTCGATGCCACATTTCTTTATTGTCTGAATTTAAGATAAATCTTTTAATAAACAAAAGTAATGATGTAATTAATAATTTTGAATAAATAAATAAACCTTAACTTTTTAATTTGTATTATTTCTAAAAAATATTCAGAAAAATAAAACTAATTCATTTTAAAATCTTAAAAATACAATTAATATATCAAAATATTCAGAAAAATAAAAATAATTCATCCTAAAATCTTAAAAGTACAAATAATATATCAAAATATTCAGAAAAAAACTAATACATTTTAAAATCTTAAAAATACAAATAATATATCAAAAAATTCAGGAAAATAAAACTAATTCATTTTCCCCTTTCCTAAATGCAAAATAAAATCTGATAAAATTCATGAACCAAACCATATGAAATCTAAACCATATAAAATTTGCAGGTCCAAGTTTCGACTATTATTTTGGACACAAGAACTGTTTTGGCAATGACTATCTGTGAGAATGATTTGAGCCTAACTTTTAAAATACATAACCAAAATGGACAAACTAAAATGTTCTGGATAGATATTGAAAAGATCTATCCATAGCACTTAGCCTCACAGCAAGGTCAACAACCAAATGAAAATACCATCCTTTTTAATAAAAGACCAGTAGGCTCTTCTATGATTTTTAGAATGAGTTAAAAAATGTATTTTGAAGTAAATCCAACTGGATGAGTTTGGTATTGACTAGATCTATGTTTTCCTGGCTTAGATTAATTTTTGGACCTCTAGATTTATTTTTGGTGAACAGATATAGAAACAGTAGTTTTTGGTGAACAGATATAGAAACGGTAGTTTTTCTGTTTTGTTTTCTTGATGTGTTTTTGTTTGTTTTCTTGATGTGTTTTTGTTTGTTTGTTTTGAAATGTGTGTTTGACATAATATAGAAATAATATAGCTAGGAATTAATATAGAAATTAATAGAAAGACATATATCCATTACATAATAATTTATCCATTACATGCATATATCGAACGCAATGCGGTACACAAACAACATCTACTCGAGCTCCGAAGAGTAGATGCGGAACAACTCGTAGGCAACGTATGCATCTATTGCTGCATAGTCGAGATTGATCCGGTCTAGTGGGTTCTTCCTCCAATACATGTGATTCTTGGAGGGGAAACGATACTTCATGGTTTTGTAGTTGGCGTGGATGAAGGCAGTTGCCATCGGAGCCATCCCGGTCTTGTGCCCGTACAACTCATCAAAATGGATAAGGTCCTGAAGATCAATGTAGTGATCTTCAGGTATCTCAATACCTAAGCGCATCAACTTCTGCCGGTGTTGAGTGATGTCAACGCTACAGAAGTCGTACCCCTTGTTGACAAGAAAATCAACAAGTTCCGGAGATTGCTTTGAACTACTGCAACAACAAAAATAGAACACGTGTTAGATATGTTGCAATACGTGTATTCTTCCAATGCAACAAACAAATCGAAAATGCAACACTATCCTACAAGAGAGATTGTACGTGTGCGTTACCTTGCCCATTGGAAGACCAAAACGATCTCCTTGAAGGCAATCTGGATGACGGCAACATCCCGTTGATTCGCCGTATACTCTAAATCAAGCCCGAAGAACTTATGGTGTTCATCGGCTTCTTCATAGAGATTGCTCAAATGCTTAAGAGCATCGGGGAGCCTCTCGCACATATTGGTGTAGGCCACGTCGAGACTCTTGCGGCATGGTGTGGCTACACGGAGAAGGTTCCAAACGGGAGAACCCATGGGTGCTTGGTGGAGGAAGAAGAGAAGAGAGGAAGAAGAAACAGAGACTCTCGGGTGCGCACTGTAGCAATGGCCTTCTGCCTCTCGCTCGCGAAATAAAACCGCCGCGCGGGAGGCGAGCAGTTTGTATCTTTAGTCGCGGGTGGCCAGGCCAACCGGGACTAAAGACAGGGAGGCCAGCAGTTTGGATCATTAGTCGCGGGTGGCCAGGCCAACCGGAATTAAAGCCCTCCACGCGCTTCCTAAACCGCGACGCATGACCTTCAGTCGCGGGTAGCCTCCCGAACCGGGACTAAAACCCCTTTAGTCACGGTGCGCATAATTTGGGGACTGATGGGGGCGTATGGAAGGCCTTTTTTCTACCAGTGGTTCCTATCCGTGCCATATATCCGCATGAGATACCATGGTTGCATTAGATTCCTAAAACAACGTCTGATTGGAATGCTAAGTGTGTATAAGAGTTTTGTGAGAGCACCCAGAGTGCCTTGGGTACATTGTCGAGTTTTAGTATGACGATTGATCGAGAGTAAACGAGTACAATCCAATCTATGGATTATATGTTGTGATGTTATGTCCTTTTTTGCAAGGGAGCTACGAGGATCACTTTGATTTTTAGAGTTTGTTTATAATGATATACATAGTGTATAGACGGCAGATTTACGAGGTTTTGCCAGGAAGAAAGTGTGGATCTCCAATTTATTGTTTCTGGAGAATGTCATGGGAGAAAATGCAGTACTTGCACTATATTGGGTTCACTAAACTTTAGAGAGGGTAGTTGTGAGATTAGAAAACACATGCTGGTTGTGCAGCGCAGACAAAATAGCTACGATGATTCCAAGAGGTTGAACGTGGAATTTCATGTAGATGAGAATGCACATTTAAGGGTTTCACCCACTAAAGGTGTTATAAGATTTAACATAACATGAGAGCTTATACCTTAGCACATTGGACCTTGCTTGATAGGGGCACTAGTGGAAAAGCTAGCCTACCTACTTGAGTTGGCCGAGTCAAAGGTGTTCACGATGTGTTCCATGTCTCTATGTCGTGGAGGCATTTTTCGTGATCTAGAAGGACACATTTCTATGAACCCTATTACAATTAACCTTTGAAGTCCGCCTTGTGAGTCTGAGAGAGAGTGATGAGGCATAGGACACTAAAGTATGTGAAAGTTGTTTGGTTGTAACAAACCGAGCATGAGGAAACTTGAGAGATGAGTCTCGCAAGCGCGACAAGTATCCAGAATTTTTCATGGCGGTAACAAATTTGACGGTAACAAATTAATACCCCAAAATTTGACGGTAACAAATTATTTTTATTTCATAAAAAATAAATAGGATCGTGAGGATATTTAAATATGTTTTTTTAATAGAAGGTAAGCGAAACTAAAAGAAGGGAAAAATATAATAAAGAGAATTAGAATAGTGCGGTTTAGTGCTAACTAGAACCCACGACCCTAGTTTGTGTAAGCCTGATATCTCAACCGGTTATTCATTTGTTCGGTTTCTAATACCAAGCTAGGCACGTTTCGTCTTTCATTTATCCCACTTGGCAAAGAAAAGAACGGGCTGGGCTAGGCTTCCTGTACTCCACCCAGACTCATATGGCCCTGGCATTGCTCCTAAAGTAGAGTCAGAGTTGGACGCCGCCGCCGCCGCTACGGATCTGCCCTAAATAATTTTCTAGCGCTAGTGCCTTGAACTGCCGCTGCTGCATCCTATCGTTCTTCAACCCCGCCGCTGTTAGGTCCTCGCAGTCGCTATTAGGCCGGGGTGCCGCCCTCCTCGACTGTTGACATCAAGCTGTTCTACAGCAACGTCGTCGTCCATTCGCTGCCGCTACAAGTTCGCATCTTTCACGAGCTGCGTGTTTCCTACCGTGGAAAGCGTGCCGTGAGGGGTCGTCATTGTCGTCGACCACGGTACGTACCTGTTGTCGATGACATCTATGATGGAAAGTTGATTTTGCCCTGTAGATATCCGATAGGATTAGGTCTGCACTTAAACTATTTGTGGTCATATAAACGAGACATGCACGGCTGTTGCACTAGAATTGGTAGAGCTTGCATAGCTGGGACGTAGTGGAGATTCAGAAAGAAGCAAGCGATGCTTGGATTCCTCTAATTTCTATGATTTGGTGAATGGTACTACTCCTGCAAGGCTGTAGTTGTACTTACTGGATCGGTTGAAATAATTGATAAATTTAGTTAATCTTCTGTCCATGGATTTGCTGAAATCTATTCGTTGGTGTACTTTTGTAAGTGTTGAATATATTACCAATTTAGCACATGATTTAATTCGAAATAACATCAGATAAATTGCGACAGCAGCAAGTACAATAATCATGCAAATATCTAGATCTAGTACAGTAGACAGATTGATACAATCTATTGCAAGAACTAGACATACGAATTCCAGTAACATCTCATACAGATGAGAGAGAGATATGTACGATGGAGCGGTAGCGGCACCGCCATTGTTGTTGTCCCCGGTGTCGGCCATGTCGTTGATGAAGAGGCTGCCGAGGTCGGGGAAGAAGTCGTCGTTGGGGAAGTAGTCGCCGTCAGCAGTCGCGCGAGTGCGCTCCCCAAAAACCTGATCGCCCCTCTCCCGTACAGGATCACAAGAGGCGGGGTTCCGGAGGCCTGCTGTCCCTTCTCGCGGTGCACGCCGAAAGGAGGGATGGAGAAGACTTGATTGCCGGCGCAGTGTTCTGGAACGATGGTGCGAAACCATATGACGAAGTGGCGGCTAGGGTTTACCGTATGCGCGTATTTATATGCGGGCTGGGAGAGACGTGGGCGTAACCCCACGTCTGAGTCGGTTCGGCTCCACGATCCAGAAAGGAAACGGAAACGGTTTTGGAATTAACGCGTCCGTTAAATACCAAATTAATGACTCATTAAGTTTTTCCCGACCGACAAAATAAATGCTCTCGGCTCGGCTCATTCCCGCAACCCGCGGCGCGGCGCGGCGCGGCGCGGCGCGTCGTGGCGGGCGGCGGAGGAGGAGCGCGCGTGTGGCACACCTCTCCTCTTGCCTTGCCCACTCATACATGAGCTAGAATGGCTCACCTTATAAGGTGGTTCCACTCTCTCCAAACTAGCAATGTGGGACTAAACTTTAGTCCCACTCACTCCACTCATTATTCATGAATGGGCCATGACACTTTCAGGATTTTAGTGGGCTTAGTGGGCTAGACATGTGAGCCCATATAATTGGCCCATATAAAATTCCAACAATCCCCCACAAAGTGTCATTAGCACATTTCATAAATTCTGTTCCAAAACATTGTTTATATACCGGTGTTAGTGGAGACTGTTAAGTTGAACTTCCACTTAGAACATCATGCTACACTAGTTCACAACTTGAATAATGGACTACGCCTTGAACTACAAGTTTGCTGTGATACCAGTTTCACACAACATCTGAACCGATACTAGGCTGCCGCAAGGCTTCCCCGCGGTTTGGAGCGTATGCGTCATACTCCGAAGGCCTTTCATGAGTTTATTAGAGAGCACCCGATTCTCATAGACTGCGACGTTTAACAGTCAGACTCATATAGGTGAGTTCCTCAGGAGATGTTCTGTAGGACACATCTCTGCTTATATAAATAAGCCACTTGGAACACATTAAGACAAATGTCAACCTACCATACAGATCAGGAGAGTATTGCATCTTTTATGGAGTGGAATAAAATATAAGGATACTCTCCTCTCAGCCGACCAACAGCTTGTCTCCCACTTCTAATTCACGGGATCTCCGATCACATAGAGTGAGTTACCACTGTGGGCAACTCATAACGTGGGTCTCAAACCCATCTCCCTCGATGCATTATATATCTATCACATTCCGTGATAAACCCTTTGTGAAGGGATCTGCCAAGTTCATAGATGTTTGGATATAATCCAACGCAATAACTCCAGAGTTCTTCAATTTCCTGACAGATTTTAATCTCCTCTTCACATGTCTTGATGACTTTGCATTATCCTTAGAACTGTTCACTTTGACGATCACAGTTTGATTATCACAGTTCATTAGAATTGCGGGTATTGGTTTTTCAACCATAGGCAAGTCCATCAAGAGCTCACGAAGCCACTCTGCCTCAACAGTGGCTGTGTCTAGTGCTGCGAGTTCTGCTTCCATAGTTGACCTCGTTAAAATGGTCTGCTTGCAAGACTTCCAGGAAACAGCGCCACCACCAAGTGTAAAAACATAACCACTAGTGGCCTTAAGCTCATCAGCATCAGATATCCAATTAGAATCACTATATCCTTCCAGAACCCTCGGGTTTCCGGTATAGTGAATTCCATAGCTCGCAGTGCCTTTTAAATAGCGCATAACTCTCTCAAGCGCACGCCAATGATCATCTCCCGGATTTGAAACAAACCGGCTCAATTTGCTCACAGCAAAAGAGATGTCAGGCCTCGTGGCACTCGCCAAATACATAAGCGAACCTATAATCTGAGAATATCTCAGTTGATCTCTAGTAATCCGTTGGTTCTTTCGAAGCAACAAACTAGCATCATATGGAGTTGAAGAAGGCTTGCAGTCACTATACCCGAAGCGACTCAAGACCTTTTCCACATAGTGAGATTGAAGCAGTGTGATCCCACCATTATCATCTCTCAACAGCTTGATGTTCAAGATAACATCAGCTACTCCTAGATCCTTCATCTCAAAACAGCGAGATAAGAAATCCTTAACTTCCTTGATTAAATCAAGATTGGTCCCAAAGATCAATATGTCATCAACGTATAGACATAGAATAACTCCCTCGCCCCCACCATGGCGATAGTACACACATTTATCAGCTTCGTTTACAACAAAGCCTTCAGCAGTCAAAGTCCTTTCAAACTTCTCGTGCCATTTCTTAGGTGCTTGCTTGAGGCCGTATAATGACTTCAATAACTTACACACCTTGCCTTCCTGACCGGGTACTACGAAACCATCTGGCTGCTCCATGTAAATTTCCTCGTCTAGCTCTCCATTAAGGAAAGCCGTCTTAACGTCCATTTGATGAACGAGAAGACCGTGCGAGGCAGCCAGTGAGAGTAGCACACGAATGGTGGTCAGTCTAGCCACAGGTGAGTAAGTATCAAAGAAGTCTTCACCTTCTTTCTGGGTATAACCCTTGGCCACAAGCATTGCCTTGTACTTTTCAATTGTACCATCAGGCCTAACCTTTTTCTTGAACACCCACTTACATCCTACAGGTTTACACCCATAAGGACGATCAGTGATTTCCCAGGTTCCATTAGCCAAGATGGAATCCATCTCGCAACGAACAGCCTCCTTCTAGTAGTCAGCATCAAGAGACGCATAGGCTTCTGAAATAGTCTTGGGTGTGTCATCCACGAGGTACACAATGAAATCATTACCAAAGGACATTGCAGTCCTCTGTCTCTTGCTCCTTACAGGAACTTCATTGTCATCCTCCTCGGGATTCTCAACGTGTTCTATCGGAATGGTGGATTCAGGAATCTCAGTTAATTCCTGACTAGATGAAACAGGTTTCTCCTGGTTTGAAACCATAGCACTGCTCTCGTGCGCCACCTCTTATAGTCCACACCCTTGAAAGGGATTGGCCTTGTCGCCGCAATGACAGACGGCGCAGGTGCAAGAAATTGCCTATAATCAGGTTTTTGGATTGTTGAATATATTAGCAATTTAGCACATGATTTAATTCAAAATAACATCAGATAAATTGCGACAGCAGCAAGTACAATAATCATGCAAATAACTAGATCTAGTACAGTAGACAGATTGATACAATCTATTGCAAGAACTAGACATACGAATTCCAGTAACATCTCATACAGATGAGAGAGAGATACGTACGATGGAGCGGTAGCGGCACCGCCATTGTTGTTGTCCCCGGTGTCGGCCATGTCATTGATGAAGAGGCTGCCGAGGTCGGGGAAGAAGTCGTCGTTGGGGAAGTAGTCGCCGTCAGCAGTCGCGCGAGTGCGCTCCCCAAAAGCCTGATCGCCCCTCTCCCGTACAGGATCACAAGAGGCGGGGTTCCGGAGGCCTGATGTCCCTTCTCGCGGTGCACGCCGAAAGGAGGGATGGAGAAGACTTGATTGGCGGTGCAGTGTTCTGGAACGGTGGTGCGAAACCATATGACGAAGTGGCGGCTAATGACTCATTAAGTTTTTCCCGACCGACATAATAAACGCTCTCGGCTCGGCTCATTCCCGCAACCCGCGGCGCGGCGCGGCGCGTCGCGTCGCGTCGTGGCGAGGCGGGCGGCGGAGGAGGAGCGCGCGTGCGGCACACCTCTCCTCTTGCCTTGCCTACTCATACATGAGCTAGAATGGCTCACCTTATAAGGTGGTTCCACTCTCTCCAAACTAGCAATGTGGGACTAAACTTTAGTCTCACTCACTCCACTCATTATTCATGAATGGGCCATGACACTTTCAGAATTTTAGTGGGCTTAGTGGGCTAGACATGTGAGCCCATATAATTGGCCCATATAAAATTCCAACAGTAAGGTCACTAGCTTTTGTGGAAAACAACTTAACGGATGCAAGCTACAAGTAATTAAGAATTTGCTAGGCCTTTCTAGTTAATTATTGTCTGGGACAGACCGTGAGGAACTTTCTCGTGCTCTTGCTTAGCTCCAGGTCTGATGCGTAGTTAAGTTGTGGCTAACTAAATTATGTAGGTCTTTTCTAGTAGAAAAATAAAAGAAAGAATTATGGTTATTGTTTAGCCGACAGCTAGATCCCTATGGTTCAGATTGACTATTCGTAACTTTTAGACATTATCCGATATTTATATTAGTGAAGGTTAGCGACGGAGTCTTGCACATAGGAGCGATGTTATATTTTTTCTTGTATACCTTCGAAGTGATGATCTGTATTGAGGTGATAAATGTTTAATAACAGGTATTGGTACTTCCGCCTCAAAATCCGGCAATTCATAGTTTCTACACCACGGTTGAGGCAAGTCTATAACGGGATAATACTTTGCATGATCCCCTTCACTTTTATTTTCGAGCAGTTGTTGTTTATTCTACTGTCTTGGTTATGGTATATAAGTGTGGAGACAAAGTTGATATGGCAAAGGATACAGTGACACTTGCAATTTTGCATATCATATCATACACTGCATAGTGGTGTGACCTACTGAGGTAGGCACGTTGAGACCGTCAATGACGGGTCAGGTCCCCCATTGTGGGCAATCTCCACAAGTTGGAGTGAGTGGATGCCGATGGGTGTCCACTCAAGCGATACCGGTATACGCAAAGAAAAGTGAAAGCACAGAACATATAGGCATATAGGGTCATGGTTGCGTTATGACAAGTGTGGTTGTGTTATGAAAAGTGTTAAAGATAATCTTTGGTGTTGTGTTTTATGCAAATGCTTATTATTTCTTTATGTACTTGTTGAGAACTTTGTACTCACCCTTGTGGCTTCTATGTTTTTAGATGCTATTGATGATGACATGCATGGGCCTGGGAGTAGCACATCTACATGTTTCGACACACTATGATCACACACGCCAATCTTTTATACATAGATTTGTTTAGCCACACTAATACTTGAGGTTTGGCTTATGTTAAATGGCTATCGTGTTAGTCGTTATGAGGTATCCTTGATATGAATTATAACTTGGTACATTGAACCTGCTGGTGTATATGTGTATGTATAAAATTGAAAGTTTACTCTTATTCTGGTGTTGTGGATCTCCTCTTAAACAAAGGAGACTTTGCCGAAATTTATAGGCTGCCATGCTCTTTGGAAATTTTAAAGTATGTGTAGCATTGCCAGATAGGGTTGATATTTGGGGTGTTACAGTATCATCTTGCCAATGTTTTCTGTAGTCCTTACCTGGAATACTTTGCTATCTTTCAGGTGTCGGGATTTTCTACGCGACCTCGAACCCGAAGACATTGATTATTATGGTTATTTCAATCTCAGGCAAGTTCACCACTTGCTCATATCCTTTGCAGTACTTCATAACAAACCAATTACAAAAACTCTATCGTATTACCACCTAGTCTCAAAAGAATGCATGATCCTATTTTTATAATAATATGACTAATTGAGTGACTACCCGAGTGGTAGTGTTCTGTTTGGTGGGCGGATGGGACCATGGTAAGATGAATAGGTGAAAGGAAGGTTCCATCTGCATGGAAAAGTATTACTTAGGACTTAACCATAAATGCCGTCAGAACTCGGTGCGTCGTAAATACCGCGTTGACCATGGGTCTTCTATGGGGAGAGTAAGTCAGGTGTGATCTCCTCTCATTCGCATGTCAACGGGCTGCCAGAGACGTACGTTGTAGGTCTTGCGGGACTACATGCACATGGGTGGGAGCCCTTACGTCACACGGACTCTGGGGTCTATGAGTGTCTGCCAGGAGCGCCTAGATCTCCATCGTGAGGGATGGATCAGGGGTTCAACCTGCTGGTGGAAATGGGTGGGCATGCGTTATGCGGAGAAGAACGGTTTGGCTTGGACCAACAACCGGTCCCCACACCTGAGTGGGAGTGGACAGGATCTCGAGTCTGGTTGTGCAACATGGTCTTGGTCGCCCATGGGTAAAGTAACGCACCTCTGCAGAGTGTGAAATGATGTGGCATGTTACCCCTTGTTCCGGGAAGGAACTTCGAACGCTACAGGAAAGGCAACTCCATGAAGTTCTAGTCCTGTGATGGTCTGGCGGGCATAGTTTTCGGAATTAAAAGCAACCTCTTGAAGAAAGATTTACAAAACCTTGCATTAGCTTATGAATCTTTCGAGTCTAAAGCTGTAGATAGTGCATAAAACTACCAACTATATATCATGAACTTGCTGAGTAACGCTCGTTACTCATTCGTTCCCGTTTGACCCCCTGCTTAGAGTTGAAGCCTATGGAAGCCGTCATCGTGAAGCCATCGCTACCTCATGAAGCTAGGTGGAGTCATCTCTTACTTAGCCGGTAAAGCATCATCATCAACAACGCTGGTGGAGGAGATGCTATCAAGGTGTAGGTGGAGCCCATTCTTGGACTTAGCTGTTTCAAGCCATTGATTAGGGCTGACATCAACTGTAGTGGATTTAGTTCTGAGCTAGAGTTCCTCTCCAGCTTGGATCTTCGAATTACTTCTTCTGATGTTTCATTTGCAGGAGATCTTCTTTATTCATCAAAGAGATTCTCAAGATTTTGTAATGAAGTTTGTATCCTATAGCTTTGCTTGGACCCGCTGTGTTTCTGTTGTACCACTCTGAGAGATGTAATATTCACAGATAAGTCCTTTTGTGAGTATTATGTCACCGACTTGCGCACTACACATGAAGTGGTGTGTTAGGTCACCACAACACGCTAGGAAGGAAAGCAAACATGTTTATGGACGGACATTCTTTCACTAAAGCACACTACACAGTTCTACAATTGTCCACCTTGGTGGCTCCTTATATCAAGAAACACAAGAATATTATACGGTCCAAAAATCCGGGGCTGTCTGAATCCTTGGTTAATGATGAACACATGGATAGTTTCAGCGCCTGGTTGCAGACAGAACTCAGGAATAACAACATTGTTGGAGATCAGCTCTACTTGTTGGCCAGGTCACCATCTTCGACTGTACTGACTTTCCAAGGGTACGAGATAAATGGGAATACATTTTACACGATCGCATAAGATAAAAAGTGAACCAACAACCAGAAAAGTGGTGTCTGTTTTGATGCAACCGGATACAATGGGAACAAGGACACATATTATGGTTACATAGAGGAGATATGGGAACTTGACTATGGACCTAATTTTAAGGTCCCTTGTTTTGGTGCCAATGGGTCAAGATGACAGGAGTAAAGGTAGACCAGCAGTACGGAATGACAGGTCCTAGCCAAGGATGTGGCTCAAGTTTTCTATGTGAAGGACATGTCTACCCAACCGAGGAAAAGAAAAAATAAGAATTCTAATACATCATGCGGTAAGCCGAAGCGGCACATAGTTCTTTCAGGGAAAAGAAACATTATGGGAGTGAAGGACAGGACAGACATGTCAGAAGATTATAATAACTTTGAAGAAATTCCGCCCTTCAGAGTGAAATCTGACTCAAGCATCGCGTTAAATAATGAAGATGCTCCATGGCTACGATAGAAAAGTAAACAATGGCGACACTAGTTGGTGATAACGTATTAAACCTTCATGGTTCATGTAATGTTGCTAGACTATTTTGTATTAATGTATACAACATTACAGATTATCCATATCATGTGTGAAAATATTACAGATCTCTTCCTCTTCTTCTTCCTGTTGTGGGTCGCACTTGGATGGCGTTTTAAAAATTGTTACTAGTTTAATTAGTTAGAATAATTATTTTTTAAATAGAAAATGTATTTGAAATGTTTATGCAATTTTAAACACTTTTCATATTGAAAGTTTCTCCAAATTCAAAACCATTCATCAACTAGGTTTTTTTAAAATGTTTGAAAATTCAAAAATTGTTACTAGTTCAAATAGTTAGAATAATTATTATTTTTAAATAGAAATGTATTTGGAATGTTTATGCAATTTTAAACACTTTTCATATTGAAAGTTTCTCCAAATTCAAAACCATTCATAAACTAGGTTTTTTAAAATGTTTGAAAATTCAAAAATTGTTACTAGTTTAAATAGTTAGAATAATTATTTTCTAAAACAGAAAATGTATTTGAAATGTTTATGCAATTTTAAACACATTTCATATTGAAAGTTTCTCCTAGTTCAAAATCATTTGAAATTTATTTTAAAAAATATTTGAAAAAAGTATTTGAAACGAGGCAGGGAAAAAAATGGCGGCAGGACAGAAAAAACGAAAATTTTGTCTTTTTCCCCGGTTCGTGTTACCAACCGGGGCAAAAGGGGGAGGTATAAGTATACCATTAGCTATTAGCTATTAGCTATAAGTACCATTTTTTTCTTAGTACCATTAGCTATTAGTTTTTTTTCTTAGTACCATTAGCTACTAGCTATTAGCTATAAGTACCATTAGCTATTAGCTAGAGGCATATTTTAGTACCATTAGCTATTTTATTAGTACATTAGCAATTTTAGTACATTAGCTATTTAAGTATTGTGTTTTCTTGAAACATTGTGTATATAAAATTAACTATTTTTGTATATTAGCATTTTAGTAGCATTAGCTATTTTAGATAGTATCATATACTATTTGTGTTTTGTTGTAATATTGTGTATATAAAATGGAGTGTAACAAGGCTGCTTCTATGTGTCCACCCTAAATATGAGGCAGACAGACCGATGACCATCTTGTTCCTGTTAAGAGGAGGTACTACAGGCGGTGGTGATCCGAGGAAAGAAATGAATACGAGGGTTTCTGGACTTCTTTGGAACTAAATAACGTCACATATGTAATATTATATGGTTGGTGAGATCCGAACGGAGTTGAACCCTTTGGTGCACATTCATAATGGTGACATTCCTCAGAAATCCTGTCCGGGGTTATGAAGAATGTCGCCGTTATGGATATGCACAAAAGGGTCCAACTTTTTTCGGATCTCACTATATTACATATATGATTTTGTTTAGTTTCAAAGATTTCCAGAAACCCTTCCTTCGCCCGTATCGCCATCACGTGTACTACCTCGTAACAAGCACAAAATGTGAAGGTCCAACTTCACATCAAGGCCCGATGACCATCTTGTGTCGTTTAAGAGGTACTGCAGGCGGTGGTGATCCGGGGAAAGGATGAAGATGAGGGTTTCGGTTGGAACTAAGGAACGTCACATAAGTTAGTGAGATCAGAACTGAGTTGCACCGTTTGGTACATATACGTAATGGTGATATTTTTCATAGCCCCATCCGGGGTTATGAAGAATGTCCCTATTATGTATGTGCACGAAATGGTCAAGCTTTGTTCGGATCTCAGAAACACTTACGTATGTCATTTTGTTTAGTTTCAACAAAGTTCAGAAACCCTTGTCTTCATCCTTCCCCGCATCGTCATCACGTATACTACCTTGTAACAAGCACAAAATATGAAGGGCCAACATGATTTCGGAGAATGCGGGAAGTAATGTGTTCCTTTGTGTTTTTGGACTTAAAGAGAATTTTAGGTTTTACACCTTAGAGAAAAAAATTAGGTTTAGTTCACTTGTAGAGAAAAAAATTAGTTAGTGGTTTGGAGGAAATTGATGAAATTTGCAGCAATTTTGATGAAATTGATGCTATTAACTATATTTTTATTAGGTTATATGCAATTGTTGCGAATTGATGAAATGGATGCTATTAGTTAGAGGTTGCAACTTATGATGTTATAAATTTTTATAGCCATGGCGAGAGCTCCCCTGCGACGCAGTGCGCGTGTTGGCGGTGGGCGCGCCGTCCCCGTCGAAGAAAACACAATCGTACCATGTGGTGAACGTCCACGTGGATCACATGCAGCACGTGGACGTGGTGGTGGCATAGCTATCAAGGAGGAGGAAGCGGCGCCTCCAGCTCGTGGACGTAGGCGTGGACACGGAGCACGGGGGCAGCACGGGGGCAGCACGCAGTGCACGGGGGGCATCACGCGGAGCACGGCGCGGCGTTGTTGCTGCGGTGGAGGAGGCTGCGGCGTAGGAGGAGGAGCACGCGGAGCACGGGGGCAGCACGCAGGGCACGGGGGCATCACGCGGAGCACGGTGCGACGCTGTTGCTGCGGTGGAGGAGGCTGCGGCGTAGGAGGAGGAGGAGGAGGATGACAGTTTTTGGCTACCGGAGTTCTATGTCCACCTGTTGCCCCGACTGCGGAACAGTCTTTGTCTTCCACAGCGTATATCGGAGATCCTCCTCGAGCGCAACAGGCCCTTTAGGTTCAGCCTCCAGTTGGAGGGCTGCCACAACGGGCCCGTTCAGATCATCCTGCAGCGACGTGACGATGACCTCTACCTGCGCCATGGGTGGGCGCAGTTCCAGCGCATGCACAACCTAGATGTGGGCCACATCCTCACATTCAGGTACATCAACGACGACAGGGTGGACATGCTGGAGGTGAAGATCTTCGACGACACCCTACTCCGCCCCCTTTGCTGCCAGGATAGCTCGTCTGACAGCACCTCCGCTTCCGAGGCTGACGAGTCTAACTCCGGCGAGTCTGGCTCGGGCGAGTCTGCCCCCAACGCAGAGGTGTAGTATGCCGAGTAGTGTATCGCTCTCCGTGTCTAGTCACATATTCTTTTGTTAGCGATATCGTCAGACTATGTCTTCACATTTATGTCGTACTATATTTAATTATGTCATCGTGTCGAAAAATATTTGTATTCGTGGCCGACTATGTTTATGTTATTGTTGGTTTTCATCTATATTTTTGTTCGACAATTTTTCATCTTGTTTACTATAAATGTTTATTATTTGAAAGATCATTGAATTTTAGTGCACTTGAAGTATTAGTGCACTTGAAGTAGTGCACTTGAAGAAAAATAGAATTTCTAATCTTTCGCAGAGAACAGTAAAACAGGAAAAAAAACAGAGTACCTTTTGCCCCGGTTGGTGTTACCAACCGGGGTAAAAGGTCGCCGGCCTGCTCGCTAAACAGAGCACACGTGGGCACCCCTTTTACTCCGGTTTGTATCAACCCCTGAGTCATTAGGGGGGCATTTAGCCCGGGTTTGCGAAACCCGGTTGGGCAGCCGGTGCGTAGCCCCCCCCCCCCCAAACCGGGGCAAAAGAGCTGCCCTCCACTAGTGATAGGCCATGCCGCCGCGGGCGCGGGGGCGGCACAGGAGGGTTACGGGAGGAGCACATTCATGGACATGTGAATGTACAAGTTTTCCGAATTAGCATGTTAATTTCTCACATAATTCCAGTATAGCCTAATAATTGAGTGGCCATGCGTTGCCAAGGGGAAAAACAGACACAGGGATGTTCTTGCATAATTATTTCTTTATTTTTTTATATTTTCAAGCAAATATTAATGCTTAAGATAATTTTTTAATGAAGCCAAATAATCATGTTTAATTATTTTCATGGATAAATGTAGATATATTGTCATCAAATATTATGCCCTCGTAAGAAAATTGAAACGTGTAATAGATATTTGTTTTCTTCGATCATTCTGAAATCAACTGTGAAATGCCAATATGCAAAGCTTGTATGTGAGAAAAAGTTGCAGGTGATCGAGTAATACCGAATTGATCCCATCTGTCATAGTACTCTTGGCACAAAGTACACCTACATTCATGGAGACGGGAGGGTGTAAGGTGTAAGTTTTTCTTTCTCAGATAAGCACAATATATCCTATATATCCGAGTTCAATGTTTGACCCTTTGCCCTGATACCGTTATGATGATACGCACACTCTTAATTCAAAACTAATTAGTTTACCGTATCTACTCCGATCCGCATGTTTTTTGCCGATGTGACATCTAGGTACACACTTCCTTCTTTTTGCAAAAATATCAACAGCTATATTAATACTTCCACCGTATAAAATATAAGATAACGTTTTGTAGACAACACTGTTACACGCAATAGTAAAACAACGATAAAATTAAACAAGATCGAACCAACGGGGACACGAGATTTTAACGTGGAAAACCCTTCCAACAAGGAAGAGAAAAAACCACGGGCGCCAATCAGCAATACTTCACTATTTCGGGTGAGGTTACAATCGCGCCGGGATTTACAATGTGTGGCTTATCCCGTGCGGCGGCTTACAAGAGGTATATAAAGGCGGTCCTGACCTAACTAGGTCGGTAACGGTGAATCCAACTCCGACTCGGTAACAACTCGTACCGTACCTAAGCCTCCGGTGACGGGCCTCGCGTAGCGGAGGCCGAACTTTCCTTTATCTTCATATGAATTTGGATCCCATAAAACAACACTCCACCTTGAGAAAAATTCCCTCTTGTAGCATGAATGAGAACCTTCACCTGAAACACGCAAAGAGAACACTTTTGGCACCAAACAGCCTCTTGGGCTAAGCAGTGATACCAACTAAGATTGACCAAATCTCAAACTTAGCAACAGGAACTGGCTTTGTCATCATATCAGCAGGATTATCATGAGTACTAATCTTGCATACCTTCAGCTTACCTTGTGCAACAACATCACGCACATAATGGTACTTGACATCAATGTGTTTTGTTCTCTCATGGAACATCTGATCCTTAGTAAGGTAAATAGCACTCTGACTGTCAGAAAATAGGTTAATGCAAGTATCATCTCCACAAAGCTCATCAAACAGACCTTTCAACCAAACTGACTCTCTGCATGCTTCAGCAATAGCCATATACTTAGCCTCAGTAGTAGATTGTGCAACAACACCCTGCAAGGTAGCCTTCCAGCTAACAGCACATCCACTAACTGTAAACACATAACCTGTGAGGGATCTCCTCTTATCCAAGTCGGCAGCATAATCTGAATCCACATAGCCTGCGAGTCCCTCACCAGTCTTGCCAAACTTCAAGCAAGCTTTGGATGTGCCGCGAAGGTACCTGAAAATCCACTGAACAGCTTTCCAATGTTCTTTACCAGGATTAGCCATGTATCGACTGACCAAACTCATAGCATAAGACAAATCAGGTCGAGAATACACCATGGCATACATTAAGGAACCAACAACACTAGCATAGGGAACTCGTGACATGTACTCAATATCTTTGTCAGTAGTAGGACATTGCAATGCTGACAACTTGAAGTGTGAAGCAATTGGAGTACTAACATACTTTGCATCATGCATATTAAAACGATGAAGGACTTTCTTAATATAATTCTCCTGACTAAGACATAGCAATTTAGATTTTCTGTCTCTTGAAATTTTCATACCTAGAATTTTCTTAGCAGGACCAGGATTCTTCACATCAAACTCACTACTCAATTGTTTCTTCAATGTAGGGATTTCTTTCATGCTCTTGGCAGCAATTAACATATCATCAACATATAGCAGCAAGTATATAGGCGATTCATCAACAAATTTAATGTACACACAGCTATCATATTCAGACCTCTTAAAGCCATGTGCCATCATAAAAGAATCAAACCTTTTATACCATTGTCGAGGAGACTGTTTCAAACCGTAAAGGGACTTCTTTAGCTTGCACACGAAATCCTCTTTACCAGGCACTATGAACCCATCAGGTTGGTCCATGTATATCTCCTCATCAAGTTCTCCATGCAAAAACGCAGTCTTCACATCTAACTTCTCAAACTCGAGATCATGCATAGCAACAATACTAAAGAAAGTACGGATAGAACTATGCTTGACAACATGTGAGAACACATCATTATAATCCACTCCTGGAATCTGGCTGAAACCTTTTGCTACTAACCTTACCTTAAACCTTGGAGGCTCACTTGGAGATAAACCCTCCTTTCTCTTGAAGATCCACTTACAGCGTACGGTCTTCTTTTGTTTAGGCAAGCGCACGACATCCCACGTGCCATTTTTCTCAAGTGATTGCATCTCCTTGTGCATTGCACCAATCCACTTGTCACGATCAACCAAGCAATAGCTTCATTGTATGTAGCCGGTTCAACATCATTCTCCACATGTTCTGCATAACTTAGAGCAAAATAAACAACATCACATTCCTCAATTAAACGAGTACGAGGTCCTTTATTCCTCTTCTCTCTGCGCTCTGCAATAGACAAATTTTCTTGCTGCACAATAGGAGGTGAGGGTGGCACAATATCCTCCCCATCAATTTCAGTGTCCTCCTCATCCAGGTGTTCTAGCTCCACCTGCAAACGAACTCGTGGTTCGTCCTCATCAGAAGAATCTGGCACAACATCAGTCGACAAACTGTCCTCAGGCATAACAGATTCATTAAACACAACACTCCTGCTAAAGAAAATCTTTTTGGTTTTCGGATTCCACAACTTATATCCTTTTACTCCAGAACAATAACCAAGAAATAAGCACTTAACAGCTCTAGGCTCTAACTTTCCATTATCAACATGAGCTTAGGCAGTGCAACCAAAAACTTTCAGTTGTGAATAATCAGCTGACTCACCAGACCATTCCTCAATGGTAGTTTTCTTGTCAAGAGGGATGGATGGTGACCTGTTGATCAAGTAGCAGTCAGTGTTGGCAGCCTCAGACCAAAAACGCCTATTCATGCGGGCGTTAGACAACATGCAGCAAGCTTTGGAGATGATTGTCCTGTTCATCTGCTCAGCTACACCATTCTGCTGAGGTGTGTATGGGATGGTGTGATGCCTGACAATGCCTTCCTGCACACAATAATCATCGAAAGCATGCGAACAAAATTCGCCACCATTATCAGTACGAAGCAACTTGACCTAATTTCTTTCAGTTTGCTTTTCAATCATAACTTTCCACTATTTAAAAGCAGCAAAAGTATAATCCTTAGTTTTCAGGAAATAAGGCCAAACTCTTCTAGAGTAATCATCAATGATAGTAATCATATAACGAGCACCACCATAAGAGGGCTTACGTGAAGGCCCCCACAAATCAGCATGTACATAATCCAATGTACCTTTAGTGGTATGAACGGAAACATTAAACTTAACTCTCTTATGCTTACCAAACACGCAGTGTTCACAGAACGGCAACTTACTCATATTGCAGTTCTTCAGAAGTTCTCTCTTCACCAATTCTGCCATACCATGTTCACTCATTTGTCCAAGTCGCTTATGCCAGAGGTTAGTTGTACTTGGATCATCATTAGTAATAACAGCAGCAGTACCAGAAAAAGTGCTACCTCTAAGGATATATAACTTGGCAGAATTCATATCACCAATCATAACAATGAGAGAAACTTTTGATACCTTCGGGCGTTTATCTCCTCCGGCGTACTTATACCCGTCACAATCAAGGGTACTCAGCGAGATCAAATTTCTCTCCATGGATGGTATGTGTTTCACTCCCGTCAATGTACGTGTCATCCCACCATGGGTCTTGATCTGAACAGATCCAACGCCAACAATGTGACATTTGTTGTCGTTCCTCACACGCACAAAATCTCCAGTCTGCACAGCCTCATAAGAACTGAACCAATCTTTGTTACCGCAAATATGAAACGAGCAAGCAGTATCAAGTATCCACTCATCATCACGGGTAACACATGCAGCAAAAACAGCTAAGCATTCACCATCCGAACTATTATCACCAGCAACAACAACAGCCTTACCAGTACCATTACCATTACCACTAGATTTATTTTTGGTTGGTATGTGCCGTTCCTTTTCTCCTTGTTCTGCATCTTCCAGCAATCTTCAATGGTGTGATTGGTTTTCTTACAGTACCTGCAGAACTTGTCTCGTCCTTTGGACTTGGAACGGTCCCTGCTCTTATCTCTGTTGTTTTTGTTGTAGTTGTTATCTCGCTGCTCAGGTCTGCCTCGAACCTGCAATGCATCGCCTTTGGAGGACCATGCGTTAGACTACACCATAATTTTCATCTTTTTCCTGGTTTGCAGGGCCTCATAAACTTCCGCGAGGGTTAGTTCATCGTGGTTTAATAGTATGGTATCACGCAGGTTTGTAAAAGAACTAGGCAGCGAGCATAACAGCAGAAGATCTAAATCTTCATCCTCATATTTTACCTTCGTCGACACTAGGTCGGACACGATATCTTTAAAGACCGACAAGTGATTCATCACAGAACCACCATCTTGCATCTTGAGCGAGAACAACTTCATCTTAACGTGCATCTTGCTGGTTAGATCCTTTGACATGCAGATCGATTCCAGCTTGAGCCACAACGCTGCCGCGGATTTCTCCTGCAGAACTTCTTGCAAGATATCATTAGATAGATGAAATTGAATCAACGACAAAGCCTTGCGATCTTTGCGCTTCTCCTATGGAGTCCACTCCCTCGCTTCCTTATTCCCGAAAGCATCTAGCGCCTCATCAAGATCTGATGCTTGCGACAGAACCGCACGCATCTTTACTTGCCACAGAGAAAACCTCGTCTTGTAGTCCAGCAACGGTAGATCAAACTTCATCGATGCCATCGCGAATCCCTAATCTGAAACAGGGCTCTGATACCACTTGTTACACGCAATAGCAAAACAATGATGAAATTAAACAAGATCGAACCAACGGGGACGGGCATAAGCCTCCGGCGACGGGCCTCGCGTAGCGGAGGCCGAACTTTCCTTTATCTTCATATGAATTTGGATCACCATAAAACAACAAACACTTATCTAGACATATTTTAGTGTGTAGATTCACGTGCATCTTGCACTAAGACATGTCTAGATATTTATTGTCTAGAAAACGTTAAAACATTTTACATTTATATCCGGAGGGAGTAGTGTTCATGCAAAAGTAGAAAAAAAAACTATACTTGAAGAGATAATATGGCGTATTGTAGGTTATATATTCCAATAAATAAGACGGACCGAATGACCGCTCACGAGGGCAGGAGGGAGTAAGTTACAGGATAAGCGCCTCCAACTGGTGCATACTCTCCACTACTTATAAAAGAGAGAACTTTGTTGGAAAATTGAACCAGAACCGTCTATCCGTGTACATCGTGCGGTTCATTATCACTTGTTCTCCCCACATGGATGACTGCACCGCTCACATTCTACCCAACCTCCGCGTCCCCGCATGCACGCCCTGATTTAGCGGATTAATTCTGATGAGAATCGCGTTAATGAGATGGCTGTCGCTAAATATCTCTCTTCCTTTCCTTCCAAATTTGTCGCTGCCCTGGCCGCCCTTTATCCTGTCGCCGGAATTGGTTATGTTTAATTTTGTCGCTCCAGATCTGTGAGCACGGGAGGCGATCAATCACCGCATGCGGCGGACTAGGTGGCGGCGCTGCTGCGGAAGGCATGGTGCCGACTGTGGATATCGGCGTATTTCCTGGAGAGGGTGCCGTCGTGGGTCCCGTGTTGTCGTCGTTCTTACGGGTTACGGACGTCTTCCCCGAGCTGGCCGCGTTCTACCACGTCTCCCCCACTTCCTGCCCTCTACCGCTGCCCTCACCGTTCTGAACCCCGACGACGGACGCATCGGCTCTGGCGCCGCCACGTTGCACTATTGTCGTCTCCCGCCTGCGCCACCTTATCTCCCAGGTGAGAAATCCTAATTTCAGGTCCCATCACGTTTCATGTATCACATTTATACCTGTGTACTAGGTTTCTGTTCTCCCTTGATCTGTATGACGCCTGAATTTTGCAAGATTTCCAAGGAAAATATTGTTGAATTCCTACTCGGAGCAAACAATTTTTCTTTCTTAGTTTGTAGATGATGCCCCGCTCTCCTTGGTGGTAGGCATTATGACGAAGAAGCACCTGCTTCTTTGTGCTGGGCGGCGACAGCAAAAGAGTTCTGGTGACGAAGAAGCACTTTCATAATTGTTTCCTTATTGTTCCGTTTTAATGTTTATTATTTTCCAAAACTCTATACGTTTAATTTTCTTATTTTCAGCAAGTCCGAAAGATTGAGAACATTCCGGAAAGTTGGAAAAAAGAGAGTTTATGTTTATGTGCAGGTTCCATGCTTGTTGACGCGCCAGACAACAAGCAATCTTCTTTAAGACTACAAAGTCATACTGGTTCGATAAACCTTGGTTTCTTAATTCAGGGAAAATTTCCGCTAGACTACATCATACCTTTCTCTTGTGGTCTCCCAACGAGCGTGTGATCACGTCAGAATCAATGAGATGTCCCGGAGTAATAAAAACAGTTTCTATTACTGCCGGAATTTATTCCGGAGTTGTTATCAAAGAGAAATAGAGGCTGCACGCTTTATGGAGCAAATGTAGGGGGGTATTAGATGTCCCGGGATGTCAGAAATAGATTTATGACATATGGGTTAAGTGGTTCCAGAGAAGTTTCAGGGACTTTGCATATAAGGGGGAGTACCGGGAGGGGGCAGATTTCCCCCTCATGGCTATGCCCTAATTGTGGGTACTCACCGTCCCGGTATTTTCTCTGAATTTATTGGAGAGAAAAAAAGGAGAAAAGTAAAAGGAGAAAAAGGGAAACAGAAAAAGGGAGGTGGAGTTTGGCTCCACCTTGCCCAATCCGAGTTGGGCTAGGAGGCAAGGTGCGGCGACTACATTTGGTACGGCCAAGCCTCTCCTAGCTCCACTAGGACTCCCCTCCTTTATGGAAAGTCTTTTCCCACCTTCCACTATATAAAGCACCCCAAGTCTCCAAGCAAAACACACAATTGGATCTCAAGCCTCTCTCTCTTTCTCTAGAATAATTAGAGGATTAATTAGAGCACTTCTAGTTGAATTAGAGCTTTCTATAATAATTAGAAGACTAATTAGGGCATCTAATTAGAACCCTTCTAATTGAATTAGAGCTTCCTCGTATTGAATTAGAGCTACTTCTAATTAGGTTCGAGGTGTTCATCTCCCAATCAGACTTAGCTTCTGATTACTCTCTGTGTTTAATATACTAGTGGCGTCAAGTTCTGGACGGCAAAGCTCTAAGAATATGCCCCGACGTATGTGTGCATACTCTCAGAGGGGTTACACATGAGACCCTCACTCTGCTGGATCATGGTGCTAGATATGGGGAACCGGCAACATCCTTACCCACAGGCTTGTGCAGGAGAATATTCCACGACCTTCATCGATACCTCTTCCGCTACTATTGTATGGTACACGATCTCGGGAACTAGATCTTGAAATTTATATTCGCTTCTATCTGCATAGCAAGTTCTTGGTTGGTGCGTAGCAAGTTTGGCAAAAAAAATCCCCTTGCGGAACCCAACATATAGTGCACCCTCGTCTCCCTACTACATATCTATGAAATTAATTCTGGTGGTTTCCATCGCCAAAATGCACCATGTTCCATTACAGTAGATCATGAGAGCTCCACGGAGTTGGGCGTGTAGGTAGGGGTAGTCGCGGTGGCCACGGTAGCCGAGGTGGGCATGACAGCCGCGCACGGCGTCTTGATCGCGGTGGTTTACCTCGTGGTGGACGCGGTCGGCGTGGTTGTCGTGGTGAACCACATCCATCACAACATCGTCGTCGTCGGATGTGGCGTCATCCCGATCGTCCTCCTCACTTGATCGCTCATTGTCACCTCCATTTCCGACGAATTACGACTATGATTTTGCGCTGATCCACTATGAGGGCATACAGCCCTGGTCGAGGCTTCTGGAAAAGCCCGCACGTGACCTTGACGAGGAGGAAACCACTGAGCTCGTGCTGCAAATTGCGAAGCCGTCCCCGTAGGTGCATTTTGACAGCCATGATAAGTTGTTACTCCTCAAACAGTGGAGCTAGTTCTCCGCCGTCTACGAATTCGAGATTGGTTTCATCCAGCCATTTAGGTACAACTGGTTCAACATGCTCCTCGTCAAGGTGTGCGACGAAACTTGGGTAGGACAACGACGAGTAGCTCCATCCTCGGCCACTGACGGCCACCGTAGATCCAGGTATCTGGATGTTTTTTTTCTGTTAAAATAAATAGGGCTATTCTAAACCTCTCCTTATTTCTGTAGCCGATTTGGCCTTTTAGCTATGTATGAAATCAATTTTCATGGAAAAACTTCTAAATGCATCAGGTGTGTTGGATGCACTGCCCGTTCTGCCGGACATGCCCGAATTTTTGTGTCCATGCTAGAACCCAAACGGATAAAAATGGACCCCAAATGGGTAGTCTAAGTATTTTTTTAGCATGCTCCAACTGTCTTGATGGCTTTGTGACTTTGTCACGTAAGAGCATAACCAATCATGGACCCTAAAAACGGACCCCAAACTATCCACGGACTCGCCCGGGCGTGTCATGGACAGTGACCGGGCAACCCCAAATGTGTGCTGCCATAACCACAAATCCCCAAAACCCGACCCCAAATCCATACTAAGCACGCAACGTCCATAGTTACGAATTTTGAAGATAGTTCCATCGGTAGATAGCTCGATGGGGTTCAACAGTTAAAAATTCAAGACAAACACATATTTCGACTGATATAGTTCTTAACAGAGGGAGGATCAGAGCGTTGGACTCCGGCGGGCCGCTCTCTCGGGAGGATCGGATCGTGGGACTCAGGCGGGAAGCGCTCTCGGCTGCTTCAAGTTCTCTTGGCCGCGCGCGGCGTGCCTTCCGAGCGTCGACCTCCATCTTCCGGCGTCGGCATCTTCCTTTGCTCGGGCCACGTCCGCCATTTTGTGTTATTCCTACCGGGCGCGCCGTGCCATTCTACCCTAGGTCTCCATGACATTCTAGTCAACGAACAGAGAATCCTTTAATATTTCCCAACAACGAGTGAGATGCCATTTCAACATACACGGCGAGTCTCCATTGAACATTCGGATGTCATCTTCCTCCTACCAAACAGAAGAGCAACTCAACAAATTGTATAATGCAATGTAAAATGTAATATAGACTTTTTGGTGCATCGAAACATACACATCCAACTTCGGCATAGTAACAGGCAAACTTGTTGATGGCAGCCTGGATGCATGACCATCTTTGCTCGGTGCAAGATACGCCCGAATACGAATTGAACATTTCATGGACTCTCGACCAGAATGAAGGAAAGCCGGAACGGCTTTCCACCACCCAACATAACCAAGTCCGTCAGAGCAATGCATCCTCTTTCTCGAAGAACCAGAGGCCTCTACCGCTCTACAGAATGAACAAGCTAAGTTGGGCTAGAATGTGCACACACTAGTATATTTTACACTAGAGCGGAGCAACATACCTAAAGCGGAGGGGGCGTTGGGCCGCCATTGTCGGAGCTAGAGTCGAGCCATCCGCAGGCTACACACGGTAGAAGCTTCGGCCAAGCATCGACCGACGGCAGGGAAATCTTCTTCTTCTCCACGCTTCTGAATTCTTCTCCGCTTCATCCATCCTCCACCACCACAAGGGCATCACGATACATCTCATGCGCAGATCCGCTGCCGAAGCCCGACATTGTCTACGGTGGTTGTCGAAGAGAGTGGGTGAGAAAGGGGATCGGATGATAGTGAGCAAGAGTTTGCCTTGGAGTGTGGAGTGCGTGGGATATATGTGGAGTTGGGGTGGGCCGACTCCGAGGTGGTGGGTTTTGCAAGCGCATCCGGACGGCTCCAAACTCTCCCCACATATGGGCTAGGTTTGGAGATTGTCAGATAGCCCGGACGTTTGGACTCACTTTGAGTAGGCCGGTTAGGTGCATGTTCGGGGCCGAAAACGCGCCCCGGCTGTCCGTCCGGATGTTTGGTACCGGTTCAGGGACTTTCGTTGGAGATGCTAAGTCACCGAAGCCGCGTCCCCGTGGTTGTGGTGGGCTCGTGGCGGCCTAGTCATGTGATGGTATCAGTCCACTGGGTAACATACCAGCTCCGACAATGTCAGCTCGAGCCAGAGGGGACCTCCTATGTATCGCTTGCTGCGAGTCCTAACCTCGCGTCGCTCACCATCGCGAGCCAGCGAGAAGGGCGGCTGGCTCACGCTCTCATTACATGGGCCTGGCCCATTGCGCTACCAGGAACCGGCCAGAGCGATTCCAGCTCACGCTCGTATGCTAAAAATGATGAAAATAAACAATTTGATAAAATAGTGAGTTTTATTTTTTGTAATGAATATTTTTTTAGAATTGTGATATTTTCACAATGAACAATTTTTTAAAGAAACAAAGAAAAACCGAAAAAAAGTGTTCAGTTAAAATTTTTGTTCATTTTAGAAATTTTTTATTTTTAGAATTTGTTTGTATTCAAAATTTGTTCATATTATATTTGATTGTTAAGATTTTTAAATTATTCTTTTTTGAAAAAAATTGATTATAAGAAGTTCGTTTTTTCAAATGGTTCGGAGTTTTAAAATGGTACAGAAAACACATAGAAAAATGGTACAGAAAAACAAATGAAAAAAGAAACCGAGAAAAATAATTGGAAGAAAGAAATAGAAAAAACCGAAAGAATACATAAACCTGGAGATGGGCCGGCCCACACGGACGATCGTTGCGAGCGAGTCGGTACTCCAACTTGCAGCGGGCGATATATAATGCTCTCGCCTTGCCTAGTCTCTTACTCAACGTTCTGTTTCGGCCCACGCGATAAGAAGAGCCTAACAACACCTGGCGAAAGGCAGTGAATATTGTAGAAAGCATAGCAAATCTAGCCCGTGATGCAGAACAGCAGGAGCCAGCTGCCCGCAGGTTTCTGGAGCGATTAGGCCTGGCCGTTGAGATCTTCCGTTCGGGCACTTGGTGGACTTCTAATCTTAAAAAAAAAAAAACTTGGTGGACTTGTCGCGTGTACAGGCTAGTAGTGTAATTTTATTTTTATTTTTTGCTGGGAGATGTGTACAATACTGCAATATCTTCATCGAAAATGATGTGGTGCCCAAGCAGTCCTGCGGATGCATCAGTGTACCAGGGTGATCACAGATGGCCATGACGTGAGCAGACTAGGACATTTTCGTACTCTTGCTCCCCGTCGTTCCCAAGGGAGTTCTCAAGCTATCAAAATCATGTCCGTTTCATACTTTTTTTCACGTCAGATCACTTCTACAGTGAACCTTCCACTACTAAATCATGTGACACGGTGAGAGTGCAGTATGGTTCAGCTTCTTTGTTTGGGGGAAGAAGGCAGAATAGTGTGCGGTCGACGGTACGCCGTACACGAAGTGTGAAATCCATGGACTTTGTCTTTGTCCTTACTATACGCAAACAATTATTGTTGTGGTCCTGGTCATCTACGTTTCCTCACTTCTCACTTCTCACTTCTAGATCATCTAAGTTTGGTACAGGATGGATTTTTTTTTTCCGCACAGAGCAGCAATCAATATCATTTTATCGCAAAACTTAGCATGTTTATATATATAAACGTGCATATGTTTATCACCAAGTTTTTCAGAATTCTAAAAAATTATTGGCCAGGGGCATATGAGCACTACTAGAGAATGGGGCTCTAGTCCCGGGTTGGAACCGAGTTTACTCCCGGATTTCATCCGGGACTAGCCAATCGGGACTAGAGACCCTTCACTTTTAGTCCTGGTTAGCTACGAACCGTACCTAAAAACTCTCCACGTGGTCGCTCTATTGCTGCGGGCTGTAGAAACTTTAGTCCCGGTTGGTGTTATAATCCGAGGCTAAAAAATTTGTTTTTTTTCATTTTGGGGTTTATAGAATTTATGTTTCCCATTTTGCGGTTTGCGGTTTAGGTTTAGGTTTTCCTTTAGTCTCAATAATTTTTAACTCTAATCATTATTAACTTCTTAGTTCCCTCTCAGCTTCTAAGGAACAAATATTGTTTTACTGACAATAGTATGCTATCAGTCATGTTAACCCTTGAACTATGATGTCACACATCTTTATTTTGTGAATTCAAACAACTATTTAGTTAAATAATAATAATATATTAAATTCAAATAATCTTAAATTTAAATAATAATTAAATTGTTTGCCTTTTTCCATTTAATATTGAATAATTCACATCTATAAATCCGTAAATCAAAAATCGACAAATAATATGTCTAAATCGATTAGAAAAATGAGAGAAATTCAAATATGGCTTTCATATCATATTTTCTATCATGTATAGCACTTAACTAAGTGTGGGTAATTATAGGGTCACCCCAGGCAAAGTTTCGAAACTAGGGTTTCTCAAAAAACCATGTGAAACTTGGGCACCAAATGATCAAACCATGTTAAATTAATTACCCGACGAGACTTATGTTTGATCTTGGATTATAAATTTTTCATAAATTAATTTTGGAGAAAAGGGCATTTATTATTTTTAATGATTAAGCTAGTATTACTTCATTCCTAACTAGTGATTCTAAATTAAAATTCACATGTTTATGAACTAATTAAAGCACGTAAACAAGTTGGGGTCTTGTCTCTATGGTCAAAGGTTGCCATTTGGAGCAATTTTTATCAAGGAAACATATTAAAATTATTTATAGAATTTACTATATGTTAATTAATCAAACGGGTACTATAATTCTGAATAAATTTTAAATGAGCTCAAAATTTATTTATAGAATTGTTATGCTTTTGTCTTTTTGTGACACCAGTGACAATATTCATGCATGCTTTCTCTTTTTTTTTCCCTCATTTTTTAATGTTTTATCCATGTTTTCATTTGTTTGCACTTTGTTTTCAATTGTTTTCACGTGCTTTCATCATGTTTTCACTTGTTTCCCACATGTTTGGCATCACCAAATTTTGTACATGAAACTGGACTGGAACAGGTGGAAGTGAAGGGTTTTTGAGGAAGAGTACTCCTTTAGTCTCTTACAGAGACTACACCAGCGAAACAAATGAAAACATGATAAGTATACCAGTAAGTTTACTTACACCTAAAACATAAGCTTACCATAAAAACATGATAAACAAGCATTTATGCCAATAATACGAAAGTAACATAATATCAGAGAGGTAGCAACACAATGCTTGCTGAAAGCGAGAAAAACCATAATAGAATGACATGATACTAAAAACTCAGCACATATATCACAATGCTTCAGAAAGCTTGCTCACATCATACTCCCTCTGTCTCATATTAAGTGTCGTAAAAGTTGGTAAAAATGGATGTATGTAGACATGTTTTAATCTAGGTACATCCATTTTTGTCAAATTTTGCGACACTTAATATGAGATGGAGAGAGTACTTAAACAGGGACATAATTAATAGAAATAATAGTTCGGATATCCATTATAGAAAGTACTGCATAATTGAAGATACCCATATGAAAATGCAAACACTACCTGTCCGGATCAGGAGTTCCCCAAGCACTACATAATAATAGAGATAAAAGTGTTCACCATTGCAAACACTACTCGTCCTCCGAATCAGAATACCCCCAAGCAAGAGACCCAAGCATGGGGCACTGGTGGTGGTACTAGGTGACGCTGCCCATAGTTGAAGATTTCAATCCCGCGGTACAACTCGTGTGCAACGTACACATCTATTGCTGCATACTCAATTTTGATAGCGTCAAGTGGGGTCTTCTCCCAGACTTCCTGCTGTACCTTGGGGAATTTTTTCTTCATATCAGTGTACTCATCGTCGATCACGGCGGATACCATATGAGCCATTAAAGTCTTGTCATGCTCAAGCCTAAACATGCCCCGGATATCAACGTGGCAGGCAGTTGGTATCTCAATACCCTAGGTGCGACTCATCTTGATCTTGTCATTCTTTATATCAACACGAGAAAAATGTATGCCGCTGCGAAGGAACTCCATGAGTATTGGACAGTGCTTGTCACTACTGCAACAACAAATAGAACACATGTTAAATACTGCTGCAACAAGTATATTCTTTCACTTCAACAAACAAATGGAAAAAATGGATCTCCATGAGTATTGGATCGTGCTTGTATGGACATGTTGCTATCCTATGCAATTTTCCTATCCTATGAATCAAAAGAAGTCCCTAAATTAACTATGACATGTTCTCTCACGATGGCCAATATGCAACTATAAGGAAAAATCTTTCACTACAATCAAAGACGAGGAATTGCTCTTCCGAGAGGATCAAATGGACATTTTCCTATCCTATGCAAATTTCCTACCCTATGAATAAAAAGAAGCCCATAAATTATTTCACTACAAGTTTCGTATTACCTTGCCCACTAGAAGACCATGACATGTTTATTGTAACAAAGTTGGATGACGGAAAAATCTCGACAATCGGCCGTGTACTCGAGATCAAGTCCCATGAACTTGTCTTCCTCCACTTCAAGTCATTGCTCTAAATTGGAAAAAAAAATACTTCACCTTGGCGTTGTCGCTCGTGTAGACGATATTGAGAACGGTGTTTCCATGTGCGGGCACCTTCCCGTACTGAGTGTTTGGATTCATGGTGGACGATGGGCAAGAAGAGAGGAGAGAGAGGGTGAGGGATACGATGGAACAAACAAATGGCGTCTAATCTAGCGTTTCTCATGTTTTAAACGCTAGGAACAACTTCCAAAGCGCGGGACGCGAACGATTTGGCCCTTTTAGTCCCGGTACGTATTATGAACCGAGACTAAAAAGGCTCACGCCAGGCGAAGGGTTGCCACCACCCCTCTAGTCACGGTCCGTATTACGAACCGGGACTAGAGGTCCCGTTCAACCCGGGACAAGTCTAGTGCGGCCTCCTAGCCTTTGCACTGGGACTACTCCCCCCTCTAGTCCCGGTCCAAAACCCAACAAGGACTACATCCTAGGACCAAAGGCCCTTTTTCTACTAGTGGAGCTCGGGAGCCAAAAAGCCATTCCTGGTTTGTCGCTGCAATATTAAATTGTTGTAAATAAAAGTTTTGCAACCGTGCTAAGTATATCGAAAGAGGCATCACTCTGAACCCCCCAAGCTAGGCATGTATGTTTCTCACCAACATCATGATACACCATAAACTTATCCTTAATTTCTGATGTTCCATGTTGTTTTCATGCCATATGCTACATGTTTTCCCTACACTTTATGTCATTTTTATCGATTTCCTAGACTAACCTATTGACAAGATGCCATAGAGCCAGTTCCCTATTTTCTGTTCCTTTTAGTTTCAAAAAAGTTGTTCTAAAAATATTCTTTGAATTGGAAAATTTGAAACCCGAAAGTCTTAGAATTCCCGAAAGTTCCACGGAGTCCCGAAGAGGCCCAGGGGTGCCACAGGGGGGCACACCATAGGACGGCGCCCCTGGCTACGCCTGGGGGTGGTGTGGGCCCCTCGGGCATCCACCGCCATCGCCCTTTCGCCTATTTATTACCCCGATACGACAACCCTAAAAATATACAACTTCTTCCCGAGAAACACCCGAGGCCGTCGTCATCGTCAACCCAAGACCGGGAGGGTTCTGGAGCTCTCCCCGGCACCCTGCTGGGAGGGAAATTCATCACCAGAGGGGTCTACACAACCATGCCCGCCTCCGGAGTGATGCGTGAGTAGTTCATCCTTGTACTAAGGCAGTAGCTAGATGGTTGTACTCTCCACCTTATGCCTCATGTTTAGATCTCGTGAGCTGCCTCACATAATCGAGATCATCTATTTGTAATGCTACATATTGTGTTTGCTGGGATCCGATTATTATTGAATGATATGTATTTTGATTATCAATCTATCATGTTATCTTCATGTGTGTGCTATTTATGATCTTGCATGCTCTCCGTTGTTAGGAAGGACTTATTCTCAACGAAAAATTGCTCTCTGAACATTGATCTGGCCAAGTAGATGCTAGTGACTCCAAGAGGGAGTATTTATGCTCAATAGTGAGTTCACGCCTCCTTTGCATCTGTGCTCGAGTGACAGAAACGTGACATATGGAGGATGTGTTGTTTACATTAGGGAGAAAACAACGATGTTTACTTAGTTTACATTGTTTATATTACACACTTTTCTTACTGCGATTATCTGTTGCTTGCAACTTAATACCCAACGTTTGTTTGGATGATATTCGAAGGGTGGATTATTAGTCATAGATGCAGTTGGATGACGATCTATGTATTTTGTTGCAATGCCCACATGAATATTGTAGTAATCTTTATGTCATGCATGTTCTTTATATGTCAATTGCCCAACTGTAATTTGTTCACCACGCATGTTAGCTATCTTTTATGAAGAGACACCTCTAGTGAACTGTGGACCCCGGTCCATTTTCGCATACTGATAATACACACACTGCTTCCACTGTTTTCACACTGCTTCTACTGTTTTCATATTGTTCTCATACTTTTTCCACACCATACATTTAATCTCTTTGTTATCAGCAAAACCGATGAGATTGCCAAACTCACTGATTCGCTGGGGCAAAGCGAATTGTTTGTGTTGTGTAGGTTCCATGTTGCTGCTGAGCCGGTAGTGCGCCCTTCCATCTCAGCTGCATCAACCTTCTGAAGTTACTCCTTCCTCCTACTGGTTGATTCAACCTTTGTTTCTTTCTGGAAAACTTGCTGCTGTGCTCATCAAACCTTCCTCTTCGGGTCTCCCAACGAGTGCAAGTCCTGCACCATCAAGCTATTTTCTGGTGCCCTTGCCAGGGAGGAAGAGCATTTCTCCAAGGGGAGTCTCTCACTTCCAATCTCTTTACTTTGTTTTTGTTTTTCTTAGTTTATTTTATTTTTTCTTGTTTACTTCTCTTTATCAAAAACACAAATAAATTAGTTCCTATTTGATGACCCACAAGTATAGGGGATCACAACAGTCTTCGAGGGAAGTAAAACCCAAATTTATTGATTCGACACAAGGGGAGCTAAATAATATTTATTAGCCTTAACAACTGAGTTGTCAATTCAGCTGCAGCTAAAAGTAGACTTGATCGCAACAATTTATCAGTGGTAACAGTTTTATGGCAGCAGTAGAAATAAAATAACGGCAGTAATAAAATAGTAACAACAGTAGCAATCGCGGAAAAGAGCAGTATGGGAAGTACCGTAGGCATAGTGGGAATGGATGGACGGGCGTTGCATGGATAACATAGGTCATGTAATAATATAACACGGGCATTGCAGATAATAAAAATAAAGCATCAAACATTTAGGAAAACCATAGGCATGTGTTCCAATATAGTCATATATGCTCGCAATGAGAAACTTGCATAACATCTTTTGTCCTACGGGCCCGTGGCAGCGGGGCCTCTAGAGAAACTACTGGTAATTAAGGTGCTCCTTTTAATAAAGCACCAGAGCAAAGCATTAACACTCCGTGAACACACGTGATACTCACATCACAACCATCCCCTCCGGGTGTCCCAATATCGGTCACTTTGGGGCCTCGGGTTCTAGACAATGACTTGTGTAAAACAACTTGTAGATATGATCAAGAAACAACATTATACTCATGAAACAATAACATGTTCAGATCTGAAATCATGGCACTCGGGCCCTAGTGACAAGCATTAAGCATAACAAGTTGCAACAACGGTAGAAAACACTAACAATGGATACTAGGCACTATGCCCTAACAATCTGGCATTATTACATGATCAATCTCATCCAATCTCTTCCATCCCCCTCAGCCTACATTGGTGTTTACTCACACATGGACGGGGGAACATGGATGGTTGATGGAGAAGAGGTGGCGGTGTCGATGGAGATGATCTCCTTCGAATCCCCATCCCAGCAGGGTGCTAGAACAGGAACTTCTGATCCTCGAATCGAGGTTCGGGGTGGCGGCGGCGCTCTGTTGTGTTTCTGTGGAATATGACGAACCCCCTGTCGTTTTAGGGTTGAAGGCGTTATGTAGTCGAAAGGGGAGTCCGAGGGGGTCCCGGGTGGCCCACACCACTAGGCGGCACGGCCAATGGGGGGCACCGCCGGGGGGTGGTGTGGCCCCTGATGCGCGTGATACACACGTTCGTTGGGAGACCCCAAGAGGAAGGTATGAAGAGCATAGTAGCATGTTTCCCTCAGAAAGAAACCAAGGTTGAATCGACCAGTAGGAGGAAGGAGTAACTTCAGAAGGTGAAGCAGCTGAGATGGCAGGGCGCACTACCAATTCAGAAGCAACGTGGAACCTGCACAACACAATCAAATCACTTTGCCCCAACGAAGCAGTGATGTTGTCAATCTCACCGGTTTTTCTGAACACAAAGAGGTTAAACGTATGCTGTGGAAAACAGTAGGAATACAATAGGAAGAGTATGAGAGCAGTAGGTGTTTATCAGTATGAGGAAAAAGGACCGGGGTCCACAGTTCACTAGTGGTGTCTCTCCGAGAAAGATAAATAACATGTGTGGTGAACAAATTACAGCTGGGCAATTAACAGAAATGAAGGCTGCACCGTAGTGCATACGCAAGACATAAACATTAACATGTGATTCATCGGGCATTATAACAAAATACATATACCATTATCCAACTGCATCTATGACTAAAAATCCACCCTTCGAATATCATTCGAACAAACGTTGGGTATTAAGTTGCAAGCAACAAATAATCGCAGTAAGCAAAGTGCGTAATGTAAATAATGTAAACTAGGTAAACACCGTTGTTTTCTCCCTAATGGCAACAACACATCCTCCATCCATCACGTTTCTGTTACTCGAGCACATATGCAAAGGAGGCACGAACCCACTATCGAGCATAAATACTCCCTCTTGGAGTTACTAGCATCTACTTGGCCAGAGCATCTACTAATAACGGAGAGCACGCAAGATCACAAAAAACATATGCATGAAGATAACATGATAGATTGAGAATCAGAAGACATAACACTCAACATTCATCAGATCCCAGCAAACACAACATCTAGCATTACATAAAGATGATCCTGATCATGTGAGGCAGCTCACGAGATCTAAACATGAGGTACAAAGTGGATAAGACAACCATCTAGATACTGCTATGGACCCGTAGTCCAGGGATGAACTACTCACGCATTACTTCGTAGGATGGCATGGTGGTGTAGACCCCTCCGATGATGAATTCCCCTCCCGGCAGGGTGCCGGGGAGAGCTCCAAAATCCTCCCGATCTCGGGATGACGATGTCGGTGGCCTCGAGTGTTTTTCGGAACGAAGTGGAATATATTTAGGGTTTACGTCTCGGGGGTATAAATATGCGAAAGAGCAAAGGCGATGGAGGCCAGGGGGCCACACCATCCCATGGTGCAGCCAGGGGCGCACCGCCCTATGGTGTGGGCCCCCTGAGCCCCCCCCCCCTCCGGGTCTCTTCGGGACTTCGTGGAACCTTCGGGAATTCTTAGACTTCCGGGGTTCGAATTTTCCAATTCCGAGAATATTTCCAGAACAACTTTTCTGAAACTAAAAATAACAGAAAACATGGAACTGGCTATGTGGCATCTTGTCAATAGGTTAGTCCAGAAAATCGATAAAAATGACATAAAGTGTATAGCAAACGTGTGGGAAACAATAAGAAAACAACATGGAATATCAGAAATTAAGGATATGTTTATGACGTATCAACAACCCCAAGCTTAGTTCCTACTCGTCCTCGAGTAGGTAAACGATAAAAACACATAATTTCTGAGGTGACATGCTACCAACATAAACTTGATCATCAATAATGTAAAAGCATAAGTAAGCTGAGATCATAAAACTTAAACACAAGCATGATAAATATAATCTATTATATACTAAGAGCAATATACGGGTCATAATAGAGACACCACGTTAAGCCACATCATCTAAATTAATTTTAGCATTTAGATAAAAAATATATGGCTAAGATTTTATGAAAAATTAGTTGTCGCGTAACGCATACACGGTTTATGTTGAGAATGTCACGTCTCCCGGACCATGCGTTATGTGTGTAATTTTTTTTTTCCTTTTGCGGGGTTATACACACCGTAAATAGTTGTCCATCCATTTAAAAAAGAAGGTCGACCGTGTACACGGGAGATACCTTGGCCTTCTCTGGATTGCGATTACTGCAAGAAAAAGAAAAATTATTGGCTTGAACGTGGAAGAAAAAAGGTACGACACGTGATAGCTTCAATTAGGAACAGAAAAGAAAAAAATCTTCCTTTGTAACGTTGTGGCAAACGGTAGGAGAGCTCCTTAAACACAGCAGTTTACAAGAAAAGGTTAAACTGATCGGTATGTTATCAGACTTGTACGAGATAGATTACCCTTGAACATGATGATTTCAAAAAAAACTACCCTTGAACGTGATAGTTGCAAGAGAAAAAAAAACATTGCTCAAAGGTGGTGGCAAATTGTACAAGATGTGATAGCTGCTGAAACCGAAAAAATGCCGTGCTGGAGGGATTAGTACCTACTTCCTCTATTTTATTTAGCCTGTGTGGAAGTTCAATTTCGTATGGTTTAATTAAACATGTAGTAATAAATATCAATAATCATAGTACCAAATTGGTATAATATGGAAATATACTTTATGAAGATTATAATAAGAAATAATTATACATTTTAGATATTTATATATTTCTATATATTTTGAATTTGACTAAACATAGAAATCGGGTTAATCGTGAACGGAGGGAGTCCGTTCTTTCTATGTTTGAGTACACATAAATAATAGATTTATTCGATTGTCTATCAGATGAACAAACTTGCATAATAATGAAGTCATGACATAAGACACATTAGGTACATTGTTTCTATAATTGAGCATATACATAATGTAGTATTTTATTCAACTGCCATTGCACCAAAGCCCTTATAAAATGCCCATGGCATTCCATCCCCACGGTAAAATTGACAACTGATTATGAGTTTTGAACTAGAGTATCAAAGCCGCGTAGTCATTTTGCATGTCATAGAAAATACATGTGACCGATTGTGTACAACCATTGATCGAGGATCGAGACAAGTTAAGAGTATAAAAAAACTAGATCTGTACTTCTCTAACTTTGAGTATTGACGTAGAAACATTTTAACGGATATGTCGAGAAGAAAATAAGTTATCCTTAGTGGTTCATTCGTATAAAAATAATGCCTAAAGTTTTACCATGTTCAATTTTCTAAAATGTTGTGCATTATGACATGAAGTGTGTAAATGAGAGGAGGAACTACGAGAATAAGACAATTCACACTATTTAATGTTGCCTATGATTAAGGATGAAAGACCATTCTATTTAAATTCAACTTTATGAAAGATGACACACTTTGCGTACATATTTAACATCATGTAAAAACTATAGTTATAGTTTCAATTTTTTACATATCCAAAATAACTTACATGGGTGTTTCACCATATGTCATGACAATCATTTGCAGACAAATTTCAGATTGCCAAAGAAATTATCGGCATATGTGATTTTTTCTTACCAAAATATTTATGATAGTTGCAGAAAATAATGTGATATACATGAAACCATATTTATATTTCTAAAATACTCTCAACAAACTACAAATGCTCCCCTAGCATGTGTGAGGGGTCACTGTGCTAGTTTTAATAATAAAGCATAATAATCACCTTACATCATGAGAAGTAACATAAATAAAAGATCATGAATAACAATGCAACGAAAGATACACGTTTGTTTCAAGTATAGAGAAAACATGTCAAAGTGATATTTCGCTAGTCCTTAAGAGTGGGGTAAAACATAAATGTCAGGACACCTTCAAAGTTCATAAGGAAGACTAGAACAAATAATTAGAGAACAAGCAATAACACATCATGAATCAATTAATAATGTTTCTAGGACAAATGCACCAATGCTCTCTCAACTGTGCATAAAGTTAGAAGATGGAGACTCAACATAAAAGTAAAAGAAAGGCCCTTCGCAGAGGGAAGCATGGATCACTCATGTGCTAGAGCTTTTATTTTATTAAAGAAAGGTATACAAAGCTTGACACTCCTCCCAACCATCTTACACAAACCATGACTAACCGAATCCTCGGGTGCCTGCCAACAATCATATACCGTGGAGGAGTGTCTATATTTTAAGAGAAGTGTATGCTTATGTCAACAAATGGTAAACAGAAAATACAGTGCGTCACAAGACAACTAGACTCACAAGAGCGGCTCCCATAGAAGGACGCATCTGGGTAGAAGATCATCCCTGTTTCTCTTTTGTTTACACAATTATGCTTTGACTGATAAATCAGGGGCAAAAATAGTGAAGAGAATTTGTGTTATTAATTTGGGGCTGGACACCCCGCTTCCAGCTCTTCTATCATTGGATAAGAGGATGAAGCCACTAGTCCAGGGTGTGAAAGTCCAATCAACAAGTGAGATAAAGATTCTCTATTTACGTCCTCATGAGCTGAAATGGGAGCACAAAACATGGGTAATTTTGAAAGTTTTAAAGGTAACACATGAGCAATTTACTTTGGTGTGTCGGTTAATTACCACATGTAGGTAGGTATGGTGGTCACAATGGGAAAACTTTGTTTTTTGGGAGTTGGATGCACGAGTAGAGCTCATACTCAATACAGGTGGAGGCTAGCAAAGGACTGGGAGCAACAAATCAAGAGAGCATAAGAGCCATAATCATGCATAGCGACATAAATATCATTAATCAAAGCATAACTGGTACCACAAGTTCAAAAACTAAATGATCATGGAAGCTATTAGTGACTGGTTCATAGTCATAAACATGGTGTGAGTATGCGCCAAGTCAGCCAAATAAAACATTCAAAGGAGAACACCACAGATTTATGCTTCAATATGACAAGAACAACTCATGATTATTTCAATGACACATTAAATACTGTCAGCTATTTGAAGCTAATCATGCTACTAAATAACCACAAGGCTTTAGAACTAAAATAACATCTAGCATGATATGAAAAATTCTAGCCACAGTCTATACAAGCTTCTACTTGCACCGTTAAAAATTCTACCTCATGCATCAGTTTCTTTTCCCAACAAGCACCATACAAAACATGCTTTAAAAAAATCTCTAAATGCTATAGCAAGAAAACATAGCACTACTAAAACTAACATCTCTGAATAAGAGATTCAATGAAAACAAGAGCTAAACAGGAAATTTTGCAGCAGCTAGAAGAAAAACTAAGAATACTAGCATAGCAAGTATTCAAGAGAAAAAGCGGAGCGTGTATCTCTCCCAAAAAAAGAATGCTAGGGTCCAACTATATTATTGAAGCAAGGAAAAAAAACAAAACAAGGTTAAACAAAAAACCCAAAAAAAAACAAATAGACGCTCAAAGTAAACTTCATATGATGTGACCGAATAAAAATATAGTTTCACGAGAAGTGACCTGATAGATAGTTGATGAAGACGCTCAAAGTAAACTTCATATGATGTGACCGAATAAAAATATAGTTTCACGAGAATGCTTAGATGATTGATTCTTATTAAAATATTCTTCGATGAACCACGGGAGCATCCCCAAGCTTTGACCTTGCACTCTTCTTGATCACATATATCACCTCTTCTCTTGACCCTTGAAAACATCCTTCACACCACACTCAAACAGTAATTCGTATTAGAGGGTTAGTGCAACAATTAAAAATCCATTGGTTATGTATGGCACAAGTGATATTGATACTTTTAAACATTATCTACAGCCACTTATGTTTCGTGAAGCAAAGAAATCCACTTTACATCGCAAAAGAGCAACTGCAAGAAAAATGGCAGAATCTGTCAAAACCAGAATAGTCTGTAAAGACAAAAAAATTCGAGTCACTTACGTTTCTCAGATCTAATAAATTAAAGAATGAAAAACTTGAGGAATTAGCCGAGGAATAAGCACAAGAAATTTCAGGTCATTCTGTTTTTTCTATGATTTATACTATTTTTACGGTGGATAGGAGAAATCTGTTTCCTGCGCAGAAATCCGAAAACCAACTCCAACTATCGTCAGAAACCTTACTTGCCACTACTAAAACATGAAAATAAAGGTACAAAGGAGTTGCTACAGAAGTATACAAACCCTCGACTCAAATAAAACAGAGAAAAAGAAAGAAAAAATAAAACCATGTGTTATCTCCCAAGAAGTGCTTTTCTTTAACGCCTTTTAGCTAGGCCCAGAAAACTGGATTAAAGTGTTTTCAAGTGAAGAAGATGCTCACATAAGAAATATAAATTCGAGAAAAAGAGAGTATCAAGAAGCAAGTATAAAACAAATTTAAGTCTAACCCACTTCCTATGCATAGGAATCTTATAAACAAATAAATTAAATAAGCTCAAATTAGAAATCATGGGAAGGTAGAACAAGAGCAACTTCCACACTTTCAACAAAAAGAGAGGTATTTTAGTAACATGAAAATTCCTACAACCATATTTTCCTCTATCGTAATAATTTTCAATACCATCATGAACAAACTCAACAACATAATTATCACATAAAGCATGTTTGTCATGATCTAAAAGCACACAATTCATATCAAGCTCCAAAACAGTGGGATCAAAATTTAAAATCAGCTCCTATTTCTTCCCACTTTTAGCAATAGAAAAACAAGATGATTGATCACTAAATAGGCATAGGACACATTATAGAAATCTTATTTTCAGTAGCATTATAATTTATAACATCAAGTAACATAGGACCATCATCAAGAGCATTATCATATAAATTTTCTAAACAAACTTCCTCATTATCATGCATATCAATAGTTGGAATAAATAGAGGATTATGATAGGATTTATCCAAGTAGCATGGATTATCATAAATAATAGTAGCAATATCATTCTCACAAGTTTCATTCATAGTAGTATCAAGATCGCAAGTATAGCAAGTATCAGTTTCATCAAATAATGTATGAGTTAAAGAGTTACTATCATTGGGAGGTAGACATGGGTAGCTCCATTCTTCCTCCTCTTGATCATCACTCTCCTCCTCTTTTTCATCCAATGAGCTTCCAGATTCAGCAATTTCTTCTTCCATAGGATCCTGTAAGGCATTAGTCTCTTCCTTAGGCTGAGAGCATTTATTAAGATATTCCATTATGTAGTAACTACAATCCTTGTAATTATCAAAGTAATATTCAAGTATAGCATAAATCTCGTATTTATAAGGTGCATCATCAATAATTTCAAGTAAATCTGCAATTTCGAATGCACCCTTCCAAGCAATAAATTCTTCAATTTCTTCCACATCATATAATTCATAATTTCCCTTAACATAAGAGGATATGGTAAAATCATCATTATATTCACATTAAAAAGGGAGGTGTTTCTACCTCCTACAGTAGCAAGATTTATCAAAGCAATAAGTAACATTATAAGTAGAGCACAAGTTTTTAGCATAGTCATGCAATTTATTAATTTGCTCCCATAAGTGTATTCCTTTTTGTGACAAGCGGTGTTCCTTATAATATCTTTGTTGTTCATCTGTGAACCAACCTTGCCTATAAGATCTAGTTTCAAAGGCATCAAACATTGCTAGCAAGTATGATAAAGCAAAAATAACAATTAGAATAAGAACTAAGTTTTTTGTGTTTTTGATAAAGAGAAGCAAACAAGAAAAGATAAAATAAACTAAGCAAAACTAAAACAAAGTAAAGAGATTGGAAGTGATAGAGTCCCCTTGTAGAAATTCTCTTCCTCCCCGGCAACGGCGCCAGAAAACTCTTGATGCAAACGTTCGTAAACCCCAAGTGGAAGGTTATGAAGAGTGCAGCAGTAAGTTTCCCTCAGAAAAGAAACCAAGGTTGAATCAACCAGTAGGAGGACAAGCAATCTCTAAAGGTTGATGCAGCTGAGGTGGCAGGGCACACTACGGTTCAGCAGTAACGCGGAACCTACACAACACAATCAAATCACTTTGCCCCAACGTAGCAATGAGGTTGTCAATCTCACAGTTTTTACTGAACACAAAGAGGTTAAACGTATGGTGTGGAAAACAGTAGGAAAACAATATGAAAGAAGTAGAGGCATTATGAAAGCAGTATGAAAGCAGTAGGTGTTTTATCACTATGATCAAAAAGGACTGGGGTCCACATTTCACTATTGGTGTCTCTCCGTGAAAGATAAATAAGATGTGTGGTGAACAAGTTACAACTGGGCAATTGATAGAAATGAAGGCTGCACCATAGTGCATATGCAAGACTTAATGATTAATATGTGATTCATGTGGGCATTACAACAAAAATACATAGATCGTCATCCAACTGCATCTATGTCGAATAATCCACCCTCCGAATATCATTTGAACAAACATTGGGTATTAAGTTGCTAGCAATAGATTATCGCCGTAAGCAACGTGTGTAATTTAAACAATGTAAACTAGGTAAACACCGTTGTTTTCTCCCTAATGGCAACAACACATCCTCCATCCATCACGTTTCTGCCACTCGAGCACAGATGCAAAGGAGGCACGAACCCACTATCGAGCATAAATACTCCCTCTTGGAGTTACTAGCATCTACTTGGCCACATCATCTACTAATAACGGAGAGCATGCAAGATCATAAATAACATATGCATGAAGATAACATGATAGATTGATAATCAGAAGACATAGAATTAAACATCCAGAACCCTCCCGATCTCGGGATGACGATGACGGCGGACCTCGGGTGTTTTTTGGGACGAAGTGGAATATATTTAGGGTTTACGTCTCAGGGGTATAAATAGGCGAAAGAGCAAAGGCGATGGAGGCCGGGGGAGGGGGCACACCACCCCATGGTGCGACCGGGGGGAAGGGGCGCCGCCCTATGGTGTGGCCCCCCTGAGGCCCCCCTCCGGGTCTCTTCGGGAATTCTAATACTTCCGGTCTTTGAATTTTCCAATTCGGAGAATATTTCCAGAACAATTTTTGTGAAACTAAAAATAGAAGAAAATAGGGAACTGTCTCTGTGGCATCTTGTCAATAGGTTAGTCCGGAAAAATGATAAAAATGACATAAATTTTATATCAAACATGTGGGAAACAATAATAAAACAACATGGAACATCAGAAATTAAGGATACGTTTATGACGTATCAGTCATCGTCAACCCGAGATTGGGAGGGCGCTGGAGATCTCCCCGGCACTCTGCTGGGAGGGAAATTCATCACCGGAGGGGTCTACACCACCATGCCCGCCTCCCGAGTGATGCGTGAGTAGTTCATCCTTGGACTACGGGTCTATAGCAGTAGCTAGATGGTTGTACTCTCCACCTTATGCCTCATGTTTAAATCTCGTGAGCTGCCTCACATGATCGAGATCATCTATTTGTAATACTACATGTTGTGTTTGCTGGCATCCGATGATTATTGAAAGCTATGTCTTTTGATTATCAATCTATCATGTTATCTTCATGTCTATGTTATTTGTGATCTTGCATGCTCTCCGTTGTTAGTAGATTCTCTGGCCAGGTAGATTCTACTGACCCCAAGAGGGAGTATTTATGCTCGATAGTGGGTTCATGCCTCCTTTGCATCTGTGCTCGAGTGACACAAATGTGACGGATGGAGGATGTGTCGTTGCCATTAGGGAGAAAACAACGATGTTTACTTAGTTTACATTGTTTACATTACACACTTTTCTTACTGCGATTATCTGTTGCGTGCAACTTAATACCCAACGTTTGTTCGGATGATATTCGAAGGGTGGATTATTAGTCATAGATGCAGTTGGATGACGACCTATGTATTTTGTTGTAATGCCCGCATGAATCTCATAGTAATCTTTATGTCATGTATGCTTCATTATCTATCAATTGTCCAACTCTAATTTGTTCACCACGCATGTTAGCTATCTTTTATGGAGAGACACTTCTAGTGAACTGTGGACCCCAGTCCATTTTCTCATATTGATAATACACACACTGCTTCCACTGTTTTCACACTGCTGCTACTGTTTTGATATTGTTCTCATACTGTTTTCCACACCATACATTTAACCTCTTTGTTATCAGTAAAACCGGTGAGATTGAAAACCTCACTGCTTCGTTGGGGCAAAGTGAATTGTTTGTGTTGTGTAGGTTCCACGTTGCTGCTGAACCGGTAGTGCGTTGGCCATCTCAGCTACATCAACCTTCTGAAGTTACTCCTTCCTCCTACTGGTCGATTCAACCTTGATTTCTTTCTGAGGGAAATCTTGCTGCTGTGCTCATCAAACCTTCCTCTTGGGGTCTCCCAACGAGTGCAATTCCTGCACCATCACATCACTAGACCAGATGGCATAGGATGTTGTCAACGACAAGCGGGAGCAGAGCGAAAAAATTTCTAAACCCAAGGACATATCTTCAAATCACCATAATTACAAAACAATACCCGAGCCAAACCTTGATATCACAAAAATTCCCCAAAAAAATATCTACACCCTTACCACGATTGAGGTTGTCGGGTTCTATCTCCGCCACTGCCGACAAGCAGACAAAGAAACACGAAGGGCTACAACAAGAACCAACTCGTTGTCATCAATTTATATCCGGACAAAAGAAAACCAATCTCCTCAACTAACGAGACCAAGGACCATGGAGAAAAGATTGTAGCCGGAGAACTTTTATGGGAGATAATACCACCATGATAGTTGGAGCAACATAAACACGACAAACACCTAAGTAAAGAAATATCCTACAAAGTAGAAGGTGGATGGGAAGACGACTGAATCTGATTTAAAGGCACTAGTGGAAAACGGGGCTTTTGTTCAGTGGCGAGCACCCCTTTCGCCTCGGCACGACCACCACCCGGTGCAAAAGACTGCAGAGGTGGGGCCGGGGCGAGCAGAGCACGTGGTGGGGGGTCATTTGCCCCTGTTGAAGCCACAAACCGGGGCGAAAGGCCCTAAATGAGCAGGACGCGTGCGGGCGCGTCGTGGGGTGGGGGGTCTTTTGCCACGGTTTGTGGCTCCAACCGGGGCAAATGAGCCCCACCTAGATGAAAAGTTGTTTCTTTATTTCTATATTGCTCTTTAGTTAATAATTTCAATTTCATTAAGAAAATCTAACCAAATAAATGGAAAATGAAAATTAATAGAATTCTTTTTTTAAATCCAATTTTTTTCTATTTTTTAAATAGTTCCATGCCAGCGTTCTCCACTCCTCATGTCACTCACTTTTTTGGTGTGGTGTGCTCACTTGTTTTTCCCTCATATGCACAAGAGGTGTTCGATGAAATGCCCGAGAGCATAATGCCATCTGAGCTCGCAGAAAACAAACATGTAATATTGTTAGACTATTGTGTAATAATGTATCAAACCTGTATGGTTCATGTACTTTAATTTAGTCCACCTCTGTTTTCCACATGTTTTGTATCAACATCACTGTCGGGCGTGTGAACTAGAGGATTTGTAGATATATAGAACAAAAGAAACGGTGTCGCCATCATACAGCCCGACCATGGCTCATGAGTGCATATATGCATATCAAAATCACGGTCAGACATATGATGGCGAATCTGGATGATTTGTAGTCGGTTGATGAATTACATGATGTATCAAACCTTAAATGGGAATGTAGAACAAAACAATCGGTGTCGCCATCATACAGCCCGACTGTGCCTCATGAGTGCATATATGCATATCAAAAGCACGGTTGGACGTATGATGGCGAATCCGGATGATTTGTAGGCGGTCAATGAACTGCATAATGTATCAAACCTTTTGTCAAACCTTAAATGAGGGATGTAGAACAAAACAAACGGTCTCGCCAGCATACAGCCCTACCGTGGCTCCTGAGTGCATATATGCATATCAAATGCACGGTAGGACGTATGTTGGCGAATCCGAATGATTTGTACTCGGTGGATGAACTGAATGATGTATGAAGGGACTCCGAGAGGTGGGCTATATATAGGGTCCTCTGGCTCACAAAGTGTTGTGCTAGGGTTTCGATCCAACGGCTAACAAGCGCTCGAAAGAAACACACCCACTGGTGGAGAAAGGGGTATTAGCACCAGTTTGTAAGGGCCTTTGGACCCGGATACACATCCGGTGCTACGTATCCGGGACTAAAGCCCCCCTTTAGAACCGGCCTGTCACAAACCGGTGCTAAAGGCCTCCACGTGGGCGCCGAAGAGTGCGCGCAGGCGGAGGACCTTTAGAACCGGTTGGTAACACCAACCGGTCCTAATGCTTTTTTTTTCCTTTTCTTTTCAGGGTTTCCGATTCCGTATTTAGGGTTTAGGGTTTAGGGCGTGTTCCGTATTTTCAGGGTTTCCATTTACGTGTTTCCGTTTACGTCTTTCCGATTCCGTGTGTCCGTGTTTCGTTTTTTACGAACACGGAATCGGAAACACGTAATCGGAAATACGTATCCGAAAACACCGATTCCGTGTTTGCGGTTAAGTGTTTCTGATTCCGTGTTTGCGGTTAAATGTTGATGCACTAAATAAAAGTACATATATATATACATGTAACACGAAGTACTCGACCGAGCATTACATAATCTGAAGTTCGTTTCCAATAGCTGTATACTTGCATAGAGAAGGGAGCTGGCTATTGGTTCATAGGATGGAAAAATTCTCCGCCTTCATCTATGACTTGCGTGTGGAGAAATCCTGCCAATTCCTCTGCAACTGCCTTGCAACGTTGGATTGGTTTGAGCATAGCCCGCTTTCGTTGCATCTTTAAAAGAAGTAGATGAAAACAATTAAGTTATGAACAAAACTAAACATAATTGATGGCAACATAAATAAAGTTGTGAAGATCCGGTTACGTACCTCTAGATTTCTGGAAGTACGGGATTTCTCATTGATAATTCTGTGAATGTACTCGCAAACGTAGTATCCACAATAATCAGTGCCCTGTGGTTGTTGCGGGACGCTCTATATACGAGAACATAATTCAGTCAAATTATTAATAATCAAGAGAATGGTAATGGTATTGAAACCAGGGTACGTAGTACTACTTACTTTGTTAATCTGAAAGTGGAGCTTGTCTGCCCATGTACCGGGTTCTTCCTTGATGAACATTTGCCAAACCCTGGCCGACAAAAGAAAAATGAATACAAGAGTTAATTATTACTTACTTGATATCAGGAAATGAACGAAAAAGAGGCCGATGAACAAAAGAGGCCAATATATATATATACCTTGGAAGCATCTGACGCGCGCTCTTCCATGTGTCAACGTCCCAGGTTAACGAGTCCCAGAATTCAACCTGTCCTTGATCGATTCTAATGATGAACAATATGAAGTGGGACCTGCGCACGTGTACACACGCAGTCATGCATACTCATCAATTACACTTAACATCAGGTAAGTAAAATGGAATGTCTACAAGACAGTAACACTCTATTGAATCCGTAGGGCCAAAGTATTTCTTTTTTGGTACTTTGTCGCTTCAAAAACCTTACCAAATCATCCGGTGTATCCTTGTTGAACTTTTCTATTGTGTCTTGATGAAACGAATACGGGTCAATGAACCCAAAGTCCCAGATTCCTGCCAGCCTGCATTCACGAATCTTCATTCTGCATAGTAGCGTACAAAAAGAAGGTCGTGAGTGATAATTATACGGGAAATGAACGCGAGCTTAACTAAATAATTAAATTACACAAATAAATCACTTACAAACAGTAGCAGCTGAGGATAGATTTGTCGAGGGCACGTTGACTGTATATCTGGAAAAAGTCATCGAACCCAAGCTCCACACCGTACTCTCTGAAGTAGTGTTGATCCTGAACTGTCGTCATGATACAGTCTCTCTTTTGCCTTGCGGCCTCCACGTAGCAAACATGTAAATTCCATAGTTGGGTTGTTAGAGCAGTAGGATTTTCGCCCAGAGGGTGCTCGGGCTTATATTTATATACCACATCAGCAATAGCGTAACCTACGTCGCCCATGCGTGGACCGGACACTGAAGTCTGGTCAGATAACACCTTGAGCGGGGCAATTGACCGTGCTTCTTGTTGTCCGAGCTGGGGAACTTATTTCCCATATTTCTTCTGCTCCGCCTGCTTCATCTGCTCCGCCTACTTCATCTGTGCGGTGTGCATCTTTTCAATGTACCGTTCATAGTCTGAAAGGGGCGGCGGTGCAGGATAATATAAGTTGTCGATGGTGCGCTCAATTTGCCACTTTGGTATGTTCTTCAGAGTTTCCTTCCAGACGTCTGGAGGGGGCTTCAGGGGAAACCGTGCGAACCATGCTTTGTTTTTGACTTTCACGACCTCGTCTAGTTCCTCCGGAGTCATCAGGCCTGGTAACTTCGGGGGAGTCTTGACTTTTTTGGGTTCACTTTTTCTCTTCTTGGGAGGAGTCCCGTTTCTTCTGAATTGCAGCTTCAGCTTTGCCGTACCCGTAGTGGGCGCATCCGTCGGCTCACGGGAGTGCACGGGCGATGGACTCTCGTCCTCGGGCTCCCAATCTTTGTTGTGGGGTGGACTTGGAGGTGCGTTGGGGGGTCGACTTGGAGGTCGTGCATTCTCTGTACGAAAGTGAAAAAACTATTAAAAATAGGCTTACATGTGGTGCAACATTCAGTAATTGTTGGAGGTGGTGCATTTGTACCTGGAGGAGTCGGTGGCCTTGGCGCCACGTTAGGAAACACGATGTGTTTCTTATAGAACAAGATGATACCAAGCTCCATTTCTCCCAGTGTCCTCTCGCCTTCACCTCCAGGAATATGAAGCTCAATTGAATGGCATCCCAGCGTAATTGTTGACAACCCGACACGAGCATGGGATGCTGGAATCTAACCACCATGGTAGGTTGCTCCAGGTTGATTCGGTAAAGCATAGCCAGACGCCACCATGAAGGATATGTTCCCCATTGGCATATGTATCTCACAGTTTTTCTTCTCCGTGATATCATCCACGGGGTAGTGAGGCGCCGATGGTTCGACTGCACGACCGTCTTCTAGCTGCAGCTGCGTGGAACCCACGCTGCTTCTATGCTGAGATGGGACGGCATCTGCTACAGGATCGTCTTCTATTTGCTGCTGATCAGCGTCAGGTGTAGGATGTTCTACTTCCTCTTCAGTGTGGTGTCCCCCTTTCTTCAAGAGAAACGCCACCTTTTCTTCTAATGTCGATATCCGTTCCAGCGCCTTCTTCTTGCTTCTACCACGACTTCTGTAAGTGCCAAGGTCCGCTGGAAACCCTTGGCTCCACAGGGTAGTGGCTCCAAAGCCTCGTGTTCGTCCCCACTTTCCGGGGTTCCCGAGTGCCTTCGTCAGCTCGTCGTTCTCTCTATCGGGAACAAAAGTTCCTTTTCGAACAACTTCTATTGCCTTCTCTAGTTCTGATACGACTTTTGTTATTTTTTCCGACCATGGTCCCTCCGCAACAATCATCCCAGTCTCAGCGTCCAACGTTGCCCCATGCGCGAACAACCAGAACTTGGACCTATCGGGCCAGTCATGTGTCTGTGGAATGATACCTCTTTTCAGAAGCGCATCTTCATAGCGTCGCCACCTAGGCAGGGCAGTCATGTAGCCACCTGACCCCAAAATATGGTGATATTTCTTCTTCTTTGCATTCTCCTTATTTGTGGCTGATCGGGATGCAAAGACATCCGATTTCATGTACGCCTTAAAATCAGGCCAAGCGTCTCTTATCTTCACTAGGTGCCCAGTGAAAACTGGATCTTCGTCCTTGTATTTCTTCCACAAGTCTTTCTTCCACCTCTGGAATTGTGTGGCCATCTTCTTCAAAGCCCACTCCTCGACTTTCTTCTTCTTATCTTTCGCTACGCTGAAATTTAGCCAGACCGTGTCGCAAAGCACTCTTTTCAATCTTTCATCGACATAAGTAGATCCAACGTTGGCGCTGGTCTTCGGCTTATTCCATTCTATTAAGTTGATCGGGACCAGGTCTCTTACAACAACTCCGCACTGATTTACAAATTTGCGATAAGTTTCTGGGGGCTCCAGTGGTTTGCCATCAGCAGCAACTGTATCGATCGAGAACCCTGCGGTATCTTTCAACCTTGCGGCCGGGCCTCGTTTCGACTTTGTCTCAGTACTTGCGCTAGCTGTTCCGGAGGGCGCCTAAACGGGAAAATAATGATTCGTTAGTAAGTGCAATACAAATTAATTGTTGCGTCAACAGTGACTTGAGATATACATTGGAAGAGTTTGTTCTGGAGGGCACTTCTGCATCCTCGACGTTATCATCGTCATCATCTACTACATCTTCTATATTCTCAGCTCCGTCACCGGAGTCGTTCAAAAATTGATTGCTAAACGCCTTGTCCACCGTCGTGATCATGATATATGGACGTTGCATCTTCAAAAATCATCTGGCACATGTATCTTTCTCCGTCTCCGCCTCACCCATTCCCGCGAACTGATCGGCGTGCGGATCATGTGCAGGTTCTTGGGGATCCATAGCTCAACACCTGCTAGTAAAATTTATAAAATGAAGAACACTTAGCGAAATTATTTCATCGGACACTTAGCGTTCATCGGTTATTTATATAGAGAATGTGGTATATTTTAAATTTAAACAGAAAAAATTCTCTAAGTCTAGCTAATTATAATTACTAAAAATTCTAATTCTAGCTAATATATTTTAAATTTATATGTCCAAATAGTTTTCTAATTCGAATTCTAAATCTAATTCTAATTTTAATTCTAAATGTAATTCTAGTTCTAATTCTAACTACAAATTATAATTCTAATTCTAATTAGAACTACAACAAAAAAAACTCACTTTTGTGCGGTGACGTCACGCGTACGTGTACGTCACTTGGGGCGGCCGGAGGCGGGGCGGCGCGCGGTGGGGAGGCAGAGGCCGGGAGCGGCGTCGGGGCCGCGTCTGGGCGGCGACGGGGCGGAGGCGGGGCCGCGGTGGGGAGGCAGAGGGAGGCGCGCGCGCGGCCTCGGCGCGGCCTCGGGGCGCGCGGCGTCGGGGCGGCGAGTCGGACGGCGACGGTGGCGAGGAGATGAGCACGCGTGGCCGGAGCAGGGCTTCGCCGTGGAAGAAGAGAGGACGCGCGCGAAAGAATGATGGCAAAATTTCTCTAAGTGTTTGATAACGCACCCTGTACAGAACCTTTAGGGTTTAGGGGCCACTTTTTCTTTTTTTCTTTTTTGTGTTTCCTTTTTCTTTTTCCTGTTTCTTCTTTTATTTTTCTTTTTTGTTTCCCTTTTCTGTTTTCTTTTACATTTATTTATAAAATCAAAGTAGACTCAAAAAATTGTAAAATCAAATATTTTTAAAAACATATTTATATTTTCTGATATTTTGTGTAAAAATTGTCTAAATGTCTTTTAAAACAATAAAAAAAATAAAAAATAAGGTATTTATCAAACTAATTTGAAAATATAAAGAAATTTTTTTGTTTCCTTTTTCTTTTTCCTGTTTCTTCTTTTATTTTTCTTCTTTTATTTTTCTTTTTTGTTTCCCTTTTCTGTTTTCTTTTACATTTATTTATAAAATCAAAGTAGACTCAAAAAAATTGTAAAATCAAATATTATAACAACATATTTATATTTTCTCATATTTTGTGTAAAAATTGTCTAAATGTCTTTTAAAATAAAAAAAAATATAAAAAATAAGGTATTTATCAAACTAAATTGAAAATATAAAGAAATTTTTTTGTTTCCTTTTTATTTTTCCTGTTTCTTCTTTTATTTTTCTTCTTTTATTTTTCTTTTTTTTCCCTTTTCTGATTTCTTTTACATTTATTTATAAAATCAAAGTAGACTCAAAAAATTGTAAAATGAAATATTATAATAACATATTTATATTTTGTATGATGGCGAATCCGGATGTTTTGTATTTGCTCGATGAACTGAATATATGATGTATCAAACCTTAAAGGGGGTGTAGAACAAAACAACCCGTATCGCCATCATACAGCCCCACCATGTCTACTGGGTGCATATATGCATACCAAATGCACGGCAGGACGTATGATGGCGAATCCGGATGTTTTGTATTTGCTCAATGAACTGAATATATGATGTATCAAACCTTAAAGGGAGGTGTAGAACAAAAAAATCGGTATCGCCATCATACAGCCCTACCATGGCTACTGGGTGCATATATGCATACCAAATGCACGGCAGGACGTATGATGGCGAATCCGGATGTTTTGTATTTGCTCGATGAACTTAATATATGATTTATCAAACCTTAAAGGGGGGTGTAGAACAAAACAAACGGTATCGCCATCATACAGCCCCACCGTGTCTACTGGGTGCATATATGCATACCAAATGCACGACAGGACGTATGATGGCGAATCCGGATGTTTTGTATTTGCTCGATGAACTGAATATATGATGTATCAAACCTTAAAGGGGGGTGTAGAACAAAATAACGGTATCGTCATCATACAGCCCTACCGTGGCTACTGGGTGCATATATGCATACCAAATGCACGGCAGGACGTATGATGGCGAATCCGGATGTTTTGTATTTGCTCGTTGAACTGACCGGATTATGAAGGTGGGCTATATATAGGGTCCTCTGGCTCACAAAGTGTTGAGCTAGGGTTTTGATCCAACGGTTAAGAAACACCCTCATCCAACGGCTCACAACAGGTCGAAAGAAACACACCGTAGCCGTGATCGAACGGCTCACAACAGCTCGAAAGAAACACACCCCGGATCCAACGACTCACAAGCGCTTGAAAGAAACACACGATTCGTGTGATTCTATCTGATTGGTCCAAACGAAACCCTAACCCATTTAGTCCCGGTTGGTGTCCCCAACCGGGACTAAAGGGATGATCCGTTTCTATTTTTCTTCTTGTTTTTCCTCTGATTGCGCCGTAACCATGGAACATCTTCATCATTTAACTGAATGCTTGGATCATCTTTGACTTTGAAGGGAGGAATTTCATCAAATTTATTGTAATCTTCTGACATGTCTGTCTTGTCCTCGACTCCCACTATGTTTTTTCCCTGAAAGAACTATGTGGCGCCTTGGCTCATCGTCTGATGTATTCGCTTCCTTATCTTTTCTTTTTCTCGGTCTGCTAGACATGTCCTTCACATAGAAAACCTGAGCCACATCATTGGCTAGGACGAATTGATCATTGTCGTACCCAAGATTCTTCTGATCCACTGTTGTCATTCCGTACTTCGGGTCTACCTTCACGCCTGACAGGTTGAACCATTTGCACCAGAACAAAGGGACCTTAAAGGAAGGTCCGTAGTCAAGTTCCCATATCTGCTCTATGTAACCATAGTATGTGACCCTTTGCCCGTTGTCGTCTTTTGCATCAAACCGGACGCCACTGTTTTGGTTGGTGCTCTTTTTATCTTGGTCTGTCGTGTAAATTATGTTACCATTTATCTCGTACCCTTTAAAGGCATTACAGTCGAAGATGGTTGCTTGGCCAACAAGTATACCTCATCTTCAACAATGTTGTCATTAATGAGACGTCTTTGCAACCAACCGCCGAAAGTCTTCGCGTGTTCTTTAGCAATGAAATCTTCAGGTTGCTCCGGGTATTCCGAGCGTAAAATATCCTTGTGTTCCTGGATATATGGAGCCGCCAAGCTGGAATTAACTAGAACTATGTAGTGTGCTTGAGTGAAAGATTGCTCGTCCATACATGTTGTTGATTTCTTTCCTAGCGTGCCTTTTCCACGCAGTCTCCCCTCATGGCGCGACTGAGGAACACCGATCGGGTTCAGGTCAGGAATAAAGTCAACACAAAACTCAATGACCTCCTCTGTTCCATAGCCCTTGACCATGCTTCCTTCTGGCCTAACACGGTTTTTAACATAATTCTTCAAGACTCCAATGAACCTCTCAAAGGGGAACATATTGTGTAAGAATACAGGACCGAGAACGGAAATCTCTTGGACTAGGTGAACTATGAGGTGCGTCATAATATTGAAGAAGGTTGGTGGGAACATCAACTCAAAGCTGACAAGACATTGGACCACGTCCTTCTGTAAACTTGGTAGAGTTGCTGGATCGATTGCCTTCTGAGAAATTGCGTTGAGGAATGCACATAGCTTCACAATGGGTACTCGCACGTTTTATGGCAGAAGCCCCCTCAATGCAATCAGAAGTAACTGGGTCATGATCATGTGGCAGTCATGATACTTTAGTTTTTGGAACTTTTTCTCTTCCAGGTTTAGTATTCCTTTTATGTTCGACGAGTAGCCAGACGGGACCTTGATACTGCTCATGACTTGGAAAAAGATCTCCTTCTCTTCCTTGGTAAGAGCGTAGCTGGCAGGACCTTTGAAATTCTCTGGATTCATCAGGTCGTCTCGTTCGTGCATACGTTGGTGGTGCAGCCGTCCTTTTGGTGTATCTCTCGACTTCTTCCCATGCACGCCCAATAAGTTTAGCAGGTTCACGCAAATATTTTTCGTCACGTGCATCACGTCGATCGCAGAGCGAACCTCTAGGAATTTCCAATAGGGTAGTTCCCAGAATATAGATTTCTTCTTCCACATGGCTACGTGGTTGTCGGTGTCATTCGGAACAGATTGTGCGCCAGGACCCTTACCAAAGATTACTTTTATATCTTTGACCATGTCATATATATCGGTACCTTTAGGGAGGGTTGGCTTCCTCCGTGTATTTGCCTCGCCTTTGAAATGCTTTCCTTTCTTTCTTACGGGATGCCTGTCTGGAAGAAATCGACGATGCCCCGGGTACACATTCTTGCCTATACGTATACTTTCAGTATCGCCTAAACAGTGTGTGCATGCGCTGTATCCCTTGTTTGACTGTCCTGAGATGTTACTAAGAGCGGACCAATCATTGATGGTTACAAACAGCAACCCTCGTAGGTCAAATTCCTCTTGTTTGTACTCGTCCCACACATGTACACCTTCGTCAGCCCACAACTCTAAAAGTTCATCAACCAGTGGCCTCAGGTACACATCAATGTTGTTGCCAGGTTGCGACGAGCCTGGGATAAGCACTGGCATCATAATGAACTTACGCTTCATGCATAACCAAGGAGGAAGGTTATAGATACAAAGAATCACGGGCCAGGTGTTATGACTGCTACTCTGCTCCCCAAACGGATTCAGGCCATCTGTTCTTAGACCAAACCTTAAGTTTCTTGCGTCACGTGCAAAGTCCTCGTACTTATCGTCGATGTTTCTCCACTGCGACCCATCAGCGGGGTGTCTCAGCATATCGTCTTCCTTACGGTCTTCTTTGTGCCATCGCAGCAACTTGGCATGCTCTTTGTTTCGGAACAAACGTTTCAACCGTGGTATTATAGGAGCATGCCACATCACCTTGGCAGGAACCCTCTTCCTGGGGCGATCGTCGCCCTCAACATCACCGGGGTCATCTCGCCTGATCTTATACCGAAATGCACCGCATACCGGGCAGGCATTTAAATTCTCGTGCTGACCGCGGTAGAGGATGCAGTCATTGATGCATGCATGTATCTTATGCACTTCCAATCCTAGAGGGCAGACAAACTTCTTTGCTTCGTATGTACTGCAGGGAAGCACGTTATCTCTTGGAAGCATCTTCTTCATTATTTTCAGCAGCTTTTCAAATCCCTTGTCAGATACTCCATTCTCTGCCTTCCATTGCAGCAATTCCAGGGTGGTGCCCAGCTTTTTCTGGCCATCTTCGCAATTTGGGTACAACAATTTTTTGTGGTCTTCTAACATGCGCTCCAACTTCAACCTCTCGTTTTCACTTGCGCAGTTTATCTGTTCTTCACGAATGACCTGACGAAGATCATCATCAGACTCATCAACAATGTCCTCAAGTTCAGGCTCGTCTTCCCCCATTTCACTATCACCGTGTTCACCGAACATAGGATAATTATCATTATCCTCTTCTTCTTCATTGTCTTCCATACAACCCTCTTTCTCCGTGCTTGGTCCAACAAAAATAACTGGGCATGAAGCCTTCTTGCAACAGGTGGGTGTGTATGGTTCTTGAGTTAGGGAAATTCCTCTTATTCTGGCATTTTTTACATGGACAAAAAATAAATCCATTTTGCCTGTTTTTCTCAGCCACATTGAGAAAACTATGCATGCCATTAAGGAATTCGGGACAACGTCGATCACTATACATCCATTGCCGTTTCATCTGCATTATATAAATTTATCAACAACCATTATGCCAAATCATCATGACTAAATTAATTAATTAATACAAAAAGTTCATCACACGTTAAAACCAAAGTAGCGTAGTGACCATACATATATAGTTCTCATAAAAATACACACTGAAACCATCCATAAAAACTCTCTCTAATTAATGCATTTAAAAACAACAACAAATGCGATCAAAATCGCAACAAAGGTAACAATTGACCCGACGGCATAATGATACCAAGCCTTTTTACTAATTGCATATTTTCTAATCTTTCTAATCTTCAGGCGCATTGCGTCCATCTCGCTCTTGTGACCATCGACGACACCAGCAAGAACCTTTTCCAAGGTCATCTTCTCTCTTTCAGTTTTTTCCAACCTTTCTTCAGTTTTTTTCAATCTTTCTTTCAAGCCAACATTTTCTTGTTCAACTAAGTGTAACTTCTCAACAATAGGGTCGATTGACATTTCCGGTTCCACTACCTTCTAGATAAAAATATCTATGTCAAGTTGGTCGGCGTAATTAATTGTCATATAATCAGGAAATGAAAATATGTAGTTATAAAAGATAATATACCACATCCGAATCATAGACTGGACGAGGGCCAACGGGGACGGATATCAAAACCATGGCGCTATAAATATAAAAAAAATCTTACACAATAAGAAAATTATATACAAGTAAATATGTAAATCATACAAATCAAAAAAAAATTGGTAAATAAAAACAATAGGCTCACCAAGGTTGTGTCGGTGACGGGGCGATCGACGGCGGTGAGGAAGGGGACAAGGCGCGCGGCACTAAAAAACCCCACAAATCATAATTAAATTTGAGCTCAAATTGCATATGTATACATAACAAATGATGAACTCTCTCTAGCTTAGACATTTCATCAAACACCTAGCTAGCACAACAAAAATGAAATGAGCAAGAAAACAAGCAAAACTTGCAATGCCGGAAGAGGGAATGTTGATGCTAACCGTAGAACCGATGGGTACCAACAATCTTGACAAATGGTGGAGAAAAATGGGGATGGATTAGAGCTCACAATAGGAAGGAGAGAGCAAAAATGGAGCTGGAAAAATGGAGCTGAGCTAGCTCGGGGTGGAATATAGGGGAGGGCTTTAGGACCGGTTTGTGTTACAAACCGGTGCTAAAGGGTCTGGCAGCGGGCCCCGTAGTTGCTGCAACAAATGAGAAAACCTTTAGAACCGGTTTGTGATACAAACCGGTTCTAAAGGGTCTGTCCGCTGGGCCCCCTCCCTGCAGCAAATGGCCGCAAGGTCTTTAGGACCGGTTTGTGTTACAAACCGGTCCTAAAGGCCTTGCGGCCATTTGCTGCAGGGAGGGGGGCCCAGTGGACAGACCCTTTACAACCGGTTTATATCCAATCCGGTTCCAATGTGCTTGGCTCAATGCCCTGTTTTCTACTAGTGACCGTACCCCTGATCGAACGGATCGCAAGAGCTTGAAAGAAACACAACCCTGATCCAACGACTCACAAGCGCTTGAAAGAAACACAAGATCCGTGTGATTCTTTGTGATTGGTCCCAAAGAAACTGTAACCCTTTAGTCCCGGTTGGTAAAACGGGCCGGGATTAAAGGGGTATGTTTCTTCTCACTATATATATGTATGCATGCATTGCCACCATTGACATAAACACATATAAACTCACCACTCTCCCATGGCTTCTACCGTACCCACTCTAACCTTCTTGCAGGCGGAGGCACTTTCCGCCTCGAACTACCCCTGCCCGCCCGGCTACAACGTTCCCGCCGGCTGGATGCTGAGCATCAGAGGAGTGCCGGTCCCTCCTGTTCCTCAAGGTGTGGCGCGTCGGACGGCCATGACGAACCACTATTACCAGGAGCTCACGCCAGAGCAGCGGAGGAATCCTAGTTGGAATCCCGACTACCGCCCTACTTGGGACGCCTTCTTCATTAATCGGCGTGAGACTGCACTCGCCAGGTACGAGGAGAACGGCCCGCCTCCTTCAAACTTCGACGAGTCCGGTCGTCAGCTGTGGTGGGGCGGCGGACGGACTCTTCAGAGCGTCATGAACTACATCAGGGTCGGGGATAACCCCCACCTGCGCTACCCTCACGCTCAGTCCTGGGGTCGTGATCCTCCGAGGGAGTCCAGAGCACTGTCCGACGATAGTGACGACGAAGGCGGCGACTACGACGACTACTAGTCGGAGTACTATAGGCCTAGGCAGGAGTATGACTAGCAGATCAGATCTACTCTTGCCATTATGTACTGTCTTGTTTATCTAGATCTCTATGCTCTCCATTTAGGTTTAGATCCACTCTTGCCATTATGTACTGCCTTGTTTTATCTATCCAAATGTACCAGCCTCCTCCCTAATTAATGTTAGCTCTTATGAGTCGTTGGATAAGGAGTGTGTTTCTTTCTAGCGTCTGAATCCCACCAATCAGGAAGAATCACACAGAAAAAGAAAACAGAAAACAGACGCGCTAGCGCGCTGCAGTTTGCCGGAATACAAATTCTTTTATTAAAAACAGAAAACAGATGAACACTACTCCTCGTCGTCGTCATCGGGGAACTCGTCGGGGACCTCCTCCTGGCCGTCGTCGGCGAACTCATCGGTGACCTCCTCGACGTCGTCGGAGGTGCATGATGGTATGTCCGAGATAGGCCCCCACCTAGGATCATCGGAGACCCAGACTTCACCGGCGTGGTCGGCCTGGCGGAGCTCTTGCGGCGCCTTCGTCCTCGCCTCCCGAGCTGAATCTAATGTGAGGTGGCGTTCGAGGAGGCGCTCTGCCCGCTCAGCCGCGCGGGTCTGCTAGAGCTCCTCGTCGGTGCTCTCCTCCCCCGGATTATTCCGGTAATACTCGCGGACGACGCGGTCGTCCCTGGCGTCGACTAGGCCCTGAAACGAGCGGTGGCGGAGGTGACGGTGGCCGGCGGCAGTGACGATCTGCAGCGTCGGCGCCCTGGCCTCTGCTTCCCAGAGGGTGTAGAAGTCGTTGAAGTTCATCAGTGACCGCGGGCGGTTGAGGTGCCAGGCCGCCGTGTCCCAGGCGCGGGCGGCCTCCGCCGCTGTCGCAAAGGAGCCGAGGGAGATGCGGTCGTCCCCGTAGCGGATATGCGCGGTGAACATTCCGTTCTGCCGTGCTCGGACGCCGCGGAAGCCGGTGGTGCTGTTCCTGCTCGGAGGCATGGTGGCGGCGCGACGGTGCATGGAGAGGAGTGCGCGCGTGGAGAGGAGAATACGCTCGAAGCGCGGCAGTTTATACCGCGCTCGTGGCCACGCGGCACGACTCCCGCGCCACGCGACACAACTCCGTGGTGCTTTGGCTTCAAGCCGGAAGATTGTCTCTTTCCATATAGAAGCCTAGAGAGAGGAAAGAAAAAGAAGGAGGCAGAGGTCGTAGAACGGATGTGTGTCTTGGAAGCCGCATTGATGAAGCAGCAACAACAGATTAATGAGCTTACTGGCCGGCGCTCCCAGACGCAAGACACTACATTCGACGAAACTGACTAATCTCAACGCCGGAGCAGCGTGGCTTCAACGGAGGTACCGGCTGCCGCTGCAGTTATGCTTGTTGATGCCCCTCCACAGACGGAGGTCGTGGATGCAATCAAGGAGAAGACAAGTTGTGCGCTATACGTGTCGGTCTCAAACATATCAATCAAGGTGGCGAACGGCTACGCTTTACCTTGTGTAGAGGGCGCGACCTCGCATGGCCGTCCAGTGACACCTGGCTATGCTTGTGTCGGCGTTGATGATGTTCAGCCAGATTGGGGGATATTGCGGCTTGACATCCCCGGAGGTGACGGGGTAGAGACACTTGGAGAGGCCGTCAATTCCATCATTCAATGGAAAAAGAGTGGCATAGTGTTTCCCCCGAGCAGTCTGACGCCACCACTGCCACCTTCTCCTAGACGCAGTCCACCGCGAACACAAGCAGCTACTTCTCCGAGACGCAGTCCACCGCCGCCACCTTCTCCGAGACGCAGTCCACCGCCGCCATCACCGACACCTACTTCTCCGAGACACAACCTGGCTCGATCATCGCTAGCACACGTCGACGCCATGGACGTCAGCAGCCCGAGTCCGGCTCGATCTCCGATGCCGAAGCCGACTCCGCCGCCCACTAAGTCCTTTAAGCGGAAGGCTGCTGCCTCTAAGTCTTCCCCGAAGAAGAAACGTCCTACGAAGAAGAAAGCCAAGAAGCTGCCAGAAGTGTTACCTTACCATAAGACTGACCAGGAGTTAGACGAATGGGTGACTGCGAACACGAAACGTCAGATGGCTTCGTGGGGAAAGAGAACCCCGGAGCCGCCAAAGGAACCAATAGATCCGGCTATAAAGAAGCACTTGAAGAATATGCTGGAGATGTCGTCCCAAGTTCAGATGAATCTGCCATCTGACTATGATCGCGGATTAAAGATGAGTTATTCCAAAGCCAAGAAGGCGGGGATAACAATTCCCCAGCTCGGGATGCAGTCAAAACAATCGGTCCCCTCCTTCAAGGTGTCGGAGACTATACAGGCTCAAGTTGATCGGGAAGCAGCTGAGAGGTTTGCCAGAGACTGTGGTATAACACTTGACCAACTCCTAGGCCAGTCCGACAACTTCGAAAAGGCTGAATTGGCATAGAAATATGAGTGTGGGAAGTCTCTCGTCAAACCTAATCAGCTCAACTTTTTGACAACATTGAAGCGCCAACTACATACGTGGTATATCCAAACCGCTGCAGACGGGCTAGACAACGTAATGCTGGAAGTTAGAGAACAAGATTACTTCCGCGATGACTCGATGTTTATTGATTTGGAAGATCTTTTTTTCTTCTATAATCTAGACGCCCTCGACAAATCGATCATCAGCAACTAATGTCTATAAGTATCTACCTCAGCTACTTCGATCATTGCTTCTTATATATATTATCCTCACTATACGATATATATTATGCAGGATGAAGATTCTGGAATGTAATGTAAATGGTGGCATTGGGTTCATTGACCCATATATCATCAATGATATCGTTGTAAAACAATTCGCTGAAGAGGCGGAGGATAACATAGTTATGTTTTTGAGGCAACAATTTCACTGTAGTGAAATACTATTTCCTTACAGACAAAAGTGAGTGTTACTGTCTTATGCATATTCCTTCACATTTCTATTTTGCTAAGTCGGTGTCAAGTGTAATTGATGAGTTATGCATGACTATGTATATAATCGCGTGTGTAGTTTTCACTGGATTCTTTTCAACATTCACGTTGACACCGGAATAGTTGATCTAATGAACTCTATGGATAAAGGCCAAGAGGAGTACGAGACAATTATGTCAATGCTCACAAAGTAATTTCAATCGTTGTCGCACTACACCATCCCCTTTTGTTCAATCATTATCATACGATGACGCATTTTTTTTTAATTTCCCGGACAGGGCATGGAAGCGGTTCAGGAAGCGACAACCCGGTTTAACGGAGTTGAATATGAGATTTGATGCACTCGTCGTAAGTAGTACTTGCTACATTCACGCATCTCTCTTTAATTCCTTGAGCATTATTTGACTCAATTATATTTTCTCGTAAAGTTCCCTCAGCAGCCACAAGGAACAAATTTATGTGGCTTCTATGTCATAGAGAACATAAGGACAATCGTGAATGAGCGGTTAAGCAAAAGAGTAAATATAATGCTCCACGATCTCCAGAGGGAGCTTCTACCGGCAGACTGCTTACAAGCACTTCCAGAGGAATTTGCGGGTTTTCTGCTGAAGGAGGTCATATCTCCAAATGGAAGATTGCATTGTTAAGTATAAACAATGATCTTCATGTAATGACACTGGTAGAAAATAGGGCTGTAGTCCCGGTTCACCAGGGCCTGTAGTCCCGACACAGCAACCGGGACTAGCAATGCGCGACTAAAACCCCACTCTATAAACGCGACAGACTGCGAACCTGGACTAAAGGCCCGTCCACGTGGGCGGGTGGCGGAGCCGGGAGGCGGAGGACATTTAGTCCCGGTTGGCCACATGAACCGGGACTAGATTTATTTCGTAATTTTTTTTAATTCATTCGGTTTCTAATTATTTTTCACTCCCTTTTTTTCACTCCGTTTTTTCACTCCCTTTTTTTCACTCCCTTTTTTTTCAGACTTTGTATTATTTGCTTAGTGTCTAACTACAATTATCTCTAGTCAAATTACTTACTCATGGTCAAACTTCTCGCTCGGTCACCCATCCTCCCACTACTCTAGCACTAGCACGCTTAACTTCCGAGTTCCATCCCGTCCCGCATCCAAGTGTTTCGCACGCATGTATGTGATACTAGTATCATATCAATCCTATTAACATGAGACTCGATGCCACATTTCTTTTGTTTTCTGAATTTCAAATAAATCTTTTAATAAACAAAAGTAATGATGTAATTAATTATTTTGAATAAATAAATAAACTTTAACTTTTAATTTGTATTATTTCTAAAAATACAAATAATATATCAAAAAATTAAGAAAAATAGAACTAATTTATTTTAAAATCTTAATAATACAATTAATATATCAAAAAATTAAGAAAAATAGAACTAATTCATTTTAAAATCTTAATAATACAAATAATATAACAAAAAATTAAGAAAAATAGAACTAATTCATTTTAAAATCTTAATAATACAAATAGTATATCAAAAAATTAAGAAAAATAGAACTAATTCATTTTAAAATCTTAATAATACAAATAATATATCAAAAAATGAAGAACAATAATACTAATTCATTTTAAAATCTTAATAATACAAATAATATATCAAAAAATGAAGAACAATAATACTAATTCATTTTAAAATCTTAATAATACAAATAATATATCAAAAAATGAAGAACAATAATACTAATTCATTTTAAAATCTTAATAATACAAATAATATATCAAAAAATGAAGAAAAATAATACTAATTCATTTTAAAATCTTAATAATACAAATAATATATCAAAAAATGAAGAACAATAATACTAATTCATTTTAAAATCTTAATAATACAAATAATATATCTTGATTTTCTGTAGTTTGATATATAGAATCTGTAGTTTTTCTGTTTTCTTTTCTTGATGTGTTCTTGTTTTTGCTTGTTTTGAAACGTGTGTTTGACAAAAGACAAGTGATAAGAAAAGACAAGTGATAACAAAAGATATCCATTACATAAGTCTCACAATACGGAACATTTACATAACAAAAGATATCCATTACATATATATACTAAGATAACCCATTACATGCATATATACATCTATGGCTCCGTCGAGTAGATGCGGAACAACTCGTAGGAGACAAATGCATCTATGGCCGCATACTTGACGTTCGTCAAGTTCAGTGGGGTCTTCTCCCAATAACGGTGATTCTTCGAGGGGAAATCGGACTTCATCCTTTCGTAGCCCTCGTGGATCAAGGCAGTTGCCATGACAGCCATCCCGGTCTTTGGCCCGTTCAAATGGATAAGATTCTGAAGATCAATGTAGTGATCTTCAGGTATCCTAATACCCAACCGCATCAACTTCGGACGGTCTTGCGTGATGTCAACGCTGCAAAAGTCAAACCCCCTGTTGACAAGAAAATCAACAAGGGCCGGACAATACTTTGAACTACTGCAACAACAAAAAAATTGATACGTGTTAGATATGTTGCAACACATGTATGATCACATGCAACAAAAAAATCGAAGATGATGCAATACGTGTGCGTTATACCTTGACCATTGGAAGATCAACACGGACTCCTTGAATGCAATCTGGATGACGGCAACATCCCTCTGATTCGCCGTGTACTCCAGATCAAGCCCGAAGAACCGGTGTTCATCGGGAGAGGCGTCATAGAGATCGGTCAAATAACCAAGAGCACCGGGCAGCCGCTCACAACTGTTGGTGTAGCACACATCGAGAGTCTTGCCGCATGGTGTGGGACCATTGTATTCTTCCCAAACTTCAGCCATGGTGTGTGCTTGGTGAAGATCGATCGAGAGATGAGGAGGAAGACATAGTTACAGAGAGGAAGAGAAACAGAGACTCCGAGACGCGCACTGTGGAATGGCGCCCTTCTGCCTCGCTCGCGAAATAAAAACCGCCTTGCGGGAGGCGAGAAGTTTGATCTTTAGTCCCGGGCGGCCACGCCAACCGGGACTAAAGGACCAATAGTCCCGGGCGGCCAGGTCAACCGGAATTAATGCCCTCCACGCGCCTCAACGCGCTTCCCAACCCGCGACGTATGACCTTCTGTCCCAGGTCTCCTCCCGACCCGGGACTAAAGACTCATTAGTCACGGGGCGCGACGTTTGGGGACTGATGGGGGCGTATGGAAGGGCTTTTTTCTACTAGTGTGATCTCAATGTGTATAACTCTATTCAGATGTAATGATCTAATTGAGATCAATGTAATTATATTTTGATGATATCAATGCATGCAATGATTTTATGATGATTACTATCGATGTGCAAAAAATATGTCATTTACAATCTCACAAAAAAAACAGCCCCAAAAGAAACATGCGAAAGCTCTGCCGCGGCAGAGAAACATGCGAAAGCTCTGCCGCGGCAGGGAACCTTTTGCCCCGGTTGGTGTTACCAATCGGGGTTAAAGGGGGTGTCTGCACGCTACGCAGAGCACACGTGGACGCTCCTATTACCCCGGTTGTTATCAACCACCGGGTCATTAGGGGGGGCTTTAGCCCGGGTTTACGAAACCCGATTGGGCAGCCGGTGCGTAAGTCCCCCCCCCCCCAGCAGCCAGGCCAAAAGAGCTGCCCTCCACTAGTGAGGGTAGAGGTGCTAAAGTTTAGAAAAAAAACGAAGATACATGCGATCTAGCCAGGTTATCTAAACATTGTTTTCTATTAGATGGGTTGCTTGAGCTAATATTTACACTTTTTACTTTTTGGGTATTTTCTATTCTACCTATGCATTTTGTGTGTACATTTCGTTCTTAAGAGAGAAGTGGCCCCATCTGGCAAAGGTCTAAGTCTTAGAGCATCTCCAGCCGCCCCCAGGAGCCCCCAGGGCCACTTTATTTGCAACGGCACGCCGTTTTTCGCCCAGTCGCGCCCCCACGTGCCCAAATAGCGCCGGATTGGGCCAAATTAGCGCCCGGTGAATCCAGGCCAAACCCAGCGCGCTGGGACCTAATTGAGGGCGCCTGATGAAGGGAAATGACGTGAAAAACGTTTCCCTCACCCGTGAGCCCGCCGAGTCAGCGAGTCAACGACTATCTCGTCCTCATCGCCTTGTTCCCCAGGCTTTTCAATACGCGCCGACAGCCTTTCAGACAGGTCGAGCCGTCCAATCACCCACGCGGCAGCGTAATGGCGCTCCACCGCCGAGCTTCCCGCCCACGCGTCTACACCGCTCCCGCGCACTCGGCCGGTATAAATGCCTCCCGTCACTTTGCCGTCGGCCGCCACATCCCCCTGTCCACCATCCCCGCCCACTCCTCTCCTCTGCATCCATGGGTGAGCGCTTCCCTGACGACGGTGCGGCGGCAAACGGCTTTGGCTGACGCCACTTGCATGACTGGAAAGCTCGCCTTCTCCGACTACCCCACGCCACCCAACGTCCGCGTGCCCAGCACCTGGCCTATGAGTGCCGGAGGTGTCTCCGTGGCGTCGTTGCTCACCGGCGCGGACCGCATGGCGGAGATCACAGAGATCCGCGCCGCCATGCCGCTGGACGCCCAGCTGGGCGCCCGTTGGGCAGCGGACAACCACGCCATTTGAAAAAATAGGGCCGGACATCCTAGGAGGCACTATTTAACGCCGAAAAACTGCCCTGGGGGCCGAACAGCCGGAGATGCTCTTACACCCAAACACGTGCTTTATTTTGTGATAAAACAACGTATGAGGACGTGCTATGTACATGAATCCAATTTCATAATGATCAAAAGTAGGTCTTTAAAATTTCGTTGCCAATAAACTTTCATTATGCAAGATATTGCACTAATATATGATCAATAGCCGCCCATGATGAGTCGAGTACTTATGTACCAAACTACTGGCCACTCTTGTTCGAGGAGCTAGCACCAAAATTTCGGTGCGTCACTAGGCAAGACGAGCGAGAGTGGCCGTGCCTCTAAAAACCATCGAAACGTGCGAACACACAGAGACACGGGACTCTTGTATTCCAGGTACAACTTGTGAGAGTGGGTCTGTCATACTCTGACTTTAGTTGGCAAAAGGAGGTTTTGTTTTTCTCCTTGGATGAGCTGAAGATGTTCGTCGTGCAATGTCAGGAGTGGCAATGGATGTAAAGCTAGAGATTCTTCTATCTTTTATGCTTGTAGATCGACCTTTTTCTCTTCGGTTTTCCCCCAAAGAATACTTTCTCTTTTTTAGTGCAAAAAGCAGTCGTGCACGCAAACATATTGTATCAAAAGCGTAGCGCATTGGTCCATTACAGTCCTAGAAAAACTGGAAAACTCCGGTAAAACCACTACATAATTCATCGGGATTCTTTTTATTTAAATTTAAAAAAAAAAACCTTGTACGCGAGCACAGCAAAACAACGTCATAGCGACCATAGCTGATGTTTGATCAGTTGTGTACTGATATACACGTGGCGTAGGAGAGAAGATGTCTCTTCTATTCAGTGATGAAAAAAAAAATCAATGTGTTCACTATTCAGGCTGCCCTCACAAACTAATACTCCCCCGTCCTGAAATAAGTGTACTTTTATCTTTTTGGGAGGTCAAACATTTTAAAGTTTGACCAGTTTTATAGTAAATTGTAACAACATTTATGATACTAAATTGGTCTCACTAAATTGGTTTCACTAGATCTATTTTATATCATATATACCGATCATATTTTCTATAAAGTTGGTAAAATTTTAAAAAGTTTGACCGGGACCAATTCTAGAAGTACACTTATTTCAGGACTGAGGGAGTATAGCGTGTGATGAATCGATAGCATACTTATTGTGGGTGGTGCAGCAAAAAGATGCTGATGCTCTTAAAGATGCTACTACTACGTACAAATGTCGTGTTATTAAGCCGGTATTAAAGTGACCTTGACGGCCATGATACTCGTGAGAGCAAGCACAATAAACTTATGTAAACGGGTTGTAAGGATTAGAATAATATTTTTGTGGTGACATGGAAGAGAGAGAAGAGGAGAGAGCTCTAATGCAAGAGCTAGCTGTAGCACGTGCTCCTAGGCACCTTGAGTGAGAGATGGGTCATGTATCAATAAAGTAACTCATTTTATAGCTCAGTATTATACATATTGGCTATATAGTTGGCTATAGATGACGTATCAATTTCTTATAGCCAGCTGCTAGCTATACTATTGAACTTGCTCTGAAACAGCTGTGGGCCCACCAAACAATGATGCCAGCGATGACCAGGTCCAACTAATCTGGTGACACCACCAACGAGAAGGAAGCACGCGACGTCCCACGTGGACTTGGTCGTTCTTGATCCATCAATATGGGGAATGTTTGGTTCCCCCACACACCCCTCAACCAGGCCCGTGGATATAAAATCTAACTCATAGTGGGTCTTTTGAAAGAGAGAGGTTCCTTCTTGAAGAATGATGATTCTATTCCACAAATCTTTGGCAGATTCAATTCGGTGGACTTAATTGTAGAGAGGCCTCGGGAGAGAAGCACAAATCTTGTCACGAGTAGTGGATTTGAGTTGGCGTTGCATGCGCTCACGCGGTGAGAAGCTGTTAGCATCAAGAGGCTTAGAGCCTTTCTCCACAACTTCCCAAAGATCCTCGCACAGACTGCGAACATAAGATTCCATAGAAGATTTCCGATAGGAAAAGTGAGTTCCATTAAAACGGGTGAAGGACCTGCATTAGTCATGTACAACATTTAGATAGGTGGTGGGTTATAGTCCATTCCAAGTTGATTATAAGAGGGGCCATCTTTGTTTGTGCCAAGGCCGACACTTTGGGGAATCCCACCACCAATAACACTAGCGGCCGAGGGATCCTCTTTAAGTGCCAACCTTCGCTCAACCTCGTTGGCCCCCCTTATATTCATTTTTTTTTCCAGAATGGCTATGAGGTTAGCTTCACGAGTAGCCCATCTGACTTCCTCATCAGCAGCTAACTTCGCAGCCTGCTCTTCCGCTAACTTAGCGTCTTCTGCTAACTTAGCGGCCTCCTCTGGATTAACCATCTCACTCTTTAGGCGGTAAAGCCCTTAAAAAGAGTTCTTGGCTCTGATACCAATTGAAAGGATAGAGACGTTAACCTAGAGGGGGAGGGGTGAATAGGTATCTACAAGTTTTCTGCTTTGTTTCACAAGTTTTAGGCTGTGCGCATACATAAGATGTGTCTAACAACTAGATGAAAACAACCTATATGATGCAAAACGATACAATAATGAAAGAGCTCGGATAGAAATAACCGAGGCACGTGGATACGAAGATGTATTCCCATGTTCCTTCTCCTTGGGAGAGAAGTACGTCACGTTGGAGAGGTGCGGGATACCACGAAGGAGACCTGTACACCACGAAGGCTCAACTTCTTCGTAGAGCCTCTTCTACAAAGAAAGAGCTCAATCCACTAGTGGTAGGTCTTGAGGCGACCTTTGAACCTGTACAAACTTTCCTGAAGCAGCAAATCCACAAGCCGGATGCTTACGGGCGACACCTTCAGCATAGGAGCTCCCAAGAGATCCAAGAGTAGCAAGATCAAAGGGACAACTTAACACAGTGCTCAAATCTCGAAATTGATTGGTCAAAGAGAGGGGAAGCTTGAATTTTGCAACGGATGAGCTTCCCTCTCGCTGAATCTCTCAAAACGCTCAAGGGGGGAGTATTTGTTCTATGGGAGCTTGAGAGTGTGTAATGGCGGCTCAGATCTGGAAATGAGGAATAAGTGGATAATCTACCTCGAAGAGGTAAGTCACTTATACAGGTGGGTGGAAAACTAGCCGTTTCAGTGCAAAAAAACACGAGCCGGACGATCCAGCACTTTTATCGCCGGACGATCCGATGAAGTCCTTCCACAAGTTCTAGCGTGGAAAAGGAGCTATGGTCAGGGTCAGGTGCCGGACGATCCGGCGACCAAACCGAGAGCAGCCCCAGAGCTACCGGTCTACACCGGTAGTCATGCGGCGAACGCGTGTAGAAAAATCACCGCCGGACAATCCGGCAAATGGCGTCGACCGATCTAGCGCAGGCGCCAGAAGAGTGCCGGTGTAGAACGGCAGCCCAGGGGCGGCCCTCGGGTTTTTCCTCGCGCTGGAGCAGATCCGACGCCGGATGGTTCGACAAAAAAAACGTCGGATCGTCCGGCAGTGCTCCCACATCTCAGTTTACACACCAAAACAAACCCGAAACAGTTAGAACCAAAAAGGCAGATCGACATCACTAGAAAGATACTTTGAGCACATAGTTAAACCAACCTTTTAAACCCCCCCCCCCTTAATAGTGAGGGATCCCTAAACTCAATGAAAACCGAAAAGCTATAGCTAGACTTTGACCTCCGGCACTTTGCGAGTCTTTTTTCCGTTTTAATGGTACACGATCCACAACACAACCAATAGGGACTAAAAAGTTGTATAATTCACTTATCAATAATCGTTAGTCCCCAAGTTAATCTTATCATACACAACCACCAAAATAATTAAGGGCATAAATGCCCTTTCAGCTTCATAGTAGAACTTCGGACCTTCAGTGTTCTGATCTTTGACATCATGGCTGGCCTCCTCAAAATATAAGAAAATGGTCAACGAAAGGGTTGACTAACAAGCGTTACTCAACAAGATCAGGTAAGAAAAGGTTTTGGATTTTCATGCACTAGCTAATGTCATCACCAATCTTCATGGACACGATGCAAATTTTTTAAAAGGTTTCTTAAAAAGGTTATTTTAGCTCAAAAAATTATGTTCCTCAGTCTTCACGGGTTTGCGAATCGGTTAAGATTCCTTTTCGCCGATAACGTAGTTTCTTCCAGAAACACGAATGTAACTGCTACAATTTTATACACTATATATGCAGAGGTGCATCACTGTTTTTTTTTCAAATGTAACCATAGTCTTGATACAAGTTTCACTCAGGTGTGTGGTTTGTCTAGCATAAGGTTCTTGAATTCATCCAAGCATTCTTCAACCCCACACATTCACTCTTATCGTGACATACCAGATCTTTAGCACGACGATGACCCGGATCCATCTCTACCACCCCACCCGAGATACCACTTCCTTCACCGGACCCGTCGGGGGAAGTTTACACGGCGCTACCACGCACGTTGGTCGCATGCACGACCTAGCCAGCTAACTTATCCGAGAAGGAAGTAGTTACTTATGAACCCTCCGGCCTATACCAGAACTTTTGGTTGACGCTAAGATACGGTTAAGGGCAAGCTACATAACACTTGTTATTAATCTTAGATTTTCCATATGATGGAACCTTCACCACAACATACAGTCCATGGTTTCACCGTCAACCAATCGTTCATACAAGCATTTCATTTTAATGCAGTAGATATGAATAAGAATTTGTAAACTTTGGAAAAAAAAATAATGCATTGGAGTGCATGCAGGGTGTAAGAAATGAGGGACCATGGATACTGCGTGCGGAGTCGTTGGTCGTGGTTGTGGTGGGCTCGTGCCGGCCTAATCATGCATGTGACGGTATCAGTCCGCCTGATAACTCACGTTGGGATTTGGTTAACCATTTATTTTTCGGTTTCGAACCTAATTAACCATTTTATGTAAATGGACCAAAAAGGTTAACCATTTGGTTATTAAGGTTATAAATGGTTAACCATTGGTCATTAAGGTTCGAACCATTTTTTTTAACATTATGCAATGATGATACTTTTCTATTTGGCAAATTTTACGTGATTAGAAGTATATAATATTTTTTAGCTTTTAACAAGCACCAACTATATTAATTGACCGGTCAAAATAAAACCCACGTCGCCAACTCCCAATATTACCACTGAAAAATCAGAAAGAGAGTCGATCCTCCACCGGTCAGCACTAGTAGTACGTGAAGTGCAGCATCACGACAAGCATTAGGAAACATCTCTATGGCCTCACCGCATCCATGGCAAGCAGTCCGAAGGCACAACAAACCGTCTCGGCAACGTCCATGAAGGCATTGGCACTGACCATGGGGCGCTTAGGTGCTAGCTCTTGCACAGAGGCGCGGAGTCGCAGGCGGGGAGGCGCCTCCACCGGCCGGCCAGAAAACACGACACGATATCACGAGAGAAGAAAGCACATACAGTCAAACGACTCTTTCGCACGCGGAAGCATCACTCAATAAACATGTATAGGTGCGGGATTAGGTTCGTGACAGGATAACCTTTGGTTAATTTGGATCGAACCTAAATAACCTAATGGATTTTTATGTTAACCATTAGAACCATTAGGTTGTTTTTTAGGTTAAGTTAACCTAACCATTGGTTAAATGGGAACCAGCTCCCAATTTTACTGATAACGAACCAGCTCCGACAATGTCAGCCCACGCCAGAACACCACCCCTAGTCTCTGACTCGGCATTCTGTGGCGGCCCACGCAATAAAAAGAATCCAACAACTGGCGAAACAGAAATCTGGCGCGTGAGCAGAACAGCGGGAGTCCGCGGGTTCTGGTGGACTTGTCGCAAGTGGAGACTAGTACTGCAATTCGTTTTTCTTTTTCTTTTCTGGGGAGATGTAAGTATACAATACTGCAATATCTTCAATGAAAATGAAAACAACAAATTCTCTATGCCTCCCGTACTGTTTCAACGTATCCAAGACGAAGGCAGAAACTGGATCCTTGCCGGAGCGAAGAAACCGACGAAAATAACTGTAAGTTTTCAGGGTTTGCTCGTTCTTTATTAATATAACGTCCTTTATGTTGGCCTAGCTACACCAAGAATGTTTGCTCGTTTTTTATTAATATAAAAGGCAAATCTTTTGCCTCGTTTAAAAAAGAAAATGAAATGATGTGCAACCCAAGTAGATCTTCCGACACATCATGATACCGGTGTGATCACGGATGGCTAGGACGTGAGCAGACCAGGACATTTTCGTCCTCTTGCTCCCCGTCGTTCACTCGTTCCCACGGAAGTTCTCAAGCTATTAAAACCATATCGGTATCATACTTTTATTCATGTCAGATCTCACTTATACAGTGAACGTTCCATTAATTAGTAAATCATGTGGCACAGCAAGAGTGCAGTATGGTTCAACCTCTTTCTTTGGGGAGAGGGGAGCACAAATCGTACGTGCGGTTGACGGTACGCCGTACACGAAGTGTGAAATCCATGGACTTTGTCTCTGTCCCTATAACGACTATACGCAAACAATTATTGCTCTTGTCCCTGAAAACGAGGAAATTGCAGAAACCACCGCCCATTGTTGTTGTCATTGCGCAGACCACACTCAACATCGAACGGGATCACTTAGGCCTTCCGTAATGCATCGTCTCTTATCGCGGTATCCTAGGTAATACACGATTGCAAGATACAACCATTCTAATGCATTGTATGTTAAGTGGTGTATCTTAGTAAGCATTTATTTAATGATTTTGTCCTCATACTAATATGTGATTGGTCTAACAAGTTATTTTGCCTATGATACCGTGCAAGAGCCGTATCCTAAATAAGATACAACACCCTTCTCTTTCCTCATTAAACATAATGCCACATCAGCATTTTGCCTATGATACCGCGCTAAGATACCTCCATTACGGAAGGCCTTAGCTGGAGAAACAAAACGTTTCTCTTCTTTTTCTGTGGGATGAATAAAACTACGTATGAGGAATTGTTATGTACATGAATCCAATTTTACAATGATCACAAGTAGGTCTTTAAAATCCGTTGCCAAACCGCCAAAAAAATTGCATTGCACAACTATATGATCAATAGCCGCCCGTGAGCTTTGACTTCTTATATACTCCCTCCGTCCCAAATTAATTGTCTCAAAGTTAGATAAAACTGGATGCATCTAACACTAAATTTTGTCTAGATACATCCATTTTTATCCAACTTTAAGACAATTAATTTGGGACGGAGGGAGTAGCAACCAACTGGTGTTCGAGGAGGTAGCCACTACAGGAAAACGGTGATACGTCGGCGGCTTTTTTATCGGAACCGTCGGCGTAGTGACCGAGCTGGGCTGCCTAGTAAACTGGCCGTTGGCCCATATTAACCGTCGGCATATAGGGCTACGCTGACGGAAAAGCCATCGGCATATGTATACAGGGCTAGGCATAGCTATGTTTTTTCTTCTAGTTTTCATTTAATATGAAATAATTCATATCTTTAAATCCGTAAATCGAAATCTAACAAATAAAATGTCTAAAACGATTAGAAAATGAGAGAAATCTATATATGAAAACTACATCATATTTTGCACTTGGTTCACAAGAAACATTATTTTTGTCAATTAGAAAAAGGAAAATAATATTTACAAAAATAATTTGAAAAATTCCTTCAGAACCATTGTTTCTTATACAAAGATACACCTATATTGTCTAATATGAGAACTTTATCACAAACTATGCCTTGAGAATTGCCGTAACTTGTTCATTTGGCTTGAAGGTTATATATGTTTATACATGATAGGACTTTTTGTGAAGATTTTTTTTAACAATTTTTCAAAAGTCAAGTTTATCATTTTTCATATCAATTAGTACACATAAAAAGACTCCATGCCAGAGGAAATCTGTTTTTTATGTTTTTTTCACTTTATTAGATATATTTTTTCAAAAAAACATTCAAAGTGGTTACCATGGCTATTCATCGAAAGAGGTCAAATTTTCTAAAACTGTCGATGTTTTTACGATATAACCACTAGTTTTGTATCTTAAAATGATTTTTTTAAAAAAAATCCAGACCAAACTATCAAACACTGTTAGTTCAAATTTGGATTAGTTTCAGAAAATCAACACAACTTATTTAACTAGGAGAAATTAGATAGAAATAAAAATTGCTAATACATTGGGGATTATCCATAAAATATGGACTACTCTTTGTAAGAATTAGATGGGTGCCATTTTGCACAATATTTTTGGTACCTAGTTCACAAAAAGGTCATTATTGCGACTTGTAAAAAGGAAAAGGATATTTATAAAAATAATTTGAAAATCGCTTTAAAACCATTGTTTCCTATACCAAGATACACCTATTTGTCGAATATAAGAACTTTATCACAAACTACGCCGCGAGAATTGTCATAACTTGGTCATTTGGTTTGAAACTTATAGGTGTTTATACATGATATGACTTTTTGTAAAGATGTTTTTGAACAATTTTTCAACAATCAAGTTTATTATTTTTTTCATAGAAATTAATACACATAAAAGGACTCCATGCGAGAGAAAATCCTTTTTTATAGATTTTTTCAATTTATTTGATTTTTTTCAAAAAAGGTCAAAGTAGCCACTATGACTATTCATCGAAAGAGGTAAATTTTCAAAAAATGTCGATGTTTTTGTGATGTAACCACTAGTTGTGTACCTTAAATTGGTTTTCTAAATTAATTAAGCCAAACTATCAAACACTTGTAGTTCAAATTTGGGCTACTTTTGAAAAATAAGCATAAACTTATTTAACTAGGAGAAATGACATAGAAATCAAGAAAATTCCTAATATTGGGGATTATCCCTAAAATATGGACTACTATGTGTGATAATTATGTGGGTGCCATTTTGCATAATATTTTTTGTACTTGGTTCACAAAAAGGTCATTTTTGTCACTTAGAAAAAGGAATTGATATTTATAAAAATAATTTGAAAGATCGCTTCAGAACCATTGTTTCCTATACCAAGAAACGCCTATTTGTATAAAATGAGAACTTTATCACAAACTATACCGTGAGAATTTCCGTGGTCATTTGGCTTGAAACTTAAAGATGTTTATACATTATAGGTTTTTTTTGTGAAGATTTTTTTTAACAATTTATCAAAAATCAAGTTTATCATTTTTCGTAGCAACTAGTAAACATAAAAGGACTCCATGCCAAAGGAATTTGTTTGAGGCTTCCTTCAGTTTATTTGATTTAAAAAAAAAAGATTAAAATGGTCACCATGACTATTCATTATGATTTTAGGTGGGATGGGATTGGGATGTCCACTTCCCACTTCACATACGAGGCCTATTATCCCATCACCCACTTCTATTTAGCCCACAAATAGAAAAAATATTGGACTTTTGTGGGATATCCCACTTGTCCCACTTAAATCCCACATAGATCCGATATACAATACATAAGATTCAAAATCTCAACTCCACAAGCGGTTAACACACTACATCTTTAGGTTATATGTTACAGGATATAACAACATGCAACACATTAAATATTTAGATTACGAAACTGCATGTCTCAAAATTATGTTTAGGTTACAGAGGTTACATTATAGACACTTGAATTAAAATGCAATTGTTGCAAGAACTTGAGCCAATTGACACCATAAAAATTCAACCGACATACACATGAGGCGTATGATAGCCACAAAATACAATGACATAGTAGATGTATTTGATAAAAAATCGAATTTTGAAACACAAACATGTTGCAGTAGTGCACACAAAGCCTTTTCCAAACTCGCTAAACCATGGAAGTAGACGAACCGTGTGTTGTTAGTGCTGAAAGGCCTAACCAACCGTTATTGTGCTGGTGGTGAATTCTTCGCATCCTGGTGGTCTCACCTAAAAGTGTTCTATTACGTAAACTGTCATTTGTAATATGCATAGTAGTGCTTTAAGATGTTAAAGTTAAAATGCTCATATCAAGATTGTAGTTCTGACTGTGTACCGACAATCAACTAGCTTTAATATATTAAAGTCTATGATCCGTTAGTTTAGCTCACTAGTAACCTGAAAGTCCGCGGCTCGCAACTAGTAGGTCCAAGTACTGATCGTAAAAGCTACCACGATGTAGCACAATAGTCAACTCACTTTCCTACATATCAAGTAATCAACTTCACACATCAGCTAAGGTGACAATTCCCTCCGACCAAGCTCTTTTGCTGGAACCTGAAGACATACCACTAAAGGATTCTTCTCTAAAAATAAAAATCATTGCAAAACAATAGCTAAAATTTAGAGTTAAGAATATGGTTTAGTTTAGCTAGAACGTGTACAAAGTAGTCTTCAGTTTATCTACGCAATCAAGCCATAATGGTTTTAAAAAGGGAAGCTAGTAATCGTGGGGCAGGCCTTTGACAAAGTTTTTTTTACACATTCAACAAACAAAGTTGTATAGAACAAGCACTGGTTAAATCATCTTCGGTACATAGAAAAATAATTAGGTCATCTACAAGGGAAGCTAGAAGTTTCAATGGATTACTAGAACAAAAGTGACTCATTGTTACATGGTCATAGTATAGCAACTTCATTGCCCGTTTACCATCTGATTGGTTCCAAAGTACAACTAACGATATTTACTACAAATCATATGCCCATATTGACAAAGAAACATCAATTTGACAATAATTTACTTTTATATGAATACTACAGCCACACGGAAGATCAGAAAATACAAGCCTACCACATAACCTGAAATCATGGAGTGGCATTGAGCATCTCACCTTCATTGTCCAAATCATCGACTATTGTTGTGTGGTAAACTACACCTGAAAAATAACAATGCAAATTGGAAATTTTCTTTAAAACATCATTCGTTACTCAAGAGAGCGGTCATTTATCTGATGGACACATCCAATCTTGCAAACATATTAGGCCACCGACTGTTTCGCTAGTCAACCCACTCCGGTAGTCACTTATTACTCTACTTCAAGTGAAGAAAGCTTACTCGGAAGCTACAGTGGATGTGGGGACAACCAGGATATCTCGTGCTATGCGAGAAATTGTTGGGTACTTCTGGTTATTGTTCATCCACCACTATAAAATATCAATACTAGCATTCGAAGATACTAACCCCTCTTTCAAATACATGTCAAGCTCGTTTTGCTTAGCACAATGTCGTTGTTGTTGACCCACATGTTGACTCCAACTCGCCCATGGATCATGCATTGAATCTGCTTGAGTCATATGCTCATTTTGAATGTTTGCATTCCCATTGTCTTATGAACAATATGCATTAAACATGTCCTTGAACGTTCTATTCACATGAGGTAAACATTTGGCTCAATCAATCATGGTTTCCTACTTCAAGTTGAACTCCAAGAACTTATACTTGCATCGAGGGTCAAGTATCACATGAATACACGTTGTCAAGTATGAAAGTTTCCAATACTTGATGAACTTTTTCTCCATTTCAACCACCATTATCTTATCATGGCATTCTCATTTGACGCTTCTTTTACCAACATCCATTTGACATTCCAAAGTGCATTTAAATAGAGATTACTTGTAGGATATAGTGAGCCAGAAACTACCAATGTGGCTTCATAGAAAACAACTAACAACTTGCAAATTTCTTGCGATATTGTCCATTGAGAAACTGTTGAAGCCTAGAGAAAAAAAGGGTCTTGCACAGACAACTGACCAAAGGTTGTTATGTATTTGCTAGATGTCTTCAACATTAAGTAAATAGAATTCCATCTTTAGCTGACGTCCAATGAGACCTTTTTTCCACAAGTTATGCCAACCAGCGCAACAAACTTTTCAAACCTTTCCTTCCTTGTAGGCGATGACGCTCTCCTTGGTGGACTCGATATCCCCACAACTGACCTTGAGACCGTCTTACACAATCAAGTTCATAACATGTGCCACACAACAATGATAAAAGAGATCACCATTTCCGGCCAACAACTTCCTCCCAAGACGATTAGATTTGACATAGCTGACCATCAAGACATTCACCGCTGCATTGTCCAAGGTTATTCTACATACCTTATCCTCGATGCCCCAATCTTGCACTGTATTTAACATGACATTTAATAGATTGGTCGCATTGTGAGGGGTTTCAATAGAAGCAATTTTTATGATTCTCTTATGCAATTTCCATTTGTTATCCATAAAATGGCAAGAGACACAAATATAACCAAGTTCTAGATTGGACGTCCAAAGATCAGCTATAAATAAACTCTTGAGAGTATTTTTTTTAATACCTCTATTAGATCTAACTTTTGCTTGTGGAACTCTGCCATACAATCATATTTCATCATAGTTCTTGACATTAGTCTAAATAATGGGTTTAAACTAGCAACAAATCTTCTGAATCCCTCATACCCAACTATGCAAAAAGGCTGCTCATGTAACACAATCATTCTAAATAGTTCACCGAATGATTTCTCTCGATCAAACTTAAACCGATTCAGCACAGGAATTCCTGGATCTCTAGGGTGCATACTACCAATCAACTCATCCATTTTAGATTTTTCTGTGCAAACCAACCTGTGCCTTCGACATTGACTCGATCGGACTATTTGTCAGCCTGAAAGATGGCGTCACAATGAACACACAGACCTTGTACAAGTCTCTCATCCTCATCATAGATAGGAGTGAAATCATCCCATATGTCAAATGTAAGTTTTCTTTTTCTAGATCTATCTGAAAGGCCTACATTATTAACAAGGAGGCACATATTATAAACAAGGTGACCTACTGATACTCTGCTAGCAAAAAAATCATTGACATAAAAGACATAACAAACTTACCCCTCACACCAACTGAAGTGTGTGCAACAGCCGGATACGTCATAGCATTTGGGGATTGCCTGGCTGCTGAAATATCAACCGATCCATGCACATTCACTGGAGACATAATGACAGATGGAGAAGCCCTGACAAATGGAGAGTTCCTTCTCCTTGTAAACATGGATCTTCCCAACGATTGTGACAAATATAATCTCACACTAGCGTATCGAATATTAGCGGGCATTGGGGACCTGAAGCATCGTCTTGATTGTGCTGCTTAGGAAGATCTTGCCTACGATGGGGAAAGATACCTTCTAAGTACAGGAGATTGAACAATAGGTTGAACTTCAGGAAAACTAAGTCTTTGGCCCTGAGAGTTGGCCATAATTTATACACTAATTCTAGCCTACAACATAGCATACTTAATAAGAAAGAGACAAAGGAGGGTGTACAGTTGTAAGATTTAACTTTCAGTTCATGAAGTATTTAACTATCAATAAGATTTGACAGCCAAAGATCTTAAAGCAAACAAACAGTGAGGGGTAGCAAGAACCCTTGTTTGCTCCCACTAACACAAGGGAAGAAAAGAACACCTACTACCATGCCTAAGCTAAGTTGCTGTAGTCTAGTAGAGTATTACCAATACTAGTGCTGCTCCGGCGCACTTGCTTCCCTGGGTCTGGGTGAGTTAACTGTTGCAGTCTAGTATTAACAATAGCATGTCTATGTATGACTGTATCATACAATTAAAAATAATACCAATGACCACTGGCCAGGATGAGCTGAATTGATAGGGAAAATATGCACAAAATATGAATAGTTAAATTCAAAGGAATGTCCTACAAGTCAAGTTTTGAAAAAGAATGATTTATGAGCAATTTAGTCTCATCCAGCACCACTTGAATACAGTTTTAGGCCCAAATTTACTGCAGTACAAGAATCATTTTAATCTTCAATCCAAAAGGAGGTAAACCATTAATATGAGCAAGAAAGAGGGTAATGCCAATTCACAAGGAAGTCGCTAACAAGGCAACACCGTTAATATAGAATCCTTGTTACTATCACTACCATGCATACGAACAACAAGGGGCTTGTTTCAATGCATGTATACTATTCTGTCAATTCTTGGAAACGTTTATAAACCAACTCTGTTAGTGCAACCTGTTCATAATAGAAAATTCAAAAGGAGAGACAGTAGAAGCTTATTCTCGTCATCAATCTCCTAAGGTAATTTTTACTGAAGCTTCAACTAGACTAGCAAAACTAATCTGTTACAACTTACAACAGCGGAGCATTCTAGGAGAAATATATTGGTAGGAATCGGTCATGTTGTCAAATCGATTAGGTAATTCAGAGAAGTTAAAAATTGTTTCATTCAATTATCTGTACAGTAAAGTTGTTACCGCTAGTTGTATCTGACACTGAAGAATAGTAAAACCAAAAAACTGTGTAGGTAGATTCCCATACTCATATATAAATATCTTCAAACTGAACCTAGAATAGGACTATCTTCAACCTTGCTAACATAAATACCTTATAAATGATTATAATTACCTACATATGCAAATATCACTAGTATGGCTGTCACAAAAGGGCCAATTATTTATATCATCACCTATATGGATGGAGTGTAATAATATATGCTAGGCCTAGGAAGTGATACCTCCTCTGATCTCTCTCTCTACACTGTGATTTCAGATTTGGAAAAGTATGAGCAAATGGAATAAATTTGGTGATAATGATTGGGGCAAATTGAATTTCAAATCCGGCTCATGGTGAGTCACTCACCTGAATTAGAGGAGGACGGGAAGGAGGGAGACGTCCTGGCCTTTGGAGGAGTGAAGGTAGGCAGCATCGCCGACGACATGTTCTAGGTCCCCACCACCACGAAACCAAGCCGACGTCGATGCCTACCCGCCTCCCAGGCGACGCGGTACTGGGATACTGGCCTCGGATCCACCTCCCGGTAGAGGGGTGATGGCTGACGTTGGGAGATCCCAAGTGTAGGGTGTGAAGAATGCAGCGGCAAGTTTTCCCCCAGAAAGAAACCAAGGTTGAATCGACCAGTAGGAGAAAGAAATAACTTCTGAAGATTGATGCAGCTGATGTTGGCAGGGCGCACTACCGATTCAGAAGTAACGTTGAACCTACACAACACAATTTGCCCTAACGAAGCAGTGAGCTTGTCAATCTCACCGGTTTTGCTGAAAACAAAGAGGTTAAACGTATGGTGTACTTGTTTGCAGTAGATGAAAAGAGAACAATGATGGAAGTAGGAAAACAGTAGTAACATTATGAAAACAGTGATTGCAGTGGTTGTAATATCAATATAAAGGAAATGGACTGGGGTCCACAGTTCACTAGTGGTGTCTCTCCAAAACAGATAGATAACATGCTGGGTAAACAAATTACAGCTGGGCAATTGACAAATATAAAGGCTGCACCGTAGTGCATATGCATGACATGATGATTACTATGAGATTCATGCAGGCATTACAACAAGATACATAGACCGTTATCCAACTGCATCTATGACTAATAATCCACCCTCAGAGTGTCATCCGAGCAAACCTTGGGTAGTAAGTTGCAAGCAATAGATAATTGCATTAAGCAACATGTGTAATGTAAACAATGTAAACATCGTTGTTTTCTCCCTAATGACAACATCACATCCTCCATTCGTCACGTTTCTCTCACTCGAGCACAAATGCAAAGGAGGCATTAACCATCTATCGAGCATAAATACTCCCTCTTGGAGTTTCAAGCATCTACTTGGCCAGAGCATCTACTAGAAACGGAGAGCACGCACAATCATAAATAACATACACATGAAAGAACATGATAGATTGATAATCATTGACATGGCATTCAATATTCATCAGATCCCAGCAAACACAACAAGTAGCATTACAATAAGATGATCTTGATCATGTTACAAAGCTCACAAGATCTAAACATGAGGCATAAGGAGGAGAGAACGACCATCTAGCTACTGCTATGGACCCGTAATCCAAAGATGAACTACTCACGCATCATCCCGGAGGAGGGCATGGTGGTGTAGAGCCCTCCGGTGATGATTCCTCCTCCTGCCAGGGTGCCGGAGAGAGCTCTAGAACCCTCCCGAACTAGGGTTGACGATGCCGGCGGCTACAGATCTTTTTGGTGGAAAAGCCTTGGGTATTTAGGGTTAACCTCCCGAGTGGTATAAATAGGCGAGAGGGCAACGTCAATGGGTGGCCAGGGTCCCACACCACCCATGGGCGCGACCAGAGGGGGAGCGCTGCCTATGGTCTGGGGCCCCTATGCCCCCCCTCCGGACTCCATGTGGGCGACATATTTCTAAGACTTTTGGTTTTTGAATCATCTAATTTCGAGAATATTTCTAGAACAACTTTTCCGAAATAAAAAACATCAGAAAATAGGAACTGGCTCTGTGGCATCTTGCCAATAGGTTAGTCCCAGAAAATGGATAAAAATGGCGTAAAGTGTAAATAAAACATGTAGCATATGGCATGAAAAAATCATGGAGCATCAGAAATTATGGATATGTTTATGACGTAGCAACATCCCCAAGCTTAGTTCCTACTCGTCCTCAAGTAGGTAAACGTTGAAAACAAATAATTTCTGAGGTGACATCAAAGTTTTAAATCTCCCGAAAAATCGGCGCTATAGCTGCGCTATAGCGTCCTGGGAGTGTTGCCGTTACCGCTACTTTCCTTTTCCGCTAATCGTCACTAAACGTTAATAGCGCCGCTAAATATGGTTTAGCGGGGAAAAAAACGCCCGCTATAGTGTTCTGCTGAGGCCGAAAAAAAATCTGGTAAAATATTTCATGTGTGCGGCACGGTGAAACCACCTACCTGCTCGCAGCCCTATCCCCAATCCAGTTTTCCCCATCTCACTCCAAAGAACATGAGCAACGACCATGGCGGACGACCCGGCCACGCTAGTTCCTACTCCCAGCCACCCTCGCTCCATATCCCCGTCGTGCTGCTGACCCAGCCCGTTCTCGGCCGCTGCTGACCCAAGCCGCGCTCGGCGGTGACCGGGGCTGCGCCCGGCGACGAACCTAGCTGATCGACGCCGTGCTGCTGCGCTGGCCGGTTCCCTGCGCCCATCTACTGCTGCTCCTGAACTAGTTCTTCTATTCTGAACTTCTTCTACCACCGGCTACTTCGACCGCTAGCTGCCTCTCTGATTGCATCTTCACGGACAGAACAAAGCTGCTCCTGACTAAAATATCGTTGGTTCATTGTCCCTGTAAGCTGGGCGTCCCCTGTTGCTTCTTTAAAGCAGGGCACTGGTTGGATGGTGGCCGTCTCTTCTTGGTACTTTTGGATCTGCTTGGATCTTCTCTTTTCTCCTTCTCTTTTCTGATTTTTCATCTTATTTTTTTGTCATTTTAGCAAAACCGCTAAATGCCTTTAGCGCCGATATAGCTGCGCTATATTTTTTTTAGCTGCCAAAAAAATCTGCCGCTAAATGGTTTCTCCCGCTATTTAAAACTTTGGGTGACATGCTACCAACATAAACTTGATTATCATAAAGTAAAAGCATATGTAACCTGAGATCATAGTACTTTAAACACAAGCAAAATAGATATAATTCTAACAATGAAACTTAGCAATCACCTTGCATCATGAATAGTAACACAAATAAAAGATCATGAATAATAATGCACTTTAAAGTTATACGTTTGTTCGCGCATAAAGAAAACATATCAAAGCGATATTTCGTTTGTCCTTAAGAGTGGGGCAAAACATAAATGCCATGACACCTTCAAAGTTCAAGTGGATGACTAGAACAGATAATTTGAGAGCAAGTAATAACACATCATGAATCAATCAATAATAATCTATGGGACCAATGCACATTAAACTCAGAATGACAACTATGCTCTCTCAACTGTGCATAAAGTTAGAAGATGGAGACTCAACATAAAATTAAAATAAAGGCCCTTCGCATAGGGAAGCAGGGATTAAATCATGTGCTAGAGCTTTTTATTTTATTAAACAGAGGTATTGAAAACATTTTGTTAGAGAGGTGTATGCTTATGTCAACGAATGGTAAACTGACAATACAGTACGTCACACGCCAACTAGACTTCACAAGAGCGGCTCCCATTGAAGAACGCAACTGGGGTCAGAAGGTCATCGCTCTTTCTCGTTTGTTTACACAATTATGCTTTGACTGATAAATCGGGGGCAAAAATAGTGAAGAGAATTTTCTAGTAAACAATTTTGGGGCTCGGCACCCCGTTGCCAGCTCTTCTATCAATTCGGATAAGCGGATGTTCCACTAGTCCAGGTTTGTAAAGTCCAATCAATAAGTGAGATAAATATTTTTCTATCCACGTCCTAATGAGGTAAAACAGGTGCACAAAACAGGAATAATTTTGAAACTTTTAAAGGTAGCACATGATATATTTACTTGGAGCGGCGGTTAAATACCACATGTAGGTAGGTATGGTGGACACATTTGGCAAACTTTAGTTTTTGGGAGTTGGATGCACGAGTAGAGCTCGTACTCAGTACAGGTGGACGCTAGCAAAAGACTAGGAGCGAAAAAACAAGAAAGCAATCATGGCCATAATCATACATACCGACAAAAACATTATTATTCAAAGCATAAAGGGTATTACATGTCAAAAACTAAATGAACATATAGGCTATAAGTGACTGGTTTGTAGTCATAAACATGGTGTAATCATGTGCCAAGTCAACCAAATAAAGCATTCGAAGGAGAACACCACAAATTCATGCTTCAATATGATAAAAACAACTCATGATTATTTCAATGGCACATTAAACACTCTCAGCTATTTGAGACATGTCATGCTACAATAACAACTACTAAGCATATAATTAAAATAACATCTAGCATGACATGAAAAAGTCTAGACACAGTCTATACGAGTTTCTTTTTGCACCATTACAAGCACGAAAATTGTGCTACTGCTTTCCAACACAAATCATTTTATACTAAACAAAAACTCTCCAAGAGATATATCAATGAAACAAGAGAGTTCTAACATAACTCTACAAGAACTAACAACTCTGAATAAGAGATCCATGAAAAACAAGAGCTAAAAGGATTTGCAATAGCTAGAAGAAAAACTAAGAATACGAGCATGGAAGAAAAGAGTATTCATATTAAAAAGCGGAGCGTGTCTCTCTCCCACACAAAGAATGCTTGGTTCCAATTATATTTATTTCAGCAAGGAAAAAAACAAAAGAAAATAAAACAAAACAAAACAAAAAACAAACAGACGCTCCAAGTAAAATGCGTATTATGTGACCGAATAAAAATATAGTTTCACTAGTGACCTGATAAATTGTTGATGAAGAAGGGGATGCCTTGGACCTCCCTAAGATTAGACTCTTGAGTCGTCTTAGAATTTTCTGGAATGAACCATGGGGGCATCCCCAAGCTATGGCTTTTCACTCTTCTTGATCACATTATATCACCCTTTTCTCTTGACCCTTGAAAACTTCGTTCATACCACACTCAATGTAATTCACATTAGAGGGTTAGTGAACAATCAAAAATTCACATGTTCTGCATGGAAAAAATTGTTATCAATAATTTTAACATTAGCTACAGACACTGATGTTTTGTGGAGCACAGAAATCCACTCGACATAGTAGAAGAGAGAATGGAAGTAAAAAGGCAGAATGTGTCAAAAACAGAACAATCTGTAAAGACGATTTTTTCGGGGCACTTATGTTGCTCAAATCGAAAAACATAAATCTACAAAAATTTCAGAATTAGCTGAGGAATAAGAACAAAAATTGTCAATTCATTTTGATCTTTCTGTGAATTATGCGATTTTATACGGTGGACGGATTAAATCTATTTCCTGCGCAGAAATCCAAAACCAACCTCAACTTTCACTAGAGACTTTACTTGGCATAACAAATGCAAGAAAATAAAGATACAAAGGAGTTTCTACAGAAGTATACAACACCTTCACTCAAAGAAAACAGAGAAAAACAAAGCAAAATAAAACCATGGGTTATCTTCCAAGAAGTGCTTTTCTTTAACGCCTTTTAGCTAGGCACAGAAAACTAGAATCAAGTATTTTCAAGTGAAGAAGCATCCAAATTGAGACAAGAAAACTCCTCAACAATGCATTGTATTTTATCTATATGGGTTTCAGATGTTGCTCTCTCAACACTTTTAGGTTTACTACTTTCATCAAATAAATTTTCAGGAACAATCGAGTCAAAATTCTTTTCTTGGGATTCATGGAGTGCTACTAATTTTAAGGGGATTGGTTTTTTCTTATCCTTTTCGTTTTTAGGTTCAGCTTTTTGGAGAGAACCAACAACATTTACACATGAGCCTAGCATATTAAAACGATCAAACAAAAATCTAGCTTCTAAAGCAACATCTCCAAATTATTTAAACATGGTTTCTAAGATAAAATTTCTTTTTTCAATATCTTCAACATTATTCAAGTTGAGGAACATTTTCTGCAGTATGGGGTGAAGGTTAACAAACGTAGCTTCTAACGTGTGAATTAAAGAAGCTGCAACAGTTTCATAATTTGGAGCAAGCTCTAATATGGATATTTCCTCAAACAATTTATGCTTACTAACATGATCAAAGAATTCTTTAATGGTATCCTTTCCAAGTATAGAACAACTACCTACTGGTACATCTTTTAGGGTAAACTTAGGGAGCAACATGATGAAAAATAACAACAGGGAAAAAATAACAGCTAGAATAAGAAATATTTTTTTGTGTGTTTTTGATAAAGAGAAGCAAACAAGACAAAATAAAACAAACTAAGTAAAACAAAAAACAAAGTAAAATTATTAGAAGTCAGAGACTCCCCTTGCAGATATCCTCTTTCTCCCCGGCAACAGCGCCAGAAAACTTGTTGATGGCTGACGTTGGGAGACCCCAAGTGTAGTGTGTGAAGAGTGCAACGACAAGTTTTCCCTCAGAAAGAAACCAAGGTTGAATCGACCAGTAGGAGAAAGAAATCACTTCCGAAGGTCGATGCAGCTGATGTTGGCAGGACGCACTACCGGTTCAGAAGCAACGTGGAACCTACACAACAAAATCAAATCATTTTTCCCCAACTAAACAGTGAGGTTGTCAATCTCACTAGTTTTGCCGAAAACAAAGAGGTTAAACATATGGTGTGGAAAACAATACTTGTTTGCAGTAGATGAAAAGAGAACAGTGATGGCAGTAGGAAAACAGTAGTAACAGCATGAAAACCGTGATTACAATGGTTGTAATATCAGTATAAAAGAAATGGACCGCGGTCCACAATTCACTAGTGGTGTCTCTCCAAAACAGATAGATAATATGCTGGGTAAACAAATTACAGTTGGGAAATTGTCAGATATAAAGGCTGCACCGTAGTGCATATGCATGACATGATGATTACTATGTGATTCATGGAGGCATAACAACAAGATACATACACCGTTATCCAACTGCATCTATGACTAATAATCCACCCTCAGAGTGTCATCCGAGCAAACCTTGGGTATTAAATTGTAAGCAACAGATAATCGCATTAAGCAAAGTGTGTAATGTAAACAATATAAACATCGTTGTTTTCTCACTAATGGAAACAACACATCCCCCACCCGTTACGTTTCTGTCACTCGAGCATGAGTAAAAGGGAGGCATGAACCCACTATCGAGCATAAATGCTCCCTCTTGGAGTTACAAACATCTACTTTGCGAGAGCATCTACTAGCAACGGAGAGCATGCAAGATCATAATTAACATACACATGAAAGAACATGATAGATTGATAATCATTGGACATAGCATTCAATATTCATCAGATCCCAACAATCACAACATGTAGCATTACAATAAGATGATTTTGATCATGTTAGGCAGCTCACAAGATCGAAACATGAGGCATAAGGAGGAGAGAACAACCATCTAGCTACTGCTATGGATCCGTAGTCCAAGTATGAACTACCCGCGCATCATTCAGGAGGCGGGCTTGGTGGTGTAGAGCCCTCCGGTGATGATTCCCCCTCCTGGCAGGGTGCCGAGGAGAGCTCCAGAACCCTCCCGAACTAGGGTTGACGATTACGGCGGCTACGGATCTTTTTGGTGGAAAAGGCTCGGATATTTAGGGTTAACCTCCCGAGGGGTATAAATAGGCGAGAGGGCAACGTCGGTGGGTGGCCAGGGGGCCCACACCACCCCTGGGCGCGACCAGAGGGGGGAGCGTCGCCCTATGGAGCGGGGCCCCTGTGGACCCCCTCTGGGTCCCCTCCGGACTCCGTGTGCGTGACAGATTTCTAAAACTTTTGGTTTTCGAATCGTTCAATTCCGAGAATATTTCCATAGCGACTTTTATGAAATCAAAAACAGCAGAAAACAGGAACTGGCTGTGTGGCATCTTGTCACTAGGTTAGTCCCAGAAAATCGATAAAAATGGCATAAAGTGTAAAGAAAACGTATAGCATATGGCTTGAAAACAAGATGAAACATCAGAAATTATGGATACGTTTATAACATATCACGGGGACGAAGGCCCCGAAATGGGGCGAACAGACGGAGAAAGAGGATGCGACGTACTATGGGGGCGAGTATTTCGTTGACACTGAGACATGCGGAGGCGATGACGGAGACATCCCACATCCGGTCGAGCACTCGGTCCGGGATTGGGGTAGCTGGAACTTGCTGTGGGCTATAGTAGAGATAGGTGGGTCGTCCGTGGGTTAAGTGGGCTCGTCCCTTTTAGCCCGAACGGGATTAGTGGGATTATTTAGTGGACAAGTGGGTTTTATATGGTTGGATGGGACACATGATTAGTGGGAAATCCTATCCCACGTGAAATTGTACTATTCATCGCAAGAGCTCAAATTTTCTAAAACTATTGATGTTTCTCTGATATAACCACTAGTTGTGTACCTTAAAAATGATTTTATAAAAAAAATTCAGACCAAACTATCAAACACTTGTAGTTTCTTTTGGAAAATAAGCATAAACTCATTTAACTAGGCGAAATTAGATATAAATAAAAAAATTCCTAATACTTGGGAATTATCCATAAAATATGGACTACTATTTGTGAGAAATTAGATGGGTGCCCTTTTGGACAATATTTTTTGTACATGGTTCACAAAAAAGTCATTTTTCCACTTAGAAAAAGGAAAATGATACTTATAAAAATAAATTGAAAAATCCCTTCGGAACCATTGTTTATATACAAAGATACACCTATTTTTCAAATATGAGAACTTTATCACAAACCATGTCGGGGAAATTGCCATTACTTGGTCATTTGGCTTGAAACTTATAGATGTTTATACATGATAGACCATTTTGTGAAGATTTTTTTGAACAATTTGTCGAAAATAAAGTTTATCATTTTTCATAGCAATAGAAACTAGTACACATAAAAGGACTCCATGCGAGAGAAAATCTTTTTTTTAATGAATTTTTCTTCACTTTATTTGTTTTTTTTTTCAAAAAACGGTCAAAATAGCCACCATGATTATTCATCAAAATAGCAATAGAAACTACCGATGTTTATGTGATTTTCTAAAAAATTTTAGATCAAACTATCAAACACTTGTTCAAATTTGCATTACTTTCGAAAAATCATCATAAACTCATTTAACTATGCGAAATTAGATAGAAATCAAGAAAAATGCTAATACTAGGAGATTGTCCATAAAATGTGGACTACGCTTTGTGAGAATTAGATGGGTGCCATTTTGCACAATATTTTTTGTACTTGGTTCACAAAAAAGTCATTTTGCCACTTAGGAAAAGAAAAATGATATTTATAAAAATAATTTGAAAAATCCCTTTGAAACCATTGTTTCTTATACCAAGATACACCTATTTGTCAAATATGACAATTTTATCACAAACTATGCAGAATTGCCAAAACTTGGTCAATTGGCTTGAAACTTATAAATATTTATACATGATAGATCTTTTTGTGTGAAGATTTTTTTGAACAATTTTTCAAAAATAAATTCTATGATTTTTCATAGCAACTAGTACAAAGGGACTACATGCTATAGGAAATCGTTTTTTGAGGTTTTCTTCGCTTTATTTGTTTTTTTTAAAGGTCAAAATGGCAACCATGACTATTCATAAAAAAAGGTCGAATTTTCTAAAACTATTGATATTTCTATGATATGGATGCATATTTGAATTCCTGTCAATTTTTCTAATCGAATTAGACATTTTATTTGTCAACTTTCGATTTAGGATTTAAAGATATAAATTATTCCATATTAAATGTAAAAAGGAAAAATAACGTAAAATTTATTTTATTATTATTTATTCAAAAGATATTATATAATCATTGTTACTTATTTAAATAATAAAAAAGTGTAACATCACACACATATGTTAATATGATTGATATGATACTAATAATATAATTAAGTTCTAACATCTTATCTGTAAGCTAATTTGGAAGGAGCTAAAAAATTAAGCGTGGTTAGGCTGCACCAATTTTAACCAGATTAAGTGTGTAATAAGAGATTAAGTGCGTAGCTAAGTGAAAAATTTCCGAATAGAATAAAAAAGATTAAAAAAATAAAAATAAATAAATAAATTATTTGAAAATATTATGCCGACAGCAATTTGGCCTACGCCGACGCTCTATCAGTCCGACGGTCGTACACCGACAAAGCCCTTCGCTGACGGCAATCAAGGCTAGACCGACGGTTTTTGGCCGTCGATGTATAAGCTGTCATGCTGTGGTGGACACCAAAATTCCGGTGCGTCACTAGGCAAGACGAGACAGAGTGATTGTGACTCTAAAAACCTTGGAAATATCCCGACACACAGAGACACCGGACTCTTGTGTTACAGGTACAACTGGTGACTGTGGATTTGTCATACTATGACTTTAGTTGGCAAAAAGGAAAATTAGGTTTTATTTTTCTCGCTGGATGAGCCGAAGATGCTCGTCGTGCCATGTCAGGAGTGGCACCCTTTGCCCCCACCTCCCCAGAGAATACTTTCTCTTTTTCACTACAAAAGGCAGACGTGCACGCAATCATATTGGAGATCTCATCATATTGTCACACTCATACACTCACCTAAAGCCCACCGAAGGGGGAAGTTGTGGTTGTAATTATCACCGGTAGTACTCACTCCGTTGCTAAATGTAAAATGTTTTAGACCTTTTTCATATACACATGTCCATATGTATCTAGTAAACTTTTAGTGCAAATGTTCACTCATATTAGTATGTATCTAGATAACATGAGCAATACCTACAACATCTTATATTTAGGAACGGAGTAAGTACGTTTTAGCATCACGGAGATGCTTATAGTTTGACGTCATTGGCTGTTAACTATGCCACGTCGTATTCGTATTCATGCGTGACAGAGGAAGACAAGAAAAAAAAAGACTAGCGGGATTCTGGGAATTACTCTGCATTTTTGCGAACCGGAAGATTATATAATCCTTTTTATTTTTAAATCATGCAAAAGCTGTGCGCATTGGACCATTAAAGTTAGAGAAAAACATGAAAACTCCGGTAAAAAAAACACTGCATAATTCGTCGGCACTCAAGCTATATTGTTCGAAATATATACCGGCGTAAGATCCTACTCCCTCCGTTCACAAATAGATGACTTGTATTTGTCCAAAAATGGACGTATCTAGACACTAAAACATGTCTACATACATCTATTTTGGGACAAATGAAAGTCATCTATTTATGAACATTTATGAACGGAGGAAGTAAGATCTTACAGTGTCATGCCGGTATCAAACAAACGAGCACAGCAAACCGACGTTTACCATGTCATAACAACCATAGCTGATGTTTGATCAGCTGTACTGATATACATGTGGCATAGGAGAGACTCTTCTATACATTGAGGGACATCACGCACAATAGAGATCAGTATCCAACGATTAGCCACAATAATTAATGTGTTCACTGAATCACTGTTCAAGTTGCCCTCACAAGTCACAACTGCTGTAGCAGATCAGCGATGAATCGATAGTATATTTATTGTGAGAGCTGCAGCAAAAAGATGCTGATGATCGGATTGATTGCTAATGTTGTGTTGTTGAGCCGTTATAAAACTTAAAAGAGGCCTTGACCTGGGCATGATACTCGTGGGACAGCCAAAGGCCAGCCAAACAGTGACGCCAACGATGACCTGGACCAACTAATCTGGTGACATCACCAACGTGAAGGAAGGACGTGACGTCGACGTGGACACGGTCGTTCTTGGTCGAGCACTATCTGGCATGTTCTTTGCTGGGACCTGTGGGCTGTGGCCTGATTTCTTTCCAAGTCTCAGCCGTCCACACCTCCCTTATTTCTTTACTAGTACTCCCTCCGTCACAAATTAAATGTCATGAATTTGTCAAAATATAGATGTATCTAGACATATTTTAGTATCTAAACAAAACTACTGCAAACCACGGCGACCAAACCAATTATTTTAGACAAAGTGGGACGCGTCCAAACCACGGCGTCCGTTATTTACTGGGACGCGTGGCCTGATTTTTTTTTTAACAAAGTGAGGCACCGAGGTGCCAATTTCATTAGCTCAGAGACATTGTACAACAAAGATTACAATGCCATGTTCGCTTAGGTCATCGACATCAAGGATAACAGGGCATCCCCTAGTATGATTCACCATATTCTTCATCCTCATGATAAATAAATTTGTTGCCTTAGAAACCATATCTAAGGACAACTCATGACATTTGAAGAGGTGCTCGCGTCTCCTCTGTCACGCTTGATCGGTGAAGTGGTGTGTCTCCATTATCACCATTCCCAACGTTCATTCAATGTTACATCGATCGACCCATCGATGAATCAAATTGCTTTAAATCAATCACTGGTATTGGAAGATTCATGCCATCTTGCAAGATCTTCTAGGCATGGCATCCTACTGTCTTGTCACTTCCTCCCTTCAAGGTGTCACTGCGAGAAGATGGTGGGATGGGCAAGTGTTGTCTGAGTCTATACGGTGTAGTCGATTCTAAATACTAATTTTCTCGGAAGAAAACGTATGAAACATATTCATACGCTAAAGTTAGAAAATCACCGAAAAAATTGTACAAGCACGTTTTGACGCGCATGCCCATGGACATGCATGTGGTCAGAATCATGTAAAAATGGCGCATGATTTGGACTCTTAACATCCAATAATTGTTCATGAAAGAAATTGCGACATTGACTTTAAGCAATCTAGCATGTCGAATAAGTACTTGGTTCAAGCTTCATGACAACAATAGGAAGGAGGTTATCTTGAAATCTTGAACGTGTTTCAAATAAAAGAAGCAAGTCAAAATGATGTATGTGTGTGTGGGGCGATCATCGTTGGGGTCTTTTCTTTTTTAGGGAATCGTTGGGGCCTCTTTAATTCATAGGATTTGTAAAACAGAGGAATAGAAAAATGATTGCGTATTCCCAAGGACCAAGAGGTGGACTTGGTATTCAAGTTCTTAGTATCAAGAACAAATGTTTCGACCATTCAATAGAAAACATGTTTCGACCATTCAATAAATTTTGTTAGTTCAATAGAAAACATGTCGTACATATCCTCGCGCGTTTAGACTAACAAATTTCTCTTTTTGATAAGTGCGGAACTAGATGCGAATCATTCTGATATTTTCCATGACATCCATGATGGCTAGAACAATATCAAAGAAGAGGTGGGATTTAGCATGGAACGATACAATTGGAACGATACAGAGAAGATTAGCATGGCCCCTGCGCAAAGAAGAGGTGGGATTCCGGAACCAAGTGTCCAACTTGATGACGGGTCTAATCCATGAGCCGTTCGGTGAGCATAAATATCACGAGACATTATTTTCATGCATATCGTCGAACAGGAGAAGAACATCTTTAAAAAAAAAAAGGAAACCATTGGTCGGAATTTTCCATTGTTTCCATGCCATCCATGATGGCCAGAAGGAAAAGGAGTGATTCCCGTACAATTGCCCAACTTGACACTACCAATTGTCCATTTGTCTAGTTGCGTCGTGGAGTATCATACTACCACGAGTGGATCCCATAGAGACATTCGAGGAGGACCGGACCTTGGATAACCTTAAACTAACACGACCACTGCCTGGTCTCGGCGTTTTATACGACGAGTTGGAGTGCACTCTCTCCGTCCACCAGTTTGAATATGACTAGTCGGTGAGTTCCATTGGCAAGGGTACGTCAGCTTCATGACGAGGTCCTTGATCGGCGATGACAACTCTCTTGACAGGCTGGATGGGCGTGCATTTTCCAGTGTTCTGAAGAGTCCCGGTAACAACTCGCTCTTGACAGAACCTACTCGTGTAAGATTAGGCAGATGCATTGAACCTGCGAGTGGCAAGCTTTCCAGGATGTCTAGGCGTGGAAAATTCGTAAATTTTCGACTGTAGAATGGCGACGAGCAACTTGCTGACGGTTTTACTATACGGAAAAAGGTTGAGATTTCCTGTTATCTTGTCAACAATTGGTGGCCGTGAGTTGCCCTGTCGCCCATGAGTTTTCATCTCCGACAAAAAAAATGAGTTTTCATCTCCGACAAGCGTAGGCGTGTAGCTAGGTACTGTACTATATATAGTGACGTAGTAGTACTACGCATCATGTTCTCCACTTTCTCTGCTAATCTTCTCACCTACACATTCTCTTTTCTTCTCTCATCTTACTTCGATTGCGCCAGTAGAGTCTGTCTCTCCTGTCCATCTTATTATTGTAGGGCTAGATTGATCGACCATTTCTCAATGCATCCGAATCGATCGTACCACGCAAATTATCACATCCCGATGCGATGCAAAAGGACGTTGTTCTGCACTGTTCGAGCATCGTTGAAAGGTTCAACGCATCTAACAAAATGTACGGACATGCCTTCCCTTTGGCCAACCCTTTCCTGTTCCGATCGCCGTGCTCCCAAAGCCCGCCACCGTTCCTTTGCAGTTGTAGCTGTCGCCACCCAACAAAGGAGAAGAAAAGCTTTTATTTTTCCAAGGGGCATACCAAATTTGTTGCTCCCCTTCGTTCCTAAATATAGGATGTTTTAGTTTTTTTCTATGTCTAGATACGTTTTGTCTAAAAATGGTAAAACATCTTACATTTCGATACGGAGGGAGTATTTTGAAATGGAGGGAGTAGAAGGCAGCAAAGGGGGTGACGGTTTGGCTCCCGTGTGCAAATGTACCTACGGAGGGAGTATTTAGGAATAGAGGGAGTAGAAGGCAGCAAAGGGGGTGACGGTTTGGCTCCCGGCCGGGTGTAAATGTACCCCAGGTTTTATAATACATTTTGAAAATTTGAAATATTCCAAAAAAAAAAAAGTTCACACATAGTTCTTACTATTCTATATGTTTATGAAGTCGTTTCGCGGGAAGCCGACATTTTTTGTGAACTGCGTAAAAGGGACACAATTTGGTGTTAAAATAAGCCTTTTTTACGAGATGTTTTTTTTGTTTTTTTAATACAAGACACACAAAATGTCTATTCTTGATGAAACAACTTTGCAAACACATAAAATATTAAGATGTATCTACAAAATTTTGTTTCGGAATTTTTCAATGCTTCAAAATTTGGTTTGTAAAATACCGGGTGCAAAATGGATTGCAAAGTTATTTACAAGATCCTACGGAATGCTGCGAAAAGCGAAAAGTATCCTTAGGGAGAAGAAAATTGGAGTATGCACCCGCGGAACCTAAAATGAAAAGTAATATTAAATTCCGATGGTTTGAGACTTTGAAAATGTTTGGAGAGAATTTAGTTTGATTGCTCTGAAAAAATGTTGTGTAGCTATATGGTGACTCAAATTCATCCCTTCCTCCCATCTCACTCCTAGGCGGCGTGGGACGATATCAGGATTTGGCGGCCCGAACAGTTCGGTAGATATCCAAGCGTCTTGCCATCCATATCCTAGTTCACATGGCCGGTATGCATCTTCTGCGACCATCACGTTCTAGGTGTGTGTAATGCTCATTCAGACCGATCGAGATCTGCACGCGAGCAATTCGTCTACTAATCCACCGCTAGTCGAGAGCGCAGACAGCGACCGCCCTCCAATTTGGGTGTGGGGCACCACTATAGTTGGAAGTGGAGGCTGGTTTCTGCTCAATGAGGAGGTGTTGTCGTTGTTCTTGGTGAGAGGAGACCTTGATGTAGCGTCCATGCGACAAACGTGGTGGCCGTATTGATGCTCCTTGGCCTAGATCCGTTATCTGCTATTCAAATTCTAAGGTACGATAGAGGATTCCGCGGATATTGGGCCTAGGGTGGGACGATGCGGCCGGCCGGCCAGATATGGGTCTAGGTAGTCGTGGATGGTGTGGAAAGTGACTGCAACCACATCCTAGGGCGCAGTGACTTACGACGCCATTAGCTAGGGCAGGAGTTCGGCTCGCGGTACCCCCTTCCTTCTCCCATTTTTGCTCTTCTCGTCGTTGACACTCATTCATTAGCATAGAACCATATCGATGAGACCCTCTACCTCTCGCCTACTCGGATTTCGTCAAATTCCTCGAGAAACATATCTTTTGCTTAATTTTGTTTAGTCGTTGGCTTTCCGATATCATGACCATCCACACCATGTGTATCACTGTTATTATTGGTGTAGCTTCCTCTTGTTTTGTTCATTGACTTCAGATAAAAACTCTTCTTTTCCGCTTATTCCGCCAGTTATGGAGGTTGGCTAGCATGTGTTTTGTTGGTTGGTTTGCGGCTTCGAGTTTAATTGTTCGTTGGAACGGGAAGGTTAATGGGTTCGAAAGCTTTAATCGGATCGTCTTGTCCCTATGACATTGATACTCTCGACTTTGAGCATTGTTTTCTCCATGTAGGCATCGTTCTGGAGCCTATGTTTCTTCCCATCCTTATCTTGAGATTCTCGGGTGAAAATGTAGAATCTTTCGATGTGTCGGTGACACCGAAACTTTGTGTAGTTGCATGCTCTAGAGATCTCTTCATATGTCGTTCCTCTCGGTTATACATTGTTTAAGTTTCGGCCCTACCTTTACGTTGTGTGGAGACTCAGTGATGACTGGGGTCTTGAACCGGCGACTCCCATGTTTGCTGTAGTTGACGGCGGATGGAGTGCTCGAGCTTAGGACGTGCATTTTTATTTTTGATCTTATCAAATCAAATGTTGGTAATCACTTTACTTCCGATTGTGGTAGTTTCTCTCTATTTTGTGATCTTGCTTTGTAAGCTGGTATCCAAGCATCTCCCCTTGGCAATGTTAGTTACTCCCCCGTTCTAATGCATGTGGCGCTCTCGTTTTTGTCTTTCAACTTTGACTGCTAATTTTACCATTAAATATAGTGTCAGCTGTTATAAATATATTACATTTAAAAATTTATTTGAATATGAATTCATTGACATGTCTGTTGTGGTGTATAATGCATAGTTTATTGGTCAAATTTAGATTTCAAAAAAATCGCATGCGCCACATAAACAAGGACCGAGGATGTAGGGGGTTTGTTAGCTTGAAACCGGGTTCTTGAGTCTTCATCAATCTAAGATAATTGTTTTTTTTTTTTTGCGAAACATCTAAAATAATTGGTTTGGTCGCCGTGGTTTGCAGTAGTAGTTTGCGAACAGGACGGAGTTACTGAGCTATTAGTCGCCGTCCCATCATAGAAAAAAAAAAAGCAACTTCGTTTTGTTCTCCGGTGCAAAAGGCCCTTCTTTTCTGGTCCCATATAATGCTCGGCTTTTGATGGTTCTTTACTTCGGAAGCACTCGTCCAAGACCAACGCACTCACAATGGATTCGCCCACCGCCACCGGCAAGCGCAAGCGCACCGCCGGCGTCGACCTCACCACCGCCGTCGAGGAGGTGTCCGACGCCGAGGTGGAGGAGTTCTACGCCATCCTGCGCCGCATGCGCGACGCCACGCGCCGCTTCGTCTCGGGCGGCGCCGGAGCCGGGGCAGGATCCCGTGCTGGTCCCGCGCGTGCGCCAGCTTGGTGCCCCAGCTTCTCCTTGGAGGACTTTGCACCACCCGCTACCCCAGCGACGGCGACGCCGCCGCAACAGCAGCAGCGGCCACTAGTCGCCGAGAGCGCCCGCCGCGGCATCAGCCTTGACCTCAACGCCGAGCCGGAGCCCGAGGCGCCGGCCACCCCGCGCAGCGACGACGACGCGCGCTCACCCCGCTCTGCGTACGTACGTGTCGGCGCGGGCGGTTCCCAGTGACGACACCTGCCGGTGCATCGATGCTCTGCTCCACAGTCACCAGTCAGTCAGGAGGCGATACCGCGGTCGGGGCGGCGGGTATATTTCCCGCGGCGGATCGAGCCGACGGAGACGTGGTCTTCTACGAGCTTGCCCCATCGCCTCTTTACGATCGTGACACTTTTCGGCACTCTCGCCACCCTTCCTTGTCCCGTGAGTATTCCGGCCATTAATATTGCGTCAGCTTCATGCCAGATCTCTTCAATATAAAGCTTCCATTAAAATTCAGCTTGGTTTCGATGTTTTCAATACCTTGTGAATATATGTGACAGCGGTGCACCGTGCACGAAGTATGAAATCGGAGGTGTCGTTTTCGCTTCTTTTTTTCCAGGGACTACAAAACCGTGACTATGAGATAAGTACCCTCGAAATAGTTTTTCGCCCCGCTATATTAATATAGCAACCACCGGATACAACAAGATTCACGGACCGAAAGAAACGCTGAGACAACAGCAAACACACGTCCAAAACCCAGGAAAAGAAGAAATAAATGGAAACATATGCAGTAAGACTACACGAATGGCGACCCGTAACCTTTGCGCCCACCGGAGAAGTATCACCACAAGCCTAGCTTCTAGCCCGAATCGTCGAGCACCAAGCAACACCTTGAAGAAGGAAAACATCTCTACTTCCCGGACGAGAGAAGTCCTAGGATTTTTCCCGGCACCCTGAAGGAAGTGGTTGGAGGGTAGTCGCGACGCCCTTCAGGAAAGAATGGTGCCACTCGGAGGCGACACCAGGTCAGTGTCGGACGAGCCGGCAAGGATTTCTCCCGAAAAAACCTATCCATCCCCTCGGACGATCCACGGGAATAGAGTTCCACAAGACCTAAGCCTTGCCATCCTAACCTCGCCGTCCATCAATTTGCGCCACTCCGGTCGTAGCCGTCATGCCGTATCACTGGAGCAACCGCCATGGGGTCTACAAGATGGAGGCGAGAAGTAGTCCGATAGGGGACCGAGAAACCACCTCCACCGCCAAGGGCGGTCGTCGACCGGACGCGGCCACGGAGTACACCGGTCCCTGTCAGGTTCGGCCGAGCTCGCAAGCCGTAAATCACCGTAGGGGCACACCATTCCTAACAGGGTCCAGCGAGGCCCAAAAAGGTCCCGTAAAACCCGTCGCTACGGTGCAAGAAGCAGGCCGCCATTGCCGCTATGCATGCAAGATCTACGTTTTGTCCATCTTCAGAACGCACCACGGGACAGGCCCGTCGGCCCGACCCAGATGGGGCCCAGAGGACAGGCCCGCCCGCCCCAACCCAGATGGGGCCCAGATATGGGCCGAGCCGCCGCTCACGGTGAGCTGTCGCTGTAGACCAACACGACCCTTCCGTCCGCCACAACGTCCCGCCCGGCCGCCCCCGGCCCATGCTGGACCGTCGCCGCCCTATAAGCACCGAAAACAGAGAAGGCCGCCCCACGAGACCCTTCTCATCGCTGGGAGAGGAAGCCCACCGCCACCGGTCCCACACGCGAGCAACACTCGGCGGCTCGCGCCGACGGCGGCGAGAGGAGAGGGGAGGGAGGAGGGCTGAAAGGAGGAGGTGAGGGGGCCGCGCGGGGGCGGCATAGGGGAGGGTTTCGGGGGAGGGTTATCCGGCTTCCTCTCTCTCCTCGGAACTAACCGTTTTGCATGGTGTTCCATGAAAAACAACAATTACAAAAGGAGAAAAAAAAATGTCTGGATCAAGGGTGAACCGAGTTGTCGAGCCCACGGGAGACATGACAAACATCAAAATTTGCAATCGTGACATATGACGGCATCAAAACTAGCTGTACAATGAAATATTTGCGTCATCGATGTATTTTGTGAACATGTTTCATGGCTCGAAGAGATCAAAAGGTGTAACCGCGTCAACATCGCGTGAGGTAGGTCGACCACTCGATTGTGTGACGACGGCATGACACGACCTCGCTAACATTTTTATGGCCATTCATCACCATGATTAGAGCATCTCTAGCAGAGCCTCTAAAAGGGCCGGAACTGAAAAATTCCGACGCTTTTAGGGGTTGGCTTCAGTTTTCACGCACAGCAGAACCCGAAAAAGTGGGCCGGCCTCAGAACGCGACTCGGGAGGGGGGGGGGCAAAAATCCTTCCTAGCCGCCGTTATAAGAATGGCTCCCCGAGCCTTTCTTAGGTTCGTCGCTCCACAAACCCTAAACCGCGCCTCCGCAATTGTCCATCGCGCTTCGTAGCTCCGGTGGGCGATTGCCTCATCTCCACGCTTCCTTTAGCGCCATGGAGCGGCATAGGAACATCACCGCCGGCGCCAACAGAGCCGTTGGATCCCCTCGACGCCATGTACCGGCTACGCCCACCGCCGGTGCGGCCGTGCCTCGCATCAGCGAGCACAGCCGCATCGACGGACCGCCCCAGGACAACTACATTGAGGAGGCCAGTGGCGACGCCCCGCTGGCCTTCGTCGAGACGGACTAGGATCTCCTCCAGCGTGGCATCGACAAGAGTCTCCGCCAGCCGCGCCAGCAGGCCATCCGGCGCCGCCGCTACCAGCGGCACCTGGACGCGTACAATGCCAGGCGGCTGGAGCGTGGCCTGCGCGCAGACGGGAAGGCGCAGAGGAAGAAGCGGCAGTGGGAAGCCATTACCGCGGTGAAACTCGAGCATGTCGGTGCAAGCTCTAGCTGCTCCTCCTCAAGCTTCTCCTCCTCCAGCTACGCCTCCTCCAACTGAAGACGGTGGCGTAGACGAGTAGATGTAGCGTGCCGGTGATGAACCGTAGTTCATAGCCGCTTTTAAATGTTTAATTTCTTATGTATTCCCGCGACTTCGTCGCCGAATGAATGAAGAAATTGAATTTGCAGTTCATTATACGGGTTCTTTCGGTTTTCGGTTTAAGGGGAAAATGCGAACTGAAAAGCGTTTTTTCAGTTTTTGGTTTAAGGGCTCTACTAGAGTTGCTCTTCCAAGCAACTCCTCCGCATGAGTCAGGGACGGCGGAAACCCTCTTTTCCTCCCCCAATCTCCACTGGCCAGATCCCCGGCGGTGGGAGAGAGGGGGACCTAATCCCTCCGGTTTGGTCTAACAAGTTAGTGTTTGAGTCTGTCTGTAGCTGTGCGTCGTTAGGGTGGTGGGAGTGGCGTACGGGCAAATAAATTTTCTTCAACTCTACTCACACACCGGCGGCAACCCTCATGACGGCGCCTTGGAGTTGATGGCAACGTGTGTTGCTTGGTCCTTCAAATCGGCAGTTTGGTCTTCTCGCCGATCTTTAGATCTTGCCAGATCAACTTCATAGTGTATCGCTAGCGTTTGTGGTTATTCGCGACGGAGCTGGCGGTCGGGGTGAGGTGGTTCTTCTAGAGCGAGGATGCTGATCCGAAGATGGTTGATCTGTCGTTCCTCTCCAACTTCGCCGATGGGAGGCGACGGACATTGGTTCGAGACAGCACGTGGACGTCCCTAGTCGGCGTGCGATAGCGACATGTGAATTGTTGCATGTAGCAGCCCGTTCATCAACTCACAAAGGCTTGTTGACGTTGGAGCTTTCTCGGATCTTACGATGGTGGAGGCTCAGTGTTTCTTCCGACGTTCATGTCGACGGTGCTGAAGTTGAGCGGCGGCTGCTCGCTATGGTGATTGCACAAAACTGTAGGGATCGTTTTGTATTTCTCGATTTATTAGGTTTTTATCTGCAAATTCAGGATAATCACTTTATCCCGATTTTCCTTCTAATTTTCACTTGTTTTGCTTATTGTAACTTTATTTTCTATTAGTGAAATATGTGGTTCATCTAAAAGAATCACTATGCTTACAACAACGCCCACCGCGGCTGCCTGTAACATCCCTGAGTTTTCAAAAGTTAAAATATCACTAAAAATTGAAAGTTTTGTTTTCTTGTTGATGCAAGTCACCAAAAAAAATACAAAGCAAATATTATATATGTCTTCCAATGTAATTGGAATTTTTATCCAAATATATCTCTATTTTATGAACTTTGATTTTGATCAGGGAAACAAAACTATTTTCAAACAATGTTTTAAAACCAAGATGCTAGAAATATATATTTCTTTGGAAATATAATTTTGGCTTTTTAAAACATAAGGAATACGATCCTTGATAATATTTAATTATTAATATTCATGCTCAAAAACTATTTATTTTGTTTCAAAACAATTATCAATGATTTAAATATTAAAATGAGTTTCAACATTTAATTTTGACACAAAATAATATATTATGATTTTTAACTCAATGGTTTTATTTTTAGAATTTTGCTTGTTTTTATAAAGTCAATTTTCCTAATTTTTGATTTTTATTATTTAAAAGGCATTTTAAAATCATTTAAGAAATCATTCAATTTTTTAATTCAAAATTTCAAAATTTTAAAAGTGTCCAAAGTTTTCCACAAACATGCTTAGTTGAAAGATATTTTTTATTTTAAAAATTTAGAAATTGATTTAAGGTTATTTGGATATATAAATTAAAAGATACAAATAATAAAGAAAAGGAATAAAAAAACTTGCTGACGTCATGATGATGTCATCATCGGCATCAACATCCCTCTTCCGTTTCATCCTGAGTAAAGAATAAATTCAATCTCCTTGAATTGTCCATTTCAGTGCGCATTTGAGTGCCTCGGCCCTGCCCCTTTAAAACCCATGTCGCCCTCTCTCATTCCCCTCTGCTCTCTCTCCAAACAGCGTCGCAAGGCTCGAGAAATTCCTCACCGTAATTTCCACGGCTGCCGTCGTCTTTCTCCCTTTTCCGGCGAGGTGAGCAAGGCCCTGCGCCCAAGTTCTCCTACTTCCGACTCCTCATGTGTGCTCTCCCGTCCCTAAGAAATATTTCGATTTTTTGGCGCACGAATCGACGCCGTCGTACTCATTGGAGTGTCGCCGGAGGTGCGTCACCTGCGTCTGCATTGCGCCATCGACGAGGGCCGTCGCCGAGCATGCAGTGGTGTCCATCGGGTTCTCCGTCTCACGCTGCGCCCCCCAGACCCCTCCCCATGCTTGCAGACCACCCGGAATGTGGGGGAGTGGTTTGTCAAGTGACATGATCTCTCTACAGATTCGAACACTAGGGGCTAACTGCTCTACCTGCACAACCCGAGGATGCTTAATGAGGAAATCTTGTGTATGGAAACAATGGCGACACGAAGACTTTACCCAGGTTCAGGCCACCATTGCGGTTTAAAACCCTACTCCTGCTCGTCTGATGAATTGAAGTGCTCTAGTTATACTACAAGATGCGATCTTGTGATTCGGCACACTAAGGTGGGCTCTGAGTGAATTGAGATCCCCTTTCTACGAGGGCCTAGGGGATCCTCTTATAATGGCATTGGGACCTCCTTCTCGCTCATTGGCAGGAAAGGGTTACCACAAAGTGCCAATCTTGGAGACTGCGGGGCTCCGTGCTGTCTCCTTGGTCTTGGTCGTTGAGGACAGCGCCACCGTCCATGGTAGGATGGTGGGGGATCCTAGTGACGTCGCCTCCGTCTTGTAGCCCCGTCTTGGTATCCTTGCACCAAAGTGGAAGTCCGCGGACTCCTGTCTGATACGGGCCGCTCCCGCAAGGCTGATGTCCACGGGACTGGCCCGCGGTGTCGCCCAAGGATACCCTTGTATCCGTGGGCCCGACATGGAACGCCGACACCATCGACGTCTACACCTCCGGCCGCCGCGACGCCATTCTCCGGCAGGTCCCTCCGGTGGGAAGATAACCCTAGACCATAGGTCTAATTCTGACCGTATATTAGATCCAAAGACCCATGTTAGATCATTAACGCGAAGAGGTATTTCAGATCTGGTTCATCCATCAGCAATTAGATCCAATGACCCACAGTGACCGATTCGCGCGAAAAGGAGCTAAGACACCATTATTTATCCCTCGGGTTGCCCCATTTCCGGATTTTTTTCGGAATAAAATCAAATGACCATTTTGCAGAAAAGTCCATGCACCTTAGAATCCTTATAACTTTTGATCCACATAGCTAAATTTAGCAAAATTAAACTTTTTGAAAGGCCCTTGACTTGTAGAATTTTTTAGCACTGTCCAAATTCAAATTTGAAGATTTAAATTTGTCTAAATTCAAATGAGATATTTCGATGAATTTTGGCACAATTCAAATTCTACAAATCTAAAAACTGCAAATGAGATATTTTTGGAAATCTTAGGATGTGTACTTTCATATACTCTGCCCCAAAATAACTTTTGACCAAATTAATTTTGAATTTAGATCTAAGTTGGCCATTTGATTAGTTTGACATAGATTTAGTTCCATAAATAATTCGAATGTGGTTCTTTGAGAAACATTGCTCCATATGGTAAACCTTGGACCAGAGATATTAGTACCTAAATCATTTGGACACCTTGAACCATTTCCATGTAAGTTTGGCCAAAACCCCAACATAGTGGTATACCCATTTGATCATGCCTTAGAATTTGTTTCTATCCTCTTACCATTGTTATTGTGGCTATTTTGGATCCAAGACAAAGTCCCTAGTATGTGTAAATCACATACAAGACCAACTAGTGAACCATGAACCCTATTACTCCTATGTTCTATCAACCATTCAAAATCTCCTATATTATTCCAAGATGGCCGAGTCCGTAAAGAGTTAGAGGACACTTCAGATGATATTCTTCAACTCAACATGGAGCACTACATGAAAGATCATTGAATCACTTAGAGAAGACCTTAGCCTCCACCACAAAAACAATAAACTCAAGGAGGTGAAGGAAGAACATGAACAAAACCACCTCCATTTCTCCTTTCTCCTTCTCACTCTATTTCTACTTCCTCTCCCTCACATGCTAAACAAGTTAGTGAACCTAAACCTATGTACCAAAACCATGAATCTATACAAGATTCAACGGAGTCACTACACTAAGGAGGAAGCAACATGGGAGCCTAAAGATGATCTTCAAGAAGACCAACAATGTAAAGCCTTGGAGAACCATACCACCTATTCAAGTAGAGTGATATAAAGTTTTTTTTGTGTAACCATATGACCCTTAGAACAATTCCTTTGAGTTGGATTGGTGAGTGAACCAAGACCTATCATGATCAACCAAACTTGTTATTTCATTCACTTATTTTGCATATTGAGTGATGTGATAACACTTGTCCTATCCAAGTGAACTCTTGGAACTTCCTCGACATGTATGACCATTTGAGTTGAATCTTGCAAACCCAGGCCTACCTTAACACAATCTAGTTTGAAACCCTTTAGGCTACGTTTATTGAATGTTACGTTTTATCTTCGGTTGAGAATGTTTGATTATTGTTATTTTTTTGACTTGTTTAGATTGTACGAAGAGAACCGACCTAGTTGTGAAGAGAGTGTACCTATACACCATTTTCAACAAGGCAAGTGACACATTCATCTACCTATTATTTTTCCTATGAATCACTAGAGTTTTGAGTAGTATGCATGATAGGGAATTTTACTAAGTTACTATTATTATGGAATGAAAAATCCTAGTAGTGTGTAGCCATCCTTATACCCTTTTATTTTGAAGCCTCGGTACTTAGTAGATGCTTAGCCTTGCTACAGATTTACTTAACGTTGTGAAAATACCCTAAGTATAAATTTCAATCAACCACGAGGGTGGAATTGGTAGTGCAAGGCCGTTGACTGTTGAGTGTCCCTCGGGGCCTTTAATCTCCTGAGGTGTTCACTTGAGGAATGCCACCTAGGAACAAAGTGATTATGATGTGCCCTAAGTTTAGATTTCTTCTAGTGCAGCCTTTGTTCATATGGGTTCTGGCTTAGTTTAATAAGTTGCATGGACTCGACCTATGGCTTGACAAGCAGATGTAGAAGAATTATAGGTGGAACGGGTGTTGCCAGTTGGTAGTTTTCATCTCAAATTCTTTCCTTTCCTTGAATACAATCATCATGTAGGATGTTTGGGTGAATCGAGTACAAGGGTGAAAGTGCACAACCTCTGCAGAGTGAGAAATTAAGATCTTAGCCGTGTCCCTGGTTATCGACAACTTCAAGCAACTGTACAAGGATGGACACAAAAATCACATCACCATTTTTCCAATAATTAAACTTTTGACAAAGTGAGAAGTAGTTGTGTTGCTTGGATTTCAGTCCAATGATGCCACCCTTTGAAAAGAAAAGTTTGTTTTACAAAAGAGATAGGAGAAAACTGGCAATATGGAAACTCAACCCGGAACTCTACTCAGCCGAATAAGCCTGTAGTATTATTCTTGCCATTTATATCCACCATATTGTTACTTTCCAATACATTAAATTTTATTGAATCCCTTGTGGCTGCATATTCCAACGTGCATGTTATTCTAATGACGAGTGAGGATTTAGTTTAGGATCTCGAGTCTAGAACCAACATGTGTTGCATGTGGCATATGAAGAAGATGAGCCTCAATGATGTACTATATTTTTTGCTGTAAATTCTAAGTTTCTTGCTAGTATTTTGAGACTATGCAAGTTGTAATAATTTTGGTGTAAAGAGTGAATCATGTGATGTAATATAATTTGACGCATTTGCATGATATTCAGCTTGTATTGTGGTGCTAGCAACTGGTCCAAGGACTAGCACAGTAGCACAGATGTTCTTGCATTACTTAAAATGTGGGAACACTACACTGCGAGATCTCATTATGTGCACTAACTAGAATTGTTTCCTTTATATTGCACAAAAATACTACTAAATGGTAGATACTAAGGCTCGGCTTGGTGAAAAAGTGTGTTTGAAGTATTTTGACAGTACTTCAGTTTCTATAAATACTTTGGTACTAAATACTTCAAGGTGTGTGGGTCGAAACAGAAATCCTAGACTTACGGATGGACGTGGACTCCTATCGTTAACCCCCCCCACCCCCATTTTTAGGCTAGCCCCTGAAACCTTGCCCCATCACTCCGTAACAAAAATTGCGTAAGATACTTCCCATAGGTGGAGCATTACTCGGGTCGAACAAATACTCTGTTTCAAAACTGAAGTATTATATAAGACAATAGTTTTTTTTGCTATATTTTAAACTTCAGTCCGAACCTCTTTTGAACTAAAGGGAGATACTGCAGTATTTCCCACCCAGACAGTAAAATACTTCATTTCTTAATACTGTGATTTTAGAATAACGGAGCTCCCAAACGGGCCCTAAATTTTATTTTTAGATGATACCATACATTGAAAATGTGCAACAGTGTTACAATTTACTATGAAGATGCTATACAATCCAAAATTGCACATGCTCCCTTGTGATTTCATTTGACGGCCAAAAGCGCAGTCATACCATTATAAAAGCATTATCATTGTCAAACTAAAGTAATTTCATTAAATTAATTGGGTACACAAAACTAGTCAAGTATTTCTCAGCAACAATCTCACTTGGAAAACTTATTTATATAGAAGTACATTACAAATCCATTATCAAATACTTCAAAAATGAACAAAGCCTACATAAATAGAACATTGCAAAGCCAAAATATTGTAGGTGAATATCCCACACTATTTTTGAAGGAAATTCACAAACTCTATGTACTTTTAAAATTTACATGTATCGATCCCAACAAAAATATTTTCCCCAAAAGGATACGTTTCAATTACTCCGTGATTAATATGTTGTACAGGTTGCATCTGCCAATGTAAGTGTGTTCTCGGTTGACTGCAAATGCAAAGGGAATAGTATGATGATAGATAATCAGATAAGAGCAATATCATGCTTCTTTTGAATGGGACTATGGAAATCTATTGAGGATAAAAAACATGCACATTTTTAATATCATGGTTCTATGCAATGCATAATTCAGCAAAAATTGAACTTTAGAAGGAGAAGGTTTATTCCTTAGATATATGACATTATTTTAATATGTGCCCACTAAAATTGCAGGGTAAACACATATCAACGAATGTTACCTAAGGATAAGTTATTACTACCCGCAATCATAGGAATACTGAAATTACCAGTTGAATCCTTGATGTTGCAAAGTTATATAATGTAGAAAAATCACCTCATGAAATAGTTGCAAGTATGTTTATCCGATGAAACAATACATACATCTAGTAGGACATTCTCGACATGTAGTAAGCTAGTACATTTGATTGACTAGTTGAAGGAGGGAATCTGCGAGATCGCCCATAGATGATATTGTAGTTGGAGATATTCCATAGATACAATAACATTCAGTTATTATTCTATCTCCAAGTTCATAGTTAAGTTATGTCATGATGCTACAACCCTATATCACTTGAAAAGTGATTTTTCAAAGGAACATCTTTGTGTGGGTGTGAAGACATAAACAAACAAGTGTTCCTAATATTATCTCTAAGATTTGCTTATGTTTTGTGAGATGGTCACGTTTTTTGTAACACCCGGGGATTTTCCCCAATTAGTTTGTGTGTTTTTTTTTTTGCATCTTCATGACATCATGCATCATCTTGCATTTAAAAATGGAAAAAACATAATTGAACTTCAAAAATCTTGTTTACAACATTTTCTGAATTTACTTTTGTGACCTCAATTATTTTTTTCTAAAAACTAGTGTGCTATTTTCTTTAATTCAATAACAAACAGCTAAAAGAAAAAAAAGGGGGCTTTTGGTTGGCAGGCCAACCCACCAGGCAGAAACCAGCCCATCAACCCACCAAGCCCGATACCCCTTCGCTCTAGGAGAGCAGGTCGCTGTCTTCTTCCTCCTGATGTCGTCACGGTTGTACGAACCACCCCATCACCGCTTGATCCTCGCCTCCTCCATCCGATGCACTGCCGTACAGCACTGGCCACCTCCATAAAACCATTACCTGCGCCCTCTCCTGCCTGCCCTAGAATTTCTCCCTCCCCTTCCGCCGCCGCCATCCTCCTTCTTTTTCCTCTGCTCCCTCCTTTGTCTGAACCGAGAGAGAGAGAGAGCCAGTAGCAGGTCACCGTCGCCCCGCCGTCATGGTCCTCCTCGAGCAATGCTGTCTGCCGGAACGGAACCGCCTCGCCGTATTCTTCCTCCACGATGAAGATCGGAGCCCTGGGACGACCCAATCGTTCCCGCCATGATCTTCTTCCTCCTCCGTCCGTGAGTACTCCATGGTCATCTACCGGCTGCCTCCTTCCTCCTCGTGCCGAACGACCACGCTGGAAGCCCCGCGGTAAGCCTCCCGTCCTCCGGGACACCTCTTCTCTCCCGCCTCTTTGCTCTTGGTGCTCGCCGTCGAGCAGCACCATCTTCCTTGCGTCAGGTCGTCGCCATCGTCGTTCTGTATCATCGTCCGTGCAGGTGTGCAGCTTCAGTTTCGTCAGGAACTCGCTCTGGGAACATTACATGTTCAGTCGCGGCCCATAATAAGCATCGAAGCGTTCCTAGCCCAGTGGCTAGCGCCTCCGTCCGCACCCAGGAGATCCCTGGTTCGATCCCCCCGTGCGCGGATTAAGCCCCCTTTTTCCCTTCTATTTTCCGCGCAGAGGCACCTCTTATTCTGTCAGTTTCGTATTGTATCACAACCCGCTCCACAGCCCAGTGGGTTGGGCCTTCCGAGCGCAGTGCAGGGGCGCGAGATCGAGTCCCCGCGGGCGCAAATAACCAACCTTTTTGCCGATTTCTTCGCGGAAGGGCAGGGCCCACTTGTCATGCGCTGCGGTGGCCCAATCACACCTCACCCGCACCCAATCAGCGCCACGCTGGCCTGGCCCCACAGGTCAGCCCCTCTGGCTATGCGTGCGCGCGGTGAAAGTCAGATCCACATCTGCGCGAAAATCACAGAGAGGCCCCTGCCATTTCAAAATCTTTCGCAGTTTGGCCCCTAAATTTCAAACATGAATAACTTCACCAATTCAAATCCAAATTGGGCAAATAAAATATGTATTCCATTCCAAATTTCCTGTACTTTTCAAATATGCATTTTGTTCACTGTTTTTCCTAATTAAAATTGGAGTAATAATTCAATACTTTAATTACACCTTTTAAATTGCAAAATTCATAACTTGGGCAATTCAAATCCAATTCCAACATGTAAAATATGGTTTCCATGCAAAATTGAACAAGCTTTGCAAATATAAACTTTGTTTCCTGTTTTGAATAATTAAACTTGGTTAAATAATTTAAATCTTGTTTAATTCATTTAAAATTGCTAAATTAATAACTTGGTCAAACTAAATTCTTTTTGAACATGTAAAATATGTTTTCCATCCCATTTTTCATGAACTTTGCAAATATCAACTTTTTTTTTCTGTTTTGAACAATTTAAATTGCTGAAAACAACTATTTCTTAATTAATGCATTTATAATTGTCAATTTAATAACTTGCTCATCTAAAATCCAAATTCAACAAATGAAATATGTATTTCCATCTAAAATTTTGTGTTCTTTCCAAATATAAATTTTGTTATCTGTTTTGAACATTTAAAATTGGTGAAAACAACAAATGTTTGTTTAAATCATTTAAAATGCCAAAGTTCATAACTTAATAAATAAAATTCCAAACTTGGTAAACGACATATCAAACTGAAGCTATTGTTATTTTCTTATTGTTTTCATCATCCATGCATCATTCTAATCAACTCTCACATGATGGTTATTTGTAGATCATTTAATTCAACATTAATTCATGGGCTTTTCCATATGCAATCCAAATTGCATATGGGCCCATTTAAATATGTTTACCATGTCAACTGGTTTACTTTGATGCATCAATTAATTGTCATGCATATAAAATAGGATCAAGCTGGATCTTTTGCCGTAAAAGTAATTGTTGCATCCGGTGTTTGCTCTAGTTCGTTGCTTCTTCACGGATAGGACGTTGAGATGATGTGAGCAACGACAAGTCCTTCGGATGTACCTCTACTTGCTGGATTCCAGGCAAGTATACTCACTTGCTACCTATGGCTGCCTTTCATCACTTGTTACCGACTCTTTCCGTTATCCTTATGCTAGCCTTATGATTCGATGCTTGTGTCTCGATCCTATCAAATGTTTACCTTGCAACCATGATATAGCCTTCCTTCCATTTCCTATTACTTGTTGTTTGTTTACCTTGCTAGCCCTCGTGTCGTAGTTGCATGCTTAGTGTTGTTTGCGCTCAAGTCTTGCTGTCCGTCTTATCACCTGTCTAGTTTGATAGTTGGGTTTCAATTCAATCAACAACATGTTAATGCTTGGGGTAATAATAATTTGATGATAAGGCACCGGCAGGAGGCCCGGCGTGGTTTTGAGGCCTGCTAGTGTCGAACTTAATTAGGAAAAGGGTCTTGTCCTCCGATCGATGATGAGCGCACTAACCGCATGTGGGAAGCGAGTATGGGCGCCCCCCGCAACATTGATTCGATTCGCATCTCGTCCAAATTACCTCATTTAGTTCGGGTTTTCCATTTGCCGCATGCGCAACCGAAAAATATTCATACGCTAAAGTTAGAAAATCACCGAAAAAATTGTACAAGCACGTTTTGACGCGCATGCCCATGGACATGCATGTGGTCAGAATCATGTAAAAATGGCGCATGATTTGGACTCTTAACATCCAATAATTGTTCATGAAAGAAATTGCGACATTGACTTTAAGCAATCTAGCATGTCGAATAAGTACTTGGTTCAAGCTTCATGACAACAATAGGAAGGAGGTTATCTTGAAATCTTGAACGTGTTTCAAATAAAAGAAGCAAGTCAAAATGATGTATGTGTGTGTGGGGCGATCATCGTTGGGGTCTTTTCTTTTTTAGGGAATCGTTGGGGCCTCTTTAATTCATAGGATTTGTAAAACAGAGGAATAGAAAAATGATTGCGTATTCCCAAGGACCAAGAGGTGGACTTGGTATTCAAGTTCTTAGTATCAAGAACAAATGTTTCGACCATTCAATAGAAAACATGTTTCGACCATTCAATAAATTTTGTTAGTTCAATAGAAAACATGTCGTACATATCCTCGCGCGTTAGACTAACAAAATTTCTCTTTTTGATAAGTGCGGAACTAGATGCGAATCATTCTGATATTTTCCATGACATCCATGATGGCTAGAACAATATCAAAGAAGAGGTGGGATTAGCATGGAACGATACAATTGGAACGATACAGAGAAGATTAGCATGGCCCCTGCGCAAAGAAGAGGTGGGATTCCGGAACCAAGTGTCCAACTTGATGACGGGTCTAATCCATGAGCCGTTCGGTGAGCATAAATATCACGAGACATTATTTTCATGCATATCGTCGAACAGGAGAAGAACATCTTTAAAAAAAAAAAGGAAACCATTGGTCGGAATTTTCCATTGTTTCCATGCCATCCATGATGGCCAGAAGGAAAAGGAGTGATTCCCGTACAATTGCCCAACTTGACACTACCAATTGTCCATTTGTCTAGTTGCGTCGTGGAGTATCATACTACCACGAGTGGATCCCATAGAGACATTCGAGGAGGACCGGACCTTGGATAACCTTAAACTAACACGACCACTGCCTGGTCTCGGCGTTTTATACGACGAGTTGGAGTGCACTCTCTCCGTCCACCAGTTTGAATATGACTAGTCGGTGAGTTCCATTGGCAAGGGTACGTCAGCTTCATGACGAGAGTCCTTGATCGGCGATGACAACTCTCTTGACAGGCTGGATGGGCGTGCATTTTCCAGTGTTCTGAAGAGTCCCGGTAACAACTCGCTCTTGACAGAACCTACTCGTGTAAGATTAGGCAGATGCATTGAACCTGCGAGTGGCAAGCTTTCCAGGATGTCTAGGCGTGGAAAATTCGTAAATTTTCGACTGTAGAATGGCGACGAGCAACTTGCTGACGGTTTTACTATACGGAAAAAGGTTGAGATTTCCTGTTATCTTGTCAACAATTGGTGGCCGTGAGTTGCCCTGTCGCCCATGAGTTTTCATCTCCGACAAAAAAAATGAGTTTTCATCTCCGACAAGCGTAGGCGTGTAGCTAGGTACTGTACTATATATAGTGACGTAGTAGTACTACGCATCATGTTCTCCACTTTCTCTGCTAATCTTCTCACCTACACATTCTCTTTTCTTCTCTCATCTTACTTCGATTGCGCCAGTAGAGTCTGTCTCTCCTGTCCATCTTATTATTGTAGGGCTAGATTGATCGACCATTTCTCAATGCATCCGAATCGATCGTACCACGCAAATTATCACATCCCGATGCGATGCAAAAGGACGTTGTTCTGCACTGTTCGAGCATCGTTGAAAGGTTCAACGCATCTAACAAAATGTACGGACATGCCTTCCCTTTGGCCAACCCTTTCCTGTTCCGATCGCCGTGCTCCCAAAGCCCGCCACCGTTCCTTTGCATGTAGCTGTCGCCACCCAACAAAGGAGAAGAAAAGCTTTTATTTTTCCAAGGGGCATACCAAATTTGTTGCTCCCCTTCGTTCCTAAATATAGGATGTTTTAGTTTTTTTCTATGTCTAGATACGTTTTGTCTAAAAATGGTAAAACATCTTACATTTCGATACGGAGGGAGTATTTTGAAATGGAGGGAGTAGAAGGCAGCAAAGGGGGTGACGGTTTGGCTCCCGTGTGCAAATGTACCTACGGAGGGAGTATTTAGGAATAGAGGGAGTAGAAGGCAACAAAGGAGGTGACGGTTTGGCTCCCGGCCGGGTGTAAATGTACCCCAGGTTTTATAATACATTTTGAAAATTTGAAATATCCCAAAAAAAAAAGTTCACACATAGTTCTTACTATTCTATATGTTTATGAAGTCGTTTCGCGGGAAGCCGACATTTTTTGTGAACTGCGTAAAAGGGACACAATTTGGTGTTAAAATAAGCCTTTTTTACGAGATGTTTTTTTTGTTTTTTTAATACAAGACACACAAAATGTCTATTCTTGATGAAACAACTTTGCAAACACATAAAATATTAAGATGTATCTACAAAATTTTGTTTCGGAATTTTTCAATGCTTCAAAATTTGGTTTGTAAAATACCGGGTGCAAAATGGATTGCAAAGTTATTTACAAGATCCTACGGAATGCTGCGAAAAGCGAAAAGTATCCTTAGGGAGAAGAAAATTGGAGTATGCACCCGCGGAACCTAAAATGAAAAGTAATATTAAATTCCGATGGTTTGAGACTTTGAAAATGTTTGGAGAGAATTTAGTTTGATTGCTCTGAACAAATGTTGTGTAGCTATATGGTGACTCAAATTCATCCCTTCCTCCCATCTCACTCCTAGGCGGCATGGGACGATATCAGGATTTGGCGGCCCGAACAGTTCGGTAGATATCCAAGCGTCTTGCCATCCATATCCTAGTTCACATGGCCGGTATGCATCTTCTGCGACCATCACGTTCTAGGTGTGTGTAATGCTCATTCAGACCGATCGAGATCTGCACGCGAGCAATTCGTCTCCTAATTCACCGCTAGTCGAGAGCGCAGACAGCGACCGCCCTCCAATTTGGGTGTGGGGCACCACTATAGTTGGAAGTGGAGGCTGGTTTCTGCTCAATGAGGAGGTGTTGTCGTTGTTCTTGGTGAGAGGAGACCTTGATGTAGCGTCCATGCGACAACGTGGTGGCCGTATTGATGCTCCTTGGCCTAGATCCGTTATCTGCTATTCAAATTCTAAGGTACGATAGAGGATTCCGCGGATATTGGGCCTAGGGTGGGACGATGCGGCCGGCCGGCCAGATATGGGTCTACGTAGTCGTGGATGGTGTGGAAAGTGACTGCAACCACATCCTAGGGCGCAGTGACTTACGACGCCATTAGCTAGGGCAGGAGTTCGGCTCGCGGTACCCCCTTCCTTCTCCCATTTTTGCTCTTCTCGTCGTTGACACTCATTCATTAGCATAGAACCATATCGATGAGACCCTCTACCTCTCGCCTACTCGGATTTCGTCAAATTCCTCGAGAAACATATCTTTTGCTTAATTTTGTTTAGTCGTTGGCTTTCCGATATCATGACCATCCACACCATGTGTATCACTGTGATTATTGGTGTAGCTTCCTCTTGTTTTGTTCATTGACTTCAGATAAAAACTCTTCTTTTCCGCTTATTCCGCCAGTTATGGAGGTTGGCTAGCATGTGTTTTGTTGGTTGGTTTGCGGCTTCGAGTTTAATTGTTCGTTGGAACTGGAAGGTTAATGGGTTCGAAAGCTTTAATCGGATCGTCTTGTCCCTATGACATTGATACTCTCGACTTTGAGCATTGTTTTCTCCATGTAGGCATCGTTCTGGAGCCTATGTTTCTTCCCATCCTTATCTTGAGATTCTCGGGTGAAAATGTAGAATCTTTCGATGGGTCGGTGACACCGAAACTTTGTGTAGTTGCATGCTCTAGAGATCTCTTCCTATGTCGTTCCTCTCGGTTATACATTGTTTAAGTTTCGGCCCTACCTTTACGTTGTGTGGAGACTCAGTGATGACTGGGGGCTTGAACCGGCGACGCCCATGTTTGCTGTAGTTGACGGCGGATGGAGTGCTCGAGCTTAGGACGTGCATTTTTATTTTTGATCTTATCAAATCAAATGTTTGTAATCACTTTACTTCCGATTGTGGTAGTTTCTCTCTATTTTGTGATCTTGCTTTGTAAGCTGGTATCCAAGCATCTCCCCTTGGCAATGTTAGTTACTCCCCCGTTCTAATGCATGTGGCGCTCTCGTTTTTGTCTTTCAACTTTGACTGCTAATTTTACCATTAAATATTTTTTTTTTTAAGGATACGTCTAGAAGACGTATCGGTTTCAAAGAAGAAGAGGCCGAGGCCAGGTACAACGCGTCTGGCACAAGCGCACATGACGCAACTCACTCATCCACACACACCCTGCCTACCCCAGCGACGGCGACGCCGCCGCAACAGCAGCAGCGGCCACTAGTCGCCGAGAGCGCCCGCCGCGGCATCAGCCTCGACCTCAACGCCGAGCCGGAGCCCGAGGCGCCGGCCACCCCGCGCAGCGACGACGACGCGCGCTCACCCCGCTCTGCGTACGTACGTGTCGGCGCGGGCGGTTCCCAGTGACGACACCTGCCGGTGCATCGGTGCTCTGCTCCACAGTCAATAGTCAGTCAGGAGGCGATACCGCGGTCGGGGCGGCGGGTATATTTCCCGCGGCGGATCGAGCCGACGGAGACGTGGTCTTCTACGAGCTTGCCCCATCGCCTCTTTACGATCGTGACACTTTTCGGCACTCTCGCCACCCTTCCTTGTCCCGTGAGTATTCCGGCCATTAATATTGCGTCAGCTTCATGCCAGATCTCTTCAATATAAAGCTTCCATTAAAATTCAGCTTGGTTTCGATGTTTTCAATACCTTGTGAATATATGTGACAGCGGTGCACCGTGCACGAAGTATGAAATCGAGGTGTCGTTTTCGCTTCTTTTTTTCCAGGGACTACAAAACCGTGACTATGAGAAAAGTACCCTCGAAATAGTCTTTCGCCCCGCTATATTAATATAGCAACCACCGGATACAACAAGATTCACGGACCGAAAGAAACGCTGAGACAACAGCAAACACACGTCCAAAACCCAGGAAAAGAAGAAATAAATGGAAACATATGCAGTAAGACTACACGAATGACGACCCGTAACCTTTGCGCCCACCGGAGAAGTATCACCACAAGCCTAGCTTCTAGCCCGAATCGTCGAGCACCAAGCAACACCTTGAAGAAGGAAAACATCTCTACTTCCCGGACGAGAGAAGTCCTAGGATTTTTCCCGGCACCCTGAAGGAAGTGGTTGGAGGGTAGTCGCGACGCCCTTCAGGAAAGAATGGTGCCACTCGGAGGCGACACCAGGTCAGTGTCGGACGAGCCGGCAAGGATTTCTCCCGAAAAAACCTATCCATCCCCTCGGACGATCCACGGGAATAGAGTTCCACAAGACCTAAGCCTTGCCATCCTAACCTCGCCGTCCATCAATTTGCGCCACTCCGGTCACGTAGCCGTCATCGCCGTATCACTGGAGCAACCGCCATGGGGTCTACAAGATGGAGGCGAGAAGTAGTCCGATAGGGGACCGAGAAACCACCTCCACCGCCAAGGGCGGTCGTCGACCGGACGCGGCCACGGAGTACACCGGTCCCCGTCAGGTTCGGCCGAGCTCGCAAGCCGTAAATCCCCGTAGGGGCACACCATTCCTAACAGGGTCCAGCGAGGCCCAAAAAGGTCCCGTGAAACCTGCCGCTACGCTGCAAGAAGCAGGCCGCCATTGCCGCTGTGCATGCAAGATCTACGTTTTGTCCATCTTCAGAACGCACCACGGGACAGGCCCGTCGGCCCGACCCAGATGGGGCCCAGAGGACAGGCTCGCCCGCCCCAACCCATATGGGGCCCAGATATGGGCCGAGCCGCCGCTTACGGTGAGCTGTCGCTGTAGACCAACACGACCCTTCCGTCCGCCACAACGTCCCGCCCGGCCGCCCCCGGCCCATGCTGGACCGTCGCCGCCCTATAAGCACCGAAAACAAAGAAGGCCGCCCCATGAGACCCTTCTCATCGCGGGGAGAGGAAGCCCACCGCCACCGGTCCCACACGCGAGCAACACTCGGCGGCTCGCGCCGACGGCGGCGAGAGGAGAGGGGAGGGAGGAGGGCTGAAAGGAGGAGGTGAGGGGGCCGCGCGGGGGCGGCATAGGGGAGGGTTTCGGGGGAGGGTTATCCGGCTTCCTCTCTCTCCTCGGAACTAACCGTTTTGCATGGTGTTCCATGAAAAACAACAATTACAAAAGGAGAAAAAAAATGTCTGGATCAAGGGTGAACCGAGTTGTCGAGCCCACGGGAGAAATGACAAACATCAAAATTTGCAATCGTGACATATGACGGCATCAAAACTAGCTGTACACTGAAATATTTGCGTCATCGATGTATTTTGTTAACATGTTTCACGGCTCCAAGAGATCGAAAGGTGTAACCGCGTCAACATCGCGTGAGGTAGGTCGACCACTCGATTGTGTGACGACGGCATGACACGACCTCGCTAACATTTTTATGGCCATTCATCACCATGATTAGAGCATCTCTAGCAGAGCCTCTAAAAGGGCCGGAACTGAAAAATTCCGACGCTTTTAGGGGTTGGCTTCAGTTTTCACGCACAGCAGAACCCGAAAAAGTGGGCCGGCCTCAGAACGCGACTCGGGAGGGGGGGGGGCAAAAATCCTTCCTAGCCGTCGTTATAAGAATGGCTCCCCGAGCCTTTCTTAGGTTCGTCGCTCCACAAACCCTAAACCGCGCCTCCGCAATTGTCCATCGCGCTTCGTAGCTCCGGTGGGCGATTGCCTCATCTCCACGCTTCCTTTAGCGCCATGGAGCGGCATAGGAACATCACCGCCGGCGCCAACAGAGCCGTTGGATCCCCTCGACGCCATGTACCGGCTACGCCCACCGCCGGTGCGGCCGTGCCTCGCATCAGCGAGCACAGCCGCATCGACGGACCGCCCCAGGACAACTACAGTGAGGAGGCCAGTGGCGACGCCCCGCTGGCCTTCGTCGAGACGGACTAGGATCTCCTCCAGCGTGGCATCGACAAGAGTCTCCGCCAGCCGCGCCAGCAGGCCATCCGGCGCCGCCGCTACCAGCGACACCTGGACGCGTACAATGCCAGGCGGCTGGAGCGTGGCCTGCGCGCAGACGGGAAGGCACAGAGGAAGAAGCGGCAGTGGGAAGCCATTTCCGCGGTGAAACTCGAGCATGTCGGTGCAAGCTCTAGCTGCTCCTCCTCAAGCTTCTCCTCCTCCAGCTACGCCTCCTCCAACTGAAGACGGTGGCGTAGACGAGTAGATGTAGCATGCCGGCGATGAACCGTAGTTCATAGCCGCTTTTAAATGTTTAATTTCTTATGTATTCCCGCGACTTCGTCGCCGAATGAATGAAGAAATTGAATTTGCAGTTCATTATAAGGGTTCTTTCGGTTTCCGGTTTAAGGGGAAAATGCGAACTGAAAAGCGTTTTTTCAGTTTTTGGTTTAAGGGCTCTACTAGAGTTGCTCTTCCAAGCAACTCCTCCGCATGAGTCAGGGACGGCGGAAACCCTCTTTTCCTCCCCCAATCTCCACTGGCCAGATCCCCGGCGGTGGGAGAGAGGGGGACCTGATCCCTCCGGTTTGGTCTAACAAGTTAGTGTTTGAGTCTGTCTGTAGCTGTGCGTCGTTAGGGTGGTGGGAGTGGCGTACGGGCAAATAAATTTTCTTCAACTCTACTCACACACCGGCGGCAACCCTCATGACGGCGCCTTGGAGTTGATGGCAATGTGTGTTGCTTGGTCCTTCAAATCGGCAGTTTGGTCTTCTCGCCGATCTTCAGATCTTGCCAGATCAACTTCATAGTGTATCGCTAGCGTTTGTGGTTATTCGCGACGGAGCTGGCGGTCGGGGTGAGGTGGTTCTTCTAGAGCGAGGATGCTGATCCGAAGATGGTTGATCTGTCGTTCCTCTCCAACTTCGCCGATGGGAGGCGACGGACATTGGTTCGAGACAGCACGTGGACGTCCCCGGTCGGCGTGCGATAGCGACATGTGAATTGTTGCATGTAGCAGCCCGTTCATCAACTCACAAAGGCTTGTTGACGTTGGAGCTTTCTCGGATCTTACGATGATGGAGGCTCCGTGTTTCTTCCGACGTTCATGTCGACAGTGCTGAAGTTGAGCGGCGGCTGCTCGCTATGGTGATTGCACAAAACTGTAGGGATCGTTTTGTATTTCTCGATTTATTAGGTTTTTATCTGCAAATTCAGGATAATCACTTTATCCCGATTTTCCTTCTAATTTTCACTTGTTTTTCTTATTGTAACTTTATTTTCTATTAGTGAAATATGTGGTTCATCTAAAAGAATCACTATGCTTACAACAACGCCCACCGCGGCTGCCTGTAAAATCCCTGATTTTTCAAAAGTTAAAATATCACTAAAAATTGAAAGTTTTGTTTTCTTGTTGATGCAAGTCACCAAAAAAAATACAAAGCAAATATTATATATGTCTTCCAATGTAATTGGAATTTTTATCCAAATATATCTCTATTTTATGAACTTTGATTTTGATCAGGGAAACAAAACTATTTTCAAACAATGTTTTAAAACCAAGATGTTAGAAATATATATTTCTTTGGAAATATAATTTTGGCTTTTTAAAACATAAGGAATACGATAATTGATAATATTTAATTATTAATATTCAAGCTCAAAAACTATTTATTTTGTTTCAAAACAATTATCAATGATTTAAATATTAAAATGAGTTTCAATATTTAATTTTGACACAAAATAATATATTATGATTTTTAACTCAATGGTTTTATTTTTAGAATTTTGCTTGTTTTTATAAAGTCAATTTTCCTAATTTTTGATTTTTATTATTTAAAAGGCATTTTAAAATCATTTAAGAAATCATTCAATTTTTTAATTCAAAATTTCAAAATTTTAAATGTGTCCAAAGTTTTCCACAAACATGCTTAGTTGAAAGATATTTTTTATTTTAAAAATTTAGAAATTGATTTAAGGTTATTTGGATATATAAATTAAAAGATACAAAATAATAAAGAAAAAAAGGAATAAAAAAACTTGCTGACGTCATGATGATGTCATCATCGGCATCAACATCCCTCTTCCGTTTCATCCTGAGTAAAGAATAAATTCAATCTCCTTGAATTGTCCATTTCAGTGCGCATTTGAGTGCCTCGGCCCTGCCCCTTTAAAACCCACGTCGCCCTCTCTCATTCCCCTCTGCTCTCTCTCCAAACAGCGTCGCGAGGCTCGAGAAATTCCTCACCGTAAATTCCACGGCTGCCGTCGTCTTTCTCCCTTTTCCGGCGAGGTGACCAAGGCCCTGCGCCCGAGTTCTCCTACTTCCGACTCCTCATGTGTGCTCTCCCGTCCCTAAGAAATATTTCGATTTTTTGGCGCACGAATCGACGCCGTCGTACTCATTGGAGTGTCGCCGGAGGTGCGTCACCTGCGTCTGCATTGCGCCATCGACGAGGGCCGCCGCCGAGCATGCAGTGGTGTCCATCGGGTTCTCCGTCTCACGCTGCGCCCCCCAGACCCCTCCCCATGCTTGCAGACCACCCGGAATGTGGGGGAGTGGTTTGTCAAGTGACATGATCTCTCTACAGATTCGAACACTAGGGGCTAACTGCTCTACCTGCACAACCCGAGGATGCTTAATGAGGAAATCTTGTGTATGGAAACAATGGCGACACGAAGAGTTTACCCAGGTTCAGGCCACCATTGCGGTTTAAAACCCTACTCCTGCTCGTCTGATGAATTGAAGTGCTCTAGTTATACTACAAGATGCGATCTTGTGATTCGGCAGACTAAGGTGGGCTCTGAGTGTATTGAGATCCCCTTTCTACGAGGGCCTAGGGGATCCTCTTATAATGGCATTGGGACCTCCTTCTCGCTCATTGGCAGGAAAGGGTTACCACAAAGTGCCAATCTTGGAGACTAGCGGGGCTCCGTGCTGTCTCCTTGGTCTTGGTCGTTGAGGACAGCGCCACCGTCCATGGTAGGATGGTGGGGGATCCTAGTGACGTCGCCTCCGTCTTGTAGCCCCGTCTTGGCATCCTTGCACCAAAGTGGAAGTCCACGGACTCCTGTCTGATACGGGCCGCTCCCGCAAGGCTGATGTCCACGGGACTGGCCCGCGGTGTCGCCCAAGGATACCCTTGTATCCGTGGGCCCGACACGGAACGCCGACACCATCAACGTCTGCACCTCCGGCCGCCGCGACGCCATTCTCCGGCAGGTCCCTCCGGTGGGAAGATAACCCTAGACCATAGGTCTAATTCTGACCGTATATTAGATCCAAAGACCCATGTTAGATCATTAACGCGAAGAGGTATTTCAGATCTGGTTCATCCATCAGCGATTAGATCCAATGACCCACAGTGACCGATTCGCGCGAAAAGGAGCTAAGACACCATTATTTATCCCTCGGGTTGCCCCTTTTCCGGATTTTTTTCGGAATAAAATCAAATGACCATTTTGCAGAAAAGTCCATGCACCTTAGAATCCTTATAACTTTTGATCCACATAGCTAAATTTAGCAAAATTAAACTTTTTGAAAGGCCCTTGACTTGTAGAATTTTTTAGCACTGTCCAAATTCAAATTTGAAGATTTAAATTTGTCTAAATTCAAATGAGATATTTCGATGAATTTTGGCACAATTCAAATTCTACAAATCTAAAAACTGCAAATGAGATATTTTTGGAAATCTTAGGATGTGTACTTTCATATACTCTGCCCCAAAATTACTTTTGACCAAATTAATTTTGAATTTAGATCTAAGTTGGCCATTTGATTAGTTTGACACAGATTTAGTTCTATAAATAATTAGAATGTGGTTCTTTGAGAAACATTGCTCCATATGGTAAACCTTGGACCAGAGATATTAGTACCTAAATCATTTGGACACCTTGAACCATTTCCATGTAAGTTTGGCCAAAACCCCAACATAGTGGTATACCCATTTGATCATGCCTTAGAATTTGTTTCTATCCTCTTACCATTGTTATTGTGGCTATTTTGGATCCAAGACAAAGTCCCTAGTATGTGTAAATCACATACAAGACCAACTAGTGAACCATGAACCCTATTACTCCTATGTTCTATCAACCATTCAAAATCTCCTATATTATTCCAAGATGGCCGAGTCCGTAAAGAGTTAGAGGACACTTCAGATGATATTCTTCAACTCAACATGGAGCACTACATGAAAGATCATTGAATCACTTAGAGAAGACCTTAGCCTCCACCACAAAAACAATAAACTCAAGGAGGTGAAGGAAGAACATGAACAAAACCACCTCCATTTCTCCTTTCTCCTTCTCACTCTATTTCTACTTCCTCTCCCGCACATGCTAAACAAGTTAGTGAACCTAAACCTATGTACCAAAACCATGAATCTATACAAGATTCAACGGAGTCACTACACTAAGGAGGAAGCAACATGGGAGCCTAAAGATGATCTTCAAGAAGACCAACAATGTAAAGCCTTGGAGAACCATACCACCTATTCAAGTAGAGTGATATCAAGTTGTTTTGTGTAACCATATGACCCTTAGAACAATTCCTTTGAGTTGGATTGGTGAGTGAACCAAGACCTATCATGATCAACCAAACTTGTTATTTCATTCACTTATTTTGCATATTGAGTGATGTGATAACACTTGTCCTATCCAAGTGAACTCTTGGAACTTCCTCGACAAGTATGACCATTTGAGTTGAATCTTGCAAACCCAGGCCTACCTTAACACAATCTAGTTTGAAACCCTTTAGGCTACGTTTATTGAATGTTATGTTTTATCTTGGGTTGAGAATGTTTGCTTATTGTTATTTTTTTGACTTGTTTAGATTGTACGAAGAGAACCGATCTAGTTGTGAAGAGAGTGTACCTATACACCATTTTCAACAAGGCAAGTGACACATTCATCTACCTATTATTTTTCCTATGAATCACTAGAGTTTTGAGTAGTATGCATGATAGGGAATTTTACTAAGTTACTATTATTATGGTATGAAAAATCCTAGTAGTGTGTAGCCATCCTTATACCCTTTTATTTTGAAGCCTCGGTACTTAGTAGATGCTTAGCCTTGCTACAGATTTACTTAACGTTGTGAAAATACCCTAAGTATAAATTTCAATCAACCACGAGGGTGGAATTGGTAGTGCAAGGCCGTTGACTGTTGAGTGTCCCTCGGGGCCTTTAATCTCCTGAGGTGTTCACTTGAGGAATGCCACCTAGGAACAAAGTGATTATGATGTGCCCTAAGTTTAGATTTCTTCTAGTGCAGCCTTTGTTCATATGGGTTCTGGCTTAGTTCAATAAGTTGCATGGACTCGACCTATGGCTTGACAAGCAGATGTAGAAGAATTATAGGTGGAACGGGTGTTGCCTATACACCATTCTCAAATTCTTTCCTTTCCTTGAATACAATCATCATGTAGGATGTTTGGGTGAATCGAGTACAAGGGTGAAAGTGCACAACCTCTGCAGAGTGAGAAATTAAGATCTTAGCCGTGTCCCTGGTTATCGACAACTTCAAGCAACTGTACAAGGATGGACACAAGAATCACATCACCATTTTCCAATAATTAAACTTTTGACAAAGTGAGAAGTAGTTGTGTTGCTTGGATTTCAGTCCAATGATGCCACCCTTTGAAAAGAAAAGTTTGTTTTACAAAAGAGATAGGAGAAAACTGGAAATATGGAAACTCAACCCGGAACTCTACTCAGTCGAATAAGCATGTAGTATTATTCTTGCCATTTATATCCACCATATTGTTACTTTCCAATAAATTAAATTTTATTGACTCCCTTGTGGCTGCATATTCCAACGTGCATGTTATTCTAATGACGAGTGAGGATTTAGTTTAGGATCTCGAGTCTAGAACCAACATGTGTTGCATGTGGCATATGAAGAAGATGAGCCTCAATGATGTACTATATTTTTTGCTGTAAATTCTAAGTTTCCTGCTAGTATTTTGAGACTATGCAAGTTGTAATAATTTTGGTGTAAAGAGTGAATCATGTGATGTAATAGAATTTGACGCATTTGCATGATATTCAGCTTGTATTGTGGTGCTAGCAACTGGTCCAAGGACTAGCACAGTAGCACAGATGTTCTTGCATTACTTAAAATGTGGGAACACTACACTGCGAGATCTCATTATGTGCACTAACTAGAATTATTTCCTTTATATTGCACAAAAATATTACTAAATGGTAGATACTAAGGCTCGGCTTGGTGAAAAAGTGTGTTTGAAGTATTTTGACAGTACTTCAGTTTCTATAAATACTTTGGTACTAAATACTTCAAGGTGTGTGGGTCGAAACAGAAATCCTAGACTTATGGATGGACGTGGACTCCTATCGTTAACCCCCCCACCCCCATTTTTAGGCTAGCCCCTGAAACCTTGCCCCATCACTCCGTAACAAAAATTGCGTAAGATACTTCCCATAGGTGGAGCATTACTCGGGTCGAACAAATACTCTGTTTCAAAACTGAAGTATTATATAAAACAATAGTTTTTTTTGCTATATTTTAAACTTTAGTCCGAACCTCTTTTGAACTAAAGGGAGATACTGCAGTATTTCCCACCCAGACAGTAAAATACTTCATTTCTTAATACTGTGATTTTAGAATAACGGAGCTCCCAAACGGGCCCTAAATTTTATTTTTAGATGATACCATACATTGAAAATGTGCAACAGTGTTACAATTTACTATGAAGATGCTATACAATCCAAAATTGCACATGCTCCCTTGTGATTTCATTTGACGGCCAAAAGCGCAGTCATACCATTATAAAAGCATTATCATTGTCAAACTAAAGTAATTTCATTAAATTAATTGGGTACACAAAACTAGTCAAGTATTTCTCAGCAACAATCTCACTTGGAAAACTTATTTATATAGAAGTACATTACAAATCCATTATCAAATACTTCAAAAATGAACAAAGCCAACATAAATAGAACATTGCAAAGCCAAAATATTGTAGGTGAATATCCCACACTATTTTTGAAGGAAATTCACAAACTCTATGTACTTTTAAAATTTACATGTATCGATCCCAACAAAAATATTTTCCCCAAAAGGATACGTTTCAATTACTCCGTGATTAATATGTTGTACAGGTTGCATCTGCCAATGTAAGTGTGTTCTCGGTTGACTGCAAATGCAAAGGGAATAGTATGATGATAGATAATCAGATAAGAGCAATATCATGCTTCTTTTGAATGGTTTATTCCTTAGATATATGACATTATTTTAATATGTGCACACTAAAATTGCAGGGTAAACACATATCAACGAATGTTACCTAAGGATAAGTTATTACTACCCGCAATCATAGGAATACTGAAATTACCAGTTGAATCCTTGATGTTGCAAAGTTATATAATGTAGAAAAATCACCTCATGAAATAGTTGCAAGTATGTTTATCCGATGAAACAATACATACATCTAGTAGGACATTCTCGACATGTAGTAAGCTAGTACATTTGATTGACTAGTTGAAGGAGGGAATCTGCGAGATCGCCCATAGATGATGTTGTAGTTGGAGATAATCCATAGATACAATAACATTCAGTTATTATTCTATCTCCAAGTTCATAGTTAAGTTTATGTCATGATGCTACAACCCTATATCACTTGAAAAGTGATTTTTCAAAGGAACATCTTTGTGTGGGTGTGAAGACATAAACATACAAGTGTTCCTAATATTATCTCTAAGATTTGCTTATGTTTTGTGAGATGGTCACGTTTTCTGTAACACCCGGGGATTTTCCCCAATTAGTTTGTGTGTTTTTTTTTCTTTTTGCATCTTCATGACATCATGCATCATCTTGCATTTAAAAATGGAAAAAACATAATTGAACTTCAAAAATCTTGTTTACAACATTTTCTGAATTTACTTTTGTGACCTCAATTATTTTTTTCTAAAAACTAGTGTGCTATTTTCTTTAATTCAATAACAAACAGCTAAAAGAAAAAAAAGGGGGCTTTTGTTTGGCAGGCCAACCCACCAGGCCGAAACCAGCCCATCGACCCACCAAGCCCGATACCCCTTCGCTCTAGGAGAGCAGGTCGCTGTTTTCTTCCTCCTGATGTCGTCACGGTTGTACGAACCACCCCATCACCGCTTGATCCTCGCCTCCTCCATCCGATGCACTGGCGTACAGCACTGGCCACCTCCATAAAACCATTACCTGCGCCCTCTCCTGCCTGCCCTAGAATTTCTCCCTCCCCTTCCGCCGCCGCCATCCTCCTTCTTTTTCCTCTGCTCCCTCCTTTCTCTGAACCGAGAGAGAGAGACAGTAGCAGGTCACCATCGCCCCGCCGTCATGGTCCTCCTCGAGCAATGCTTTCTGCCGGAACGGAACCGCCTCGCCGTATTCTTCCTCCACGATGAAGATCGGAGCCCTGGGACGACCCAATCGTTCCCGCCATGATCTTCTTCCTCCTCCGCCCGTGAGTACTCCATGGTCATCTACCGGCTGCCTCCTTCCTCCTCGCGCCGAACGACCACGCTGGAAGCCCCGCGGTAAGCCTCCCGTCCTCCGGGACACCTCTTCTCTCCTGCCCCTTTGCTCTGGGTGCTCGCCGTCGAGCAGCACCATCTTCCTTGCGTCAGGTCGTCGCCATCGTCGTTCTGTATCATCGTCCGTGCAGGTGTGCAGCTTCAGTTTCGTCAGGAACTCGCTCTGGGAACATTACATGTTCAGTCGCGGCCCATAATAAGCATCGAACCGTTCCTAGCCCAGTGGCTAGCGCCTCCATCCGCACCCAGGAGATCCCTGGTTCGATCCCCCCGTGCGCGGATTAAGCCCCCTTTTTCCCTTCTATTTTCCGCGCAGAGACACCTCTTATTCTGTCAGTTTCATATTGTATCACAACCCGCTCCACAGCCCAGTGGGTTGGGCCTTCCGAGCGCAGCGCAGGGGCGCGAGATCGAGTCCCCACGGGCGCAAATAACCAACCTTTTTGCCGATTTCTTCGCGGAAGGGCAGGGCCCACTTGTCATGCGCTGCGGTGGCCCAATCACACCTCACCCGCACCCAATCAGCGCCACGCTGGCCTGGCCCCATAGGTCAGCCCCTCTGGCTATGCGTGCGCGCGGTAAAAGTCAGATCCACATCTGCGCGAAAATCACAGAGAGGCCCCTGCCATTTCAAAATCTTTCGCAGTTTGGCCCCTAAATTTCAAACATGAATAACTTCACCAATTCCAATCCAAAGTGGGCAAATAAAATATGTATTCCATTCCAAATTTCCTGTACTTTTCAAATATGCAATTTGTTCACTATTTTTCCTAATTAAATATGGAGTAATAATTCAATACTTTAATTACACCTTTTAAATTGCAAAATTCATAACTTGGGCAATTCAAATCCAATTCCAACATGTAAAATATGGTTTCCATGCAAAATTGAACAAGCTTTGCAAATATAAACTTTGTTTCCTGTTTTGAATAATTAAACTTGGTTAAATAATTTAAATCTTGTTTAATTCATTTAAAATTGCTAAATTAATAACTTGGTCAAACTAAATTCTTTTTGAACATGTAAAATATGTTTTCCATCCCATTTTTCATGAAATTTGCAAATATCAACTTTCTTTTCTGTTTTGAACAATTTAAATTGCTGAAAACAACTATTTCTTAATTAATGCATTTAAAATTGTCAATTTAATAACTTGCTCATCTAAAATCCAAATTCAACAAATGAAATATGTATTTCCATCTAAAATTTTGTGTTCTTTCCAAATATAAATTTTGTTATCTGTTTTGAACATTTAAAATAGGTGAAAACAACAAATGTTTGTTTAAATCATTTAAATTGCCAAAGTTCATAACTTAATAAATAAAATTCCAAACTTGGTAAACAACATATCAAACTGAAGCTATTCTTGTTTTCTTATTGTTTTCATCATCCATGCATCATTCTAATCAACTCTCACATGATGGTTATTTGTAGATCATTTAATTCAACATTAATTCATGGGCTTTTCCATATGCAATCCAAATTGCATATGGGCCCATTTAAATATGTTTACCATGTCAACTGGTTTACTTTGATGCATCAATTAATTGTCATGCATATAAAATAGGATCATGCTGGATCTTTTGCCGTAAAAGTAATTGTTGCATCCGGTGTTTGTTCTAGTTCGTTGCTTCTTCACGGATAGGATGTTGAGATGATGTGAGCAACGACAAGTTCTTCGGATGTACCTCTACTTGCTGGATTCCAGGCAAGTATACTCACTTGCTACCTATGGCTGCCTTTCATCACTTGTTACCGACTCTTTCTGTTATCCTTATGCTAGCCTTATGATTCGATGCTTGTGTCTCGATCCTATCAAATGTTTACCTTGCAACCATGATATAGCCTTCCTTCCATTTCCTATTACCTGTTGTTTGTTTACCTTGCTGGCCCTCGTGTCGTAGTTGCATGCTTAGTGTTGTTTGCGCTCAAGTCTTGTTGTCCGTCTTATCACCTGTCTAGTTTGATAGTTGGGTTTCAATTCAATCAACAACATGTTAATGCTTGGGGTAATAATAATTTGATGATAAGGCACCGGCAGGAGGCCCGGCGTGGTTTTGAGGCCTGCTAGTGTCGAACTTAATTAGGAAAAGGGTCTTGTCCTCCGATCCATGATGAGCGCACTAACCGCATGTGGGAAGCGAGTATGGGCGCCCCCCGCAACTTTGATTCGATTTGCATCTCGTTCAAATCGCCTCATTTAGTTCGGGTTTTCCATTTGCCGCATGAATATGCAGGTGCGAACCCTTGGCGCCAGGGTGGAACTTTTGTAGTCGGCATTTAGGGAGACACGTTCTTAGAGTGCTATGAGGGTCCCCTTTTCTTCGTGGGGCTTGATTAGCCGTGCGCTCAATTGCACGGTGTTCTTTGTGCTTGATGCGAAGAAGAGTTGGATTGTGTTGAGTGCCTCGCTTGGTGGAAGGGCCTTTCCATCTGCCGGGTCATTCTTACGTGTACGGCCAAATTGGTGCATCCCTGCAGGGTTAATCTTCTCGAGAAGCCGTGTTGTCCGCGGTTATGGATGACTTGGTGAAAGTGCTGGCTAACAAGTACTCAGACAACTTACCCTTAACGATGATAACTGGACTAGTAATATTGATTACCTCCACCATAACAATGAATGTCACCTTAATCAACAGTGTGAGTTTCCTTGGGTTGCTTCCTTAGTGGGGGTAACACTGGATGGGTATTGTTTGGTGATTAGTTATAGTTGGTTTTGTCGCGCTATCTTATCCCTTTCTTTTAGCCGGATGTTGTAGCGCGTCTCTGTAGTTAGTTAGTGCAGCCCGCTGCCGCTTCTTTGCAATAATCCCTTCCTTCCGTTCTACCCAAAGTATTTGTATCTTGTGATGATTGGTTACGCTGGTATCTTGTGAGTATGGTTTATCCACTTGCCAGTACTTAATAGTACGGACCCACGAATCCATTTCGTGGCTGCATATTCCACATTGCAGTCAACAGGTTTGAAGTCTGACGATGTTAGCTTGGGAATCCCTCCGGCTTGGCCTGGGCAGGGATTGGACGCCATCGGTTATCTTCAGGACTCTTAGTGCAATTTGTATCTTGTCCGTAGTCGGACACTATGTTGTTTCTTCCGCTGTTATTTGGATCTTTGTATTGTATCAGTTGTATCCTTGACTCGTTTGAGTCGTCTTGTATATATCTTTTCTGTTGTTGTTGCGGAATATTCGTGAACTGTTGTAATGTTATCACAAGTGGCAACCTGAAATCGGTTATTATGCGGATTTGGGTGGAAATGCCGAAATCTGCATAGTGCCCGATCCCGGGGCGTCACAAATGGTATCAGAGCATGGTTCCGATTCCCGATGTTGTTTCGATACGAATGGTTATCGAAGCAACGGGTCCGCAAAGCCTGTAGGATAACCTCGCTAACGGTTGTTGTTTCTAGAGTGTCAAAAACTATTTCTGCTAAACTATTTTTGGAAACATCTCAATAGGATTCTTGTTTTCTCCTTATCTCTATTCTATTTATCCTCTCATCTTATTTGTTTTGGAGTCTCTCTTCCTCTCAATCTTTCAAAGTGTTAGCCTCCTACGTGGGTGGACGTTTTCTGAGCCGTTAACCTAATAGGTTCGATCATCGGAAGATTCCTGGTGGGAGAAGATCGTCATCAACCCGAGCAAGTTTCCCTTGTTAGTGGTGTCGCGAAGATCAACTTGGATCACAAGACTCGATAGATCCGACTTCTTCCCTCTCCCGTGGTTGTGAGCGGATTGTGAGGGCGCAGTCCCTTGTTAGTGGTGTCGGCTGTAACACCCGGGGATTTTCCCCAATTAGTTTGTGTTTTTTTTTTCTTTTTGCATCTTCATGACATCATGCATCATCTTGCATTTAAAAATGGAAAAAACATAATTGAACTTCAAAAATCTTGTTTACAACATTTTCTGAATTTACTTTTGTGACCTCAATTTTTTTTTTCTAAAAACTAGTGTGCTATTTTCTTTAATTCAATAACAAACAGCTAAAAGAACAAAAGGGGGCTTTTGGTTGGCAGGCCAACCCACCAGGCCGAAACCAGCCCATCGACCCACCAAGCCCGATACCCCTTCGCTCTAGGACAGCAGGTCGCTGTCTTCTTCCTCCTGATGTCGTCACGGTTGTACGAACCACCCCATCACCGCTTGATCCTCGCCTCCTCCATCCGATGCACTGCCGTACAGCACTGGCCACCTCCATAAAACCATTACCTGCGCCCTCTCCTACCTGCCCTAGAATTTCTCCCTCCCCTTCCGCCGCCGCCATCCTCCTTCTTTTTCCTCTGCTCCCTCCTTTGTCTGAACCGAGAGAGAGAGAGCCAGTAGCAGGTCACCGTCGCCCCGCTGTCATGGTCCTCCTCGAGCAATGATGTCTGCCGAAACGGAACTGCCTCGCCGTATTCTTCCTCCACGACGAAGATCGGAGCCCTGGGACGACCCAATCGTTCCCGCCATGATCTTCTTCCTCCTACGCCCGTGAGTACTCCATGGTCATCTACCGGCTGCCTCCTTCCTCCTCGCGCCGAACGACCACGCTGGAAGCCCCGCGGTAAGCCTCCCGTCCTCCGGGAAACCTCTTCTCTCCCGCCCCTTTGCTCTGGGTGCTCGCCGTCGAGCAGCACCATCTTCCTTGCGTCAGGTCGCCGCCATCGTCGTTCTGTATCATCGTCCGTGCAGGTGTGCAGCTTCAGTTTCGTCAGGAACTCCCTCTGGGAACATTACATGTTCAGTCGCGGCCCATAATAAGCATCGAACCGTTCCTAGCCCAGTGGCTAGCGCCTCCGTCCGCACCCAGGAGATCCCTGGTTCGATCCCCCCGTGCGCGGATGAAGCCCCCTTTTTCCCTTCTATTTTCCGCGCAGAGACACCTCTTATTCTGTCAGTTTCGTATTGTATCACAACCCGCTCCACAGCCCAGTGGGTTGGGCCTTCCGAGCGCAGCGCAGGGGCGCGAGATCGAGTCCCCGCGGGCGCAAATAACCAACCTTTTTGCCGATTTCTTCGCGGAAGGGCAGGGCCCACTTGTCATGCGCTGCGGTGGCCCAATCACACCTCACCCGCACCCAATCAGCGCCACGCTGGCCTGGCCCCATAGGTCAGCCCCTCTGGCTATGCGTGCGCGTGGTGAAAGTCAAATCCACATCTGCGCGAAAATCACAGAGAGGCCCCTGCCATTTCAAAAAAATTCGCAGTTTGGCCCCTAAACTTCAAACATGAATAACTTCACCAATTCAAATCCAAATTGGGCAAATAAAATATGTATTCCATTCCAAATTTCCTGTACTTTTCAAATATGCAATTTGTTCACTGTTTTTCCTAATTAAAATTGGAGTAATAATTCAATACTTTAATTACACCTTTTAAATTGCAAAATTCATAACTTGGGCAATTCAAATCCAATTCCAACATGTAAAATATGGTTTCCATGCAAAATTGAACAAGATTTGAAAATATAAACTTTGTTTCCTGTTTGGAATAATTAAACTTGGTTAAATAATTTAAATCTTGTTTAATTCATTTAAAATTGCTAAATTAATAACTTGGTCAAACTAAATTCTTTTTGAACATGTAAAATATGTTTTCCATCCCATTTTTCATGAACTTTGCAAATATCAACTTTGTTTTCTGTTTTGAACAATTTAAATTGCTGAAAACAGCTATTTCTTAATTAATGCATTTGTAATTGTCAATTTAATAACTTGCTCATCTAAAATCCAAATTCAACAAATGAAATATGTATTTCCATCTAAAATTTTGTGTTCTTTCCAAATATAAATTTTTTTTATCTGTTTTGAACATTTAAAATTGGTGAAAACAACAAATGTTTGTTTAAATCATTTAAAATGCCAAAGTTCATAACTTAATAAATAAAATTCCAAACTTGGTAAACAACATATCAAACTGAAGCTATTGTTGTTTTCTTATTGTTTTCATCATCCATGCATCATTCTAATCAACTCTCACATGATGGTTATTTGTAGATCATTTAATTCAACATTAATTCATGGGCTTTTCCATATGCAATCCAAATTGCATATGGGCCCATTTAAATATGTTTACCATGTCAACTGGTTTACTTTGATGCATCAATTAATTGTCATGCATATAAAATAGGATCATGCTGGATCTTTTGCCGTAAAAGTAATTGTTGCATCCGGTGTTTGTTCTAGTTCGTTGCTTCTTCACGGATAGGACGTTGAGATGATGTGAGCAACGACAAGTTCTTCGGATGTAACTCTACTTGCTGGATTCCAGGCAAGTATACTCACTTGCTACCTATGGCTGCCTTTCATCACTTGTTACCGACTCTTTCCGTTATCCTTATGCTAGCCTTATGATTCGATGCTTGTGTCTCGATCCTATAAAATGTTTACCTTGCAACCATGATATAGCCTTCCTTCCATTTCCTATTACCTGTTGTTTGTTTACCTTGCTGGCCCTCGTGTCGTAGTTGCATGCTTAGTGTTGTTTGCGCTCAAGTCTTGCTGTCCGTCTTATCACCTGTCTAGTTTGATAGTTGGGTTTCAATTCAATCAACAACATGTTAATGCTTGGGGTAATAATAATTTGATGATAAGGCACCGACAGGAGGCCCGGCGTGGTTTTGAGGCCTGCTAGTGTCGAACTTAATTAGGAAAAGGGTCTTGTCCTCCGATCCATGATGAGCGCACTAACCGCATGTGGGAAGCGAGTATGGGCGCCCCCCGCAACATTGATTCGATTCGCATCTCGTCCAAATTGCCTCATTTAGTTCGGGTTTTCCATTTGCCGCATGCATGTGCAGGTGCGAACCCTTGGCGCCAGGCTGGAACTTTTGTAGTCGGCATTTAGGGAGACACGTTCTTAGAGTGCTATGAGGGTCCCCTTTTCTTCGTGGGGCTTGATTAGCCGTGCGCTCAATTGCACGGGGTTCTTTGTGCTTGATGCGAAGAAGAGTTGGATTGTGTTGAGTGCCTCGCTTGGTGGAAGGGCCTTTCCATCTGTCGGGTCATTCTTACGTGTACGGCAAAATTGGTGCATCCCTGCAGGGTTAATCTTCTCGAGAAGCCGTGTTGTCCGCGGTTATGGATGACTTGGTGAAAGTGCTGGCTAACAAGTACGCAGACAACTTACCCTTAACGATGATAACTTGACTAGTAATATAGATTACCTCCACCATAACAATGAATGTCACCTTAATCAACAGTGTGAGTTTCCTTGGGTTGCTTCCTTAGTAGGGGGTAACACTGGATGGGTATTGTTTGGTGAGTAGTTATAGTTGGTTTTGTCGCGCTATCTTATCCCTTTCTTTTAGGCGGATGTTGTAGCGCGTCTCTGTAGTTAGTTAGTGCAGCCCGCTGCCGTTTCTTTGCAATAATCCCTTCCTTCCGTTCTACCCAAAGTATTTGTATCTTGTGATGATTGGTTACGCTGGTATCTTGTGAGTATGGTTTATCCACTTGCCAGTACTTAATAGTACTGACCCACGAATCCATTTCGTGGCTGCATATTCCACATTGCAGTCAACAGGTTTAAAGTCTGACGACGTTAGCTTGGGAATCCCTCCGGCTTGGCCTGGGCAGGGATTGGACGCCATCGGTTATCTTCAGGACTCTTAGTCCAATTTGTATCTTGTCCGTAGTCGGACACTATGTTGTTTCTTCCGCTGTTATTTGGATCTTTGTATTGTATCAGTTGTATCCTTGACTCGTTTGAGTCGTCTTGTATATATCTTTTCTGTTGTTGTAGCGGAATAGTCGTGAACAGTTGTAATGTTATCACAAGTGGCAACCTGAAATCGGTTATTATGCGGATTTGGGTGGAAATGCCGAAATCTGCATAGTGCCCGATCCCGGGGCGTCACATTTTCCTGATCATGGACTTGGTTAAAGTATAACAAAACGTAAGATTTTGTTGTTATGGTAATAATAGTACTGAACCGACCCAAGTATATGATCTTGCTAAAAGAGACTAAACAATTATAATTTATTTATCAAATTACATATGAAGTTGTCATTGACTATAATTCCTATGCTCTGAGAATATCTAGTGACCACGGCTGACGTGAGACCACACGTTTGTTTGGAGACCCCAAGAGGAAGGTATGATGTAGCGTAGAAGTATTTTCCCCCAGTTATGTAACCAAGGTTATGAATCCAGTAGGACTTCGAAGTCTCTCAGTAGGTTGCTTGATGTCTGGCAGTTCAACAAACTCTCTCTTACTCCCAACTTTCTGAGACGGTTGTCAATCTTCCCTTCTTGCAGAAAACTAGAGAATTAATTGTATCAAATGGTTAGAGATGATTAAATGAAAATGGAACAACGATCAATTGATGATGAACAACAAGTAAACTAGGTTGTAATCAATGAGGAAAATAGGACTAGGGGCCATAGTTTCTCTAGTGGTGTCTCTCCTAAGAACAATAAACATGCTGGGTAAACAAATTACAATTGGGCAATTGAAAAATCATGAACGTATAACAATACTATTATAACGAGATAAAGTTAAAACGTCCTAACACTCTAGACATTACGTCAAGATAAATCAACCGCCATCCGACAACATATATTACCAGTAGTCCACCCTGAGACAGCAATCGAGCAAATCTCGCTGGTATTAAGTGGCAGTAACAAAATGATTGCCTGAGCGCAACCGTCAAATGCATTAAGAACAATAAATAATGTAAGCAATATCTCATCCGTAGACAAGAACGCCTATTTTTTCTCCCTAGTGGCAAAACCACACCCCCTGCATGTTTCTCTCACTCGGGCGCGGGTCAAAGGAGGCATGAACCCACTATCTAGCAAATAAACCCTCTCTTGGTGGTGCATAAAATTAATTGGCCAATGAAATCATACACACCGGAGAGCAGTGCAAGACAAGATTAAAACTCTCTGAAGATATAAGTGAAGCATCTCGGTATGACATAAACAAAATAATCATAATTTCATAGTTCATCAGGTCACAACAAACACAACATGTAGCAATTACATAATGGTGATCTTGATCATGTAGGGCAGCTGACAAGATCTAAACATGGTGGCACAAAGTGCAGAGAACACCATCTAGCTACTACTATGGACCAGTAGTCGCGAGATGAACTACTAACTCATCTGTCCAGAGGCAATCATGGCGGTGTAGAGGCCTCCGGTGATGATCCCCCTCTCCGGCAGGGTGCCAGAGAAGGACTCTAGAAGCCCTAGATTGGACTATTGAGGGGACGACGCTTCTGTATCTATTTCGTGGAAACATTCTCCGTCCTCGATGTTTTTAGGGTGAAAGGCAATTTATATGAGAAGAGGCAACGAGAGGCGGTGCCTGGGGCCAAGGGATGACCCTATGGCGCGGCCTAGGGGGCACCTGTTTGCCCAGGGCTCCCCTCCAACTCTCGTTTGGACTCCATCACCGTTTCGTGCAAACAATAATCTCCATGGATTTTTAGGACTTTTGGCAAATATTTTCTTCAGAACTTTTCTAAAACATAAAAGCAGCAGAAAATCGGAAAAGGTTCTGGGCATCTTGTTAATACGTTAGTCCATTAAAACATCCACAAAATGAAGGAAAACATGTAGAAAGAATGGAAGAACATAAACAAAACAACCATGGAGCATGAAAAAATATATATAAGTTTCAGACATATCAACCACACAATCAACAGTTATACTTTGGATGTCTTTGACTGTCCACCATAACAGGGGAACATAACATTGACATCTGGGTATAATCTAGAGCATGTAGTGGAACTGAGATCTTTAAAGATTAGTACTTAACTCCTCGAGACAATGGAGAGATACATGCTCTAGGCCCTCTCAGTATCACCGATGTTAACCAATTGTCTCGCCTGACATAGTGTGATTTATCACAAGGACATCGAGGATATGGATGAGAAAATAGGATGATATCTAAGAGGTTTTATATGTTATAGGATCAAAGAGTTTTATGAGATTAGAGCACATAGCATCTCGTGGTATCGTTTTTATCGTGAAGTTAAGGGAATAAGTACAATGAGTAATTTGTAAGGTTTCCTCATTCTACGTAAACACACGAGGGCCATCATGGGCGTACACAGTCCCGATGTTGGTTATTGTTCGGTATGTTCCCGAACATGTCTGTGTGTTATCGAGCCTTTATGGGTCACACGCTTAAGCCATGCCAACCATTAATTGATATAATAAAGTTTTTCCTATTTATTTTACGAATGTTATATGTCGATTTGATGTGACAGGAACAAGTCTCTTTTCGACCAGAGGGGTGATACGTTGCAAACATAACTATATTTTTTGATGCTCTATGCTTGTTTTCTACCCAATACCTTTTGTTTTCCACATGTTTCCTTTCGTTTTCCTTCGTTTTCTGGATATTTTCATAGACTAATCTATTAACAAGATGCCCCAGGCCAGTTGTTGTTCTCTGATGTTTTTCTATTTCATAAAAGTTCTCAAGGAAATATTCTCGGAAAGGGCTGAAAATCCACAGAGATGAATTTTTACCCAGAATGAAGACATAGTCCAAAGGGGATCTAGTAGGGATCTAGGGCGCCACCAGGAGGGCACCAGGCGCGGCCTCCCCCTAGGCTGCGGCCAGTGGGCCCCGACCATCGCCTCTTGTCCCCCCCATGCTTATAAATTTCCCTAAACCCTAAAAAATCACGGACAAAGTTATTTTCCATGGAACATAAAGAGAGGCACCGTCACCTCGAAAGTCCAATTAAGGGCTTCTGGAGTCCTGCTCCGGCACCCTTCCGGAGAGGGGGGTCGTCACCGGAGGCCTCTACATCGCCATGATAACCTCCGGACAGATGTGTGAGTAGTTCATCTCGGGACTATGGGTCCATAACAGTAGCTAGATGGTTGTTCTCTCCCCTATTCCTCCATGTTTAGAGTCACATGAGCTGCCACACATGATCGAGACCACCGTTATGTAATTGTGCATGTTGTCTTAGCTAGGATCCGCTGAACCATGAGATTATGATTATTTTGTTCATGTCAATCTTAGATGCTTCACTTATATTTGTAGAGAGTTTTAATCTTGTCTTGCAATGCTCTCCGGTGTTTATGATTACCTTGGCCATGTAGTTGTTTTCACCTCCAAGAGAGGGTTTATATGCTAGATAGTGGGTTCATGCCTCCTTGTTGCTCGCGCTCGAGTGACATAAACGTGCATGGGGAGAATGTGTTGATTCCACTAGGGAGAAAATAGCGGTGCTCTTGAAACGGACGATAACCACTTCTTACATGACGTATTGATCTTAATACACTTGTCTATTGCACACATAGCAATCACTTCGTTGCTGCAACTTAATACCAAGGGATTTGCTTGATAGCTTTCTTGAGGTGGATATTTAGATATGGATGCATGCTGGATAGCAGTCCATATGCCTTGACGTAATGCCAACAATTTTAGAACCCGTGAACTTTATCTCGTCATAATAATATTGTTATACATTCATGATTTGTCAATTGCCCAAATGTAATATGTTCACCCAACATGTTTGTTTTCTTTGGAGAGACACCACTAGTGAACCTATGGCCCCCGATCCTATTTTCCTCATATTGCAACCTTCTTTTAAGCACTTACATCATTGTTTCCATGCTGTCCCATTTTTTATTTTATTGTTTTCCAAGACTCTATACATTTAATTATTCTGTTTTCAGCAGGGCCGGAAGATTGTCAGCCTTCTGGAAAGTTGGGGACAAGAGAGAGTTTGTGTGTGTGTGCAGGTTACATGATCACATCAACACCAGTATTTTCTGGGGCCGTTGATTAAGCAAGCTTCTTCAAGACTACGAAGTCCTTCTGTTTTGATAACTCCGGTTCTTTACTAGTGGAAAACTTACTCTAGACTGCATCATACCTTCCGCTTGGGGTCTTCCAACAATTGTGTGATCACGTCGACATCAATTATATTTTCTGGTGCCGTTGCCGGGGATTTCTAGCTTGCTGCAAGGGGAGTCTCACACTTCCTCTCTCTTTCTTTGTTTTGTTGTTTCTTAGTTTACTTTTGTTTAGTCTTGTTTTCTCTTTATCAAAAACCCAAAAAAATTAATTCTCTAGTTTCTAGTCTTTTATTTGTGTTATCTTGCAATCATGTCTACCAATGATAATACCAAGCTCTATGACTTTACTAGTAGCAATAATAATGATTTCATATGCACACCAATTGCTCCACCTGCTACTACAACAGACTCTTATAAAATTAAACCTTCCTTGTTTAATCTTGTCATGAAAGATCAATTTTCTAGTATTGGAGAAGATGCTGCCTCTCATTTAAATAACTTTCTTGAGTTATGTGACATGCAAATATATAAAGAGGTAGATGTTCATACTGTGAAATTAAGATTGTTCTCTTTCTCTTTAAGAGGAAGAGCTAAGGAAAGGTTATTGTCTTTGCCTAAAAATAACATTGATTCTTGGACTAAATGCAAAGATGCTTCTATTGGGAAGTATTATCCATCTGCAAAAATTATAAAACTGAGGAGTAACATTATGAACTTTAGACAATATGATAATGAACATGTTGCTTGAGCTTGGGAAAGAATGAAAACTATGGTTAAGAATTGCCTCACACACGGACTAACAACGTGGATGGTTGTCCAAACCTTTTATGCAAGATTAAATTTTTCTTCAAGGAATTTATTAGATTCAGCAGCGGGAGGAACATCATGAACCTCACCTTAGGCTCATCAAACAAGTTATTGGATGATCTAATGACAAACTATTCCCAATGGCACATAGAAAGGGCTCCAACAGGTAAAAGGGTAAATTCTATTGAGGAGGTCTATTCTTTGATTGATAAAATTGATATGCTTGCTTCTTTGCTAGCTAAAAAATTGCCAATAGATCCTAATAATGTTCCCTTGAACTCTCTGGTTGCTAATTAGATTGATCAAATTGATGTGAATTTTATTATATAAATACCTTCAACAACAGTGCTTACCAGAATAACTTTGGTGGTAACAACTACATGCCATATCCTAATAATAATGGTAACTCGTATGGGAATTAATCTCAAAAAAAAAACTCGTATGGGAATTAGTATGGAAATGCTTATAAAGATCCTAAAAGTTCCACCTCTGATCTTGAGAACATGCTTAAAGAATTTATCACTACATAAAAATATTTCAATAAAACTGTTGATGAAAGGCTTACAAAACTAGATAATCTTGTGTTGAAAGTTGATAGTCTTGCTCATGACGTAGAAATTTTAAAAATTAGGACTACACCTCTTGAAGACAAGAAAACTGAATTTAGAAATGCTATACAAGTTCAAATAAATGTGAACATGAGAATGTTAGCTCAATTACGTGCTAGAAGAGAAAAAGAAGTTGAAATTGCAGAAAAGGCTGCTAAAAGTGAGCCTGCTAGAATTAATACCATTAGAGTCTTTGAGGAAGTTAAAACTTTCAGTACCAAGGAGTATCCTAATGCTTATAAACATGTTTATGCCAAAACAAATGGGATTGCAGAGGTCATGCCTTTAGGTAGAAGGAGTCCCAAAAGTTTGGAGATTAAAAATATTTCTAGTAAGAAAATTGTTGAAAGTGGGATTGAGGATAACATGAATTTAGGAGAACAAATTTCCACCATTTTTGAGGATTATAAACTTGATTTTGATGATTGGACCATCTCTCATGTTATAAATTTCTTACAAAAATTAGCTAAAGATCCTAGTGCTTGTATGATGCATATTGCTTTCACTAAACATATCACTAATGCTCTCATGGAAGCTAGAGAAGAAAGGCTCAAACTTGGAGCCTATATTCCTACAAAGTTACAAGATGGTTGGGAACCCACTACTAGAATAAGAGTGAATGATTTTGATTGCAATGCTTTATGTGATCTTGGTGCAAGTTCTTCTATTATTCCTAAAAGTTTATATGATATGCTTGATTTGAAACCTTTCGATGAAAGTATTTTGGGAGTGTATCTTGTAGACTCCACTATTAAAAAGACCTTTCGCAAGGATTGGTTCTTATTGTTTCTAATGATAATTATGTCATCGTTGATTTTCTTGTTTTAGATATTGAATGTAGTGCTTCTTGTCTTTTTGGGTAGACCTTTTCTTTGCACCGTTGTTGGCATTATTGATATGAAAGATGGAATTATAAGATTTCAGTTTCCCCTTGAAAAGGGCATGGAACATTTCTCTAGGAAAATAATTAAGTTAAATTTTGAGTTCTGATGGAGTGTAGACACACGCTTGTTGGGAGACCCCAAGCGCAAGGTGTGAAGAGTGCAGCATCAAGTTTTCCCTCAGAAAAGAAACCAAGGTTGAATCAACCAGTGGGAGGAAGAAACAATTCTGAAGGTTGATGCAAGTGAGATGGCAGGGCGCACTCACTACCGAATTCCGCGCGGTCTGGGATGTTTCAATACCGTTGCGGATGGGCTCCAAACCGTCGCTAATGGCAATCCGCGACGGTTTACTCCACGGAATGAGAACGTCCCTGATCGACTGTCACGGATGATTCTGCGACGTTAATTTGAAGGGGAGAATGTTGAGGCTATCCCCAACGTTCAAAAAATTGTCGCGAACATCTGGGCCGTTCGGTCCCGGCCCATTAAGCGGCAACATTGTTTTTCGTCGCTGTCGACTGACACGTGGCAAAGGATTAACTGACGGTCGTTAGCGTAATCAGCTGACGTCACACTAAAGGAAGCTTACGTCATTACGATCACAATGTTTTTTTTCGTCAAAAATAGATTCTGTTAAGGCCCCGATTATGACATCACCAATCCCTTTATGACGTCATAACCGCCGATCCCGTTCACGACGATTTTTGTTGTCGCGACCTCGACCAATCATGTGAAACCATGTGGACGCCATCTGCGATGAACTTGCTAGCGTCGTGGTATGAGATGACGCAACAAGATGACGCCACGTGGAACAATCGTACGTCGCCGCGTGATTTTTTTCGGGGACAATCTACGGTCGTCGTGGGCTACGCGGTGACGGATTTTTTTCCGACGCAAAATGACGCCACGTGGACCAAGTGCACGGTGTCACGTGGCGCCCTTTTCCGCGACGTTTTCTGTTTCGTTGTGGAACTACCCAGCCATAAAACGACACGTGGACCATGTGTACGGTGCCACGTGGCACCTTTTCGCGACGTTTTTATTTTCGTTGTGGAACTGTGCAACCGTAAAACGACACGTGGCACGCTGTGTCCTAATCCGGGTCTGTTTTTACGTTACGATACTACGGCGTTTTTTGTGTGCCAGATGGGTGCTTAAATCATCGTTCGAATTGACCTTTCCATGTTCCATATGCAGAAAAGCAAACCACATAGCAGACATCAAATACATAAATTGCAACACTAGTGGTTTGTTTTACAGAATAGCAAACCAACACATAGAAATTCAGCCTTCAGCAACACGACCATAGATTCAATTACCACATATGCACTGAGCTAACTGCTCAAGCAGGGAAACTCCTTCTTGTTGGCACGTTTTTAGCTCGTCTTGTTCCTTCCGCATTTCTTCCATTTCAAATACAAACCGGAGCCTCATTCGCTCAGATTCTGCATTCGCCGCCCTCAAATCAGCAATTGTGCTGCGCATATTGGCATGCCACCTCTCTCAACATCAGTTTGCACTTGGTGTTCAGACTTTGAAATACTTGTTTCCACACGAGATTTCTTCGACGAAGTATGCTTTCCACGATCTAGCATGACACGTAAAGTATCATCCTCATCCTCTGAAGCGGGTGTCGACATCATCCTTTTCTTTCTTGCCTATCAAGTATGCAAAGAAAATAGATGTAAGTATGTACAGAAAACAGATGAAACTAGCAGGTGACCAGCAATGTACAGAAAATAGATGAAACTAACACATGGCCAGCAATGTACAAAAAATATTTGAAAAATAGCAGATGACAATCAAATAAACGTGTCTGTAATGACAAATGACCTAGCAGATGTCAAGGATGTCAGGAGCATAGATGGAAACCGTGTTAAAATGACAACCGCAGCCTTAATTAGCTTGCCAAAACGGCTTATGGTATAGAATAGATGAAGTAGCACACAATATATGACACAACAGTAATCAAACTATTCAACACAAGATAAGTAAGTTGTGCCCTAGTTGTTTTTTTTAACTAAAGGGGAGAATATTGAGCTGCCGAATTAGGAAATAACCTGCAACTCATTGTCCTCACTGAATAGGGATTGACATGACCAGTCTCCTTCACTGGAATCTGATTCCTCTTCAACATCATCCTCAAGAGTGTACTTAGATCCAGAGTCTTCCTTCTTGATCTTTTTGGGTGTGAATACAGTAGGACATGAAAGAATACTTGCTAAAGACTTTACACTCAGTTGATGCATCCTTGCACTGTTTGCCATGATAGTTCTGGCACGCTCTTCTTCCATGGGGTGTAGTGGTGATCCTAACATGAATAAATATCTCAAAGTAAGCTCCAAATATAAAGAAGAACCTAATACATCATCAAAAATTAAGGTACTCATCCTGTAAGAACAGTCCGGTGTAAGTAATATAAATTCTGATCGTAGATTCGTAACTAAGACTGATAGGATCATAAGCAAAGTGAGCTTAAACCTAATAGTATACAGGCTGGAAAGAATAAAACTTTTACCATAGGAAAACAAAGCTGGATACTTCTATTTTTAATTTTATGCAAGATTAACAAGAAGGTCCTCCTAACTATTTCCATTAAAATAAACCATGCAGTCTTTTCTACTACGAAAGCAACAAATTAAAAAAAGGAGCATCAGGAGGGCAACACACCCATTTCTGCTACATATTTGTCAGAATTAACACATGGACAAGACTCTGTTTACCACTATACAAAGTTATAAATGCAAAGCCAATAACAAAGACGGATATAAGGAACCATCAATCGTACAACTAAACAGAGAAACAGTTTAGAGAGATTTATTACATCAAACATTAGCAGGATAATTAAGAAGCATCAATCAAACAATTTAGAGAGATTAATTGCATCGAACATAAGAAGAATCAAGCATACAATTAAACAGACAACTAATTCATAAAGATTAATTGATCGAATATATGAAGAACCATCAATCTTACTGCGTTTCTCGCCTTAAACCTTTATCCGTCTCGGCGTGGTTGCATACATTGATGGTGAAGTTGCGGCGAGGTTGGAGACAAGGTGGCAGATCTGGACGTACGGCGAGGTTAATGGCGAGGTGGCACACCAGCGAGCACACGAAGGCGAGGTTGGTGACGATGTGGCAGACCGGTGAGCTCAACAGCGAGGTGGCACACCAGGGAGAACACGGCAGCGAGGTTGGTGACGATGTGGCAGACCGGTGAGCACGACGGCGAGGTGGTGGTCCTGGACGGTGACCTGGGCTGGGTGGGGGATCTCGACAGCGACGTTGGAGATCTGGCAAGCGAGCTATACAACAATGTGTAAGAGGGGTGGGATCTGGTCTGGGAGGACGGGGACTGGAGGGGAGAAGGGGGAGTAGTCGATTCTTTGGGCGAGGGAAGAGGGGATAAGGGAGGGTTTAAAAATGATTACATAAATGACCTCCACGATAAAGTTTGACCGTTGTGTGCGGGAGGGCTGAGAAGTAAAATTCTTGCGCGAAATTTTTTGAGTGGGCTGTCCTGGCGCCAAATTTTCGGAGGGACGCGAAATTTTGGCGGAAGTGCGGGAAACTATGCTAGCCGTCGAATGCTGATGGGTGGTTTAAACAAATTGACCATTTACGCAATAATTTACTAAAGGGACCTGATGGGTGGCTTAAACAAATTTACCATTTATGCAATAATTTACTGAAGGGACCTTGTGAGGAAATAAAGAAGTATTATGAAATAATTTTGGAGTTGAGGTCGTCGGGCATAAAACGCGTTAGAATATGCAGAACGGTTCTATGTGAAACCAACAGTAACTAAAGAACTACAGATAACTGAGTACATGCAACACAACATATACTATTAACTTAATTATAGAGTAGCAAAACACAATCACAACACACACAGACGTGTCGACAATGTAACATCCCAAGTATGAAAAACCACCCCTAGCATGTTTGTTTCTTGTTTTATTAAAGTTTTGCATCATGTCATCATACTTATTTCTTGTTTGCATTTGTTTTCATTTGTTTTGCATCTGTTTTCATTTTGGTTTGTATCTGTTTTTATTTGTTTTCACAATGGAAATTCAAACAATATTCAACCGTTGTTTCATACTTGTTATGTTACAATCTTTTTCAAATAAAAAGTTCAACTCAAAACCTCAATTGTTTCCAATTAATCCATAAGGTTCAACTATTAAAAATGGTGGCTTTTAATCAATCAATTAATTCCAATGTTATTCAAAAATTCAAATCAAACCACAAACATCACCCAATTTGAAACTATGAAAATTACACAACAATCGTAATCAATTGTTTCTAATTAAACAATAAGGTTCAAAATAATTAAATTCTTGTTTTTAATAAATCAATCAATAATCAAATTAATTCAAATTTGAACCAATTTGCAAACAGCAAGTTATTTTGAAATATTTGGAAAACAGAAATTGGCAGGTGATTGCTGTTGGCCAAATCAACTCACCCAAATTTTTTCCTAAATTTTCCTAGCTAAAAAACCCTCTAATTCTTCCTATTTCATTTTCAGCAAAAAAAAAATAAACAGAAGAAAAATTTAAAAAGAAAAAACGAGCGCCAGGGGCAGTGGGCTGCGCCCAACCCACCTTTTTCCTTCTCCCCGCGCGGCCCGGTACCCCTTCGAGCCCCTCCTCCTTCTTCTAACAGTACGGCAGCACATCGGGGAGGGCCACGTCGCCGGCAGCCGCAGCGAACGGCCGAGCGCGCGCCCCTAAGCCTATAAGACCTACCCCCTAGGCCCCTGCGCTGCCCTAACCCTACCTCCCTCCTCCCTCTCGAGCTGCGCCGTCGCCTCCACCTCTCTGCCACCTCCTTCTCCCTCTCTGCAACCACGCCGCCGGAGCTTCTCCTCTGAATCCATGGACGCCGCCGCCGCTGCAGTGCGCCACCTCCCAACTTAGTTGCGGGGATCGAATCGCCACTGCTCCCTCTCCAGCCCGGACATCTCCGTTGAGCACGAGAGGTGCTGGAACGCCGCCGCCATCCCTGCCGTCGCCGTCGAAGACAGACTGCCCCGAGCATGCTTCCCCTCCGATTCCTCACGGTGATCACCGCCTCTCACCTCTCCCTCCTTCCTCTGCATCATGTCCGCGAGCACGCGCATCACCGCAGCAGCCCACACGCAAGCACAACGAGCACGAGCAGCCACGGTGATCGCCGCCGGCCCCGCTTCGTTCTGTCAAAAAATTCAGAAACTTTTCGTCAGTTAAAAGTTCAGTAACTTCTTCTGAATGTTAACCTAGCTGCGCGTCCTATTCTGTCGAGAACGAATCGCTACCGCACTGGTAGCCACACTTGCGCGCGCGCCCCAGGGTGCGGGTTCGAACCCTGGCTTCCGCGGAATAAAACCCCATTTTTGCGCAGCGCACTGACAGGGTGGCCCCCCCTGTCAGCTGCTGTGAGCGCGTTGCTGCCACGCGTGCATCCACGCTGGCCTGGGGCCCTCTGTCAGTGGCATTGGCTGGCCACTGCGGAGTAACAAAAGAACTTCAGCTTTTTCTTTTTCAGTTTAGGTCCTTTTAATTACATAATGGTCCTCAAAATGAAAATGCTAATAAATTTTATTTTACAAATCCAAATAATAAAAGTAAAATATGTTTGTTGAACCAAATTTAATTATCTATCTATTTAAACCATTTGTACTATGTGTTGAATAATCCAAATGCATTCAAATTTCAAATTCAAACAATTCATTTGAAATTTGGATAATTGCATAACTAATTCATACTTAATCCAAATAATGCAAATAAAATATGTTTTCCATGCTATTTCAAACCACCTTTTCAAATATAAATTTTGTTTCATGTTTTGAATAATTAAAATTGCTTAAATAATTTAAACCTTGTTTAAATCATTTAAATTTGCTAAAATCATAACTTGCTCAAATTAAATTATTTTTGAACATATAAAATATGTTTTCAAACCAGAAAAACATAAACTTTTCAAATATGAATTTAAATTTATGTTTTGAACAAATAAAATTCAAATAATATTCATACTTGAATTTAATTCATTTAAATCTTGTTTAAACTTGTTTAATTCATAATTAAATCATTGTAATTCTTTTTTCAATAATTGAAACATGTAATCCACCAAAAAAATTGTGTACTTTCCAAATAGGAATTTTGTTATTTGTTTTGAACAATTTAACTTGCTGAAAACAACAAATGCTTGTGTAACACCTTTAAGGAACCAAAATTTCCTAACTTAATAAATAAATTTCTAAAAATGGTAAACCTTATTTCCAATTGATTCTATTGTTGTTTTTTTGTTGTTTCCTCATCCATGCATCATACTAATCCACTTTCACCTGTTGATTAGTTGGAAAACAAATATTCCAACCTTAATTCATGGGCTTTTCATATGCAACTCAAATTGCATGTGGGTCCATTTAATTATGTTGTTACCATGTCAACTAGTTTATTTTGATGCATCACTTAAATTGACATGCATCATCCCATGATTGTGCACTATGCCATGTTATTGATTGTTTATCTTTCTGTGTTGTTTGTTTGCTTCTTCTCGGATAGACAACGACGTTGAGACAGACGATACTTACGACACCCCTTCTGAGGATCTAGCCCAGTACCAGGCTACTGAGTTTGCAGGCAAGTTATCACTCACATGAACCAATGTGTTCCTTTCAACATTGGTTACCGATACTTTCCGTTGTCTATTTCTGCTAGCCATATGTATCGTTGCTTCTGTTACGAACCTATCACATGTTACCTTAAACCCTGATACAGCCTCACCTCCCAACCTATACCCCTATGCTTGTTGCCCGTGTCTTACTAGCATGCTTAGGGTTGTTTTGCTCGAGTCTGTTACCCGTTACTTTATGTTACTATATTTTTCATTATGTTCCGGTGCTCGATGTTAAACAACAACCTGTTAATCTTGAGGTAATAATAATTTGCTGATAAGGCACCGGCAGGAGGCCCGGCGTGGTTTTGAGGCCTGCTAGTGTCGACCCTAATTAGGAAAAGGGTCTTGTCTACTAATCCATGATGAGCGCACTAACCGCATGTGGGAAGCGTGTATGGGCGCCCCCCTCAATTTGATTCGATTCGCATCTCGTCCAAATCGCCTCATTTAGTTCGGGTTTTCCATTTGCCGCATGCATATGCAGGTGCGAACCCTCGGTACCAGGGTGGAACTTTTGTAGTCGGCATTTAGGGAGACACGTTCTTAGAGTGCTATGAGGGTCCCCTTTTCTTCGGGGCGATTTATTAGCCGTGCGCTCACTGCACGGGGTTCTTTGGGCTTGATGCGAAGAAGAGTTGAGTTGTGTAGAGTGCCTCGCTTGGTGGGTTTGATTCCCGTCTGGCGGGATATTCTTACGTGTACGGCCAAATTGGTGCTACCCTGCAGGGATAAATCTTCTCGAGAAGCCGTGTTTTCCGCGGTTATGGTTAACTTGGTGAAAGTACTGGCTAACAAGTACTCAAAACAACTTACACCTAACTAATGATAACTTGACTAGTAATAGACTTATTGACACAATAACTTGAACCATCATTAATCCAATCGTGTGAGTTATCCTCGGATTGCTTCTTTGGATAAGGGGCGAGATCCAGGATGGGTTTGATTGGTGGTTAGTTATAGGTGGTTACGATACGCTATCTTATCCCCTTTCTGTTAGCTGGAAGTTGTATCATGTTTCTGTAGTTGGTTAGTGCAGCCAGTTGCAGCATCTTTTATATCCCCTTTCTTCCGTTGAACCCAAGGCATCTGTGCTTGGAGTTGACGGGTTACACTTTGGTGAACTGTGAGTCTTGCTTGCCAGTACGTTTATGTACTGACCCCTTTGGGGCTGTGGTTTCCGCAGACTACGCTTACGAGGATCCCCGTGACGGCTACTACGTGGAGTTTGACGAGGCTGCTGACGAGTAGATAGCGGACCTAGGCAGGATCCGAGACATCGTGGATGGGCTCCGTCTTCTTTTCATTCCCGGCTTCTTAAGCCTATTTGGATTTGTCTGTACTCAGACCCTTTGAATGCTTCCGCTGTGATGTAATGGTGATATGTTGGGACATGTGTCCTCTGGATGATTGTATTTGCTATCTCTGCTCTAATGAGAGCTATTTGCAACTTATTTCCCTCTTTTGTGTCGTAGAGATCTGTTGTGATATCCCTTGTTCCAATGCCGTTGACGTACCATGTGTGTATGTTTTGAAGTACGTCAACGGAAGTGTCCTGATTTCTATGGGATGGTTTGCGCAGACGATGGATAGATAGTAGGTGGTCACACGTTTACGTGTTGGCCTGCTCATATTGAGATGCGGGTGCCGGTATGCCCCGTAAGCCATTTGTTCTACTATTCAGCGGACTGTGAGTATCCTCTAGAAGTCCGGGTGCGACAAATGGTATCAGAGCCTATCTGCCTGTAGGATCCCTTTTACTGGTCGCACTTTGAGTCTAGAAACTATTTTGTAGCTATATAGGAAAAATGAGACGTGAGAGTAGGAATTCTGCCATTTTATTTCTTTCCCCACCCACCCACCATTTTCTGGTAAGGAAGTGCAACGTTGTTTTCTCTTCTCACCTAAACTTTCAAGTTTTGGATTTCACGAATCCCGGTTTCTCTAGGATAGTTATATCTACTAGACCATAGGAATGGAGGTGGTTGTGACATGATTTATCATGTTGCCTACTCACGATTGAGAATGGAGGCGTGTAAGCCCCGGAAGCAAATCCTCTATTCCTTAAGCAGTAGATATTGATCCTTTAGAAGCCCGGATGGGTTTTTCCGTAGTACCTCAGGAGTTTTTGGTCTCGTGTTTCCCGTTGTTGCTTCGATATCCTGTTCTTCTCAACATCCTTTCGTCCGTTGAAACCTTGTTGTTGCTTTCCACTTCAGTTCTTCTACCGGCGTCTAATCAAAACTTTCCCGATCATCTGCAGATGGATCTCAGGTTCTACCCGCAGGTGGTTCGGATGACTCGTTGTGAGAGCACCGCCGGTTATCCGGAGATGCTGAGAGACATGGTCACTTATCTGGGGTTCCGTTGGGCACCAGAGTACCAGGTCTACGAGCAGCAGCGAGAGTTTGACCAGACCTACTACCAGGCTATCGTCTACATTCTGTCAGATGATGGCATGAGCGTTGTCCACCGCTACGAGGCAGTAGGTTCCACAGTGGATATGGCTATGCAGCAGGCAGCTTATGTGAGTCTCACCGTCCTTCGTGCTGACTACTTGGGATTTGACGATTCTATCTATCGCCACATCCCCCGTGGTTACATCACCTCGGAGGGAGCTCACTTCACTCTCCACGACAACCTGGATGTCTACGAGCATGATAACTCCAGGCTGCACACCACCGTTCAGTTTGTGAGGCACAGTGACGCAGTTGCCAGCACACTATCTCAGGAGTTGGCTTCAGTTAGAGAGCAGCTCTACCTTGCTTTGACTCGTCTGGCGACGTACACCACAGACTTTGTTGGAGATGAGCGCTTTGCACGTTTCGATCAGCCAGTTGGTCGTCGTCTGCCAGATGCTGGAGGTTACGAGCCAATCAGAGGTCCACTCCTCAACCTCGGTGCTGGATACACTGGGATTCCTCGCTTTGGAGCACAGGGAGTCGACGCTATGTACTTCACCACACCTAGAGTCGCTCTCAGACCACGTCAGATCTATGTGGATCGTCGTTCTACCTACTTTCGTGGGCGTGCTCCTTACCGTACCTCTCGTCGTACTACTCTCCGCCGTCCTGCGTGATGAGCATGGGAGTACCGATGTATCCATTCTTAGCTATGTTTAGTTATCCTTTGGCTTTCGAACCATTTATGGTGTGTTGGATATTCTGATGTATTTGAACATGTGATGATGTACCTGTTGGTTATCTATTCATGCGTCGGAATAATCTCGCTTTCGGTTACCAAGTCTATCCCTTTTTCTGTTGTTGTGCTAAATTGCATGTCTATTTAGGATGCCGCCAACAAGGAACAACCCGCCTGAGCCACCGCCAATCACGGAGCTGTTGACTCAGATGACTCAGGTCGTGACGCAGATGGCCCAGTTCCAGGCTAATCAGCACAACAACCAGAACGCTCCCCGAGTCAGTATCAAGGAGTTTCTGAGTCTGGGGCCGAGAGCTTTCGTGGCAACACGCGAGCCTCTGGATGCTGATGACTGGATCCGTGAGATGGCCAAGGCTCTGGACATTGCTCACGTTGCTGAGGAAGACAAGGTCAAGTATGCCTCCTACCTACTGAAGGGTCAGGCAGCTACTTGGTGGGAGAACTACCAGACCATGAGAGCTGGCTACCCAATCACCTGGGGTTGTTTCAAGGAAGCTTTCCTGAAGCACCACATTCCAGATGGTCTCATGGAAAGGATGCGTGAGGAGTTTTGCTCTCTCAAGCAGGGCAAGCTGGACGTCATTGGCTATCAGAGTGAGTTCAATCGCCTCGCTCGTTACGCTGGTGATGAGGTGTCCACTGGGGCTAAGAAGATGGCAAGGTTCCGCCGAGGTTTTAACCCGGAACTCAAGTACGCCCTCACCAACGTCAAGGCCAAAGACTTCGAGGAGCTCGTTAACACCGCGCTCAATGAAGAAAATGGGCGCAAGGCGTTCAAGGAGTCTCGAAAGCACTCGCGTGAGGGTGGTTCCTCCTCCAACATGACCACCCCTCCGCAGAAGCGCCGAATCTGGGTGCTGTCACTCGGGCTCCATATGCACAAGCTTCTCCAGGCTTCGCTCCCCGCCCACCCAACCCAGCTCAGATGCAGGCTCAGAGGTTTTCAATGGGGCAGCCAAGGCCAGATCCTCCTCGTGTCGTCACTTGCTTCAAGTGCAAGCAGACGGGACACTACGCTGACAAGTGCACTCAGAGGCAGCTACCTCCACCACCACCTCGTCCCAACACAAACCAGGCAATGGTGCGTGCTCCCCCGGCTAAAGCCTTCAACTCCAACAACAGGCCTGTCGGGAGGACCGCGAGGGTGAATCATATCAAGGCCGACAAAGCTGAGGAAGCTGCTGACGTCGTTCTCGGTATATTGCCCGTAAACTTTATTCCAGCTAAAGTGTTGTTTGATACCGGAGCATCGCATTCTTTTGTGTCAAATATTTTTGCCACAACAAACAACTTAAGTGTGTTTCCACTAAGCAATCAAATCACTGTTCACTCTCCGGGATCTCAAATGTTGACTTCCAAGATAAGTAAGGATAATCAAATCCTAATTAGAGGCCACATTTTCCTTGTTTCACTCATGTTGCTGGGAAATTCTGACATTGATGTCATTCTTGGCATGGATTGGTTGAAGGCCAATAAAGCTACGATTGTTTGTGCTCAGAAGTCAATAACTCTGTTCCACCCTTCTGGCAAGATAGTCTATTCTCCAAATGAATCAAGTTCTGTTCAGCTTTACACCCTCGATGCAAAACCTCTACCTCTACTTGAAAATGTTCCGGTGGTTTGCGAATTCCCTGACGTCTTTCCAGAAGAGTTGCCAGGGATGCCTCTGGACAGAGCAGTTGAGTTCGTGATCGAGCTTGAACCAGGTACTGCTCTAATCTCTAAGCATCCATACAAGATAGCTCCTCCTGAACTGAAATTGTTGAAGGAGCAAATCGATATGTACATGGAAAAAGGTTACATTCAACCTAGTTCCTCCGCTTGGGGTTGCCCAACTCTGTTCGTTGTAAAGAAGGATCAAACAAAGAGACTCGTTGTTGACTATCGTCCTCTTAACGAGAAAACCATCAAAAACAGGTATCTAATTCCTCATATCGATGATCTTTTTGATCAACTTGCTGGAGCCTCAATATTCTCCAAGTTGGACTTGAGGATGGGTTACCATCAAATAAAGATCAGAAAGGAAGATATTCCAAAAACAGCTTTCACCGCTCGGTACGGTCTATATGAATACACCGTCATGTCCTTTGGTCTCACCAATGCACCGGCGACATTCTCTAGACTCATGAATTCTCTGTTCCACGAATACCTCAACAAGTTTGTTGTGGTATATCTCGGTGACATTCTGGTCTACTCAAAATCTGAGGAAGAGCATGGAGAACATCTTCGTCTCACTCTCATGAAACTTCGCGAGCATCGTCTATATGCCAAGTTCTCCAAATGTGAGTTCTGGATTCCAGAAGTTGCTTACCTTGGTCATGTCATCTCAGCCAAGGGCATAGCCATTGATGCAGAAAAGGTTAAAGCAATTGTTGATTGGAAACCTCCTAAGACGGTGAAGCAAGTACGAAGCTTTCTTGGCTTGGCTAGCTATTGCCGTCGTTTCGTCCAAAACTTTTCCAGGATTGCCAAACCTCTCACTGATATCACAAAGAAGGACAAGAAGTTCGTTTGGTCTCCACAATGTGATGAAAGTTTCAATATCCTGAAGACTAAACTCACTTCTACACCAGTTCTGGTTGGCCCAGATACTACCAAACCTTTCCAGATATTCTGTGATGCATCTCTCCAAGGTCTAGGTGCAGTTCTTATGCAAGAACGTCAAGTTGTGGCTTATGCTTCACGTCAGTTGAATGCACATGAGCAAAACTATCCCACACATGATCTTGAACTTGCAGCAGTTGTGTTTGCCCTCAAGAAATGGAGACAATACTTGTTGGGTAATCGCACTGAAATCTTTTCCGATCATAAGAGTCTTAAATACATCTTCACTCAACCAGATCTAAACCTCAGGCAAAGGAGATGGATTGAGAAGATTAAAGGCTTTGATCTCACCATTTCTTACACTCCAGGCAAGGCTAATGTTATGGCCGATGCTTTCAGTCGCAAGTCGTATTGCAATAATCTCATGATCATGGAAAGCCAACCTCCACTTCATGAAGAATTCCAGAAGCTGAACCTTGGTCTTGTACCTCAAGGCTATCTTGCAAGCTTGACAGCCAGTCCATCTCTCGAGGAGAAGATTCGTTCTGAACAACTTCGTGATGCTGAAATCAAGAAGATGGTAGAACACATCAAAGAAGGCAAGGAGAAATTCAAGTCCTTCTCAATTGATGACAAGGGAACTGTGTTCTTCGAAGGACGCATTGCAGTTCCTCAAGTTCAAAGTCTCAAAGATGTCATTCTCAAGGAGGCTCATGAAACTCCTCTCTCCATCCACCCTGGAAGTACAAAGATGTACCAGGATCTCAAGACACTGTATTGGTGGCCTGGCATGAAATGTGAAATTGCTCAATACGTTTCTGAATGTGACGTTTGTTAACGTGTTAAGGCAGTCCATCAGAAAACAGCAGGTCTACTCCAACCTCTGAAAATTCCTGAGTGGCAGTGGGACATGATTGAAATGGACTTCGTCACTGGTTTTCCAAAGTCCAAGAAGGGCAACGATGCAATCTTTGTTGTTATTGATCGTCTCACTAAAGTAGCTCACTTCTTTGCTGTCAAAGAAACAATCTCAGCTAGCCAGTTAGGAGAGCTATGCACAGCAAAGATTGTTCCTCTTCATGGTGTTCCTTTGGAAATAAGCTCAGACCGTGGAAGCATATTCACTTCTCATTTCTGGAAAAGCTTTCAAGAAGCATTGGGCACCAAACTTCTGTTCAGCACAGCTTATCACCCTCAGTCTCAAGGGCAAGTCGAAAGAGTCAATCAGATTCTCGAGGATATGCTCAGAGCATGTGGTCTCTCATTTGGCACGAAATGGGAGGATTGCCTTCCATATGCCGAATTCTCCTACAACAACAGCTTCCAGGCAAGCCTAGGCATGGCACCATTTGAAGCACTCTATGGCCGCAGATGCAGGAGTCCAATCAATTGGTCTGGAGCTGGTGAACGTGCACTCCTAGGCCCTGACATTGTTAAGGAAGCCAAAGAGAAAGTTCGCATCATTCGTGACAATCTCAAGATTGCTCAGTCTCGTCAGAAAAGCTACTATGACAGCAAGCACAGGGATTATGCACCTGGTGACAAGGCATATCTCCGTGTAACTCCCCTCAGAGGCACTCATCGTTTTGGTGTGAAAGGAAAGCTGGCACCAAGATACATTGGTCCTTTCAACATTCTCTCAAGGCGTGCGGAAAATGCCTATCGTCTTGAACTTCCAGAAAAACTATCCAAGGTGCACGATGTGTTTCACGTGTCACAGCTCAAGAAGTGTTTCAAAGATCCAGATCGTGCAGTTGATCATGATTCCATTGAACTGCAAGATGATCTATCTTATGAGGAGCACCCTGTTCGTATTCTCGATGAGACCGAGCGTAAAACTCGCAACAAGAGCACCAAGTTCTTGAAAGTGCAGTGGTCCCATCATTCCGATAAAGAGGCAACGTGGGAGACCGAAGAGGGTCTTCGCGATAAGTATCCGGACCTTTTCTCTTCTCAGTAAGGAATCTCGGGTCGCGATTCCTTCAAGGGGGGGCGTTTTGTAACATCCCAAGTATGAAAAACCACCCCTAGCATGTTTGTTTCTTGTTTTATTAAAGTTTTGCATCATGTCATCATACTCATTTCTTGTTTGCATTTGTTTTCATTTGTTTTGCATCTGTTTTCCTTTTGGTTTGTATCTGTTTTTATTTGTTTTCACAATGGAAATTCAAACAATATTCAACCTTTGTTTCATACTTGTTATGTTACAATCTTTTTCAAATAAAAAGTTCAACTCAAAACCTCAATTGTTTCCAATTAATCCATAAGGTTCAACTATTAAAAATGGTGGCTTTTAATCAATCAATTAATTCCAATGTTATTCAAAAATTCAAATCAAACCACAAACAACACCCAATTTGAAACTATGAAAATTACACAACAATCCTAATCAATTGTTTCTAATTAAACAATAAGGTTCAAAATAATTAAATTCTTGCTTTTAATAAATCAATCAATAATCAAATTAATTCAAATTTGAACCAATTTGCAAACATCAAGTTATTTTGAAATATTTGGAAAACAGAAATTGGCAGGTGATTGCTGTTGGCCAAATCAACTCACCCAAACTTTTTCCTAAATTTTCCTAGCTCAAAAACCCTCTAATTATTCCTATTTCATTTTCAGCAAAACAAAAATAAACAGGAGAAAATTTTAAAAAGAAAAAACGAGCGCCAGGGGAAGTGGGCTGCGCCCAGCCCACCTTTTTCCTTCTCCCCGCGCGGCCCGGTACCCCTTCGAGCCCCTCCTCCTTCTTCTAACAGTACGACAGCACATCGGGGAGGGCCACGTCGCCGGCAGCCGCAGCGAACGGCCGAGCGCGCGCCCATAAGCCTATAAGACCTACCCCCTAGGCCCCTGCGCTGCCCTAACCCTACCTCCCTCCTCCCTCTCGAGCTGCGCCGTCGCCTCCACCTCTCTGCCACCTCCTTCTCCCTCTCTGCAACCACGCCGCCGGAGCTTCTCCTCTGAATCCATGGACGCCGCCGCCGCTACAGTGCGCCACCTCCCAACTTAGCTGCGGGGATCGAACCGCCACTGCTCCCTCTCCAGCCCGGACATCTCCGCTGAGCACGAGAGGTGCTGGAACGCCGCCGCCATCCCTGCCGTCGTCGTCGACGACAGACTGCCCCGAGCCTGCTTCCCCTCCGATTCCTCACGGTGATCACCGCCTCTCACCTCTCCCTCCTTCCTCTGCATCATGTCCGCGAGCACGCGCATCACCGCAGCAGCCCACACGCAAGCACAACGAGCACGAGCAGCCACGGTGATCGCCGCCGGACCCGCTCCGTTCTGTCAAAAAATTCAGAAACTTTTCGTCAGTTAAAAGTTCAGTAACTTCTTCTGAATGTTAACCTAGCTGCGCATCCTATTCTGTCGAGAACGAATCGCTACCGCACTGGTAGCCACACTTGCGCGCGCGCCCCAGGGTGCGGGTTCGAACCCTGGCTTCCGCGGAATAAAACCCCATTTTTGCGCAGCGCACTGACAGGGTGGCCCCCCTGTCAGCTGCTGTGAGCGCGTTGCTGCCACACGTGCATCCACGCTGGCCTGGGGCCCTCTGTCAGTGGCATTGGCTGGCCACTGCGGAGTAACAAAAGAATTTCAGCTTTTTCTTTTTCAGTTTAGGTCCTTTTAATTACAGAATGGTCCTCAAAATGAAAATGCTAATAACTTTTATTTTACAAATCCAAATAATAAAAGTAAAATATGTTTGTTGAACCAAATTTAATTATGTATCTATTTAAACCATTTGTACTATGTTTTGAATAATCCAAATGCATTCAAATTTCAAATTCAAACAATTCATTTGAAATTTGTATAATTGCATAACTAATTCATACTTAATCCAAATAATGCAAATAAAATATGTTTTCCATGCTATTTCAAACCACCTTTTCAAATATTTTGTTTCATGTTTTGAATAATTAAAATTGCTTAAATAATTTAAACCTTGTTTAAATCATTTAAATTTGCTAAAATCATAACTTGCTCAAATTAAATTATTTTTGAACATATAAAATGTGTTCAAACCAGAAAAAATAAACTTTCAAATATGAATTTGAATTTATGTTTGAACAAATGAAATTCAAAATATTCATACTTGAATTTAATTCATTTAAATCTTGTTTAAACTTGTTTAATTCATATTAAATCATTGTAATTCCTTTCAATAATTGAAACATAATCCACCAAAAATTTTGTGTACTTTCCAAATAGGAATTTTGTTATTTGTTTTGAACAATTTAACTTGCTGAAAACAACAAATGCTTGTGTAACACCTTTAAGGAACCAAAATTTCCTAACTTAATAAATAAATTTCTAAAATTGGTAAACCTTATTTCCAATTGATTCATTGTTGTTATTTTGTTGTTCCTCATCCATGCATCATACTAATCCACTTTCACCTGATTAGTTGGAAAACAAATATTCCAACCTTAATTCATGGGCTTTTCATATGCAACTCAAATTGCATGTGGGTCCATTTAATTATGTTGTTACCATGTCAACTAGTTTATTTTGATGCATCACTTAAATTGACATGCATCATCCCATGATTGTGCACTATGCCATGTTATTGATTGTTTATCTTTCTGCGTTGTTTGTTTGCTTCTCGGATAGACGACGACGTTGAGACAGACGATACTTACGACACCCCTTCTGAGGATCTAGCCCAGTACCAGGCTACTGAGTTTGCAGGCAAGTTATCACTCACATGAACCACTGTGTTCCTTTCAACATTGGTTACCGATACTTTCCGTTGTCTATTTCTGCTAGCCATATGTATCGTTGCTTCTGTTACGAACCTATCACATGTTACCTTAAACCCTGATACAGCCTCACCTCCCAACCTACCCCTATGCTTGCCCGTGTCTTACTAGCATGCTTAGGGTTGCTCGAGTCTGTTACCCGTTACTTTCTGTTACTATATTTTTCATTAGTTCCGGGGCTCCGATGTTAAACAACAACCTGTTAATCTTGAGGTAATAATAATTTGCTGATAAGGCACCGGTAGGAGGCCCGGCGTGGTTTTGAGGCCTGCTAGTGTCGACCCTAATTAGGAAAAGGGTCTTGTCTACTGATCCATGATGAGCACACTAACCGCATGTGGGAAGCGTGTATGGGCGCCCCCCTCAATTTGATTCGATTCGCATCTCGTCCAAATCGCCTCATTTAGTTCGGGTTTTCCATTTGCCGCATGCATATGCAGGTGCGAACCCTCGGTACCAGGGTGGAACTTTGGTAGTCGGCATTTAGGGAGACACGTTCTTAGAGTGCTATGAGGGTCCCCTTTTCTTCGTGGGGCTTGATTAGCCGTGCGCTCACTGCACGGGGTTCTTTGGGCTTGATGCGAAGAAGAGTTGAGTTGTGTAGAGTGCCTCGCTTGGTGGGTTTGATTCCCGTCTGGCGGGATATTCTTACGTGTACGGACAAATTGGTGCACCCCTGCAGGGATAAATCTTCTCGAGAAGCCGTGTTTTCCGCGGTTATTGTTAACTTGGTGAAAGTACTGGCTAAAAAGTACTCAGAACAACTTACACCTAACTAACTATAACTTGACTAGTAATAGACTTATTGACACAATAACTTGAACCATCATTAATCCAATCGTGTGAGTTATCCTCGGATTGCTTCTTTGGATAAGGGGCGAGATCCAGGATGGGTTTGATTGGTGGTTAGTTATAGGTGGTTACGATACGCTATCTTATCCCCTTTCTGTTAGCTGGAAGTTGTATCATGTTTCTGTAGTTGGTTAGTGCAGCCAGTTGCAGCATCTTTTATATCCCCTTTCTTCCGTTGAACCCAAGGCATCTGTGCTTGGTGTTAACGGGTTACACTTTGGTGAACTGTGAGTCTTGCTTGCCAGTACGTTTATGTACTGACCCCTTTGGGGCTGTGGTTTCCGCAGACTACGCTTACGAGGATCCTCGTGACGGCTACTACGTGGAGTTTGACGAGGCTGCTGACGAGTAGATAGCGGACCTGGGCAGGATCCGAGACATCGTGGATGGGCTCCATCTTCTTTTCATTCCTGGCTTCTTAAGCCTATTTGGATTTGTCTGTACTCAGACCCTTTGAATGCTTCCGCTGTGATGTAAAGATGATATGTTGGGACATGTGTCCTCTGGATGATTGTATTTGCTATCTCTGCTCTAATGAGAGCTATTTGCAACTTATTTCCCTCTTTTGTGTCGTAGAGATCTGTTGTGATATCCCTTGTTCCAATGCCGTTGACGTACAATGTGTGTATGTTTTGAAGTACGTCAACGGAAGTGTCCTGATTTCTATGGGATGGTTTGCGCAGACGATGGACAGTAGAGAATGGTTGTCACACGTTTACGTGTTGGCCTGCTCATATTGAGATGCGGGTGCTGGTATGCCCCGTAAGCCATTTGTTCTACTATTCAGCGGACTGTGAGTATCCTCTAGAAGTCCGGGTGCGACAGACAAGTAAAACACGATGAGTCGACGACGTAGCAGGTTACACATATGCTCTATAAGAACACTAGTTGCCGCAATGAAGGACACGAACAACCGGACGCACCAGTGGGACAGAATCGTTCCAGAGGAGCAAAGGGTTGACCTGGACGCAGCACACCAGGGTGTCGTTCAGCCAGTAGAGGCCGCCGTGTAGATTTGCTCCCGAGCCATGCTCCCAAAGCCTGGCGTAGACCCCGCCGCCATCCTTGCCGTGGTCGATGATGAACATCCGCCGATTGTCGTACTTTGCGCCAAGCACGATATCCAGGCCTTTACCATTGAATTTGTTGTCCAGGCGCAGTGATGACAACGAGCACACACAAACGGCCGGGTCATGCAGGCGCGGAGCAACGCATGCAGCACGGGCCAGTACGCATACGGCCGACGCCGACTTTGACCCAGCAGTCCACAGCTAGCCGGCAACGCATGCAACAACAGAAGCGAGGCATGTGCACACGCATTAAGATCAAGACGCGACGGGTCACGCAGGCACAACACGCAGCGCACGGAGGAAAAGGGTGCACATCTCGCGCGACATGCATGTAGCTCACCCAAAGTTTGCAGGCATGGCGTGCAACAACTAGCTAGCCCCAAAGCAGGCTCAACACGCATGTAGACATAACTGTAGCGACGTCCCGTCTTTTCCATGCACTGAGACATGAAATTTTAAGGGGCCGAGCATCTCTCCTCCTGCACTCCTAAAGTCCACTCCTCCATTAGCTTCTCTCCTCCTCCACTCCTAAAGTCCACTCATCCATTAGCTTCTCTTAGCCTCCACTATGCACCAACGCCGACGCGACGCGGCCGGACAACAAGCTGCGGGTGCCCACGCGCCTCCATCTTACGAGAATCTGTTGATGGAGGAGGATGCGCGCACTTATCCGCACGAACACTCCCGTGCCGGCTGCTTTACGCCTCCCGGAAGGTTGGACGACCAACACCATCTTCGTCCCGGTGGCGCCACATCTCTCCGGCCAGGCATGGGTCGACTACATCAACCAGTGCTACGATAACATGCCGTGGCAGACGAGGCATCAGGCCCCCTAGGACGACATGTGTTCGTTGTACTGGGACGAGCAAGTGGAGCTGGAGTACTTAGCGCGGATCCACTCCTACATCATCGACAATAGTGTGCACTCGCCCGAGACGAGGAGGAGGAGGAAGAGGGCTCGCCCGAGACAGAGTGGCGCCCCTTGGTACCGCCGGAACCTGCTGCCCCGCCAGCAAACGCCTTCTTCCTCCAATGTAACTGCACCATTTGCAGCTGGGCACTTGCACAGCCGGGAACCTGCCCAAACCATGGGTCCGAGGAGTGCCACCACCTAGTTTAGGATTTTATTGAGTGTAATTATTATTATCTTAATTAAGATCCATTCAGTGTGAATGTATTATCTTTATTTTGACTCAAGATTGATTTAAACTCCCTAAATTTCAGCTCCGAAGGGGGTGTCCCAATTGTATATTTAGTTTGCCTGTGGTAGGCTTCTAATGCTCAAAGTCAACTTTTTCGTCTACCCTTCCACCAGCGTCGGAAGGGGTGTCCCAATGGGATATTTTGTTTGGTTATGTTAAGGTAGGCCATAGGTACATGGAGAACTAATATCTACCACTAGTTCTGATAAGACATTCGCCTAGGTTCGTCTGAAGGGGGAGTTTCGAGATGGAGTGGAAGAACCCTTCCTCTGTACAAGTGATGTCGGTGAAATTGGTCACACCTCTTATCAGGATCTTGGATCTCTCTCCGCCTCCAAACACACTTGTATAGGCATGATTGGAGCCCATCTAGGTTTTGTAGGATTCCTATGCTCCGGAGCCCCTGCTTCAGCGAAACTCTGGCATGTTGATCGAAAAGTCAACTTGTTCGTCTACCCTTTCCACCGGCGTCGGAAGGGGGTGTCCTAATGGAATATTTTCTTTGGTCATGTTAGGGTAGGCAATAGGTAGATGGAAAACTAATATCTACCACATGTTCTCATAGTATTCCCTCGGGTTCGTCCGAAGGGGGAGTTTCAAGCTCTAAGTAGTCCTGGAACCTGCAAGAGAGAATCTGACGCCGGTGAAGAACCAACACAAAGAGTGAGGGAAACTTGGGCATCCAAGCCCCATGCCACACTCTAACACACATGGTATCACAAACCCTTGGTTTGGGTGGGATTCAGACGCTCTGGAAACCCTCTCCGGAAAAATCCTAGGCCCGCTGGAGAAAAAGATGAATTTGTCGTTCTGGCCCCTCTACGTGAGCCGGAAGGGGATAGCAAAGTGGAACTGATTGCTTGGTTGTGTTATGTTAGGCCCAAGGAACACCCAAGAAAATGGTAGGTCCCACCTCTTGGAAAGATTGCCCCTGTTCTGTCAGATCCGGGAGTTTCGGGATGTGAGTAGTCCTAGAACCCGAGAGAGAGAATGTGACGACGGTGAAGCCCTAACACAAAGAGTCAGGGAATCTTGTGCATCCAAGACCCATTCCACACTCTAAAAAACGTGTTATGCGATACCATAGGCTTGGGTGGGATTAAGATGTTCCGTAGCTCCTCTCCGGAGAAACCCTAGGCCCGTTGGAGAAAAGGACGGAACTGCCGATCTAGCCCCTCTACGTGTGCCGGAAGGGGGTAGCAAAGTGGAAATAATTGCTTGGTTGTGTTAGGTTAGGCCCAAGGAACACCCAAGAAAATGTAGGGCCTACCTCTTGTCAACATTCCCCCCGTTCCTTCAGATCCGGGAGTTTCGGGCTCTGAGTAGTCCTGGAACCCATTAGAGAGATTTTGACGTCGGTGAATCCCTAACACAATGAGTAAGGGAATCTTAGGCATTCAAGTCACATGCCACACTCTAAAACATATGGTATGGAAAATCCTTGGTTTGGTTAGTATTCAGACGCTCCGGAACCCCTCTCAGGAGAAACCCTAGCCTCGTTTGGAAAAAAGACGGAACTGCCGTTCTCGACCCTCTACGTGAGCCGGAAGGGGGTAGAAAAGTGAAACTAATTGCTCGGTTGTGTTAGGTTAGGCCTAAGGAACACCCAAGAGAATGGTAGGGCCCACCTCTAGGCAAGAATCCCCCGTTCTCCGTCAGATCCGGGAGTTTTGGGCTATATGAGTAGTCCTGGAACCCACGAGAGAGAATCCAACGCCGGTGAAGCCATAACACAGAGAGTGAGGGAACATTGGGAATCCAGGACCCATGCCACACTCTAACACACATGTTATGGCATACTCTAGGCTTGGGTGGGATTCAGACGCTCCGGAGCTCCTCTCCGGAGATGCCCTAGGCCCGCTGGAAAAAAGGACGAAACTGTCGTTCTGGTACCTTTACGTGAGCCGAAAGGGGTAGCAAGGTGGAACTAATTGCTTGGTTTTGTTGGTTTAGGCCCAAGGAACAACGAAGACAATGGTGGGGCCCACCTCTTGGCAATACCCCCCCGGTCCATCAGATCCGGGAGTTTTGGTCCCTGAGTAGTTCTGCAACAACTAGAGAGAATCTGACGCCGATGAAAACCTAACACAAAGAGTGAGGGAATCATGTGCATACAAGACCAATTCCACACTCTATCAAACATTTTATGTGATACCCTAGGCTTGGGTGGGATTAAGACGCCCCGGAGCTCCTCTCTGGAGAAACCCTAGGCCCGTTGGAGAAAAGGACGGAACTGCCAACCTGGCCCCTCTGCGTGAGCCGAAAGGGGGTAGCAAAGCGGAACTAATTGATTGGTTATGTTATATTAGGCCCAAGTAACACCCAATACAATGGTAGGTCCCACCTCTTGGCATGATTCCCCCCGTTCCGTCAGATCCGGAAGTTTCGGGCTATGAGTAGCCCTGGAACCCGCGAGAGAGAATCTAACGCCGGTGAAGCCCTAACACAAAGAGTGAGGGGATCTTGGGCATCCAAGACCCATGCCAAAATTTAACAAACATGTTATGTGATACCCTCGTCTTGGGTGGTATTAATACGCTCTAGAGCTCCTCTCCGGAGAAACCCTAGGCCCGTTGGAGAAAAGGACGGAACTACCGGTCTAGCCCCCTCTACGTGAGCCGGAAGGGGGTAGAAAAGTGGAACCAATTGTTTGGTTATGTTAGCTTAGTCCCAAGTAACACCCAAGACATTGTAGGTCCCACCTATTGGCAAGATTCCCCCCGTTCCATCAGATCCGGGAGTTTTGTGCTTTGAGTAGCCCTAGAACCCGCGAGCGAGAATACGACGCTAGTGAAGCCATAACACAAAGATTGAGGCAATCTTGGCCATAGAAGACACATGCCACACTATAAGACACATGGTATGGAATACCCATGGCTTGGGTGGGATTCAGACGCTCCAAAGCTCCGCTCCGGAGATACCCTAGTCCCGCTAAAGAAAAGGACATAATTGTCGTTATAGACCCTCTACGTGAGACTGAAACGGGTAGCAAAGTGGAACTAATTGCTTGGTTGTGTTAGGTTAGGCCCAATGAACAACCAAGACAATGGCAGTTCTCACATCTTGGAAATATCCTTCCCGTCCAGTCAGATCCAGGAGTTTCGGGCTCTCAGTATCTTGGAACCCATTAGAGAGAATCTAACGTCGGTGAAGCCCTAACACAAAGAGTGAGGGAATCTTGGGCATCCAAGGCGCATGCCACACTCTAACACACATGGTATGGCAAACCCTTTGTTTGGGTGGGATTCAAATGCTCCGGAACCCCTCTCCGGAGAACCCTAGGCCCGCTGGAGAAAAGGACAGAACTGTCGTTCTGGCCCCTCTACATGAGTCGGAAGGGGGGTAGCAAAGTGGAACTGATTGCTTGGTTGTGTTATGTTAGGACAAAGAAACACCCAAGAAAATGGAAGGGCCCACCTATTGGCAACATTCCCCCCCGTTCTCCGTCAGATCCGGGAGTTTCGGGCTATGAGTAGTCTTGGAACCCACGAGCTAGAATCCGACGCTGGGGAAGCCATAACACAGAGAGTGAGGGAATATTGGGCATTCAAGACCCATGACACTCTCTAACACACATGGTATGGAATACCCTAGGCTTGGGTGGGATTCAGACGCTCCGGAGCTCCTCTTCGGAGAAACCCTAGGCCCACTGGAAAAAGGACGAAACTGCCGTTCTGGACCCTCTACGTGAGCCGGAAGGGGGTAGAAAAAGTGTAACTAATTGCTTAGTTATGTTGGGTTAGGCCGAAGGAACAACCAATACAATGGTAGGGCCCACCTCTTGGCAAGATCCCCCCACTAGTGGAAACAAACCCTTTCGTCCAGGGGGCCAGGGGGCACCTGTCCCGGTTGCAACAAAATCTGGGACAAATGCTATGCATTTGTCCCGGTTTGTGCGCCCGAGGCAACAGAAATCGCGTGGGGGCATTGGTCCTGGCTCGTGGGGAGGCATTTGCCCCGGTTTTTGGCATGAACCGGGACCAATGCCTTGCCACAGGCCACGTGGCACGCGCATGGGCATTGGTCCCGGTTCATTCCACAAACCGGGACCAATGCCTCCCTTCCCCTATATATACTGCCCCACAGCCCCCCTTCCATTTTTTTTTTGCTTGGAGGTGTGAGAGAGGTGGGTGTTAGTGTGTGTTATTTTACTATGCACACGAGGTGTTCGACGAAATTCCCGAGCCACACATAAGCTCACTGGAAATGTTATCTTCGACCGAGGTTAACAAACTTACCTTTTTCATCTGTAATTGATACATAAAAAAGTAATATTTGCCGTTGTACTGTGGTCATTTCTCTATTGAATATGTTATTGTAATGTGTTTTGATAAACTTAATTATACGATGCAGATGGATGCACGGCAACGATGGATGTACGGTGACCGACGCACTTCCGAGTATATGGCAGGCCTGAATGCATTTCTCACTGTAGCTCAGGCGAACAAAGATAATGGCTTTATGTGTTGCCCATGTGTTGATTGTCGGAACGTCAGGGAGCACTCTTCCTCGAGAATCCTTCACGGCCACCTACTTTGGAGAGGTTTCATGCCCAGCTACAATTGCTGGACCAAGCATGGAGAAAGAGGGGTTGTGATGGAAGACAATGAAGAAGAAGAAGATCCTTTTTTTCCTGAATACGGTGATACTGCAATGGAAGACATCAAAAGAGCCCGATGATGATCTTGGCCGAGTTATTGCTGATGCAAGGGAAGACTGTGAAAGTGAATTGGAGAGGTTGAAGCTGGACAACATGTTACAGGATCACAAAAAGTTGTTGTACCCAAATTACGAAGATGGTATCACAAAGCTCGGTACCACACTGGAGTTGCTGAAATGGAAGGCACAGAATGGTGTGACTGACAAGGCATTTGGGAGTTTACTTTAACTAATGAAGCCAAAGCTTCCAAAGGATAACGAATTGCCTGAGAGTACGTACGAAGCAAAAAAAAAGCTCTATGCCCTCTAGGATTAGATGTGCAGAAGGTACATTCATGCATTAATGACTGCATCCTCTACCGCGGTGAGCAGTAAGAGAATTTGGATGAATGTCCGGTATGCACTGCACTGCGATATAAGATCAGAGCAGATGACCCTGGTGACGTTGACGGCGAGCCCCCCCGTAAGAGGGTTCCTGCTAAGGTGATGTGGTATGCTCCTATAATACCACGGTTGAAACGTCTGTTTAGAAACAAAGAGTATGCTAGGTTGTTGCGATGGCACAAAGAAGACCGTAAGAAAGACAGAAAGTTGAGACACCCCGCCGATGGATCGCAGTGGAGAAAGATCGAGAGAGACTTCCCGGACTTTACAGGAGAGGCAAGAAACTTATGGTTTGGTCTAAGTACACATGGCTTTAATCCTTTTGGGCAGAAGAGCTCCATTCATAGCACCTGGCCCGTAATTATGTTGCTATTAATGTAATTGTTACTAATTTTAAAACAATATAAGATATTTATATTCAAATTATATGAAAATAGTAAAATAGTTAATAGTTTGAATAGTTAGAATAATTATTTAGTTAAACAGAAAATGAATTTGAATTAGTTATGCAAATTCAAGCAATTTTCATGTTGAAATTTTTGTCAAATTCGAAAGTATATAGAAGTTATTCATGTGCATATTCAAACAATTTTCAAATTTTGGCGCTAAAACATTTGGGCGCGCAGGGTAGCACCAAATTTCGAAATACGTCTGGTCCCGGCCCGTGCCACCAACCGGGTCCAAAGGGGGTACCTGTAGTCCCGGTTGGTTGCACGGGCTAGGACTAGAGGCCCATTAGTATAAATATCCAGGCCCTCTCTCCATGCCGAGCAACCACCCGGGACCGACCGGACTAGCCAAGGCGAAGCCCTGCAGGCGGCGGGAATGGATAGAAAGATCCCGCCGGCGCCGGTTCCGGCCGTTTATTGCATTAGCTTGGCCATAGATTGACCGGGGACGAGTTTTGGATGGAAGGGATTTCATTGATAAAAGGCCCGAGTGGCCGGTGCTTACATGGGGGCGGCGGCGCGGCCACAGGCGGCCGGCCGTTTCTTGATGAAGGCCCTATTGGCCGTCCTTACATGCATGGGGGCGGTGGCGCGGCCACAGGCGGCCGGGCGTTTCTTGCAGGGGCAAACCTAGCTAACTACTTGGCCGGGGCGCGCCGGCGTCGGCCTAGTCCTCCTCGTCGGAGGAGATGCAGTAGTAGGGAGGCTGCTGTCACAGGTGGCCAGGCAGCTGGGGAGAGCCCTCCGGTGGCGGCTGCGGAGGCATCGGGGGCGCGCCCTCCGGAGGCGGCGGCAGCTCCTGTGTCGCGCCCTCCAATGGCGGCGGCGGTGGCAGCTCCTCCGGCGACCACTCGACGCCGGTCCAGGCCCAGCTCATGCCATATTCGAGGCTAGGAGGCAGCAACTGTGGCGGGGGCTGGTCCGTCGACGCCTCCATCTGGGCGTTCATCGCCTGCCACCATGGAACCGGCGGTGGAGGGGACGGCATCGCGGTCATGTCGGCGTCGGAAGCCACCTCCGCGGCCGCGCAGGCGAGGACCTGCTCCCAGCGCCTTATCTCGTCCTCGGCGAGGGAGTGGCGGGAGGCCTCGTAGGCGGCCTGCATCTCGGAGTCCTCCTTGTCGTCGACGATGTCCTCCTCGAACCACAGCTCCGGCTCGCGGCCGGGCGGCGGAGCTGGGTAGGTGTCGGCGTTGGCCTCCGGATTCGGGGGCGTGGCGAAGTAGGAGTGGCGGCGCTGGTCGTGCTCCTGCTGGAACCACACGTCCCAGTTCGGGACGCAAATCGCTTAGGCGGGGTCCCTGAGGAGGTGGGCCTGCACGAGCGCGCGCCGGCGAGCTACCTCCTCGGCCCGAGGTTTGGTGGTCGGGACCGCCGGTACCGGGATCCGCTGCGGGTTGAGGTGCCAGCCGTCCGGGAGGTGGACGTCCGGCCAGAAGACCGGCGTGGCGTGCTGCCAGTGCCACGTGGCCTCCTCCTTCCGGACGTACCGGCGGAGCCGCTTGCCTACCGCGGCGCGAGGCGGCGGGCGCGCGGCCGGAGGTGGTGGTGGGAAGCGCGGGGTGGCCCCGATCCGCATGCCGGCGGGACCGAAGCCGAATGCCTCCCGCGGTTGGGGAGGAACGCTGCCGCTGCGGCCTCTCTGTCCGGCGCCCCTGGAGGACCCAGCCTCGTGCTCGTTCTTGGTCTTCTTGAACCAGAGGCGGGGCAACATGGCTAGGGTTACGTTTGTGCTGAGGGGGTGGGGTGTGCTGGTGTACGGGCGGCAGGGTCCCTTTAAAAAGGACCGGGGCGGGGATGGCATGCCAACCGGCGGCGAGAACGTGGCGGCGGTTGCAGGTGGCGTTGAATGCGCGGTGAAGCCGATGCGGCCACTGACTCGCTGGCCGGTGGGCCCTTTTGACCGTTCGTGGCCACGGGTTGGGAAGTGGGGGACGTGGGGGAAGGCGAGGCGGCCACTGACTCGCTGGCCAGTGGGCCCTTTTGACCGCGCGTGGCCGCCGTTCGGGGTATTAATTAAAGACGTGGGGACGTGGAGGAAGGCGACGCGGCCACTGGGTCGCTGGCCAGTGGCCCCTTTTGACCGCGTGTGGCCGCGGTTCGGGGTATTAATTAAAGACATGGGGACGTGGGGGAAGGTGCGGCGGCCACTGGGTCGCTGGCCAGTGGCCCCTTTGACCAGGCGTGGCCGCGGTTAGGGGCATTAATTAAAGACGTGGGGACTTGGCAGGCGGTTGGGGAAGGGGAGGCCAGTTGCGGATTACGAGGCAGGCGGCCGCTGTGTCCCTGCCTGTCCCTGTCCCTTGTCTCTGTCATCAATTCACTTAGTTAATTAATGAACTTGACTAGGTTATCTAATTTAGATGTTCATCACTTCACTTAGTTAATTAACTGATAAAATTTTTCTATTTTTTACGTAGATATAAATTTGCACTTTTTAGAACAAGTTAGATATACTAGTAATATTGCACAGGCGATGCGCGTCTTAACTAACATATCGTCTATATCTAGGTGATTTTGGTACTTAACATTGAAGCGACATACACCATTCGATCGACATCGTGGACGGAACGATTGATTCTTCGATATTTTTTACGGTAACCATAGATATAGACACGTTTTGCGTGAAAATATATCATCACAACATCTCCATCTAATTATCGTTATTTCTATTATATGAGTTGGCCACTTTTTTATATATATTTTTTATGTTTTCTATAAAATTGGCCCCCTCTTATGTTTTGTCCACCCTCCGCCAATGGCTACAGTAATGGCGCTGGAACAAACACAACAACTGGAACAAAGACAGGAACCACTTTGTGTGGATACTACGTTTGCGAGTTAATTCGTCAGACGGGAACCACCTTCATGTACGTCAGTCGTCAATTTTTCTTATTACCATCTATTTAGGTTACTTAGTTTCATTAATATATATTTACCACTCTTCTTTATATTAGATCTAACGGCTCCGAGACAGTCTTCTACCAAGGGACCGCATACGAGCAATTCAGGAGCAAATTGCGGGCTAAATTTTATTTTGTAATTCCATCGGTCATGTAATATGCTCGATATACTTAGTTTCTGTAATATAAGTGTTCCTTATTTTTCTATATATATGTATTACTTATTCACTTGTGGGATCCTGGAGGTCCAGGGAGGGGCCACCGAGGCTCCTCTCTTGTCGTGGGATCCGGGAGGTCCGGGGAAGGGCCACCGGACTCCTCTCTTCTCCTGGGATCTGGGAGGTCCGGGGACGGGCCAACAAGGCTCCTTATCAGTGTATGGTGACAGGGGTATCGTAAAATGGAATTGGTCGCAAAATAGAAAATAAAAAGGAAAACAATAAAGCGAAAAAAAACTCTGCCGCGGCAGCGAAAATGACAAAACTGATGTCGCGGCAGAGGAGGCATTCATCCCGGTTCGTGTTAAGAACCGGGACTAATTCCCCTGGCCAGGTTCGCCACGTGGTCAGCCCCATTTGTCCTGGGTCCTGGCACAACCGGGACCAATGGGGGAGGGGCATTTGTCCCGGCTGGCCCATCCCGGTTGCACAACCGGGACACATGGCACTTACCAACCGGGACTAGTGCCCCTATTTCCACTAGTGCCCCGTTCCGTCAGATCCGGGAGTTTCGGTCCCTGAGTAGTCATGCAACAACTAGAGAGAATCTCAAGCCGGTGAAGCCCTAACACAAAGAGTGAGGAAATATTGGGCATCCAGGACCCATGCATGCCGCACTCGAACACACATGGTATGGCATACCCTAGGCTTGGGTGGGAGTCAGACGCTCCGGAGCTCCTCTCCGAAGAAACCCTAGGACCGTTGGAAAAACGGACGAAACTGCCATTCTGGACCCTCTACGTGAGCCGGAAGGGGGTAGCAAAGTGGAACTAATTGATTGGTTGTGTTGGTTTAGTACGAAGGAACAACCAAGACAATGGTAGGGCCCACCTATTGGCGAGATCCCCCTATTCCGTCAGATCCGGGAGTTTCGGTCCCTGGGTAGTCATGTAACAACTAGAGAGATCGAATCTCACGCCGATGAAGCCCTAGCACAAAGAGTGAGGGAATATTGTGCATCCAAGAAACATTCCACAATCTAACAAACATTTTATGTGATACCCTAAGCTTGGGTGGGATTAAGACGCTCTGGAGCTCCTCTCCAGAGATACCCTAGGCCCGTTGGAGAAAAGGACGGAACTCCTGATCTGGCCCCTCTACGTGAGCCGGAAGAGGGTAGCGAAGTGGAACTAATTGTTTGACTGTGTTAGGTTAGGCCAAAGGAACACCCAATACAATGTAGGACCCACCTATTGTCAAGATTTCCCCATTTCCGTCAGATCCAGGAGTTTCGGGCTCTGAGTAGTCCTGGAACCCGCGAGAGAGAATCCGACGTCGGTGAAGGCATAACAGACAAATTGAGGGAATCTTGGTCATCGAAGACACATGCAAAAATATAAGACAAATGCATGGTATGGCATACTGTAGGCTTGGGTGGGATTCAGACGCTCCGAAGCTCCTCTCCGGAGATACCCTAGGCCCACTAAAGAAAAGGACGAAACTATCATCCTGGCCCCTCTACGTGAGCCGGAAAGGGGTAGAAAAGTGGAACTAATTTCTTGGTTGTGTTAGGTTAGGCCCAAATAAAACCCAAGACAATGGTAGGTCCCACATCTTGGAATGATTCCCCCTCCTGTCCAGTCACATCCGGGAGTTTTGGGCTCTGAGTATATCCTGAAACCCGCAAGAGAGAATTTGACGCCGGTGAAGCCATAACATAGAGATTGAGGAAATCTTGGGAATCCAAGACCCATGTAACACTCTAACACACATGATATGACATACCATAGGCTTGGGTGGGAAAAATATGCTCTAGAGCTCCTCTCTAGAGAAACCCTAGGCCCGTTGGAGAAAAAAGGACGGAACTGCTGTTATGGACCCTGTACGTGAGTCGGAAGGGGGTAGCAAAGTGGAACTAATTGCTTGGTTGTGTTAGGTTAGTCCCAAGGAACACACAAGACAATGGTAGGGACCACCTATTGTCAAGATCCCCCCGTTCTCCGTCAGAACCGGGAGTTTCTTGCTATGAGTAGTCCTCGAACCCACGAGAGAGAATCTGACTCCGGTGAAGCCATAACACAGAGAGTGAGGGAATATTGGGAATCCAATACCCATTCCAGACTCTAACACACATGGTATGGCATAAAATAGGATTGGGTGAGATTCAGACGCTCCAGAGCTCCTCTGCAGAGAAACCCTAGGCCCGTTGGAGAAAAAAAGACGGAATTGTTGTTCTGGACTCTATGTGAGCTGGAAGGGGGTAGAAAAGTGGAACTAATTTCTCGGTTGTGTTAGGTTAGGCCCAAGGTACAAACAAGACAATGGTAGGGCACACCTCTCGGAAATATTCCCTCCGTTCTGTTAGATCCGGGAGTTTCGTGCTGTTTGTTGTCCTCGAACCCACGAGAGAGAATCCGATGCCGGTGAGGCCATAACACATAGATTGAGGAAATCTTGGGAATACAAGACCCATGTAACAATCTAACACACATGGTATGACATACCCTAAGCTTGGGTGGGATTAATACACTCTAGAGCTCCTCTCCAGAGAAACCCTAGGCCCGTTGGAAAAAAAGGACGGAACTGCTGTTCTGGACCCTCTACATGAGCCGGAAAGGGGGTAGCAAAGTGGAACTAATTGCTTGGTTGTGTTAGGTTAGGCCCAAGTAACTCCCAAGACAATGGTAGGTCCCATCTCTTGGCAAGATTCCTCCCGTTCTCCGTCAGATCCGGGAATTTCGGGCTATGAGTACTTCTGGAACCCACGAGAGAAAATCCGACGTCGGTGAAGCCATAACACAAAGAGTGAGGGATTCTTGGGAATCCAAGATCCATGCCACGCTCCAACAAACATGTTATGTGATACCCCAGGCTTGGGTGGGATTAAGACGCACCGGAGCTCCTCTCCGAAGAAACCCTAGGTCCGTTGGAGAAAAGGACGAAATTGTTGATCTGGCCCCTCTACGAAAGCCGGAAGGGGGTAGCAAAGTGGAACTAATTGCTTGACTATGTTAGTTTAGGCCCAAGGAACACCAAATACAATGTAGGGCCCACCTCTTGGCAATAAGCCTCCCTGTTCCGTCAGATCCAGGAGTTTCGGGCTCTGAGTATAGCCCTCAAACCCGCGAGAGAGAATCCGACGCCAGTGAAGCCATAACACAAAGATTGAGGCAATCTTGGTCATCAAAGACACATGCCCCACTATAAGACACATGGTATGGCATACCCTAGGATTGGGTGGGATTCAGACGCTCCGAAGCTCCTCACCGTGGAACGCACGAGAAAAGGACGGAACTGTCGTTATGGACCCTCTACGTGAGCCGGAAAGGGGGTAGCAAAGTGGATCTAATTGCTTGGTTGTGTTAGGTTAGGCCCAAGGAACACCCAATACAATGGTAGGGCCCCACCTCTTGGCAATATTCCCCCCGTTCTCCGTCAGATCCGGGAGTTTCGGGCTATGAGTAGTCCTGGAACGCACGAGAAAGAATCCGACGCTGGTGGAGCCATAACACAGAGAGTGAGGGAATATTGGGCATCCAAGACCCATGCAACACTATAGCACACATGGTATGGAATAACCTAGTCTTGCATGGGATTCAGACCCTCTAGAGCTCCTCTCCGGAGAAACCCTAGGCCCGTTGGAGAAAAAAGGACGGAACTGCTGTTTTGAACCCTCTATGTGAGACGGAAGGGGGTAGCAAAGTGGAACTAATTGCTCGGTTGTGTTAGGATAGTCCCAAGGAACAACCAAGACAATGGTAGGGCCCACCTATTGGCAAGATTCCCTCCGTTCCGTCAGATCCGGGAGTTTCGGGTTGTGAGTAGTCCTCGAACCCACGAGAGAGAATCCGATGCCAGTGAAGCCATAACACAGAGAGTGAGGGAATATTTGGCATCCAGGACCCATGCAACACTCCAACACACATGGTATGGCATACCCTAGGTTTGGGGTGGGATTAAGACGCTCTGGAGCTCCTCTCCGGAGAAACCCTAGGCCGTTGAAAACCTTCCATTCTGGACCCTCTACGTGAGCCGGAAGGGGTAGAAAAGTGTAAATAATTGCTTGGTTGTGTTTTGTTATGCCCAAGGAACACCCAATACAATGGTAGGACCCACCTCTTGGAAAGACCCCCCCGTTCTCCGTCAGATCCAGGAGTTTTGGTCCGTGAGTAGTCCTGCAACAACTAGAGAGAATCTGACGCCGGTGAATCCCTAACACAAAGAGTGAGGGAATCTTGGGATTCCAAGACCCATGCCAGACACTCTCACAAACATGTTACGTGATACCCTAGGCTTGGGTGGAATTAAGACGCTCTGCAGCTCCTCTCTGGAGAAACCCTAGGCCTGTTGGAGAAAAGGACGGAACTGCCGATCTGGCCCCTCTACGTTAGCCGGAAGGGGTAGCAAAGTGGAACTAATTGGTTGGTTGTGTTAGGTTAATACCAAGGAACACCCAAGACAACGTTGGGTCCCAACTCTTGGCAAGATTCCCCCGTTCCTTCAGATCCAGGAGATTCGGGCTCTAAGTAGCCCTGGAACCCGTGAGAGAGAATCTGACGTCGGTGAAGCCATAACACAGAGAGTAAGGTAATATTGGGCATACAAGACCCATGCCACACTCTAACACACATTATACGGCATACCCCAGGTTTGGGTGGGATTCACACGCTCCGGAGCCTCTCTCAGGAGAAACCCTAGGCCCGCTAGAGAAAAGGACGAAACTGACATTCTAGACCCTCTACATGAGCCGGAAAGGTGGTAGAAAACTGGAAATAATTGCTCGGTTGTGTTTGATTAGGCCCAATTAATACCCAAGACAATGGTAGGGCTCACCTATTGTCAACATTCCCCCTGTTCCTTCTGAACCGGGAGTTTCGGGCTCTGAGTAGTCCTGGAACCCATTAGAGAGAAGCCGACACCGGTGAGCCCTAACACAAAGAGTGAGGGAATCTTAAATCCAAGGCTCATGCCACACTCTAATACACATGGTATGGAAAACCCTTATTTTGGGTGGGATTCAGACGGTCCGGAGTTGTTATAGTATTCCCTCGAGATCGTCCGAAGGGGGAGGGTGTTGAGGTGTACGTATAGATCCTTCCTGCATATAAAGGAAGCGATGCGGGTGAAACCGGTCACACCTCGGGTTTGGATCTTGGCTCTCTTCACCTCCTAGCACACTTTTGTGGACATGATTATACTACATATAGGCTTAGGAAGGATTCCTACTCCGGAGACCCCTCTTTAGCGAAACTCTGGCATGTGTTGACCGGAACTTTTCCGTTTACCCCTTCAACTGGCATCGGAAAGGGGGTAGACCAATGGATTTATTTCCTCACTTTGTTGGGGCATGCTGTACATACATACAAAACCAAAATCTAGCACATGTTATAACAAAAATTGGAGCCCCTAGTGCAGATTTTGTGTTGAAAAAAGGGTCAAATTGAGACTAAAACAGGATTGAACCCCAAATTCCCCATTTGCTCATCTGCCCAGCTCGCAGACTGAAACAAGATCGAACCCCAAATTCCCCATTCTTCCCCACCGAATCCATAGATCGCGCGCGGCTATTTGTTGTATCCTTCGTTGATGGCTGCCCGCCGCATGTTCCCGGAGGAGATGTTCCAGATTGGGGAGCCCGCACTAGGGCCGACTCAAGGCCGTTGCGTGCTCGCCCGCTCGCGTGCAATGGAGAAGCTCGAGGAGAAGTGGCACGGTCGCGCGCTCGAGGTCACCGTGGGAGGGCGTCACCCTCCTTTGTCGCCTGAGGAAGTCCTGGCTGCGCTGGTCGCGCAATGTGCAGTCACCCGTAGGCAGGTGAAGGTGGAAATTAGCGCACCGCCGGTGGACTTTCTCATTCGATTCCGTTCCGAGGAGGACTGCATCGTCGTGTTACATCTGTCCCGGCGCGTCTTAGCTGGTGGAGCACCGCTCACATTTCTTCACTGGTGTCGTGGTAGCGGCAGCAGGCGATCTGAGCTACAGTATCTGACGAAGCTAACCTGCGAGCGGTTCCTGCGGGAGGCATGGGAGCCCGTTGCAGTGGGGCAGTTCGTCAACCATCTTTGCGGTGATCTGGTGCAGATGCATGTCCCGGTGGACAACTGGTTCCTGTCTATGGAGGCCTGTATAAAGAAGCCAAGCGGAGTCCCAAAGACCTACATTGTGGAGGTGCCAGAGCCGTACATGTCGTCCACAGTGTGCACCCAGACCTCGATGAGGACATTGGAGCACACTATCCTCATCCATGTCTCGGAGGTCGTGGACCATGGCCCAGTCGTCTCAGACACTCCACTGTGGGACGACGACGAGGTTGACACCACACACACGCACCAGTTCCCATTCTTTGGTGGGTGTGTGGATGGTAGTGGCCCTCCTCAGGTGAGGGACGATGGCCACTGTTTCGGTGGGCACAGCGGCAACGGATCTGTCGGAGGAGAATGATCTGCTGACTGAAGAAGATTGAGTTGCTGTTTGAACTGCTATCTGAAGATATCATTTCGCTTATGTTGCAGCTGCTATCGGTTGGGAGTCTGAATTGTGTGTTGTATCGTGCATCTCTAGTCAGTTTGAAAATGTTTGAATTATGTTGCGACTATTATCTGTTGTAATAGGTGAGTTTGATCTCTAGTCAGTTTAAAAATGTTTGACTTATGTTGCGACTATTATCTGTTGTAATATGTTAGTTTGACCTATAGTCAGTATGAAAATGTTCGAGTTTGTTGTTGAATTTGAGTTGAATCTAAGGCTCCTAATAATGTTTGACAAATTAATGTTAATTCATGCAAAAAAAACAGCAGCAATGTATTTCATCTATAAATCATTGAAACAAAGTCCAGGTGCTACATATTGCACAAAATACATTAATATTTAAAACAAGCATATTTTTCGCGCACACAAACCAGAAAAACACTTACACAACTACTTCCTGCGTATCCTTTTGCTCGTGCCCTTGTTGCCGCGGCGGCGGCGTAAAGCTCTATCTTCGCTCTTGCACCAGGGGCGGATCTTCTCCAGCCATGTTGGACCTAAACTGTTTTTCATGTCTCGGATCCTTCTGTATAGCTCGTAGCTGACATATCCGTCCACCGCTGCATAGTTGAGGCTTGTTGGAGCCATCTTCCATTCCCAATATTGGTGCAGGTTTGGTGGGAATCCAGACTTCATCTTGAGGTACGAACTGTCTATGATATTTCCTGCTAGAGTATCCATTCCAATTCTGGGTACATCGAATTCCATCTGGATTTCAGGGTGGTACTGTGGTGGCAGAAAGAAGCCTGATTGGGCAAGAGCCTTCTTGTCGCCCGTCATGTCCACGCTTGCGAACGTGATCTTCTTTGTTGAAAAGAAATCCTGCAGCAACTTGCGTCCATGATTTGTCTGCAGCGAACTGCACCAGTGGTACCCGAGGACGTGTTTGCGCATGGCGATTTGCACGACGGCGACGGCATGGGGTTTGTAAGCATGGCTACGTGTTTACTCAAGGTCAAGGCCCAAGAATTTGTGCTTTTCAGGCTTAAGGCATTGCTCGAAATTGGCCAGGGCAGTCTCAAAGGGACGTTCCTCGTTGGTGTAAGTCACCTGCAGCATGTTGCCGCCGTGGACAGGGAGGCTGATAACCTCTGTGGTTGGTCTACGCCGTGGGCTTGGAAGAAGAGTCGGGGAAGATAAAGTCTGGATTCGATGGGTTCGATGGGTTTGGAAGAAGTGTCAGGGAAGATGATGAACGGAAGGAGCGCAAATGGCAACTGCCTAAATATTGAAGGCGTGTGTGGAACGAAGGTGTGTGAACCCAAGCGAGTAGATGAACGAACAAGAAACTAGATGGCAACTGAAAACGAGACAGAGTTCATATACACGTTCGCCACCGTGAGTGGCCGTTTGACCTCCCTCGCAAATGACCGTTATGTTCGCAGGAAGAGAGCAATTCGTTGGCTCGGTTTGGCTGAATGTGTTCGACTGATAGGTGGCCCTGACTCGTTGTGGCCCCATTTGACAGTGACTAAATGTCACATCACTCTGTGTTCGACTGATAGGTTTGGCTGAATGTGTTCGACTGATAGGTGGCCCTGACTCGTTCAGCCCACGGGAGAGTCATGCAGAGACATGCATGCGCACACGTCAGCAGGCCCAACGGCCCTCAAAATGGCTGTCAGTATAAATGCCCCTCCTGCTTGCATCTCCTCCCTCCCCCACTATTTCGGCCCCAAATCTAGCAAAAAAAAACCCACTTTGCTCCCGCCCCAACGCCTCCCTCCTTCTCCCCCAACCTTGAGGCGGTTCCGCGAGGAATCGAGGATGCCGTCGCATCATCTGCTGCCGGCGCCGAAGGTGCGGCCCACCATGTCGGTTGGACCTCATGTCCGGATCAGATGCAGGGGAATAACGCCGGCGTGGCATCTGCTGTCGTCGCTGCAGGTGCGGCCGGCAATGGCGGTTCGCTGTCAACGCCTCCTCCGGTGGTGGAAGCGCCAGGACTCCCCCTCCTGTCCGATCTAGGGGACCCCCATGGGGGAGGTACCGGCGTTCGAGGAGGTCGTCTCCGACGAGGAGTCTGAGCTGCTTCCCTAATCGAATATATCTAGCCCTAGTATAGTATTGAAGATCCAAAGGTTTGTAGAGACATGCAAGCAAGTTGGATCTGTAGACGGGGATTCTACATATGCAACAGCAAACCCAGCGCCCCCTATTACCCAGCGGTCGGAACAGTGTAGTTGAAGTTTATTTCATAGAAAAAAAATGCACATTAAGCCTTGTAACTGACTGTTTGCCCGGGCTTGAATCTATTCCCGGGTCCGCTAATGATTTTAGGTCCTGGATTCTAGAGCTTGTAGAATAGAGCGATTGGTATATGCAAGTTAGGAATTAGGTATACATGATTTTGATGGCATTTTGTCTATCTGCAAGTTCTATTAACACATTCGAATGTGGGCATAAAGTCTAGTCTTGTTATTACATATTAAGTCCATTAACTAACTGTATATATGTGGTACCATTTATGTTCTGCTGAATTTTTTTATGCTATTTAAGCAAAGATTGATGTCATTAGTTTATCAATGGCATGGTTATTTGAATTAAACTAGTGTTAGTACGTGCATTTTAAAAATGACCTAGAATTAGAGTAGGGTGCTAACTTTTGTTTCATTTCTACTTTGAAGCATTCCGATGATGTCGTATCCTCTGACAAGGAATCCTAACAGAAGACATCTTCTTAGGAAGTTGCAGAATGGGAAGATTAGGTACCGTCGCCACGCCGGCATGTTGTTCTGCCCCTTCTGCTGCAGGAACATTGACACGAGCATCGTCAGCATGATCCAGCATGCCAGCGGCATTGGACGTGGCTCGGAAAACCGCGGGCCCGCTGTTAGGGCCAAGCACGCTGCCTACGGTGTGTTCCTAAAGAAGTTGCTCGCGTGCAATATCCACTTAGGTCTGGCGCATCCTCATCTGAACCCCAATCAGCAGGACAGGAATCCTTGGAGGAGCCAGTATTGCTATCACTTGTGCCGAATGCTACAATGGTGCCCCGATGAACTTAATTTGAATATTTGTGCTACTAACTAATGTTCTGGTTTGGACAAGTAGTATATGTAAGAACTTTATTAGTACTGTGGAAGAATTCCTCGTGTGTGTAAGATTTTAAGTACTATATATGTACTACTTCTATACTATGTTGCTTCAGCCGATCATATTTTTAGGATTCCTAAACATGGTATAACTTAGTAATAAGTGGATATGTCACGTCCATTTAGTACTCGATCATGCCCAATAAGCCAATCCTTGTCGAAAACTCGTTGATCCGATGGATCAATGGTTTTTAATTCTTCATTTAATTAGTAGAAAATAAAGAACTAATGGTAAGAATGCAACCTTTTTTTGTATTAGCAAAGATTTACATTTGAAAAACCTTCAATTTATGGGACAACATGCCACAATTGGCAGCTATAGCCCTTTGTACCCTAATTAACACATAGACCCTCAATTTTAAAAAATTCGCATCCAAACCTAACATCTGCGCGCCTAAATTACGACCGCTAACAGCCGCGCGCGCGCTAAAAAATGAAACAGTCTCACACGGGGTCCCACTTGTCAGCGTCACAGCCGCGCGCGCTAAATCTTCACCGAAACAGCCTCACACGGGGTCCCACTCGTCAGCTTCATAGGCCGCCGCGCTCCATCGCCCACTCGGCTACTTCCAAACTGAAAGGGATCACTCTACACCCCCCCCCAAAAAAACC